>JAJJWW010009274.1:0-663612 GCA_023531295.1 Papaver armeniacum
TTAGTCGTGTCCCAGAATTGTCTCTACATTGAATTGGATTTGGACGTTGAACTGAATGAATGCTGGCTTCAAACTTTATCGACTCTAAAAAAATACATACATGTGGTTCACACAGATGCCTTGAAAACATGCAACAGAATTCATTCATTATACGTTATGGATTTGAAGTTTTGAACAGATATTTGGCGGAAGTGCTACACGTACCGCCTGTTTCTCCCACTAGGAAATGATTGGACGAGATCAAAACTCTCTGCATTTGGATCAGTAGCGGGCACATATGGGTCCCATTCCTATTAGAGGCGGGATTTTCACGCGGTAGGTTAACCATTTCCGGATCTTTAGATGTGAATGCCACTGCCACAGACAGAACTTTCTAGCTTGGGGTCCGCGAGAATTAAATAAATTAAACCATCCAAACAACTAGGAGCAGTATATGGGATTATTCCAGTTGGCTAAGATTTTCACGTTTCGTAGTTTCCACATGAACAGCCTGTGGAAGATTCAATTTTGGCTCCACCTACGCGGTTGAGACACGAGGTCAGTTCAACACCGCTGTTTCCAGTTTCACATTAAAAAAGAATTAAAAAAAAAAAAAAAAATCTAAGATTGAGATTCACACTGCAAACAGGATCGACATTTTCAATTCTATACAATATTTTGCGACTTGGTTTTCAAATATCATTGCGATTACACATTGAAAATGAGATTAAAGAAACACGAAAACGGTTTCCTGTTAGATCTAACACGGGCTTGGAAGAGATTGGCTATATGACAATTAAAAGGGGAGCCACAACAGCTGTGTAAGTTGGGGTGAGCATGGGCCGGTATGGACCGGTTTTTACCTCATCCGCATGAAATCCAATTCACTACGGATTTCAAATTTGGCATCCGCATCCAATCCAACATCCAACGGATTTACATCCAATGGATGCACGAATGAACGGATTGGGTGCGGATAATCCAATGGATTTGTATTAGTTAAAATTTGTAATGAATAAATAAAGCCATTATAGATGACTTCTTACAGAATCTAGACATTGTATATATCTATGTAAATATTGAAGTGACATGGACAACACTCCAAGAAAACACCTTAAAAATTCCAAAATTATTTATATATTTTCTAGAAACTTTATAAATGCACTTAATCTAATGGGTATGGATGTCCAACGGATTTTCAAAGTTGCATCCGATCCGTAATCCGTTGGATTTTAAAACTTCCATCCGCATCCAATCCATTAGCGAACGGTCCGGGCATCCATCCGCAAAGATACGGTTGGTCCCAGTTAAATCCACGGATTACGTGCCTAATGCTCACCCCTAGCTGTAAGTAAGAATTTGAACTTTCAACTAATCAAAACCTGGTAAAAGGAAGATTGAAAAAAAGGTGTGTGACCAATCACATGCTATACCATTTAACAACTTCATATGAAGCGAACAACAATGAAATCAGTTCCTGCTTTCTGCTAGAACAGATGCCTTTCTGAAGCTCAGAATGAAGAGTATCATCAAAATGTAACTTAGCAGAGAAATACTAATTTTAAGGAATGCTAAACCAATGTTTTGGCCCGTATTTGTCCGCAAAGAGTGTCTGTTACTTTCCAGTCATCAGAAGCCAGCAATACAAGAGATTTAGTACGGCAAAATTCAAAGTTGGGAGTAGCTACAAATAGCGGATATGCCCACTTAGACTAACAGTACATCTATCTTGAGTGAATTGATTTAAAAAGAGATGAAGAAAAGTATCATTATGTTAAAACTCGAGCATCATAACGTTGGAGCAGACACATCAAACAGATGTATCTTAACAGAGAAATACTATTTCAAGAAATGTTAAACTAATTTTTGACCTGTATCTGTCCGCAAAGAATGTCTGTTACTCTGCAGTCATCAAAAGCCAGAGCAAAAAAAATGTCAAAAGGAAGATTAAAAGAAGGTGTAATCAATCACATGTTATACCATTATCATCTTCATATGAAGAGAACAACAATTGAATAAGTTCCAGCTTTCTGCTAGAACAGACGCCTTTCCTAAGCTTAGAATGAAAGATTGAGTATCATAACGTAGAAACAACTATATCGCACAAATGTATCTTAACATAGGAAGACTAATTGTAAGGAATGTTTGACCCGTATCTGTCCACAAAGAATGTCTGTTACTTTGCAGTCATCAGAAGCCAGCAATGTAGGAGATTTACTGAGGCATGATCCAAAGTTAGGAGTAGCCATCCGTAATGCTCCAAACAGCGGATATGTCCGCTTAGAGCGAACAGTACATCTATCTTGTGTAATTTGACCTAAACAAATATGAAGAAACGTCTCCTTATCAACCTCATAAGGATATCACTTGTATCACATCATTGTGTCAAAACCCAAGCATGACAACGTTGAAGCAGACACATTATACAGATGTATCTTAACAGAGCAATACTATTTCAACTTTCAAGAAATGTTAAACTAATTTTTGACCCGTATCTGTCCGCAAAGAATGTCTGTTACTCTGCAGTCATCAGGAGCCACCAATATAGGAGATTTACTATGGCAGAATCCAAATTTAGGAGTAGCCATCTGTAATGCTCCAAATAGTGGATATACCACATAGAATTAAAAGAAATATAAGATCAAAGCCTTGAAACTTGTCTCAATCACAAGACTGTCAATACCGCTAAACTAAAGAAAGTGAATAACAAAAAACAAATAAAAATTACATATATCGTACACAACTCGGTCAAATATGCAAATGATATCCATGCTTATTAGCAAACAGCATTAAAAAGATCTATATTGCTAAAGCTCTGCTAGGGAAGGGGGGTATATGGTTTCTGGTTAAGAATGCCAAGCAATTTTTGTATGATTTTAATTTGAGGCTAAAGTTGGGAGTTCTGTGACAAAATAACAAAACTATCAAGTAATATGGGCCAAAAAAAAACCCTAAACAATCAACTAAACTGGAATGGAGGGAGTATGATCTTGTAGATGCCTAAAAATGTAATGGCCTGAAACATGACTATTTGACCATAAGTACATATATGCACCTTGGAGTGTGACAAACTACAAATGTCTCGTAGCTCAGAAACAATGAGCGCATCTAGAACCTCCTTTATAATGTACCCATCTGGTTCCTTCAAGAACTCGAACGAACATACATAACACTTTGCTGCAAGAGAAGAAAAAAATAAGACTGCGTAGTATATAGTTCCAAGCAAACTGCATAAAACCGTCATGCTCATACTTACCACAGAGTGTCCCTCTATAGCCTGTGAGGATCTGTAACTTCTTGGTAAGAAATATAAGTCACCTGGAACCATGGCCCTAAAATCAGAAACAAGATATGGAAAAAGTTACATCATTTGCACAAAATCCTTATAAATCGCTACTCTAAAGTCAATGATTCAGATAAATTAAACAATAGGAAGCTTGATTTGTGCAACTTCATAAATGTACTAGTAAGAATAATATCAGAGTATTAGTAAACCAATGTTTATAACTTAACAGATCATTGCAATCCATTCTACAATTATTACCAATCATTGCAATCCATCACATAGTGGCACCATAAAAACTAATGGCCACATGAATAAGTATGAAACAGGATGAAAAGAATGTAACCTTTTCAAGAAAAAAGTCGAACAAAGATATCCTGACTATCGTCCGAGAGTGATTTAAATGATCCTGTGGAATAAAACACACAACTCGCAGGTTAACAAGGTAATAGATGAACCTAAACAAAGAAAGAAAAATCTTAAGCATGTAAAGAACTGAATCCTCACATACTATACCATGTACCTAAGTTTTTCTTCATCTATAAAAAGGTGCTAATGACTCCTCATAACTTCTTGAATCAAAAGACGAAAATTCCGCTGGTACTTTGTCTGGCCAGGGATGAAGTTTTTTGCACACTCAACCACATGAAGAACGTCTTCCCGGCCAGAGTCAGAACCTCCATGATTGTTGGATTCTATTACATCAATTCTAGTCATTCTTTGACATACAACCTAAACTGGAACAACATCAAGAGAATATGTTGGAAGAGCTGCTATGCTAAAATGCCATGCATTACCACAAAATGAGTTCATGAAAACTCAAAAGTTTTGAGATTAAAGTTTCAATGAATGATTCTATGATGTAACTATACCTCAAATAGCAAGCAGTCCTTCTCAGTTACAGGATACCTAGCCAACTCCCAGGGGATGTGAGCAAAAACTTTTTCACATCCAGAATCTGTACATAGCACCAGAGATAAGTAACTAGATATTACATTATCCCTAAATTCCTCACAACATAATAACCAAAAAAAAATAAAAATGTAAAGCATATTTTCACAAGTAAATGTACCTTTATTGCATTGGAATCTTTAACATTATACTCCATGCTTAGGCAACATAACATTACAAACAGATGAGAGTAGCATTCACATCTTTCTCCTCAAAAATGTCATCAGCCGATGGATTACCATCTTCACCTGACAAATTCTCCACCTTAACCTCTCCATGAGTTTCTAACTTAGGAAATGATTTCAGTGGCAACACACAATGAACGTCATAATTATTTCCAATCACAGGCAATTCCATGATGGCGTTTCCCTAAACTTTCTCATCCTTAGGTAATATTACATTATTTATCCCTAAGTTTTTATTTCGATTCATCCAACTGAATACTGAGCTTTGAAAACTAAACTGAAACAGCAATTTAATCAAACACTTTGTAATCTCCAAAGTAAAATTTAGCAATGAAAATCAATCCTACCTAAATGAGAATTCAAATTTTGATCTGATCCTTGAACGGAATTTCCACAAACAGGACAAGTAACATAAGAAGAATCTGATCCCCCAATCTCAACAGAAACATCATCATCCAATTTACTGGATTCACAAACCTCTGCTCCATTAATCGACTTGATGAGATAATGCACTATGAAAAGGGAAAATGAAAACAAAAAATTAGGGTTTTGTTTGTCGGATTCACAAATGAAATTAGGGTTGGAAATTTTATTATTACCTCGGAAGGTGTAAGAAGAAAGGATTGACGATGTGAGAGGATTTTGCGGCGCTTTCCCATTAGTCGTACTAGACTTTCTCTTCCAGTAAGCATGGATAAATATGGATTGGAGGAGGAGGAGGAGGGGGGTTGTGGTGGGAGGAGGAAATTGTTTTCCCTAGAATTTGAAGCGCTCTTAATTTCTCTTAATTTGTTTCAGCGACGCTTATAAAATTTGTTGTTTCAAAACAAAAAAAATAAAAAGCTTATAAAAATTTGTAGCTCATCCCGCCAAGGAGAGGAGGTATCGTGTGTGTTTACAATTCATGGTTTTAAGTTAACGAATCATCGCGAACCGTTTATTCAAACATAATTTGTTATTGATGATAGAAATCAAAGGAGAAGAACTACTCCCTCCGTCCCTAATTAGTTGAGCTATTTGGTTTTAAATTTTGTCCCACAAATAGATAAGTCATTTCACTAATCAAGGGGATATCTCTAAAGCTACCCTTTTAATTGATTATTGTTACTATAAAAAACGGGCACCTAGCTCAGCTGGTCATCCCCGTTTCCCAAAGTTTCATGCGCTCCAAGAGGTCCCAGGTTCGAGCCCACAATGGCGTAATATTGTAGGAATTAACATGGAAGGTAGTGTTAGCTTGCCCTCCATTGTGACACAATCTCAGCCCCCATCCGCTTCGGCTCCCTTGGCTAGGTTACCCATGAGGCTCGCTGGTAGGTTAGCACGGCAACCTGTTCGATTAATGTAGTAGTATGTCGTTGGAGCTTAGCTTGTTAGGCTTCCAACTAGTTAATATAATATTTTTTATCTAATAAAAATTATAATTTAGAAATATGTGTAATTTGATAGTCGTGTTTATATTCGTTACGTAGGTGTTTTAAAATGCTTTTCAACGGTATATAAAGTTTACGAAAAAACGTGGTATAGTTTAAGAAATAAATCATTTCGAAGTTTTACAAGTTATTATCCATAAGGGCATACTTGTAAAAAATATTTAAACATACTCCCTTTTTTTTTCTTGCCTTAATAATTGTGCAAACTACAAATGACTCAACTAATTAGGGATGGATGGAATACTTATTAGAATCTATTAGGGAATAGGGTCGGGGTGGGTATGCCAATCCCAGTTGCCGCCCCTTCCGTGAGGAAAAAATAACCTGGCTAAATTGGGGCATACTGTAATTAATTTGGGCCTACGACTACAAGACAAAAAAGAATAATTTAAAGTAAAATGGATAACCCCTTATCCAATTATTTTACCAAATGGCAAAACTACCCCTAATTGATCAGTGCTAATTTGGGAGATTAAATGATGTTTAATCGAGTTAACCCTGAAATCAACTACCATTAATTCATCATCAAAACTTGAAGAAAAAAATTAAAAATAAATTCAAAACTCGATCCAGAATCGGTTGATGTTAGTGCAATTGTAAACCGATTCTGGGTTGAGTTTTTTCAAATGATGAAGTAAACCAAGAATCGGGTTTTTTCAATACTCAAATAAACTGATTATAGGAATCGGTGTTTATATATGCCCACATAATCCGATTATACCTGACTTTCAGAAACAAAAAATTCATTACATAGTTTAGGAAATTAGCGCATTACATATATAGGATTCAGTATGGGTATTCTAGAATTTGACACATCGTCAATGAACCTCCTAGCACGTCGGTACAATGTTGTATATTCTTTGTGGTGAATAAACTTAGTTTCCCCATTACGAATTCTCCACAGCCCATTGAAACGTTCCAGCTGAATTCAGTGAATTCATAAATGTTAGTATGCGAACTTTTAAAGATGACACAAGAATAAATATTATCGGATTACTCACTTTTTCTCTAAGAGAAGCTTATGGATGTTGTTGGTACACCATATTTCTAACTTTAACATACTCTCGCATTACACTTTTTATGTAGTTGAATCGAAATTCCAAGTCTCTCCATTTGCGGTTATTGGGATTCCCGGTACGCCCGTAAACGAACTCTTTAACTCTCTTCCAAATCATTGAATAGATTTCATTCGGACGTTCACGGAACGTATTAGCAAACGATTTAACGAGACACAAATCTTCATACGGTTCCCATTTCACGTTTACTTCCGGATCCCATTCCATTTTCTAGGCTAAATGTGTGATGTGGGAGTGACTCAAAAAAGGTTGTCTTTATATAGATAAAGACCGCGACTATTTTTTTCAAATTCAATTCAAATAATGTTTGGTATGTCCCATAGTCCGATTGTAAAGAAGACTCGAAAATCAGTGATGTATGCAACATACATCAACATTAGCCTTTTCGGACTTGCACGCTTCGCATAACAAGGGTAAACTGAAACGGTGTGAAATCCACACCTTTAATACATCATGCTTGCAATGGAAAATCGACGTGCATTTGTCTGGCTAAAAGTGAAGCTTTATAGCCCGATCATTATGTTTACGAGTGGCGCATCGGGAAATTTTGGCGTGCCGGGCATAACACCGGAAGCGTGATTTTCCGTCCCGTCACACTTTACATCACCGACGTCATTCTCTAAATATTTTTTTTTCTTCCCAGATCAAACTATGTCTTTTATTTGTTTTACCTTCCTTCTCCTTTCAGACTTTCCCACACATCCAAATCCG
The DNA here is from genome assembly GCA_023531295.1 of Papaver armeniacum. Taxonomy (NCBI): domain Eukaryota; kingdom Viridiplantae; phylum Streptophyta; class Magnoliopsida; order Ranunculales; family Papaveraceae; genus Papaver; species Papaver armeniacum. The sequence continues at coordinate 7,619 of JAJJWW010009274.1, forward strand.
AATATGATTATGTCACTGTTATTGCCTCCCTCAGGTCTATCTTCTACTTATCCATCTGTGGCCCTATCACCCTCACCACAACCTCTATTTAATTTGATAATATTCATAATTTTTGAAGAATTTTAAGAATGAATGATGTAAAATGCAATAAATATTTACAACGAATAGAGGACCAAAAAAACAAATACTTATTTTTTGGAAAATTAACTTCCCCCAATCGTAACAAAGTTATTTCATCATGATTTTGTGTTTTTTGGTCATGTCTAGGTGTAAAGTTATCTTCCTTTTTGAATGATGTTGTAATGAAGTGAAGTAGATTAGTGGTTTCAAGTAAGAAAGTGCTCAACTGAATGTCTGAATTTCATACGGAAGTTGTTCTACATTTTTTTTAATTTTTTTTTCCTGTATATGATTGAAGTAGTGGTGGAACAGTAGTGTACTGAGTCAAATTATAAACCAGACTGAGTTGTACGGTTCACCAGTTTAATCGGCTGGTTCGACCGGTTTAAAAAAACTAAAGCGGTTTTATAGTAAAATAATCGGGTACGTAATAAACCAGATCAGAAAAACGAATTGTCCACCGAGTCGACCGGCCAATCCGGCCTGAATATGCCAGGCCTCTAATTTCCTATAAATGAAAACTAATTGTTCAGATTTTGACCGTGGAAAGTTCCAAAAATCTCGTAACATCTTCTGGATAGGTTTTTAATTTTTTTACTGAATGTCATGGAATATGAGGCCCAACTTTTAACTTCTAACCTTATATTTTATTACACATTTTTTTTACGAGAAAATCATTCGTCAATTTTAATATACTGGATACAAAATTCTCATTTGGCTGTATACTGGATACAAAATTCTCATTTGGCTGTTTTGAAAAACAAAATAGTAAATTTACCGACGAAAATCCCGACCACACAACTGCCTGGCCCGATTGTTACCCATTCATTAACCAAGAGACAGTGGGCTGAAAACCGTCAGACGATCATCATTTTAAAAAGCAGAAATGATACATGTACCGAAACAGTGCACCGTGATCAGATCCAAGGGCCATTAGGGCAGCCCTGGGGAAGATTTGCAGGGGAGTGGGGTTAAGGGTAGTGTCCACCACCTTTTTTTTTTTTTTCTCTCGCACCAAACATCACGGTGCATTGCTGCGGTACACCAAACATTTCTGTTTGAAAAGAGGCCATGTCAGTTCAACTTTTGAGGTGTGTACTGTGTAGTAGTAGACGTGCTCAGCAGCCGACCATAACCACAAAATGAGTAAATCCACTGTTACCTCGTGCTTGCCTTAATTCAGAAGGCAACTCCTATCTCAAAAGTCTTCTTATACAGTCCCTTTTGCTGCTCTTTGCTAAACAATAACGGGAGGGAAGTACTACATATCACCGGCTCAAGATCCAGAACCACAAGGTATTCAATTTCATTTCATGGTCAAATTTTATTATTGTTTGCTAAACTAAAATCATCAATCTGAAGTTGGATCTGAATTTTTAGGGATTTCATTTGCCAAAAACTTTTGATTATAAACAGATCCAATTTAATGTTGAGACTTGTTGTTTGAGCAGGTGTAAGATCGTAATGATGATGATGTTAATTAGTGAATTGATTCTGAGTATGAAGAAAAAGAAAAAGAAGAAGATAATTTCTTATAATTTGTTGTTTGGTTTGTGCGGCCTCGGAAATTTATCACTGAAGGGTATTCTACATCAAGCTGCCATGGTAGCTCTAAGTTTTGAATGCAGATCTGTTTGTATTGTGGTTTAAGGTAAGTCTAATACTAACGAATTTGGTCATCTTACCGTTTACATTTCTCTTTTTCTTAGTTCTCTGTATTATTTTTTTTATAATCTTAATTATTTGATTCAGGGAGTGGAGAACATGACATTGTATCTATACCGGAAACAGCTCGATTTTAATTCCCGGATAAGGTAAAAAACTTATCGGTCGGTGAAAAATACATCATAATCAACTCAATTTAAATCACGGATAAACATGAGGACTTGAAAAATGGATGAAAGACACATCATGATGGCAGTAGCTGCCCTTATAGCATTTGCAGCTGCTATTACGGTACCTGTAGGCAATGTTAGTGATAACAGTAGGTAATCCAGTTTCTTTTTCTGAAGAATCTGAACAACGGAATGAAAGACATAGATGTCATGCAAAAGTAGGAAATGATCAAAAGTGTTAGTGAAACACCCACAGAGATCATGCTTGATTTTTGAAGTTAGTTGCTTAAATGTTGATTAAACATTTTCTGGTACCAAATCGTAGTTGTATGCTTTGTAATCCTGGGTTTGTAATATCACAGAACTTAATAATCATGCTGCAATATTACTGAAGTCATTCATGAATCTTATCGTTGCTTTGTATAATTCATAAGTTCAATAATTCTAGTCTTAATCTTGATTTACAGAATTTTAATGTTGTGTTTAAGTGGAAGTAAAAATGTAAACTGCAGGATGCTTATAGAGGTGTTGCAGCATTACCATGTGCAACTAGGGCTACCTTGGCTTTTGAGTATGGGTTTTCATTGCTCTCGTCCTCTGGATACAAACTGCATCAGACCTCCTCCAGGGCAAGGGACCTAAATTACAATTCTGACTTAGACGTCCCTGACCTTCTTTACTACCAATCTGGCTGGTCACCATAAACAACACAATGACCATTCATGGTCTAAGACTTTCCATTAAACTCTTATGATAACAGAACCCACATCGGCTGTCTTCTAATTTTTGTCTTAGCTAGCAAACAATATCACTATTTTTTCTTCATAAATCCTAAATTTGAGTTCGTTGGGTATCAGATCTTTTTTTACTTTTGCAGCTTAAAGTTAGTCAAATTTTCATTGTTTATCCACCTCTGCAGTTCACGAAATGATTAAGGGCTTTTTAATAAAGTGGCCACCTTTTGGACACACAATTAAGAAAGTGGCCGTTTTTTTGAATCTTTTTATAAACTGGCTGAAATAGAATTTTTTCCGTCGCTTTTTTCAAAAAACGATGCGGTGGTTAATTTTACGAGTCAAGGGTATTTTAGACTTTTTCCATCCTAGTCAACTCGCGACTCAGACGTGTTAGAGAAAAATACTCTGTTCTTCTTTTTGTTCGTCTCCGTAATTTTCATTTCCATGGAACCCTAACAAATTTATTGAAATCAAACCAGATTCAACAGAATCCAATTTTCCATTACCAAAATTTGTGTACATGTTCGAATTAAACCTATCTTAATTTGAAAAAAAAAAAAAACGATCATCCAGAAATGAACAATTATGAACCCTAACCGATAAAATGTATGTGCAAGAACAGAGAACAAATCAACAATCTATAAAAGCCCAATTGAAAAACTTAATCAAATTGATTAGCTTTCAGTATTCATTAATCAATTTCTCAATTACAACATAAACCAAGCAAACTTAGAAAACCCGAAAGAATAATCATGAAAATCAACGAAACAAATAATTCTTATTTCCCAAAAAAAAAATGTTCCAACTTCAGTGGTCTTTGTTATCACCGCGATCAAATCCTTCAAAGTTTAATTCGATTCCTATATAGAAGAATCAAATCAATACGGGATTGAAAGCTTACCATTACTCGTTGCCCCAATCATGAGTATAATTTTCTTCCGTCGATTTGAAGGGAAAACAAGTATCACTGTTGACGGTTTAATGAATGGTTAATGGGTTCTGATGATTGTCATTGAAACGAGAAACGAAGGAAGGGATTATACAAAGTCTGGTAGTTGAAAAAGAGTCGGAGAAAGAGGAACAGAGAATAAGAAATGGTTTTCCTAAGAACAGCCATAGAACTATAGAAGCAGGATAGGTTAATGAAGGATATGATAGTAATTTTAAGCACAAAAATTGACTAGGTCCACTTGTTGGACCATGTTTGTGGGACCAGGCGAGAAAACTAACGGAAAGGCCAGTTTCTAAAAGTTTTAAATTTGTTGGCCGGTTTATTAAATATATACAAGGAAGCTGGTCAGTTTATTAATTTGCCCAATGATGAACATATGAGACATTGTATCAATAAGTGGTCAAGTTCACTAGCATCTCATCTTCTACAGCGTCCGTGTCAAATTCTTTTCTGCAAGTGTTAATATAAATAACCCCACAAATTCCAATTCTGCCACCAGAAAGAAGGAAATGAGTCCCAACTTACTGCAGAAAAAAGAAATCTAAGTTCCCCAATTATACAAAAATAGCATCTAGTGACACTTTTTTCAGCTCCACCAAATTTGTACACCAGTTTATAAGCTTGCATTTTCACTTGCTCAAGGATACAGTACCATGGTCATCAAAAGTGCCATGGAAGATCAGCAACAAATTTGATTTTTACCAAATGATTTAACATGTGAAAAATATCACTCTCTCTCCATCCTTCAAAGGGTGGTACTGGAACGTTGATCCCAATAACGCTTTCTTTAGAACCATTTTTTGGGGACCATGGTTTTTTTTGAGGGGACCATGGTCTTATTAGGCCACCTTCCCTCTAGTTATAAGGGGTGTCTTAATGCGTTGAAATTACTAACCTACCCTTAACCTAATTTAATTTAAAACCAACCTAATAACCACATCTCTCTCACTCAATATATAACCACCACCTCCTCCCACCACCACCGCCCATCACCGCCGATTACTACCACCACCACCTCCGACCATCACCACCGCCCACCGTCGCCGATTACCACCACCACCTCCTCCCACCACCACCGCCGATTACCACCACCACCTCCTCCCACCACCACCGCCCGATTACCACCACCACCAACAACCACCACCACCTCTATATATATATATATATAGCTTAATTTAAATCTTTAGCATAGATATTCTCACAAACCCATTACTTGTCGTTTGTTTTTGGTTGAAAAAAATGAGAAGTAATCATCAAAATGAGTTGAAAATGGAAGTTGTGGAGAGGTTTAATGGAGGTTACAGTGTTGAGTTCGGTTACTTGTTCATCTCACAAGGCAACCGAACTACACATTCGAATGAGTTCGGTTACTTGTTCATCCTCACAAAGCAACCGAACTACACCTTTGAATGAGTTCGGTTCTATATGCTTTATAACTATGTTCTCAATCCGACGAGTTCGGTTGTTTCGCATAAATGTATAAAGCGCCATGTAACCGAACTCTAGGGTTAAAAACATAAGAAAAAAAGTTGCCATGTAACCGAACCTTACTGTTTTTTCCCATTATTTTTATTTTTTTTTATAACCGAACTCTATCAACTTTGTTCAGTTATTTCGCAAAAATCTTAAAACTTCCATGTAACCGAACTCTACGGTTAAAAACATAAGAAAATTTTGTTTGTTAAGTTCGGTTGGTTGTGCAATTGATCTCATGTTTGCGAAACAACCGAACTTATTAAACTTAGTTCGGTTGGATCGCAAAAGCGTGCAGTTTGCGAACCAACCGAACCTTATACACTTGGTTAAAATTTATTTGTACGTAAAGTTCGGTTAGTTGCGAACCAACCGAACATAACGTTGCATGTCGAGCTTCCATTAATATGGAGTTCGGTAACTGCGTGTTTGGATCAAGCAATAGAACTACACCTTCAAACTAGTTGATTTACTTGTTTATCTCCCAAGGCAACCGAACTACACATTCGAGATGAGTTCGGTTACTTGTTCATCCTCACAAAGCAACCGAACTACACCTTCGAGATGAGTTCGGTTACTTGTTCTTCATATAAAATAACCGAACTTTTCAAAATCTCTTTTAATTTTTACATTTTTGGGGAAGTTTTTACCAATTCAACATACATTATCTAAGTTTGGAACATACTTGTTCACCCAAATACTCTTCTTAGGTTGTGGTTGATAAAATCCATTATTTGAATACTCAAAGGGGTGAATTGGAAAAAAAATTTATTTTTCATGTTTTCTAACTCTAACTCTACTCTCACAATAATTCCACTCAACTAATAATAAATCCATCTTTTAATTTAATCTCACTAATTGTTTTTAACTAAATCATTTCACTAATCATAACCTAAAATTAATTAAGAGGGTAGATTAGGCATTAAATAAATAACTAGATATGGGGTGACCTAGAATTACTTCTAATGTCTTTACCCAAAATAAAACCATGGTCCCCTCAAAAAAAGGCTGGTCCCCAAAAAACCGTTCTTTCTTTAGCTCCTTTGAGTTTTTACTCTAGTTAATGTCTAACTAGAGCCCAAATGAGGAACACAATAAGCAATGACTTTTGACGTGTGTACGGTGCATCTTAGCCTTAAGGCCCGTAACCGCAAAATGAGCTGTTACCCCCGTGCTTGCCTCAATTCAGAAAGCAAACCCTACATCTTTAGTCCTTCTTATACTCCCTCTTCGCTTCTATGCAACTACAACAGCTGAAGAACTACATGTCAACGGCTCAAGATCCAGAACCATATGGTATTAAAATTCATTTATTTCTCAAAATTCATTATCCTTAACAAAATTAAATTCATCAATCTGAAGTTGGATCTGAAATTTTCAGGGATTTCATTTGCCCAAAAGTGTTGATTATAAACAGATCCAAACTTGGGAGCAGATTATTATAAATGGTAGAATCTATCGTTATTTATGATTTGAGTAGGTTCAAGATGGTAATGATGTTGTCGATTAGTGGATCGATTCTGAGTATCAAGAAGAAGAAAAAAAAGAAGAAAATAGTTTTTGATCATTTGTTGTTTGGTTTGTGCGGCCTCGGAAATATATCACCGAAGGGTATTCTACATGGAACTATAATCGGTCCTTCCACGTACTGATTCAAATCTGTATCAAATTTGGTTTAAGGTAACTCCAATACTAATGAATTTGATCATCGATTAGAATTTGATCACCGATTAGAATTTGCTCTGTTACTGTTTGCATTTCTTTCTTTGTCATTGTTCATAATTTTCTTGACTATTTCATTCAGGGAGCGGAAAGCATCCCGTGATGTCCACTAATCTACCGGCTCAATTTCTGCTTATGGAGAACCAAAAGAATTGAAAAGGGAGATCCAATGGTTTCAGAATGGATAAAAGATACATCATGGTGGATGAAAGACACATCATGATGCTAGTAGCTGCCCTTACAGCATTTGCAGCTGCTTTTATTGCGGCCATGTTAGTGAAGCCAACAAAAGATAATCAATCTTCTGCTTTTCTGTTTCGAACAGGGAAGAAAGACATAGATGTCATGCAAAACCAGGAAAGTTAAATGAGCACAAGTGTTAGTGAAATACCCACTGATCATGCTAGAGTTGTGAAGTTAGTAGCTTAAATGTAGCATAAACGTTTTCTGGTACCAAATCACAGTTCAAATATTTCTGTAAGATCACAATATTCATTCATGGATCTAATTAATGTAATCCAGTGTTTGTAATATCACAAGTTGTTCATGATTTGGTGGAATGTACATGAACCACTTCCTAGTTTCATTTTTAATAATTTGTCCCTTATAATTTCACTGCATCTGATATGCATAAGCAAGAATTTGACTGCATTTATAAAAATGTTCCATACCGTTTTTGTCAAGCATCAATGTGATAAGCTTTGCGGTTGGGAAGGTTTATGCCTTTGGCAAATTTGCTATGTCCTCTATTTGGATCATCTTTTTATCCGCTCCCCCTTTGCTGGGGTACTATTTGGTTTTGTGCAGCTCCTCTCGGGTCTTTGAAGACTTCTCTCAAAACCGACCCGACCAAAAATAGGGTGAGGTAAAGCCCGTCACCAATGGGTCCATTTTTTGTGCGCGCGGTCCATTAGCATTTTTGATACGAAAAAACAAAGAAAACCCTAAACCTTAATTAGTCTACATAGTTCATACCGTCCCTTTTGCTGCTAAGCACCAACGGCAGTCAAGAACTACACATATCAACGGCTCAAGGTCCAGATGTTTCAATTTCATTTCATGGTCTAAAACAATGTTCTTTACAAAGTCGTTAAATCTGAAGTTTAATCTTGATTTATTAGGGATTTTCATTTCCATTGAAAAGAAAGTGTTGATTGTAAACAGATCCAAACTAATTTGAGTGCAAATTAAATAGAAGACACATATAAATTTAAAAGCACGTCACATTGTCACTTACTTTAGGATTTCCATTTCCAAGTTTGGGTTGTTTCCTAGTTTAGATGATTTCTTTTTTCCTAGTCTTGGTATATTTGGAATTACTGAAGCTATATAAGAAAGCCTGACATTGTAGAGAAACAAAATTTTTTTATATCCAACATTCTTAAGTGGTCTCTAGTTTTCATTGTTCATTGGATTTCTGAACCTCTTAGTTTTGATCCAACATTGTACTGTTTGATTGATGGGTTTTTCTTACTGTTTAATGACATCAGATAGTGTTAAAAACAAATGCTTGGTTGGTTTCTTTAATGATTCCGGCTCTTATCAACAAATGTCACCTACGCAGAATTTGACTTACGAAGATGTTGGAACAACACACTATTTTGGGAGTTCCTCTTACGATCCTCGCACTCCTGAAGGAGTCTCACCTTATTTGTGTAATGAACCACATTCTGATGGTGAGGCTGCTCTTACGAAACTGCAATATAAAGAAGAAGAACAAGTAGAAGAAGAAGTGGAGGAGGAGGAATATACTGAAGTACTAGATGAATTCTGTGTTGGAGATGATTCTGATCCCGAAGGTGATCCATAAATAAGGGATGCTTATGAAGATCTCAAAAGGAAGTTCAAGAGCGGGTTGTTTGCTTTGAATCCAATGAAAAAGGCCTGTAGAAGACAAGTGCCAATCGGTCAAGATGATTCCTATTATGTTCTTTGTGTGGATGGGTATTTCAGAAAGGGGAGGAAAGGAAATGATAGCATAGCTAAGGGAGGATTTGGCATTTTCGTCAGGCGTAGGGGTGATGAAGACCAGTGTGGTGACCCTGTTGTTGCTAAAACTGGGTGTGCCCGAGTTGGCGTTTCTGCATTCTTCCACACCATTGAGGGTGTCAAGAAGGGGTTGGAACTTGTCGAGAAGTTTTCTCATATCATTCGAGTCTATGTGATGTGCAATTCTGATTTGGTGACATTAAATATAAATCATTGTTTCCAGTCTAACATGATAGGTTCATGTGGTTTGCATCCAAGTGGTACAACTTCGTATCGTTTTGATGTATTATGTCAATCTTGTTTGAGATATAACGTGGATGAGCCGGCTGAAGAATTTGAGGTCATATGTCAACTCTTGAAAGATATTGTGGTTTTAGGAAAAAAGTATTGTCTCCAAGATTTAGCAGTTAATTGTGGAAGACATATGAACAAAGCCGCTGATTACTTGGCGAAAATGCAACTTCGTAGAGGAGAGGAGAAGGAATATGAACCCCGTGGGTTTCCAATGGAGTTAAAGCTTATTGTTCATAAGCTGAAGATTGAAGGGGAACTATTTACACATCCTCATTAAGAAGGTCTCCAACAACATCAACGTCATTAGCACTTGAAAGTCCTAGCTATAGGTGGAAATCTTTTGGTACCAGGTTTTTCTGTGCATGCTTTTGGTCAGTATCAAGTAAATAAGTTTTGGTGTTTGAGAAGAGGATTTGTTAGTTTTATTGTTATCTGTTAAGTTATATTTCGATGGGAGACATGTGCTTAAATGTTTTACAGTAATTCCACAAACATTTTCATCAAATCTAATAATGTTTAGTTTTAGCAACTCGGGTCATATTTTGATACTAATACTGTCTAGTTTCATCAAATGTTTTTCAGTAAATCGGGTCACAAACATCTTCCTTAAATGTTTTTCAGTAACTCCACAAACAACCAAGTACAGTAAAACTCCAAGATGCTCGTACTTAGAGGTCTTGTATCTTTGCAACATTTTATCCCATCTACAAACACCTAAATCAGAACACAATTAGTTACCATCAGCAACTAGGGCTACATTTGGCTTTTTGGAATAGGTTTTGTTGCTCCTCATTTTGTACATAAATTTGGAGCTCCTTTTGTCTCATTAGTGTACCTTTTACTGCCAAGATCTCCAGGGACGTCTTAGTAGATTTGAATTTACTCTACTTCAAGTTCACTGGTGTTATTTGACAGCCTTTAAGTTTCATTGTTAGACTAGGTCTTACGGTGTAATTCCAGCTATTTTCAAGCTTGGAAAGACCTTCTGTATCACTAATCTCATCCTTCACAACTAGTCTAACAATAATTCATGGTAATGACACTCTTAATTGTACTTTTCAGATATCAAAACCTATTTCATATAACGACTGACCACTTCTAATTTCTCTTCTTATTCTGTCTTAGCTAGCATAAAAAATCACCAATTTTTCCTCATAAGTCCTAACTTTAGTTCACTCTATTTTTTTTTAATCCAGAAAAGGAAAGTTTGTCGAAAAGAGGAGAAACAATTACAATTTACAAAGAATAGGAGTGACAGAAAGTAGATATGATTATGAATTTGTAACAAAGGAGGTATGGAGTTATGGAGGAGTCTAGTAATGATAGTTCTTTGCTAATGAAAGATGCTTTCCCAAGAGAAGCACACACTCGAGCCTCTACACTGACCTGGAAGTTAGACAAAGGCACAAAGTTTTTTTCGAGTCCAAATTTGTGCACACTCTTTAAAAGGGTGTGCACATAACAAAACAATCTTATTGGTTGCTTATATATTTATGACAAAGGCACTGACCTGGAAGTTAGACAAAGGCACAAATCTTTTTCCGAGTCCAAATTTATGACACTGAAGTTAATCACTAATTTTCTTTCAGTAAGAATTTTATCATAAACTTATATAATCATGCTTATTTAAAAATAAAAATTTATTAAATAGTTATCATTTGTTTAAGATGACCAATAGGATTGCATTGTTATGTGCACACTCTTTTAAGGGAATGTGCACAAATTTGAACTCGCTTTTTCCTAAAAGATTCATCTACTATTTCACATTTTCACCCATACCAAATACCCCAAATCACTGTAGCATGGACCTTATCCCGGATAGGGCCCAAAATGTCTCTAGATGGCCATGACTAGCTCAAAATTTGTCGGATTTCGAAGATGAACCCTCTCCTGTTACTTTTACGAAACGATTAACTGTTGAAAATATCATACTCTCCGTCATTCAAGGAATGAGTGATGCTGGAATATTGATCCCAATTTAATCGATAAATTATAATAAGCTCTTTTTAGCTCCGAATATATGCGTCCAACTATAAGAACCTAATCTGGGCATAACCGAGGAACCCAATTATCATTACCATGGGCAAGGACTACATTTTGCTATTGGATGGGTTTTCAATGGCGAGCAATTTTTTTGGGGCCCGTATGGGCTATTCCCATTTAGAAATTCTAATTAAATTAAAAATGATGTATGGACGATCCTCCACAACTAATTTCTATAAAATAACAAGTCGTTTAGTCGAACTAGTATCATCTTACTCTCAATTTCTTCCGGTTTTCAAGTAATGAGAAACTGGACCAACCTATGCTTCTTCATCATCGACAGCCGTAAAGTATAACAAAACTACCAAGTAAAAATTTAATCAATAAAAATTACACCACAAGTGTGAGCACTGGCTGTGCTTATTTGCCATGTGCCAACCACAAGTGAAACAACATTTGTGAATTAACTTCGCAATAAGGGTATCCAATTGGAACACGCATAAACATTAGATGATGCTTATTTTCAATGGAGCATGATAAAAGTCTAGGTCCAGATGGCTTTCCGCCTATCTTCTTCCAACAGAATTGGGGGACCATTGAATATGACCTTGTTAAGATGGTGCAAATTTTTTTTTTAGAACCGGTTATCTTTCAAAGGAATTAAACACTTCCTTTATATCTCTTATACCTAAAACTCTAAATCCAACTACTGCTGCGGAATTTCTCCCTATAGCTTTAAACAATACTACTTATAAAATCATCTCGAAATTGATGGATAATAGGAAGAAAGGAATGCTTGAAAAAATCATAAGCCCGTATAAATCAACATTCATACCAGGGAGAAAGATTTCAGACAACATAGTAATAGCACACAAAATAATACATAAAATGAGAAATATTAAAAGTAAAAAAGGGGTGATGGGATTAAACATCTACATGTCAAAAGCCTTCGACAGAGTCGACTTGAATTTTTTCATACAAATTATGCGAAAAATAGGATTTTCTGAAAAGTGGTGTAGTTTAATTTATCAATGTATATCTACTACAACATTATTTTTTCTTTTGAGTGGAGCCCCAACTAAATTTTTTAAGCCTACTAGAGGATTAAGACAGGGAGATCCACTATCTCCCTATCTTTTCCTATTTTGCGTGAAATCGTTATCAAGAACTAATCTTAATTCCGAAAATAAGGGTTTGATTAAAGGAATTAAAATATCCAAACTTGCACCATATGTGAGTCATCTGTTGTTTGCAGATGATTGTCTAATATTTTGTAAAGAAAATGTTGTAACTTGCCGAAATCTTGTGGAAATGTTTAAAGATTTTGGAATAACTTTTGGAAAACTAACAAATCTTAGCAAGTCAGGAGTGTTTTTCATCCCTAAAACTGACCTATCAATCATGAGTGAAGTAAAATAGATTCTTAGAGAAAACTATATGCCCCTAAATGACAGACACTTAGGATCACCTTTATTTACTAACAAATCGAAAATACAAAGTTTTGAACTCCTAGTACAAAAAATGAGTAGTAGACTGAAAAATTGGGAAGGAAATAATGTAAACAGTGCAGGCAAAACTGTAACGATAAAAAATGTGATCTCTTCTCTAGCAGTTTATCAAATGATTTTCTTTAAAATCCCCAAAAAAGTGTGTAAAACCTTAACTAATTTGCAAAGAAACTATTGGTCGGGAAAAGACGAAAATGTAAAAAAATGCAAAAAGGAAAAAAAATGTATTTATTTAAAAGCTTGGGAATTTATGTGTAAATCTCTATAACTGGGTGGTCTAGGTTTACAGAATATTGAAAACTTTAACTTAGCAATGATAGCCAAGATGAGATGGAGGCTGAAAGAAAATCCAAACTCTTGAAGTGTGATCGCTGTCGTAGGCGTCAAAAATAAATTACACTTTCTTACTACTCAAAATATAAATATAGCAAGGGCAAGAAAGGATCGTTCCCACATAGAGGTCTTGGTTGTCAATATGTTCTGGTTTCCTATATAAAACAATGGGGGGTTTTCTGATTTTTTTAACTAATAAATAAAATAAAAGCAAAACAAAGAAAAGTAAACACGCAAATCAAGGATGTGAAAATATTGGATAAAGGTTTCATCTTCAATTGTAAACAAGTTTATGAATATATGAATAGAATTCGTATTTAATCTCGCTATCATCAAAAGCCCTAGAATACCTTATTGCAAGAATACTCCATAAATTTCCAAAGTTCATCAACACACACATTAGAGCTGCGTATGTGAATTCTACCTAAAGAATAACCTAACGCCTTGCGCTAATCAAGTTCAATTACTAGGAGCATTAAGTTTCAGAAATAGGCTAATCAATGCAATTGAAATACATTGCGCAAACAATTCGAACAAAGGTCAATTTATACATATGACTACAAGGATGTATCACTACAACCTAGAATCATATCATGCTACTCGTATTCAAGGTTATCGCTTGATGAAAAACCCTAAAATAGCTATAGATATGGATGTGAGTTCAATCAATTCTAGACTTAACTAAATAAACATTCAATCATATTGCAATACATCAATCATGCAATTATTATAACCCGTAGAAATCAAACGATAATATTGAGAGAAAACTAATTCATAAAAATCATAACTTGGTTGCAAAATCCAACTACATCTTTAACCAATAATAAAAACTTAGTTACTTGTGTTTTCGAAAATCATCATAGAAAGCAAAGAAGAAAACTATCATGTGAAACCCTAGAACAAGAGTAGAGGACTCCCTAATGGAGATATTTGATAGGGTGTAGAATACACCTAATTTACTATCTAGTAGTTTATGCTTTCTTTGCTATTTTTCTTGTAAATTATGTATTTTACGTTTGTTTTGAGTTTTGTAGCTACTTTGGAGTCGCACGGAGAAAAAGAAGAAGAAATCACCCAATTCAATCAAAAAGGGCAGAATTGTCATTTCACAGGGCAAACACTAGCGGGAGACGAGCCACGGTTAAAGGGCAACTCTCTTAGAGGAGTATTAAAAATAGGCCAGCTATGGTTAAGGGGTTGTCATCACTGGGTAGCCCTTATCCAGAATATATGTGTTATTAACACCCAAACTGGGGTGGTCCTATCCCTAGGGCGTTTAAATCCACCTCAATCATTATCAACCCTAATCATTTCTCCCAAAATTATTTGCAGTGAAATCCAGGACAATGGTCACGGTGATGATGTCGAGAAATTTGAAGAAAATAGAGAATCTCGTCATTGCTAAATGGAGGATGAATCGAAGGTTCTCGTGTATTGGTGATTAAGAATGAAAAGGGAATCGATTCGTGTTGAAAGATTAAGAGACAGAGTTATTGTTGCCGATTGAAGATTCAGAAGGAGAAATTAGTGATAGAGATAATTAGGGTTCGAGTTCTTTGCTATTGATTTGTTCAAGAGATCGAGAGGTTTGTCGAAATCAAGATACATAGAGATGATGGCTAGTCGATTGAAGAAGCTGGATCTCTTTGTAACCAAGAAATGAAGTCTGGGTTCTTGTCATTTGTTAGGGAACAATGGGTTTTTGGTTAATCGATGAATCTGTGGAATTGGAACCCGGGGTTTTGCTTCTCGGTGGCTTGGCGACTCGGGGAGGTTGTTCTGTGAGTTAATGGGTATGTGGCTGATTGGTTGTCTTGCTCAAGGGATATAAGTGAGTGGCAGAGGGGTTTGTGATGAATTCAAAGATGAATTAGCTGATGATGATGCTGTCTCAATGGAGTTTCTGTGGATGTTGTCTCAATGGAGGGGTTGATGATGGTTGGTCTGGTGTTGATAAGTGAAATGGCTCGGATTGGAGTTGCAAATCGAAGGTCGGGTGGTGCACGTGGTCCGGGGGATGAAGGTTTGGCGAGTCTTAAGAAGCTGGTTATGTGTTGTCAAGGGTCTGAGAGAGATCTTTGCAATGGAGTGGCTTTGAGATGGTAGTATCCTGGCCGAGAAGAATGTGATTGGTGATGAAATTGTAGTGAATTTGTGAGTCATTATTGCCACCATCATTGAACTCTGTAGTCGGTGAGTAATGGGTCTTGAGATAGAGGTTGAAGTGAACCGAAGTAGACTAATTGAGGTGGCCCTGAAACTTCGGGTGGAACTAGGTGTTGATGCTTGTCTGTGTAGGAAGTGGTGGATGTGCCACTGAGATTGCAGGTGGCACATTGATGAGGATTGTTGAAGCTGATGGTGAGTTGTGGATATCTTTGGGTTAAGGTTACGATGGTGTTATGGGATGGCAGTGAGGTGGAGTTGAAGCTACAGCTGAACTGGAAATGGGAATGCTTGGCAATATGCAAAGCAAATGGAAATGAAACTATTGCAGGGAAGTATGCAAGAATGAAGTGAAGCTGCTTAATTAGATGAATGTATAGGTTTACACCAGTGCAGGTGTTGCATATGGGAAGTGCTTGAGATTGCCGCAGATGGCTAGGCTTGGAGCATCAGTGCCATGGCCTGGTTTAGAGAAGATTGCAGTGTCAAGGCAGTGAAGGTTGCTTACAGGAAGGGCTTATGATGCTGATGGCAAGACAATGAAGTTGAATTGCAGGGAAGGAAGATTGAATGAGTTGTACAGCAGGCCAACATGGTGGAAGCACAATCATGGTGCGGCGGCAAAGTCGCTAGTGCAATGGCCTAGGCCAAGGTGACTCGGATGGATCACCGACTCGGATGGATCAACGACTCGAGATGGATCACCGACTCAATGATCGACCCGATTAAGCCGAGTAAGAAGCTCGACCGAGATGCCTCCCTTGACCCGCTGACTAACAGTTGACTGACGGTTGACCCGTTTGACCGTTAGTCCTAACGGTGGACTGACGGAATATTCCGTCGAATATTCCCTTGACGACAACAGAATTCAGGTGGCCGGCGGCGACTATTCCGGCCGGATTCCGGCCATAATCCCAGTTTTCCGGCGAGCCAAAAACTCCAGAATTTTCTATGGACTTCTCTCATGGGTGTGAAGACTTGGACTAGGAATTGGATGGAGAATTGGACTCAAATTTGGAAAGAGAAGATGGAAGAAGAGAAAGACTTGAATTTGGAAATTGAATTGCAAAAGGAAAAGGATTCTATTCCTTGGAAGATTTGGAGAATATTGAAGCCTATAAATAGAGAAGTTTTCTACATCTCTACACACACAACACTTTTCTTTTCTTAATTATTTGTGTGAACTCTTTAGCATGAGTAGCTAATTTTATTGATTGAGGATGAATTCCTAGTTCTTAATATATGTTTTGAGTTTTGTTTCAATTCTATCTTGAGTTTTTCACATGATTATCGTTTGTTTTTACTAATAGGAATGATCTTAAAGACATTCATGATTGATTGATAGATTGTTTAGGTGGCCAACTAAATTGATTTGTTAATTGATCTATATCTAGTATAAGTTAGGGAATACGTAATCGTTTCGACACTTTACACAAGTAGAAAACACAAGACCTTGCGGAGGGATTCCGTGGAGCAATTGTGTGTAGAAACAACGCTAGAAAGTGAACCAAGCGAACCGAGTTTAACTACTAGTACTAAACCTAAATTCATAAATCTTAATGCATTCGGGAATTACATCTTGTAAGCGAACCTCGGGGTGGTTCTTTTGAATAGAATCGATAACTAAGCGGACTGTTACTCGGTGAAATTAGGGATTTTGGGGCTAGCTAAGCGGAGCTGCTATCCTACGGTTGGTAATAATCTGTGACTAATAACAAGTAGAAAAGAACATAACTTGATTCATTGTTTTGCAACGAAGAAGGATTCCTTGATCTTGTCTCTCTTATTGCTTTCAACTTTATCTTTTAATTGCTTTGTTTATTTTCTTTTGCTTTTCACACCCCCCTTTCGTGACAATTTTTACAACTAGAATCTCTTGCTCCTCGTGGGAACGAACTTGACTTCCATTATATTATTTTTAATTGAGTGGAAATAAGATATTAATTTGATTGCACCTACGACACGCATCAAATTTTGGCGCCGTTGCCGGGGAGCAACGGGCGATTTTTAGTTGTTTTTGTTTTTCTTTTTGCTTTATTCTTGCTTTGTTAGATTCTATACCGTATCTAACTTAGTTTTCGAGAATCTTATTTCAGGTGCTATACCTTTGGTGAATGCTTAAAGAGGGAAGACCGAGTCCCATACGTCTTCGATCCGGCACTCAACTAAAGGATTTCATTCGTGCGGTTAACACTCCACTTCCTCCTTCTTCATCAAGTGATTTCACAGATTCGGACAAAGAGGAAGAAACGATGGCTGATCGTACACTCAAGGACCTAGCTTCTCACAAGCTTGATACACAACAATGGTGTATCCAAACTAACTCAACCTTCGAGATCAAGCCGGGGTTGATTAGAGAGTTACCAAAGTTCCATGGCATGGTGAATGAGGACCCAAACAAACATCTTATGGACTTCTATACCATAGTTATGGCTATGCTTCCACCGGAGACTAATGTGGATGGAGCAATGTTGAAAGCTTTCCCGTTTTCTTTGGCGGGCAATGCTAAGGAATGGTTATATTATTTGCCTCCGGAAGTATCACAACATGGAATGGGATGAAGAAACTTTTCCTCGAGAGATATTTTCCCGCATCCAAAGCTACTCAAATTCGCAAGGAGATTTGTGGATTGAAACAACAAGTGGGAGAATCATTGTATGAATGTTGGGAGCGATACAAGAGGTTGGTGGCAAGATGTCCACACCATCAATTTAGTGACGTTATGATACTCCAATACTTCTACGAAGCTCTCAACCCAAGTGATAGGTCTCTTCTTGACGCCGCGGGTGGTGGTGCACTAATGAACAAGACGGTGACCCAAGCCACCGAGTTGATTGAAAGCATGGCGGCAAACTCGCAACAATTCTACACAAGAGATGAACCCATGGTTAGGCGAGTGCATGAAGTTAGTGATTCATCATCATATCTTGATCAAAGAATGAGTAACATGGAGATAATGATTCAAAGGATGGCCGCGGTTATTATTCCGGATAATGAGACCGAACAAGTGAATGCTTTATATCCAAATCAAAGGCCAAGGTACGATCCATACTCGAATACTTACAATCCCGGGTGGAAGGATCATCCTAACTTTAGCTATGCAAATAAGCAAGCGGCGGTTCCCAATCCGTATGAGCAACAAGGTGGATTCCAACAATCACGTTTTCAACCTCAACAACAATTCCAACCTCAAGTGAAGGAACATGGATCTTCGATAGATGATAAGCTTAATGTCATGATGCAAAGTATTACGTCATTGTTTCAACAAAATCAACAAAAGACCGATTCGGCAATCAAGGATTTACAAATTCAAGTGGGGCAATTAGCGACCGATGTGAACTTATTGAAAGCGCAAGCGTCCACAAAACTTCCTTCACAACCATTTGTTAATCCAAGAGAGAGCGTTAATGCGATTACTTTGAGGAGTGGGAAACAAGTGGAGCAACCAAATCAACAAGATAAGGTGTATGATGAGAAAGAGGAAATTGAAACCGCACCAAAGGAGAATACATCCCCAACCAACCAACCCGAGGAGACGGTTCCTACTTTCACAACTCCACCCCCGTTTCCTAGCCGATTTGCTAAATCAAAGAAAGACTTGGAATACATGGATATTTGGGAGATCTTTAAGAAAGTACAAGTCAATATTCCACTCATAGAAGCTATTCGTCAAATTCCTCGTTGTGCAAAGTTCTTAAAGGAGTTGTGCATGAAGAAGAAAAGGTTGAAAGGGAATGAAGTCATGAGTGTGGGGGAGAATGCTTCGGCGTTTATTCTCAAGAAACTCCCACCAAAATTAAAGGACCCCCGGTAGTTTCAATATACCTTGCACAATTGGTAAAACAAGGTTTACTCGAGCTTTGCTAGATTTGGGAGCATCGGTTAATGTTATGCCTTCCTCGATTTATGATTCTTTGAATCTTGGTCCTCTTAAGGAGACCGGGGTAGTTCTTGAACTTGCTAACCGATCTAATGTTTACCCGAAAGGGATTGTTGAGAATGTTTTGGTGCAGGTTAATGAACTTGTATTTCCGGCCGATTTCTATGTCTTAGACATGAATGATGAAAATTCTTCCAAGTCTACACCTTTGCTATTGGGTAGACCATTCTTAAGCATCGCTAGGAACAAAGATTGATGTCCAAAATGGCACCTTGACTATGGAGTTTGATGGTACACTCATCCACTTCAATATCTTTGAGACAACGCGATACCCTAGTGATGTGAAATCATGTTTTCCCGTGAAAGAGATTGATCCGGGCTAATGAATCTTGCAAAAGCTAAGTCGGGCCGTCGACTTTAAAACAAGCGCTTAATGGGAGGCAACCCATAGGTTTTGTATTTCTTATCTTTTTGCTTTTTGTTATTTCTTTTTCTTGTTCCTTATCATGTTAAAATTTCCCACCTTGACTTTACTAGGAGGATTCAATTACATTGAGGACAATGTAAGGTTTAAGTGTGGGGGAGTGGTTAAGCATGTTTTTAAAACAAAAATTACAAAAAAAAAAAAATTTAAAAATTTAAAAAAAAAAAAAGTTTTACTTAAAAACTCCAACTTTTAAAGATTTTAGAGTCACTAGCATACTTCTAGGTATGTTTACATAGAGATTTTGACCGACATAATTGAACTTGGAAATGTTAGAGAACTACATTCGGATTTCTTGCTTGTTTGAGTGTTAAATAATGGATTTAATCATGCGGTGATGCGAATTTGGTGTAGGGAGAAATGCGTTATTAGAGTTCTTTGATCAATCATTAGTGGAGACTACCCGTATTCATATCATGTGAGGCACCGACCAGAAATTTTTCCGTCTACTAAAGAGCTTTTTTTTGAGTGTGTGTCACCGTACGTAAATTCCGGGTAGAATGGTGAGCTACCCAACCTCCCACCAATAGAAGCACTACTCTTTGATCTCTTGAGTGCTAATTTTGTCAATCATGAGGGTGACGTCCATGGATGAAAGCTTCCTTCTTGTAGTTCGATTTGCAGTTAGCACCATTCTCTCTCGCGACAACAACGGATCCATAGAAACACCATCATCATCAACAAGGAGCGACATCAAAATCTACAAGTAAAGTTGGAAAAGTTCAAGGTTTACAAGCAACGGAATGAGAAAAAGAGCAAATTTCAAATTCAAGTAAAGCAACATACAAAGGGCGGATTTTTACATATATGTTGAGGACTTACAATACAATGAGCATAATTATACATACAAGTATGAAGACTTATTCATAAAAGCGAAGAAAATTAAAAGGTGAGAATTGTTGAAGTTTATGATTTCGAGACGATACAAGTTGTGAAGAATCAAGCGGTAAAATACTTCTCCCACGGCCATGGTTTATTTTGTATTTAATTTCTCTTGTGTTCCAAAAAAAAAAAAAAAAAAAAAAAAAAAAAAAAAAAAAAAAGAAAAGAAAAAAAAGAAAAAAAAAAGAAAAAAAAAAAAAACAAGAGAAATATTTGTTCTTATTTTTGTTAATAAGCCGTGGGAAAGGAAAATTTATAAGGAAGTTTCAAGCGACAAGGATTTAAGGTAAAAAGGTTACAAATTGTCAAGGATTTATGAAATTCAAGAGTTTATCATCAATAGTTGAAACCGAAGACGAAGACCATGAAGATCAAGACGAGGAGCGGAAGACGTTTCTATTGGATGCCGTGAGAGTGGTGTTATCATAATTGGCGATCGGATGTGAAGGTGAGTAAGTAATCTCATCCTCGATAATAATGGTTGATTTCCTTTCATAGAGATCGTCAGAAAAATGGTTTTTCAAAATATTAAAAGATGTGGGTTTTTAAAAATATTTCGGAAGTTGTCCTTCCCACCATTCAACGTGTCGCAGAATTTCTCTCTTCATTCCTACCTGCACACATGTGAGAACCATAAAAAAGCCGTCTTTTTGAGTGCAATTATCATAAAATCCTTTTTGGTAAGGCAGAAGTCGAGGCGAAATGCTTATTGATCGTTTCTCAAACACGCGTTCTCTTATTATGGTGTGGTTATTTCTCACTCAACATTTAAGAATGAGAATATGTTCTTTAGTATTTCTAACTTCTTATTACTAGCATGCAGAAACTCTATGTCCTCATAACTCTTTGGATGCTTGTTACGCTTGAACGCTTTGAAGTTGTGAGTGTTTTGTTTGATTTGCTCGAGGACTAGCAAAGTCTAAGTGTGGGGGAATTTGATAGGGTGTAGAATACACCTAATTTACTATCTAGTAGTTTATGCTTTCTTTGCTATTTTTCTTGTAAATTATGTATTTTACGTTTGTTTTGAGTTTTGTAGCTACTTTGGAGTCGCACGGAGAAAAGAAGAAGAAATCACCCAATTTAATCAAAAAGGGCAGAATTGTCATTTCACAGGGCAAACACTAGCGGGAGACGAGCCACGGTTAAAGGGCAACTCTCTTAGAGGAGTATTAAAAATAGGCCAGCTATGGTTAAGGGGTTGTCATCACTGGGTAGCCCTTATCCAGAATATATGTGTTATTAACACCCAAACTGGGGTGGTCCTATCCCTGGGGCGTTTAAATCCACCTCAATCATTATCAACCCTAATCATTTCTCCCCAAAATTATTTGCAAAACTGAAATCCGGACAATGGCTGCTGAGTGATGTCCGAGAAATTGGAAGAAAATAGAGAATCTCAAATCTTTGCTAAATGGAGGATGAATCGAAGGTTCTCTGTGTATTGGTGATTAAGAATGAAAAGGGGATCGATTCGTGTTGAAAGATTAAGAGACAGAGTTATTGTTGCCGATTGAAGATTCAGAAGGAGAAATTAGTGATAGAGATAAATAGGGTTCGAGTTCTTTGCTATTGATTTGTTCAAGAGATCGAGAGGGTTTGTCTGAAATCAAGATACATAGAGATGATGGCTAGTCGATTGAAGAAACTGGATCTCTTTGTAACCAAGAAATGAAGTCTGGGTTCTTGTCATTTAGGGAACAATGGGTTTTTGGTTAATCGATGAATCTGTGGAATTGGAACCGTGGTTTTGCTTCGGTGGCTTGAACCGACTCGGGGAGGTCATTCTGTGAGTTAATGGGTATGTGGGTGATTGGTTCTTTGCTCAAGGGATATCAGTGAGTGGCGAGAGGGTTTGTGATGAATTCAAAGATGAATTAGTCGATGATGATCTTTGTCTCAATGGAGTTTCGTGGATGTTGTCTCAATGGAGGGGTTGATGATGGTTGGTCCTGGTGTTGATAAGTGAAATGGCTCAGATTGGAGTTGCAACTGAAGGTCAGGTGGTGCAGCTGTGGTCTGGGGATGAAGGTTTGGCAGAGTCTTAAGAACTGGTTATGTGTTGTCAAGGGTCTGAGAGATGCTGCAATGGAGCTGGCCTGAGATGGTAGTATCCTGGCTGAGAAGAATGTGATTGGTGATGAAATTGTAGTGAATTTGTGAGTCATTATTGCCACCATCATTGAACTACGTAGTGCGGTGAGTAATGGGTCTTGAGATAGAGGTTGAAGTTGAACCGCGCAGCTAATTGAGAGCCGAAACTTCGGGTGGAACTAGGTGTTGATGCTTGTCTATATGGGAAGTGGTGGATGTGGACTGAGATTGCAGGTGGTGAGTGAGGATTGTTGAAAGGTGATGGACCGAGTTGTGGATATCTTTGGGTTAAGGTTCGATGGTGTTATGGGACACAGAGGTGAGGTGGAGTTGAAGCTACATTTGAAGCCGGAAATGGGAATGCTTGGCAATATGCAAAGCAAATGGAAATGAAACTATTGCAGGAAGTATGCAAGAATGAAGTGAAGCCGCTTAATTAGATGAATGTATAGGTTTACACCAAAGGCAGTGTTGCATATGGGAAGTGCACTGAATTGCAGGACTGGCTAGGCTTGGAGCATCAGTGCCATGGCCTGGTTTAGAGAAGATTGCAGTGTCAAGGCAGTGAAGGTTGCTTACAGGAAGGGCTTATGATGCTGATGGCAAGACAATGAAGTTGAATTGCAGGGAAGGAAGATTGAATGAGTTGTACACGGGGCCAACATGGTCGAAAGCACAATCATGGTGCAAAGAAGAAAGTCAGCTAGTGCAATGGCCTAGGCCAAGGTGACTCGAGATGGATCGACTCGGATGGATCCCGACTCGGATGGATCAGCGACTCAATGATCCCCGATTAGCAATGAGTAAGAAGCCGACTCAAAGCTGACTGAGATGCCTCCCTTGACCCGCTGACTAACAGTTGACTGACGGTTGACCCGTTTGACCGTTAGTCCTAACGGTGGACTGACGGAATATTCCGTCGAATATTCCCTTGACGGCAACAGAATTCAGGTGGCCGGCGGCGACTATTCCGGCCATAATCCCAGTTTTCCGGCGAGCCAAAAACTCCAGAATTTTCTATGGACTTCTCTCATGGGTGTGAAGACTTGGACTAGGAATTGGATGGAGAATTGGACTCAAATTTGGAAAGAGAAGATGGAAGAAGAAAGACTTGAATTTGGAAATTGAATTGCAAAAGAAAAAGGATTCTATTCCTTGGAAGATTTGGAGAATATTGAAGCCTATAAATAGAGAAGTTTTCTACATCTCTACACACACAACACTTTTCTTTTCTTAATTATTTGTGTGAACTCTTTAGCATGAGTAGCTAATTTTATTGATTGAGGATGAATTCCTAGTTCTTAATATATGTTTTGAGTTTTGTTTCAATTCTATCTTGAGTTTTTCACATGATTATCGTTTGTTTTTACTAATAGGAATGATCTTAAAGACATTCATGATTGATTGATAGATTGTTTAGGTGGCCAACTAAATTGATTTGTTAATTGATCTATATCTAGTATAAGTTAGGGAATACGTAATCGTTCTCGACACTTTACACAAGTAGAAAACACAAGACCTTGCGGAGGGATTCCGTGGAGCAATTGTGTGTAGAAACAACGCTAGAAAGTGAACCAAGCGAACCGAGTTTAACTACTAGTACTAAACCTAAATTCATAAATCTTAATGCATTCAGGAATTACATCTTGTAAGCGAACCTCGTGGTGGTTCTTTTGAATAGAATCTGATAACTAAGCGGACCTGTTACTCAGTGAAATTAGGGATTTTGGGGCTAGCTAAGCGGACCTGCTATCCTACGGTTGGTGATAATCTGTGACTAATAACAAGTAGAAAAGAACATAACTTGATTCATTGTTTTGCAACGAAGAAGGATTCCTTGATCTTGTCTCTCTTATTGCTTTCAACTTTATCTTTTAATTGCTTTGTTTATTTTCTTTTGCTTTTCACACCCCCCTTTCGTGACAATTTTTACAACTAGAATCTCTTGCTCCTCGTGGGAACGAACTTGACTTCCATTATATTATTTTTAATTGAGTGGAAATAAGATATTAATTTGATTGCACCTACGACACGCATCAATATTCCTAGGTTTGAGAAAGACTTTTCTATTTATATGTTTCTTCAATTCCAAAAGGATACTCTTTCCAAATTTTAGGTCTTCTCAAAACCCATCTCCAAGTGGTCCACCAATCCCATGTGTGAGAAAACCCATGTAGAAAATATGTCCAAAAATACGTTTCGATTTAAAATCGGGATTGTGGCCGGAAATTGGCCGGAAAAGTCGCGGAAAGTATCTCGGTGGCCGGCAAAGTCCGCCTAGGTCCACCGGTCAACGGGTCAACTTTGGTCAAGGTCTTGAGTCAACTCGGTCGGGAAGAGTCGGGGGTGAGTCAACTCGGGTCGGGAAGAGTCAGGGTGAGTGTTTGGTTCTAGCCTAAGTCGGATCTGTCGATTGGACAATGAGTGGCATTGGCATAGGCCATTACTCATGCCATAAATGTCAAGCACTATCATTGTGCTTCACAAGCTCATATCCGCCATGATGGTCGTTCAATTCCTTCTCATTAAATTTCAAACCATCTCGCAGCCAAAACGACTTCCATAAGCACCAAAGACTGTTCATTTCCCGACTTGAGCAAAACCTCACAAACTTGAGCCACACCGCTGTCAATACTCATGTAATTCGAACCATGTAAACAATCCATCGCCAGCCTCCTTTTCACCACGTTCTAGGCACAAGACATACCCAAATCTGTTAAAACCATATAGTATTTTATTCACTTTCTGTGCTTGGTCTCATCCCTCCGCAACTTCATCCTAGGCCAACACCAGCTCACGACATTGATTTTAGCTCCATTGCTCATCTCCAAAGACCTAATCGCGAAGCTGCAGTGCAGACATCACCTGCATCTGTCAATTCCCAACATAACTCGGTGCGACAACAGCTCACTCAACCATCTCTTCCTTCCTTGCAGCAGTTCATCTGAGCTCCTGCAATCTTTCCCTGTAATTCAATTCCAGCTCAACTCCATTTGCTTCACCACAGACCTCATCAGCCTGTTATTGCTCAGCTTAGTCCACCCGCAAGAATCGCCATTACACCGCCATCTCACGCCTAACACCATCTCGGTTTCCTCTCTCGACTTCCACAAATCTGTGGTGCAGATCTGCTATCATTCGCACAACCCATTGTCATAGCACAACCAAACTCGAGTCTTGAATCCCTTTTCCGAACCATCACCAAAGATAACCGCATCCACTTAACTTCATTCCATCAAAACAACATCACGCCATTAGTACATCGAGAGTTCATTCGAACCCGAGACTCCAAGATCTCTTCCAACAGCTCCCTAAACTCTCACCTTCACCGTTTGAACTCCTCCATCTCGTCTCCAGTACCATATCGAACCCTTGTAGCTCTTAGCATCATTCAATCTTGCTGACCTATACAGCCACAAGAATTGTACACAACTTCAACTCATTGCGCTCAACTTCAGTCATTAACAGACCCATTAACTCACGTAAAACCGCCTCCCGAATTCAATTTCTATTACTGAGAACCCATCTGGCTTGAGCAACAACTCCAGCCTGCAACAACAACCAGAATTGTCATTCAAATCAACCCAACAACTCATTTTGACTTCTTTGGCCATCACCACTGTCATCCACCAAGCTCTAAGCACCAATACTGACCGCCATTCTTCAATCAACACTAGCTATCTCAGTTGTATAGTCTCGAGCTCGACAACACCATAATCTCCCGAGTCTTTCAAATCTTCTCCGAGATCAACAACGCATCGTTCCTTTGTTGTTGCATCATTTTTCAAAGAAACTCTTGAGTCATTCTACAATCACCGAACCAATCTCGGACTCTCATCCAACACATCTGCTCTTCTCGTTTCAAACACAAAGTGGACTTGAAATTGATACAAACCCAACTTCCAATTATTCTCCGGTGATTCAAACTCGAAATCAACAAGAACCCATTCATCATGTTCTCCTCATCTCCATGAAGCCCCGATTAATCTCTCGAACACTTTTGATTCCTCCTCAAACTCTCTTTGGGAAGATCAACAACGTTGATCAATTGCACCCACCGACGCCATGGAAACATTCTTCTCTCTCCCATTCAATTACCACTGCAAAAATCGATCCTCCATGTCTCGGTGTTATTCCCTCTTACAACAGCAGACCATTCATATCACCAACAACATCTCCATTTACCCGTAAGCCACGAACCTTCTCCTCTCAATTTAAATCTCTAATTCGAATCATCAATGTTGATTCAATTTCTCCTCAAACCCCGAATCACTCAACGGTGCCACCGCCATCATGACTCAATTTCAACACGACCATCGAACAACTCCATTTTCTTCTCTCGGTTCTTAATCCTTACCTCAATCTCTCTTGAGACAACAAATATATGTTCTTTGTTTAATTTCTTTTCTTCTTCTTGATTTCGGTGAAACTAATGAATGAGAAGAATGAGTGAAACCTTGAGATTTTTAGGGCAAATGTAATAAGATGGATTGAGACCACCCATAGTCTCGAGATAAGGGTCACCCAAACGGACATCCCCTATCCTCGCCTATCATGTGTTTAATGCTCCTCCAAATAGAGTTGTCCCTTAACCTTTGCTAGGCTCCAAATAGTGTTCTCCAGAGAAATGGCAATTACGTCCTTTTTGCTCAAATTGGGTAGTTTCTTCTTCTTTTCCTCCGTGCGACTCCAGAGTACCTAATAACTCAAAAACACGCGTAAAGTACATAATTCACCAGAAAAATAGCATAGAAAGCATAACTACTAGATAGTAAATTAGGTGTTTTAGACACCTATCAAAGTGCTCGTATCCTTAAATCTAAATATTTTCCAAACAATGATATATTACATATGAAACAAAACCAAGTACAAGAGATAGCTGGGTCTGGAAAGGAATGCATAATGGTATACAACAGATAAAAGATAACTGCAATTGGACAATCGGAAATGGTAATCTTGTAAATATTTGGTAGGATCAGTGGATCCCGGATACCATAGCTTTTATCACCAAACCGGAAACATGCACTGGAAACTTAAGTAAGGTAAGCCACTTATTCACTGAAAACAAAAAGTGGGATATATGTAAACCGCATATTTTTGCTTTGATCAATCGTTGTAGAAAAGATAGTGCACATAAATATTCCTATACACTACGAAGAAGATAGTGCAAACTGGAACTCAAACACCAAAGGTAAATTCACTGTGCGCTCCTTTATAATTTAATAAATAATTCAAATGACACTACAATTGAATGGGGAAAAATATGGAGTCTCAGCACAACACCATCTGTTAAGCCATTTATATGGAAAACGACACATTCTATCCTTCCAACAGGATTGAGGATGGCTGCAATTCTCCCTGAAATTGATACAAAATGTTTCTTATGCAATACAGGTGAAGAATCTTTAATGCATCTTTTTATTGAATGTAACTTTACAACCCATGTATGAATGCATCTGAATTATGATATGAATCATGTTAGTAAAAACTTCCATACTTTCCATGAATGGTTAAATTCTTGGTTTAAAGATGAAAACAAAGGGAAATGTATTCTAGGTTGGCCTGAATTCTGTAGTCTTATTAGTTGGCATATTTGGAATGTAAGATGTGAGTCTAGTTTCCAAGAAACAATTCAAAACAGCGCGAACACATCAAAACAAATAGTAAGGTTCATTAATATCTTGATGCATGTAAATAGCTCAACCTATAACATTATGCAGACCCTCTACTATAATGCTATGGAAGAGGAGACCTTACGGATATTGGATAGAGAACCAGCAAAAGAACCGACTTACATGAGCTAGTTGTGCATAACAGAAGAAGCACGAGTTTGATGTGTGTACCGTGCTTCTTAGCCGTAAGGCCCGCCCGTACTTGAAATGAGCTAATACTAAATCCTTAGTCTATTATTTTTCTTATAGTCCCCCTCTAACCTCTTTGCTTCTAAGCAACAACGGCTGAAGAAGTACATATCAATAGCTCAAGATCTAGATCCATAGAGATCAACTTATTCAATTTCTGCTCTAAATCAAAATCAAGGTCATCAGATCTCCATCTGGATGAACTTTTTAGCGATTTCATTTGCCAAAGAAGTGTTTGATTGAAAACAGATCCAGTATAATATTGAGAGCAGATTAAATGGAAGAAGAATCTATTGTTGTTTATGATCTGGGTAATAGGTTTAAGATGGTAACGATGATGTTGTTAATTAGTGGATTGATTCTCAGTAAGAAGAAGAAGAAGAAGATAGTTTTTGATAATTTGTTGTTTGGTATGTGCGGCATCAGAAATTTATCACTAAAGGGTATCCTACATCGAACTGTAATTTCAAACCGAGTCTCTAAGAATCACATTTTCTGTCCCAAGATTGAGTTGATTTGTGTGTTTGTCCTGCATTCACTTACGACATGTCCATTGGGAATGACTTGCCCCAGGAGCTCATGTTCCTCTTGTCTGTGACATGAGTTGCTAGTTCTTCGTGATGGTCGTTCCTTTAAGGACAATACGTGTTGGCGTATGAGTGGTGTTTGGTCTTTGGTCTTTGGTTGGTCCCCGTTTAACGCGGCGACAAAAACAGACTACCTCTTCAGATTTTTTGGTCCCCTGTGCTTAGCTGTCGAAAAGTTATCGACTATTGTCCCTTATAACATTGAAAATGTGAAACCATCCTAGCATATGTGAAAGGAAGGACTCTCTCCTGTGGCTATGCAAAGCAGTAGGATCGTGAAAGGGGGAACTCCTCCCTTTAGCCCTGCTTGCTCTGGGCAAGGATAAAGTGGCATGCTATTTTAACGGTCGCGAATGTGTAAACCCTACTAAAATGGTGTGACCGCTCCCTGTTCCACCCGTGACAAGGAAGGTGCCAAGGATTTACTACTATACCGACAGGTTGCCCAGGCAGGTGAACCGGTGTAGAAACTTAACCATATTTTGGAGATAAGATCGTTATGCGGTTTATCTCTGCCCAACCTGGTACGTGCTACTGGAAAATGGGCTTTGGATATTGGATGGTTTAAGGTAATGAATTTGATCCTCCATTACTGTTTTCATTTTTATTTTTTTTAGTTCTATACATCTGTTGATGGTGGATTTTCGTTTAAGGTTAAATTTATAAAAAACCAGAAAATCATGCGCTGACATCTTGTAAAAGATAAAGCCGTTTATAAGTGACGGATACTCCTTAATTAATTCACCAAGAATGGAGCATGTAGCAACAATCCCATTCGTGAATACATGAAATTCCTCGAGGTTGGAGCATGTAGCAACAATCCCTTCTGTGAATTTCATATCAGCCTTGTATTTCCGGTACTCATTATCGGTGTGGCATGGCAGTAGTGTTACTCTTCTGAGTAACACGAACCTCAAGCACTATAATGAATCATTATCAGTGTGGCATGACGGCCGAGTGTTACTCTTACTGAGTAACACGAACCTCCAAGCACTATAATGAAACCATGTACGAAATACCCGTGCGGAGTTGATTCTCGGTGTGTTATACTAGCCTCGAGCCTCTCGGTGTGTTATACTAGCCCGATTGAGCCCCTCTCGGTGTGTTATACTAGCCCGATTGAGCATCCGGCATCACTGACCATATCAGTCCGGATATGATCTCGATCGCGATCATCCAACTCCACGAGGCATGATTGGACGACCCGGATCAATTCCATCACCCCCAAGGTGTATGGAATACACACACCGACCCCGCATGGTCGACCATTGGCCTTCGCTTGCCAAGAAACCGTCCATACCAAGCATTATGGACGGAAAACCCTAAATTAGGGTTTGCGGCATATTACATGTGCCGCAAAGCGGTCTCAACCATCCATCTTCGCAGTATAGATGGAGGGTGTAGATGTAGACTCAAAAGGCCAGGAGCATGTCGACACAATCACCATGTGACCGCCTACACACTTGACCAATCGGTCAAAACCAACCATGATTGGTTACAACAAATTCGTCCGCCTAAAAAGAGCATGGTCGCGGCTTTGAAAGCCAAAATTAGGGCTCAAGCCATCACGCGCGTCCATCTTCTCCGGCACGAATGGAGGGTCACAGATTAGATTGAGCAAGGATCGGTCACACCAGCATGACCACCGTGAGCCCATCTACCTCTTCATGCGGTCGGCCAAGGCATATCATGCCTGACCAATCCAAAACGCCCGCTCAAACATGCGTGGTTACACTTCCCAAATTGCAAATCGATCTCGACCACTCAACTTCACCGACGAGGTGGGTGGCTTAGATCGCGTTTTCATGGGACGGTGAGACATGGGCGTGAACATCGGCCTATCATCTTCACGCCAAACCAACAGGCCAAGATCGACCAAGCTAGGTCGTCTTGAAAACACGCTGTGAAAAAGAGTATGGCGCGCGGCTTCTTGCGGTATCAAAATCTTATCGCAAAATCGATCTCGACCACTCCTCAGGTCAAATTGAGTGGCCTGAGATCGCGCTTTCATGAGGGAACGGAATGGCGCCTACACCATCATGCCGTCAACACGCATGTATGGTCGGTCCTCTCCAAAATCCTTCCCATGCTTGGTTTCGACCAGCTGAAAGAGTGATGCTTGCACACCTCTTCAAAACCCTAGTATTCATTAACGATCGCAGATGAGTGTCTCAAAGCTCATCTCATCCAGTCCAACTTCACCGACTTGGTTATACAACCCGGTCGGGGAGTCAATTGGTCGGTAAGGCGTCATTACCCATCGCCTTACCACACCACAATGCGGCAGACTGCATAAAATACACACGATACTTTACAAGTATCAACTTCCTCAACAACGCAGTTATTCAATCCGAGCATTACATGCTACCTTTCGTGGATCCACGATCCACATTCAGGACATCAATCATGTCACAAACTGGGGATACATGCGGGGTATTGGTGGCGGTTTACAACGTGCGGCGTGCAACGCGCCATCACAAGAACGTGTTAGGAAGTCATGGGCGGTTAGAGATGAACGGGAGAAGTGGGCAAGGCGGCCGTGTATCACCGACACACAACTCCACTACTCCATCTTTCCACTACCTCCACTTCCCACTAGAGACGTTAATGAGGCTCAAATGACTTGTATAAATAGGTTCTCCGCCCTATTTCCAAACGAAGTTAAGACGAGACAGAACAACACAAGTTGATCGACAGAAACCAAGTGTTAATACAAAAACCGTATTCAAACACCCGAGCACGCTTGCATCAACCGTAAGCTTGCTCATCTTTCATCACAAGTCATAAGCAAGCCAACATCTTCATAATCTCAACACCTTCTTCGCTTCCCTCCCTAAGATCAACCCCATCTCCTTCACTTTGTGACCCAAGAAACAAGTCTGAAGAACGGCCATTTCTTGGTTTAGGCCGGACTTGCACGAATGGATCTCTCGAATCTACAAGCACTCACCGCGAGTGCATTTGTTGAAGGTTTAGATTCATTCCTCATCCACACCCCAAATTACCAAATTCTGCAGAGTAGTTTTCACCCATCAACAATTGGCGACCACGGTGGGAGATTGATCTCTCGGTTACAAGAATCGAATTCTCGGTCGTTTTCGTATCACGATGTATCCTCACTCGGAATCCGCAAGTGGTTCAGATATCATGGGAAGCATAGCTAGAATCTTTGGAGGATGTCTTGGCAAATCAAGTCGGTATCACCGAAAGCGGGCGAGACATTTCGCCTTTTGAATGATATGGCGGCACAATTACAAGAAGCATCGACGAGGCATCCACTCGGGCAATGCAGAATCTTTAACCAGGAGTCACATCTTTACCGGTGGAGAAGCAAAAGGGCGCGCAGAACCGCAGGAGACCCGGGGAAGATGAACAACATGGTCCGGTCAACAATGGAGACCCGATGCAACTCCACGGGAGAGGAGACTTATCCCGAGAATGCTACGATGTCTGCGGATAAAGAAGGGGAACCTGCAGCCTATGGAGCCTTGCCGGAGGATTTATACCTCAAAGCTCTTGTCGAAGCCCTAAGATGTCCAATCCGCGTCGGCCTTCCAACCAAGCGAAGAAACGCTTGAGGAAGGAGAAATCAATCAAGAAATGCCTGGAATACGAGAGGATGGGAGCGTTCAATCCGGTCCTTTCGGCCAGCGTGACATTACGACACCTTCTACATCCCTCTACTTAGGAAGACAATCCGCAGACATGATGGCACTCGCAAGTCTTCCAACTTCATCTCCTGTTCCATATCAAAGCCACGGGGAGACATCGCAACCCCCGCTAACGCAGGAAAAGCCAGACTCAAGGTACTTACATTTCCCCTTCCCAATGAAGAAGATTTTGGAGCTACTGGAGGCGTGGGTACGAAATGGAGAGGTGGAGCTACCCCCGGTATGGCGTCCGCCCTGCGATCAAGAAGTAATGGACCGAGGTACTGTCATTACCATAGGTTCCTTCATCACCCCACCGGTGAATGCAACGCTTTGAAGCGCATTGTTCGGGGGAGAAGCTTGGTTCGAGAGAGATAGCTTAGAGGATTTTCTTAGAGACTACTCCGGTTTGATATAAGTGAGGCTTCAAAGGCAAGTAAGTTTTACTCAACAACTTTACAAGAAAGATAGTTTAGAATTCAGGGACTTAGCATCCCGCACGTGGAGAAAGAAGCTCGGTGATCAAACGCCATGTTTGTTTCCATTCGTACCTCCCTTTTACATAACATTTGCAATTTCATGTAATATGTGCAATCATTCATGACCAAGATGCAAATCTCATTTGACATAATCTCTTTCAAAAGGTTGTTCACAAAACTATCTCAAAATAAGCCAATTCAATTACCTATTAATCCAAAACCAGGAAGTCAAAGAAAATCCTCACTATCACTCAAAAAGAAAAGCATATAAGAGAAAACGCCAAGTATATAGCATCGAATACTTCAAGGAAAGTCTTTAAGCAACAACTCATCCTTCGGGCAAGAGAGACTTTCATCCTTTGAAGCACGACCTGCTTCGGCTCCAGTTCTTTAGACAACCTCTCAACCTCTTCTTCCTGGCGAGCAACACGGTCGCGGAAGGGACTTCATCATGTAGTTTCTGGAGCTCCGAATCTCGGAGAACCCTTTGACGAACCAAGGAGCATTGAAGCTGTCAGCGCAAACACGTCCCGATGGCACCTCCAGGTCTCAACCATCTCCTCGTAAAACTGTTCGACCCGGTCGTCACGCTCATCCCTTGGATAGTAGATAAAGCTTCTTGGACGCGGTTAACCAACGCAAGACGGCTTTTGAGTTTCGTAGTGGTAGCAATGTGACCGTGTTTCTCCCATATCCCTGTGTACAACTCTTTGAACTGGACTGGCACGCTGAATCCACCAACCAACACATGACCTGGATAAGGGACAGTAAAAGGAGGATCGAACAAAGCCCCCGGGATGCATCACCAGCAATTCGGCGACCATGGAGCCTTGTCAGTGCGGGGAGGCCTTTCGAAGAAGTCACCACAATAGCCATATGGTCCGGAACCTGTTCGGGGATGGATTCCAAGGGGAGCTAGTCTCAACTACAAAGAGCCTTGTCTCTCTTACATTCCTTAGGCATCTATTTCGCTCCGGGGTGCTTTGATTTCCATCACGACCCCGTCGACAAGATCATTAAGGGAAGCGCCTTGTTCAACCGAGCTTACATCATCTCTGTCATTGTCAGAAAAAGGAGCGGTTTTCTCCAGATTTCTCAAAGAAGAAGGTCCGTACGCTTGGACTTCTCAGCATGAAGATCAGTGTTACCAGGCTCCTGAAGGTCCGTACCGCCAGACTTCTCAGCATGAAGATCAGTACCGTCAGACTTCTCAGCATGAAGATTAGTACCGCCAGACTTCTCAGCATGAAGACCAGCATTACCAGCCTTCTCATTTTGAATGCGCGCCAACCTTGTGAAGACATTCTCTTTCGAAATTCCTTAATTTCAAGCAAGAATCATTTTTAGAAGAATTTACACTGGAGAAATAAAAGCTTTAGGAAGAGATTTAAATACTGCATATTGGAGGAATTGAGGATTATCGGACCGCATGCTTGCCTCTTGAGTCTCTCTCCTACTTGGGACTGCAACTCTCGGCTACTGGTCAGTTTGGTGGAAGTAGCTTCAACCAGGAAACGCTTCGTCAAGACGTCGGAAGATGGTTCACCACGGGGATCTGTCACAACACTCTCAGAAAACACGGAAGATCAGCAGTTGTCTACTCCAAAACTCCCTATACTTATCGGTTACCACTGGGTTTCTCCCAATAGGCCAAAAAGGAAGGCTCACCCGGTCTAAGAACACATTGGCGTTAAGAATTTGTGGAAGGAATTCTTTCGGATCCCCTCAGTGGACGGATAAATGGGACACCCTGATCGAATCCCATTTGGCGAGTAGCCCCTGTCAATGTTGTACGGAGTCACGAAAATTCTTCGTCGAATAGAGACGGGACATATCTGGAATGCACTCTACGCAGTAAATAATTTCCCGGATCTCATGGTCTTAACATCGGTGCACTTAACACAACGCCAGGATCGTCAGCCAAAGGTCTTTGGCTGAACGATGGAAGAGTGAATCGGCCCCCATGGGCCGAAAATCTACGGAAGAAACGTTGTCAAATACATCCACAAGTTTCGCACCGCTTTAGGACGCTTCTTA
Source organism: Papaver armeniacum (assembly GCA_023531295.1). Taxonomy (NCBI): domain Eukaryota; kingdom Viridiplantae; phylum Streptophyta; class Magnoliopsida; order Ranunculales; family Papaveraceae; genus Papaver; species Papaver armeniacum. The sequence goes on from JAJJWW010009274.1 coordinate 42,685, forward strand.
TTCCATCGGAGTATTCTCGAGCCGCCGTACAAGTTAACGAGTGAAGGTGCGGGAGTAGGAGCATAACTTCAAGTGTTCCCATAAGAGCGCCTGAAGAAAAGCGAAGTGAACGTGCAACTCCACCTTCTTGTACCCGTTAGAAACATGCATATCCATTGCTAAAGTGTCCAGATGAGAATACAGCGATCCAAGGAACAATGCATGTAGTTGCAGGAAATCCCACAATACACCCCTCACTATATTTTGTTTAACTAATCCATTCAAAAGATAATAGATGAACAATTATGAATGTTTATTAATAACTTTCTTCAATCTTTACAGGAAAATGGAATTACACTTAAGAACTTACAAATATATTTCTCTCTTTCTCTCCTAATGACTTACTCTCCAATCCAAAAGACTTCTCCTTACGATGATTCACTCATCCCTTTATATAGGGTAGTACATCGTGAATGACAGCTAAGCTGTCCTTTATTTTCGGAAATGTCTTGCGAAGTGTCGCAGACGTACAAACATTCATACTCGCGACACTTCTTAACTTTCGCCATATTTCATATCCTCCTATCGTCATCCAATGCGTCATTTATTTTTAACCCTCTGCGGTGACTACTTAATGTTGTTATCCGTTGTCTTCGCGAATTGTTGTTGTGGCGATATTATGATCCTACATCTTGCCTCTTCTCATGTCTTCTCTGCGAAGGAGAGAATGTCATGAGAATCAATATTTTTGAACCGCCGCAATTTGTTTATTTGTACTTGTTTCAGTTTCATCTTTCGTACGGACTTTATTACGGATGTCTACTCCTCCATTCTATTTCGACACGTTTCTTTCAATCGTTTATTCTTGACCATTCACGTCCCTTCTCACATTAAATGCTCTCGTTTTCCCCGAGGATGTTTCTCTCTATATATATTTTTCATATCTTTCTCCTCTCCTCTTTCGTCTTCTCTCTGCAATTTTCTTTTATCTTCTTCTTCCGCAAGTTCCGCTTCTATTACTGCAAATCTTCAATCTTTTTTATCATATCTTAATCTTCGACTCTTTATCTATTCTCATATTGATAATGGCTTCACTTAGTCGTATGTACAAACCCCGCTTTATTGAGACTCAGAAAAAGTTGCAAGATAAAGGTTTCACCCTTTCTATCATTTCTAATCAAAGAGGTTCATCTATACTCACTGCCAAGCTTTTTTCTGATCATCAATGTGATGATCACAAGATTATTGTTTCGCTAGGTCAACTTCTCGCAGGACTTCCCATTCCTTTATATGATCCCGAGATGCCACTCTTTTATGAAATCCTTTCCCATCCGAACTTCTCGCGAGTTGTCTGTCACATCAACTATGCGGCGATTATATCCGCCTAATGCTCGAGTTTGCAGTCCGTGGAAGCCGGCAAAGGATCTCTATATCCTAACAGTTTGAGAGATCCCGAATATGCAAATTTAGAAATAATCACGAGAGATACACTGTGGAAAACTTCTTTGAAAATTATGAAGTAATAGGCATGAGAAATAAGAAATCTCATTTGGGGCGCTCGGTTGAAGAGAAAGGATAATATCCCCCGAGGATAAATTACTTATGCAAGATATCGATCTGGCATTCGGGTAAGAATACTACTCCTCGCCACTCTAAAGATGAAAGATGGTGGGTTGTTCCTTTGCTCTTAAGCGGACCTTACATAGCAGGTTCGCATGTACTCCCTGCAAATCTCGCAGGCTATCATCCTTGGGAATTTAAGTGGCCCGAGGAGACGAAAGAGGTATGTCTCCATAGTTTGCTTTTGCAATCCCTCTTTCCTCTTGTATTCATTGAGTTTGTAAATTTTCCAGATTGCCAAGGCGAGGAAAAGTTACAAGGCAAATCCACTGGCAAGCACCTTGGCAATACTTCGATCGCTTACGGATGAAGTAAGAAATATCCTTTTTGTGTTATTTAACAATATTGTTGCCTCTATTTCTTATCTTCATTTGTATGCGAAGGTTGACGTTGAGGAAACGATAGGCTGAAAGTTAAAGGCAAAACTAAAGCCAATGCACGCAAGGATAAGTCTTCTCGCTCCACCATCTAAAAGCGAAAAGCTCAGCCTTCCTCTCATCTTAGCTCAAGTTACGGGTCTTCCGATGAAGATGATAACGATAATGTTTTGGATTCAACTTTCCAAGATGAAGCTCAATCGCCAATTCTCCTATGGATCAATTGTTCAAAGATCTTCTCGGATTCTCTTCAAGGAATTGGAGATACTCACCGATTTATATGCGAGAGCCTCGCCACCGTATGCAATGCTACACTCTTGGATGGCAATGACTCTTTCAAAGGAGTTTCTAGATCTGTATCCCCTAGCTTCTTAAATGCACTTAATTCGTTGGTATGTTCGACCTCATGTTTCCCTTCCAACTTCATTTTTTTTTTAATTTATATCTTAATAGCCTTTTTATCTTTCTTCAGGCTGGAAAAACTTCTTTTGTAGTTGCCTCGAGATCTTGAGAGGAGGTATAATATTCAATTGAAAAAGAATACCCAATATTGCACAAAGATCAAAGAATTAAAGTTGAGTGAGATATCGCGAAAAGATCCAACAATTGGAGACGAGTTTTACGCCGGAAAGACAAAGTTACCACTCTCCGTAATGCTAACCAAACAACTTTATGGTATAATTTTTTTTTTCTCTCTTATTATTTTTATTTTATCAATTTCCGTTGCTACCGACTTATCACTTTCGCTTGAGATGTATATAACCTCTCCGAAGAAGCTATTCTTCTCCATTCATTTCTGAGCCTATGGATAATGATACTCTCCTCGCTCATCTCAACAACTTTTTAAGTAGTTCGTCGAAGCGAGAATTAATACTCTTTCATTAAATGAACTCCAAACCAAGTATCGCCTCTTAGAAATTGAGCACGAGATCTAGTTTAAGTACTGACCAACCAGTTTAAACAAATGTATCTCGAGTCTCATGAGGAAACCAAAATTTTAAGGAAGAAAATTAGTGACCATATAGATGACAAAGATCGCATTGCTAATAATGGTGCCTGGGCATTAGCAACATTTCAAAAGTCCCTTCTCGAAGTGCAAATGGAGCGAGATGAATTGCTTCGTCGAGAATTCCCTACTTGCGAGCGAAAAAACCAAATTCGTTCACTTCTTATTATAAATAATGATGATGAATTCGCTTGGGCCGCGAAAATCTTAGATAATGCCAGGAATAATTTAGGTGTTGATGTTAGTCTTCATACCGAGCATACTTCCTTGGTTAAAGATATAATATCGGACAGAGAAGGTTACTTATTATACCTTCTTGTTTCTTACCTCTGTAACATTCTTTGTTGAGTTGTTAACTTATCGTTGTCTACTTGCGAGTCCGAAAAAGATTTCAAGCAAGGATTGAAGAACTTGAATCGAGAAAGCACACTCATGCAAAGAATCTCAACCTTCGCGAGAATAAATATTCCAAGTTGAAGAATCAATTTCAAACTACGGTGGCGAATTTTAATAATGATGCCGTTCGTTTTTCGCAATGAAGCCATGGAGTATGTTTGTAAAGATCATAAAATCCCTCTTTATTCATATCCTTGGCTTTCCGAAGAAGTTCCTGAGAATTTGCCTGTCTCAGACATTTCGATAGTGAAGCCACGAAGAAGAAAATTCAGCGGCGAGAATAATAGAATTGAAGGATCAGGTAAAGGAGAAGAATCGCCAAAGAGATAATTCTTTTTGTTTCTTTTGCTGCCTGTAATATCTGTACATTTCTGTGTCTCTTTTTTGTAGACTTCTTGGGCTTGTTGCCCATAAATTCAATCTTCATTCTCCTTTCTTGGCAGTTTTTTCCTTGTAATATAATTGGCTAACATTATTAATGTATAACTCTTTCATTGGAATATGGATAACAATATTTCATCTTTTCCATCCCCATATTTGCCTCTGTTATGCATCTTCAGATGAAAGAATGAAATTTCCGAGATTCGCACTTTCTTCTTCTGACCAGGAATGATGTTTAAATTTATAATTGCGATGAAATCGCAAAAACTTTTCATTAAAGAAGAGATTTTTGGTCTCGCCTTATCATTTTTGGTGGTCTTCTAAGCTTGACCTTCCTAAGTAAAGGTCTTACTCGCCACCTTTATTGCGACAAGATCGCAGGACGTCTTTACACTTGCATGCAAAAACCCATTGACCTTGTCTTATCATTATTCAAGTATTTTTGCCTCTGCAGGATATTTGGCTTGCGATAATATGACAGGCCTAAATTTTCTTGCGAAAGTAAAGCCCCATGACATTGTCGTCTTGCGACGAAATCGCAGGACGTCTTTACACTTGCATGTAAGGACCCATTGATCTCGTCTTACCCTCGCGTTAGTATTATTGCCTCTCGCAGGATCATTGCACAAATATGACAAGCCTAAGTTTCCTTACGAAACAAAGCCTCGTGACATTTGCGTCTTTGGCACTTATCGACTCCCTAATGGAGGGTGCCGCCCTTATCACCTCCCCGGTTGCCCCTTCAAGGAGGCGTACATCGGCCATACAAGGCTAGCTCCTCCCATCCGGTCTTAGCAACAACCAGTTGTTTTCGCAGCCTCTTATCCCTTATACCTATAGAGTTTATGGTTACAAGGCTGCACCCTAAGTGAGTTTTCTTCGGGCCGAAAAGCATGCGCCAAGACTTGTCAAGAGTGGTAAGGAAGTTCCATGCTCCCCGCACTCTTGACTCAACCGTGTACCTCGGCGCCTTGATCATACGGCGACTCCTTGAAAGAGACCCTCGGTCGCCCAACCAGGGTATAACCTACATATATAGTTGGGAATCCAAGGTACCTCCTAGGATAGGCTTTCATGGGCCCCAAATCTGCATGACCCAGGTTCCGGGCGGTGTAACCTTTTCCCCGAGCCATGTTAAGAGATACCCCCTTATATGACGCACTTTAGGTCTTACATTTGCCTCTTACGAAATGTAATTCGCGAACTAGGGTGTACGCCATAAAGGTTCGTCCCATTCATTCATTTATTCATTCATTGTTGTTAAATCATTCAATCATTCATATTTAATTGCTGTCTGATATTTAATTTGCGAAGGCATCGCACAATGTTGTTCATTCATTTTTGCCTCGGATTCTTGTACATTCTTCTTGTCGAAATTCTCACATATCATTTCTTCTTAGTCTTGCCTTTGATATATCTTTGTCGATTACTTATCACAGACCTTCTGACTTACTTTTTATGCCTTTTGTTCATTGTACTCTTTGCCTCAGCGTTATCCCAATCCTTGAAGGACTCCTTTCCATCGTAACGTCTTTTGCTTCCATGCATTCATCTGCGGCATTTCGCGATGTTTCTCGGCACTTCGCGATGAACTACAACCAATTATCTTTGCAGATCGTAACATTCGCCTATTCTTGCGGCACTTCGCGATGCTTCTTCATTTCTTATCTCTATAGTATCCACCATCAGCTTCTCTTTTTCTCTTGTTCATCTTTGATATTTTGTTTCCAACCTTTCCTTTTAGCATTTCTCTCTTCACAGCTCTCTACGTCAACCTCATAACATTTCTGACCTTCCTTCCAATCTCCCTTTATAATTCCAATACCATTTGGATGGGGAAACTTTATACATTGATGGTATGTTGATGCTACTCCCAAGATTTCGTGCAGCCATGGTCGCCCAATTAATGCGTTATAAGGAGATTCCACGTCAACCACGCAGAATAAAATGTCAGCTGATAATCCTTGTAAAGGTATCCTCATGTGAACCTCTCCTTTAGGTTTGTTCATTTGTCCGTTAAAACGAAGTAGATTTTGTACGTTGAAGGAATCAAATTTTCATCCTCTCCACCCATGGTCTTATAAGTATGGTAAAACAGAATATTCACCGAACTTCCAGTATCGATTAGGATTCTATTGATTGCCCAACAATTTTCTGCTTCGTCATCTTCTCCATCAACTGGTCTTGGATTAATGTCTAGTCGCACCACCAACGGGCTATCATGTGTTTCTCTTCCTTTGGGTACCTCGTCAGCAGAGAAAGAAATAATTTTTAGTTGCCAATCTTTCAATTGCGATTTTCTCTTGAGTTCATCACTTCTTTGTTATGAAAATCTCTTGCATATACTCTACTAAGCACATTATCGTGAAAATCTTCAATTGTACGATATGAATGAACTATAGAGTTGCAAAATAGATTTTTGGCCTTTGTTATGAATGCTTCTTTTCCCTTCTCTGAAACTGTTCTTTGCACTTCTGATGGTGTTTTTGTTAGTACTTGCTTTCCTTTCGCTTCATCTTTTAGAAAATGAGTTAACTTCCCCTGATCAATCATTCTGAGAATGATTCTCTTTATGTTTCTGCAGTCATTTGTTAGATGTCATGAAAGCGATGGTAAGAACAATATTCATGACTTCTCGTCACTTGGTGGTGGTTCACTCTCGCATTCCATGGTGGTGGTACGTCCTCCATTACAAGTATAGCTTCCCAAATTTTTTCCACACTAGCATTTAATGGCGGCATTCGATCTCTTCCCATACCACTCTGCGATTTCTTGGCCTTCCATGGTTGTTCTGCCTTCGTCCTCCATAGGTTTCTTGCATATGATCTAATCTCTGAATTTTATTATTGTTGTCGCGGTTGTAGTAGTTCCTTTCTCTATCAAACTCCTCCTGATCTCGGCTTCCCATAGCCACTATTTTCTGCTGTCCATCATTAATTCTGTTTTAGGTTGCCCTTGCGAAGTGGTCGCCACCGAGTTTAAAAATTTTGGTAATAAACTTGCATTCGCAGCGTTTGAACTTGTATTCGCAACTGGGTATGATTCCATTTCATTTTGTCTTTCATCCAAAGCAATGTATTCTTCTTGAAGTTCTCGCAGCTCAGCCATTGTAATCGTATTTTTAATTCTGAATATTTGAATGTATAACAAACTTGTTGCGAACAGAGCATTTACAAATGATAAAATGAGATATCTTTCCTCTACTCTGCCGGCCATTTCACTGCACATTGTTCTCCACCTCATTGTCAGATGTCTTAAACTCTCACCAACTCTTTGTTTCAATCCGAATACATCCTCAATTCACGGTCGCATGGAATTGTTACTTATATAAGCTCCCAAGAAAATAGTTTGTAAATGGTTGAATGATGAGATTGTGTTTCTCGGTAATCCTTCAAACCATTTCAGTGCTTCTCCAATTAAGCTTGATGCGAAGTATTTGCACAATATGGCATCATGATTCTCCCATTGTAACATACATCTCATATAAGCCTTGATGTGTTGTACCGCACAGGTTGTTCCATCGAAAATGCTGGTTAATGCGGGCAGATTGCACTTAGGTGGTATTCCTCCCATTAATACTTCTATTGTGAAAGGAGTCTTCGCAGCTTCTCGCGATGGCTTCATCCAACTTTGTCTTCTTCCTCCTTCCTTCTTACTATTTAACAATTTTCTCATTTCGCTAGTTCTTTCAAGATTTGCTCATTTTCCTCGGGATTTGATTCTGCTTTGGTCTTTTAGCTCTCGCTTCTCGTCTCTGCGTTCATGCCTGTTTTGACCTTCTTGTTCACTATTTTCTTCTCTTCTTTCTCTGCGATTTTCTTCTTCGTCTCTTTCATCAATTCGCACACCATTATATCTATCGTTCTCTCTTCTTGGTTCTCTATCAACTCTCTTCGCATCCTCTCATATTCTCCATTGGTATTTCTATTGACACGATTTTGTGCTCGCCTCCTTTTCTCGTTGTCGTGATTATTTTGTCGGATTGCTTCTTCTAATTCTTGGTTTTCCACTTCTGCTCTTACTCTCTCTCTCGCGGGCTAAGCGTGCTTGTTGACATAATGTTTCTCAATGTCGTCCACGATCTCTTGTTGCCTTCTTAATGCTTCTCTTCCATGCAGTATTGTTCTTCCTTCAGCGGCTGGATCATTTGGCCCCTGAAATCGCCTAGTTCCTTGATTTTCTTCACTCTGCTCATCTTGTAAATTCTCGGGATGTGGAATATAACGATCTTCTGCGTCCACTCTTCTTTCATGATATTCTGAGCAGAGATTTTGTGCTTCTCGTTGGTTTTCTACCTCTGTAATTTCTGTTGGTAAGGCTCTCCTTCTTTCTCCCCTAGTCGATCTTGAACTTGATCTCGCAGTGCTTCTCGATCTTCTATTTTGCAATCTCATATTTTCCATCCTTAATTCATGATTTTATCTTGTCAAATTTGCTCGTTCTTCTGCCTCTAGTCGCCTCTCTTCATGCATTGTTTGTCTCAATGTTTCCAATGCTTGTGATTCCTTCATTTCCTGTATTCATTTCTTGGTCTCCTCCTCCTTGTCCGTTATTCATCAATTGCTGCTCTTCTTCCATTTCATCCTCAGAATTCGACCTCCAAGTATGTACACTTACTCTATCATAATCCACAGTTTCATTTGTTATTGGAGGAACTAAACGCTGAACATGATTTTCTTCATCATTTCTCATATTCACCCTTGACGGTTCTCCTTGTTCAATTCTTCTTTCCCCAGCAAGTCTTCCACTTCTTCTCACAAAGTTGTTCAAGTACATTTCTTCTTCTAACCATTGCTCTTTTAGTAAATCTTTTGAAAATTATCGCATTCAAATTCTTCCAAATCTCTATGCTAATCTTATTTTTTTAGTTCACAAGTTTCTAGCGCCAATATGTAGTTGCAGGAAATCCCACAATACACCCCTCACTATATTTTGTTTAATTAATCCATTCAAAAGATAATAGATGAACAATTATGAATGTTTATTAATAACTTTCTTCAATCTTTACACGGGAAAATGGAATTACACTTAAGAACTTACAAATATATTCTCTCTCTTTCTCTCTCCTAATGACTTACTCTCCAATCCAAAAAGACTTCTCCTTACGAAAGATTCACTCATCCCTTTATATAGGGTAGTACATAGTGAATGACAGCTAAGCTGTCCTTTATTTTCGGAAATGTCTTGCGAAGTGTCGCAGACGTACAAACATTCATACTCGCGACACTTCTTAACTTTCGCCAGATTTCATATCCTCCTATCGTCATCCAATGCGTCATTTATTTTTAACCCTCTGCGACTGACTCGCAATGTTGTTATCCGTTGTCTTCGCGAATTATTGTTGTGGCGATATTATGATCCTACAATGCACCTAGAGGAAGAACTTTACCCTGCGCCAGCATTATAGCAATTTTGACAAGGTCACTTCTAATTGTCCTCTTTCCGGAACCGTCATCAAATATATCTCTGGATAGCCATAGAGACAGGAACGCGATCAGGCTGAGCTCGTTTTCCAACTCTTGATTCAACTCGGGGTCTGCAGAAGACCACTCCGAAACCCACCAGGTGTAGAAGCATTTCGTGTCCTTTTTCTCCTCCTTCTCCAGTTGTCGGTCCCGCCACCTTTTGAAGTATAGCGGCATAATTACTCTTCTCCGTATCAGAGAGTTCGTAAGAAAGACTTCTAGCAACAGGCAGGTTCATTAATGCAGCTACACTCTCCAAAGTAATAGTCATCTCTCCCCATCTAGATATGGTTGTGTGAGTGGAAATACGCCACCGAGAAATGAAGGTAATCAAACCCGCGGTGTCTTTCTTAATTTCGAGGGTAGCAGATGCCATGACCGCATCGAGGATTTGTGCTTTGGTCAAATTGTCCTTAATGCCCTTATTACTCAACATGCGTCTCATCCATCCCTCATAAGAACCCAGTGGAGCATGGCAAATCTTGAAGTCAATAGGAGAAGGCGGATATTCGTTTCTCTGGAGACAAAATCTCATCACAAGTGCGGAAGAAGAGAATGGATCAGCATCCATATTTTCTGAATCGGAAAGCAAGACTATCTTATGAGAAGGATGTTTCCTAATATTTGGAAAAGGCGAGGTGAACAACTCATCATTGATGTTCGGCATATCCTTGAAGCTGTCAACACTTCCGACTTAGACATTATCTTGGAAGACATGTTGATAGAGTTCTCTTTCTCTATGCAATGAGATAAAAGACAGGAGTTAGAACTTGTATGAAAGCACATGAGAAGTGTAATCACACACGGCAAGACACAACTCACGAGCGGAGCATGCAATAGCCGGTCCAAACACCATTCAAGTCCGGCACAAAATTCAGTTCGGTATTGATTTCAGTCTGGTACAAATTTTAGTCCGGTACAAGTTTCGGTCTGGTATCGATTTCAAGTTCTCCGATATAACTTTCAAGTCGATATAAGTTTTCAAGATTCAGTACAAATTTCAGTCAAGCATATGTGAATAAGACCCACGTTCCGGCATACACGGCGGGCCCGCATTCATTCATCCGCATGCATTATAACACGATTCAAGCCAAATGGTGGAAAAAGCTAAGCATGCACATGTCTTACAAAAGGTATTTACCTAACAAACTAGGGTTTGACCGTTAAAAAAAAAAAAAAAAAAAAAAAAGCGGAACCTACCTTGGATGGCCGGACGGGAGCAACTCCGGCAATGGACGGCGGCGGTTTCCGGCAATAATTCCGGCAGCGGCAAAGCAAGAGCGGAAACAATGGTTGACGGCGGCAAAGCAAGGTTGCGGACGAGAGCAACAAACAAAAAAAAATTTTCCGTGAGGAAAAGAAAGGAGTCTTGGTCTCTTTTATAGACAAAAATTAAAAGAATCCCAATAGAAAAAGGATTCCTCTCTTATTTGGTTTCCTCTTTTGATTCAAATACCCAAAGATAAACCGGCCCCACAGAGGATTCCATACAAGCGTGACGGCGTGGGAAATTAGCGGTCGGCCAACACTCTTCCGGGTAAACTCCTTTTATCCTGTCTTTCTCACGTATGTATGTCACCATCTCATGCCTACCACACAATAGTGTAACCATTATGTGATAGGCGGGGGACTTAATGTTGATGGTGGATTTTCGTTTAAGGTTAAATTTGTAAAAAACCAGAAAATCATGCGCTGACATCTTGTAAAAGATAAAGCCGTTTATAAGTGACGGATACTCCTCACTTAATTCACCAAGAATGGAGCATGTAGCAACAATCCCATTCTCGTGAATACATGAAATTCCTCCGAGGTTGGAGCATGTAGCAACAATCCCTTCTGTGAATTTCATATTAGCCTTGTATTTCCAGTACTCATTATCGGTGTGGCATGACGGTCGAGTGTTACTCTTCGAGTAACACGAACCTCCAAGCACTATAATGAATCATTATCGAGTGTGGCATGACGGGCGAGTGTTACTCTTACGAGTAACACGAACCTCAAGCACTATAATGAAACCATGTACGAAATACCCGTACAGGTTGATTCTCGGTGTGTTATACTAGACCGAGCCCTCTCGGAGTGTTATACTAGCCCGATTGAGCCCCTCTCGGTGTGTTATACTAGCCCGATTGAGCATCCCAAGCACTGACCATATCGGTCAGGATATGATCTCGATCGTGATCATCCAACTCCACGAGGCATGATTGGACGACCCCAGATCAATTCCATCACCCCCAAGCAGGTATGGAATACACACAGCCGACCCCGCATGGTCGACCATTGGCCTTCGCTTGCTAAGAAACCGTCCATACCAAGCATTATGGACGGAAAACCCTAAATTAGGGTTTGCGGCATATTACATGTCCGCAAAAGCGGTCTCAACCATCCATCTTCGCGGTATAGATGGAGGGTGTAGATGTAGACTCAAAAGGCCGGAGCATGTCGACACAATCACCATGTGACCGCCTACACACTTGACCAATCGGTCAAAACCAACCATGATTGGTTACAACAAATTCGTCCGCCTAAAAAGAGCATGGTCGCGCGGCTTTGAAAGCCAAAATTAGGGCTCAAGCCATCACGCGCGTCCATCTTCTCCGGCACGAATGGAGGGTCCGCAATTAGATTGAGCAAGGATCGGTCACACCAGCATGACCACCGTGAGCCCATCTACCTCTTCATGCGGTCGGCCAAGGCATATCATGCCTGGCCAATCCAAAACGCCCGCTCAAACATGCGTGGTTACACTTCCCAAATTGCAAATCGATCTCGACCACTCAACCTCACCGGACCGAATTGGGTGGCTTAGATCACGTTTTCATGGGACGGTGAGACATGGGCGTGAACATCAGCCTATCATCTTCACGCCAAACCAACCGGCCAAGACCGACCAAGCTAGGTCGTCTTGGAAAACGCGCCGGAAAAGAGTATGGCGCGCGGCTTTTTGCGGTATCAAAATCTTATCGCAAAATCGATCTCGACCACTCCTCTTTTCGGTCAAATTGAGTGGCCCAGATCTCGCTTTCATGAGGGAACGGAATACGGGCGCCTACACCATCATGCCGTCAACACGCATGTATGGTCGGTCCTCTCAAAATCCTTCCCATGCTTGGTTTCGACCAAGTTTGAAGAGTGATGCTTGCACACCTCTTCAAAAACCCTAGTATTCATTAACGGTCGCGAGATGAGTGTCTCAAAGCTCATCTCATCCGTCCAACTTCACCCGACTTGGTTATACAACCTTGGTCGGGAGTCAATTGGTCGATGGCGTCATTACCCATCGCCTTACCACACCACAATGCGGTGCACTGCATAAAATACACACGATACTTTACAAGTATCAACTTCCTCAACAACGCGCAGTTATTCAATCCAAACATTACATGCTACCTTTCGTGGATCCACGATCCACATTCCGGACATCAATCATGTCACTGGCGGGGGATACATATTGGGGTATTGGTCTGGCGGTTTACGGCGTGCGGCGTGCAACGCGCCATCACAAGAACGTGTTAGGAAGTCATGGGCGGTTAGAGATGAACAGGAGAAGTGGGCAAGACTGGTCGTGTATCACCGACACACAACTCCACTACTCCATCATTCCACTACCTCCACTTCCCACGAAAGACGTGAATAAGGCTCAAATGACTTGTATAAATAGGTTCTCCGCCCTATTTCCAAACAGAAGTTAAGACGAGACAGAACAACACAAGTTCAGTCGACAGAAACCAAGTGTTAATACAAAAACCGTATTCAAACACCCAGAGCCTGCTTGCATCAACCGTAAGCTTGCTCATCTTTCTGTCACAAGTCATAAGCAAGCCAACATCTTCATAATCTCAACACCTTCTTCGCTTCCCTCCCTAAGATCAACCCTATCTCCTTCACTTTGTGACCGAAACAAGTCTGGAACGGCCATTTCTTGGTTTAGGCCGGACTTGCACAGATTGATCTCTCGAATCTACAAGCACTCACCGCGCAGTGCATTTGTTGAAGGTTTAGATTCATTCCTCATCCACACCCCAAATTACCAAATTCTGCAGGAGTAGTTTTCACCCATCAACAACATCCATACATTTTTATAATCTTACCTATTTTTTTATCTCATTCAGGAAGCATATAGAATGGGAATGTCGATGAGGAGCAAAAGCTCAATTCTTATTCACAGAGAACCCCAAGGACGTCAACGAGAGATACAATCGTTTCATAGTGGATGAAAGATACATCACTGTTTATGGGTAAAAATCGTTTCTGCTGATTTCGGTAATTTCGGTGGGTGAGTGAGAAACTAGTTCAAACCCTAAACAAATATGCTGCACGTGAGCACTTTATAGATTCGAGAGATCAATCTGTACAAGTCCGGCCTAAACCAAGAAATGGCCGTTCCAGACTTGTTTCGGTCACAAAGTGGAGGAGAAGGGTTGATTTGGGAGGAAGCAAAGAAAGGTGTTGAGGAGAGTAGTATCTCGACTTGTATCAGAAAGTGAAAGCTTAGGAAGCTTGCAAGAGATAGAAGCTTTTGGGAGAGCTTGCAAAGTTGCCTTTCTGAGAGTGTGGTATTTTTCTCCTGACCGAGACTTGTTGTCTGGTGGAAATAGGTAAGACCTATTTATACAAGTCGAGATTGAAACGTACCCTGGCCTCATGAAGGAAGAGAGTAAAGGGTGAAATAATGAGAGGAGGTGGTAACCGCATGGTGTTAATGGGTGAAAACGTTTTCACCATTATTTCCTCATTTATTTGACCGCTTTATTCCTTTTCACGCTTTCTTAATGTGAGCGTAGTGTACGCTGCATGCTGTGACCGCCAAACCAAAACCCTAAAGAAGCATCCCCGGTTTGTGTCGATGTCTCGAGTGTTGGTTGCATCTTGAGTGCAAGTGGCGCTGCTAGTGGCGCGTGTGACATGTGCCAATGTCATGTGCGGAATGCCTTGGTAGTAGGTTGCATGGTTTGCAAGTTAGGTTACCAGCGTGTGTGTTTGGCATGTGCCAGTGGCATGTACGGAATGCCTTGGTGGTAGGTTGCACGGTTTGCAAGTTAGGCCACCGGCGTGTGTGTTTGGCATGTGCGGAATGCCTTGGTGGTAGGTTGCACAGTTTGCAAGTTAGGCTACCAGCGTGTGTGTTTGGCATGTGCCAATGGCATGTGCGGAATGCCTTGGTGGTAGGTTGCACGGTTTGCAAGTTAGGCTACCAGCGTGTGTGTTTGGCATGTGCCAATGGCTCGTGCGGCCATGTTGACCTAGTTGCAAGTCTTGCAAGCCTAGGGCGCTATGTTTGGCGTGGGCCAAAGGCATAGCGGCTTGGAAGTATGGCTTGCGACACGTGTTGGCATGTGCCAATGGCACGTGCGGCCATGTTGACCTAGTTGCAAGTCTTGCAAACCTAGGGCGCTATGTTGGGCGTGGGCCAAAGGCATAGCGGCTTGGAAATATGGCTAGCGACACGTGTTGGCATGTGCCAATGGCATGTGCGGCCATGTTGACCTAGTTGCAAGTCTTGCAAACCTAGGGCGCTATGTTGGGCGTGGGCCAAAGGCATAGCGGCTTGGAAATATGGCTTGCGACACGTGTTGGCATGTGCCAATGGCACGCGCGGCCATATTGACCTAGTTGCAAGTCTTGCAAGCCTAGGGCACTATATTTGGCGTGGGCCAAAGGCATAGCGGCTTAGAAATATGGCTTGCGGCACGTGTTGGCATGTGCCAATGGCACGTGCGGCCATATTGACCTAGTTGCAAGTCTTGCAAACCTAGGGCGCTATATTTGGCGTGGGCCAAAGGCATAGCGGCTTGGAAATATGGCTTGCGGCACGTGTTGGCATGTGCCAATGGCACGTGCGGCCATGTTGACCTAGTTGCAAGTCTTGCAAACCTAGGGGCTATATTTGGCGTGGGCCAAAGGCATAGCGGCTTGGAAATATGGCTTGCGGCACGTGTTGGCATGTGCCAATGGAACGTGCGGCCATGTTGACCTAGTTGCAAGTCTTGCAAGCCTAGGGCGCTATATTTGGCGTGGGCCAAAGGTATAGCGGCTTGGAAATTTGGCATTGTTGCCATGGTGCGCAGTATGCGGCTTGGTTTGGCATTGTTGCCATGGTGCGCACTATGCGGCTTGGTTTGGCATTGTTGCCGTGGTGCGCAGGGGCGGCTTGGTTTGGCATTGTTTCCATGGTGCGCGATGTATGCGGCTTGGTTTGGCATTGTTGCCGAAGTGGTGCGCGAGGTGCGGCTTGGTTTGGAATTGTTGTCGTGGTGCACAGTATGCGGCTTGGTTTGGCATTGTTGCCGTGGTGCGCAGGGTGCGGCTTGGTTTGGCATTGTTGTCGTGGTGCGCAGTATGCGGCTTGGTTTGGCATTCTTGCCATGGTGCGCAGTATGCGGCATGGTTTGGCATTGTTGCCATGGTGCGTGATATCGGCTTGGTTTGGCATTGTTGCCGTGGTAGTGCTAGTGGGTGCGGCTTGGATTGGCATTGTTGTCGTGGTGCGCAGATGCGGCTTGGTTTGGCATTGTTGCCATGGTGCGCAGGTGCGGCTTGGTTTGGCATTGTTGCCGTGGTGTGTGAGTATGCGGCTTGGTTTGGCATTGTTGCCATGGTGCGCGATATGCGGCTTGGTTTGGCATTGTTGCCATGGTGCGCGATATGCGGCTTGGTTTTGGAATTAGGGTTACGTGTCGAAAACCCTAATGCTGGTATTTTGAAAAAAGTACCCTATTAATTATTTACACCTGAGTTAAATGCTCTTAGTTAATGTGTTGCGGGTAACACTAGGTCATGGGGTTTTACGATTTTACCCCTTGTTTAAAAACCACCATCAACATTAAGTCCCCTGCTAGCTCGGAACGGGGGCTTTGTTGCGAGGTAAGCATAAGATGGTGACAGAATATCAACTGACAAGAAGCAAGTAAAGAGAATTGAGGGCTTGTCGACCTTTTATAAATAGGATTTGGAATCCTTGCCTCTCGGGAGTTTTGCAAAAATCGGGAGGTGGCACAATTGGTGGGGCCGGTGCGGCTTGGGCGACGTTGGGAAGTCGGCGTGAGTTGGGAAAGCGAGTGTGCTAGCTGGTGAGGCCGGTGATGTGGAAGTTTGTAAGTGCTTGCGGGCGTGACTTGGGAAATTGCGTGTCTTTTGGTGGGTCCGCGCAATGTGTTTGTGCGTGCTTGCGGGCGTGACTTGGGAAATTGCGTGTCTTGGCTGGTGGGGCCGGCGCAATGAGGAAGCTGTGCGTGCTTGCGGGCGTGACTTGGGGAAATTGCGTGTCTTTGGCTTGTGGGGCCGTGCAATGGGAAGTCTGTGCGTGCTTGCGGGCGTGACTTGGGAAATTGCGTGTCTTTGGCTGGTAGGCGCAATGTGGAAGCTGTGCGTGCTTGCGGGCGTGACTTGGGAAATTGCGTGTCTTGGGCTGGTGGGGCCGGCGCAATGTGGAAAAACTGTGCGTGCTTGCGGCGTGACTTGGGAAATTGCGTGTCTTTGGCTGGTGGGGCGGCGTAATGTGGAAGTTTGTGCGTGCTTTGCGGGCGTGACCGATGTAAACAAGGAGGGTTTCTTCCGATAGCAAAGTTTCCTTATCTTGCTTTCCTTCACGTGCGGCTTCCATTAGGGCATCATCCATGCCAAAAAACGGAAGCATTATGTCTTTCATTGCTCCCTTTGCTTTTTAAGGTTCCGTATTCATACCCAACGCGAATGTGTCGTCTCCCTTGTTTGAGAAGGGGTTCTTCCTGTTGATTCCCCTTTTCCTTTGCTTTGCTTAGGTGCGTTTTCTTCTTCTCCTTTGTTCACGCAATCCTCTTTTTATATGTGTATAAACGAGGATGGAACCCGATTATCTTTCCATTTCTTGCGGCGTATGATGGGATCTTCCGAGAGACGGCCGTGCCTTTAATTTTTGGAAAAGGACTTTGAATCGGTGGAGATCGATCTTCTTCTCTTGAGGAGGTATTGGTTGGGGTTGAATCTTTGTTCCGTGAAGCTAACGAAATTATTAAGGACCTCCCTTCCATCTATCCTCACGAAGAAACAGTGCATGTTCGGACTCTCTTGGGTTCGGTGGACGCGGAGGAGAACGCCATGATTCTTGATTTTGATGCGAATGAATCAAAAAACTTCCTTGAAGTGTCGATGAGAAAACTTTCGAAGGAGTACATGATAGAAGCGAGACAGACCTTTGAAGTTGATGTCAAAGATGTTATTGATGATCTGAGGAGGGGTCATGGTGGCGTATCTTTGGAATAGTTGTCGGGAGGACACTGCTGCTGCTTCTTGTGGTCGCTTCGGGATGGGATGTTGAGGTTCTTGCATTGTTACAACCATTGAATGGAACCTTTGTTGCCCGAAGGATTCTTTGGGGGAAATGCTTGAAGATAGCTTTCTTAGGAAGAGACCTGCGCTCCATCCTTGAGGGCTAGTTCCTCCTTTTGTTTTTTTGTTAGTTTGCTTAGTTCCTGATGTTTTTTTTGTGAACACATCTTTCCCTTCTTCTTCATCAGTAAACCTTTTGTTTCATATATATATATATATATATATATTTTTTTTTTGAAAAGGGTTGTTGTATGATGGCCTGTAATGGTTTTCTGGGTTCTTCTGATGTATTTCTCCGATATCTGAAGGATTCGCTTGGGAAGAGATATATTTATTTATTTATTTTTTTATTTTTTTTTTTGACGAAAGGGGGAGATCTCAAGGAAAAATACAAACGGTGTATTCATCTGGGGAAGTACGGCTATTAAGAGGAATGATTTAAAGGAAGTGCGAAAAAGGGAGTGATTGGGAAGTACGACATTTAGGGATTGGGTTCCTTGAGCCATCGCGAGTGAACTATCACGCCTTCGGGTGTGTCGGTATTGGTGAGCTTGCAATATCCTCCCAAGAGGGTATCCGCAAGCAGTCAGCTCGCCTTCACCTTCCTCGGGCAAATCCATCTTTTCTTGTCATCCTCCCAACTTGAAACGAGCTTTCCTTAACCACTATATCTCCGATTGAAAACGGGTTCGGACGTCGTGTAACCATTTGAGCCTTGGCCGTTGGTTTCGCTAGAAGCTTCCAAGCTTCTTGCAAAGTGTTCAAATGGTCCAGCTCCCCATTCACATTTTTTGACAGCGTTTGTGCCGGTTGTTGCGCCGAGTCCCCATGACGGAAAGGGGGGAGGAAAGACTGGTTGCAGAAAAGGTTGCTTGGTCAGACTTACTTGCATTTGAAAACCATGAGCTAGTGCCAACGGGTCTTCTCCGGATGTGCAGGTTTCTTGATAGTTTGTTGATGCGATAACCGGTGGGATGATTTGTTGGAATTTCCTTCGGGCGTGGACGTTGGCGGAGGGCGCACATCCAATTTCGCTTTGTTGTCGAGTACCCATAAACGTCCCAATATCATGTCGTGATCTAGTTCTTTGACAATATGGAATTTGCTATGTGTTATAGCGTCTCCCATCTCGATCTCTAAGTTGATGTAGCCATGCGTGTTCAAAGCTTCTCCTCTCAAGTCCTTAATCACGGACGGGAAATAGGTAGCGTCTTGTTTTGTAAATCCTGCTGCCTTCAGTGTCTTGAAAGTAATGATGTTGTGGTAGGAGGCCGTGTCGATGAGCGTGTCGTCAAATTCGTTACCTCTTAAACGGGACGTGGTCAGCAGTCCCCAGTTCTCCGCTTCGCCTGTTTGGGAAGCTTGGGCCCTTGGCGTGGATTCCGAGGAGAGGAAAAGCCGTTTGCCGGATACAACACGATTGAGAGCTGCGAAAATATCTTGGCGCTGAACCTTGGAAAGATAGAGAATTTCGCATACATGTCGCATCATGGATTGCACGGTCTCGTGTACGGAGTCCCCAGAGGAACCACAGTTTCTTATTGGTAGTGGGTCTCGATGCACTCTTTCGTCTCCTAGTTGGAGTTCTCCTGCTTCTATCCTTTGTTTGAAAATATGCTTCAGTCTGTTGCAATCGCTAGTTGGGTGGTGAACGAACATGTGGTAATGGCGGTATTTAGGGTTCGCCATCTCGGCCTCGGTTGGTGGCCGTACGGCGGTGGCAATCGATGACATCATCTTGAACCCAGGCTTCTAGGAGGTCAATCACCTCCTCGATGGGGAATGGGAAATCAAGGGTATTTCCTTTGGTCTCACGATGCTGCGGGAGTTTTAGTGACGATCTTCCGTTGCGAGGGTTCCGTTGCGCCGGCGCTTCACGTTTCGGCTGGTGGCTCGTAGTTGCGGCTTTCCTTTTCCCTCTTTCGTTCACTATGTTCACGGAGGATGAGCCGGCATTAAATTGTTTGCTGATGAGGCGCCTACTCCCGCGAGTTTCACGTGCGTCTTGATTCGAGTTGGCCTAGTCCTTTTCGGTAATGCTAGTCTTTGTTGTTGCGAATCGTCTGGCGGCCTCATGGAGTTCGGAGAATATTTGGAAACGCAAGTTTTCTAGCGGGCGCGGTAGATTGGGACCATACCGTTGATGCATGCGTTTACCAATTGTTTCTCGGTCACGTTTGGGTCGTGTGATCGAGTGCTTGAACCCCGAACCTTTTGGCGAAATCATTCGGATGTTCGTTATCCCTTTGGTACATTCTCCCGAGGTCCGAAAAGGTAACTTGTTGAGACACGAAGAAATACTTCTGTAAACGCGGTGACCATGCTACTCCGGTTGGGAATCTGTTCGGTGGGATCTTTGTTGTACCATGTATACGCCCTTAGGTAAGTGATTTTGAAAATTCCCTTAAACGAAGAACGTAATTGTATTCATGTTCGCCCAAGGATTCCAGGAAACGAGAAACATGTTCGCGTGCATTCCGGTACCATCGTACGGGGTAAATTGAGGAAGAGTACCCACTTGGGAGAGGGATTTCTCGTATTTCGGATGGGTAAGGGGGTTGGTGATGATGTACATCGAACTCATCATGCTTGATTCGGTCGCGTAGGAGTTGTTCCAAATCTTCTCTCGTGACGAAGTTGGGTGGTTGATTTCTTTCCAACGGGACTCTAGTGCGAGTTTCTTCATCCGTGGAGGCGTGCTGCCGAGGTGCCGGCGTCGGGGTTGTTGGAGATGCTTCTAGGCGTCTTCGGAGGATGCGACTCACGGGGTAGTCGCTCTGTCGAGGGTTTTGAGAAAGGTGAGCACCTCCTTTTGTGTTGAAACCATGTCTCGTGCAGGCTCTGCGGCGTCTCTGTCGTTCCATCAAATCGGCGATGGTGACGTAAGGGCGACTTCCTATGGTCCCTACGGTCTCTCGTCCCGTCGGCGGGGTGCTTGGAACCTTAGTTGTCGGAGGCGCCAAGCTGGAAGAAGCATTCGGGGTCGTGGTGGCGGCCCTAGCTCACAGTGGATTGGGGGCGTGACACCTGAAGAGATATTCTCGTTGTCGTGATTAGAGGGTTGTGCAGAGACGCTAGAGGAGGCAGCGACTCTGGCCCTGGTGATAGGCGGTGTTACACTTAAGGGAGTGCATTCGATGTTGCTGTTGTCAGCTGGTGAAGTAACAACGTTATGGGGAGAGACGCCAACATCAGGGATGCGTTCGCGGCTGATGTTCTCGGAAGCCGCTCCCGGATCCGAGTTCCACCATGTTGGGATTTGACGTTCGGAAAAATGAAATCGGGAGTTGGAGTTGGTATTGTAGCCGATAGATCAATCCTCCCGTTGTGGTCGCCAATTGTTTATGGGTAAAAATCGTTTCTGCTGATTTCGGTAATTTCGGTAGGTGAGTGAGAAACTGGTTCAAACCCTAAACAAATGTGCTGCACGTGAGCACTTTATAGATTCGAGAGATCGATCTGTACAAGTCCGGCCTAAACCAAGAAATGGCCGTTCCAGACTTGCTTCGGTCACAAAGTGGAGGAGAAGGGTTGATTTGGGGAGGGAAGCAAAGAAAGGTGTTGAGGAGAGTAGTATCTCGACTTGTATCGAAAGTGAAAGCTTAGGAAGCTTGCAAGAGATGGAAGCTTTTGGGAGAGCTTGCAAAGTTGCCTTTACGAGAGTGTGGTATTTTCTCCCGACCGAGACTTGTTGTCCGGTGGAAATAGGTAAGACCTATTTATACAAGTCGAGATTGAAACATACCCTGGCCTCATGAAGGAAGAGAGTAAAGGGTGAAATAATGAGAGGAGGTGGTAACCGCATGGTGTTAATGGGTGAAAACGTTTTCACCATTATTTCCTCATTTATTTGACCGCTTTATTCCTTTTCACGCTTTCTTAATGTGAGCGTAGTGTACGCTCCATGCTGTGACCGCCAAACCAAAACCCTAAAGAAGTATCCCCCAGTTTGTGTCGATGTCTCGAGTGTTGGTTGCATCTTGAGTGCAAGTGGCGCTGCTAGTGGCGCGTGTGACATGTGCCAATGGCATGTGCGGAATGCCTTGGTGGTAGGTTGCATGGTTTGCAAGTTAGGTTACCAGCGTGTGTGTTTGGCATGTGCGGAATGCCTTGGTGGTAGGTTGCACGGTTTGCAAGTTAGGCTACCAGCGTGTGTGTTTGGCATGTGCCAATGGCATGTGCGGAATGCCTTGGTGGTAGGTTGCACGGTTTGCAAGTTAGGCTACCAGCGTGTGTGTTTGGCATTTGCCAATGGCATGTGCGGAATGCCTTGGTGGTAGGTTGCACGGTTTGCAAGTTAGGCTACCAGCGTGTGTGTTTGGCATGTGCCAATGGCTCGTGCGGCCATGTTGACCTAGTTGCAAGTCTTGCAAGCCTAGGGCGCTATGTTTGGCGTGGGCCAAAGGCATAGCGGCTTGGATGTATGGCTTGCGACACGTGTTGGCATGTGCCAATGGCACGTGCGGCCATGTTGACCTAGTTGCAAGTCTTGCAAACCTAGGGCGCTATGTTGGGCGTGGGCAAAAGGCATAGCGGCTTGGAAATATGGCTTGTGACACATGTTGGCATGTGCCAATGGCACGTGCGGCCATGTTGACCTAGTTGCAAGTCTTGCAAACCTAGGGCGCTATGTTGGGCGTGGGCCAAAGGCATAGCGGCTTGGAAATATGGCTTGCGACACGTGTTGGCATGTGCCAATGGCACGCGCGGCCATGTTGACCTAGTTGCAAGTCTTGCAAGCCTAGGGCGCTATATTTGGCGTGGGCCAAAGGCATAGCGGCTTAGAAATATGGCTTGCGGCACGTGTTGGAATGTGCCAATGGCACGTGCGGCCATATTGACCTAGTTGCAAGTCTTGCAAACCTAGGGCGCTATATTTGGCGTGGGCCAAAGGCATAGCGGCTTGGAAATATGGCTTGCGGCACGTGTTGGCATGTGCCAATGGCACGTGCGGCCATGTTGACCTAGTTGCAAGTCTTGCAAACCTGGGGCGCTATATTTGGCGTGGGCCAAAGGCATAGCGGCTTGGAAATATGGCTTGCGGCACGTGTTGGCATGTGCCAATGGCACGTGCTGCCATGTTGACCTAGTTGCAAGTCTTGCAAGCCTAGGGCGCTATATTTGGCGTGGGCCAAAGGTATAGCGGCTTGGAAATTTGGCATTGTTGCCATGATGCGCAGTATGCGGCTTGGTTTGGCATTGTTGCCGTGGTGCGCAGGGTGCGGCTTGGTTTGGCATTGTTGCCATGGTGCGCAGTATGCGGCTTGGTTTGGCATTGTTGCCGTGGTGCGCAGGGTGCGGCTTGGTTTGGCATTGTTGCCGTGGTGCGCAGTATGCGGCTTGGTTTGGCATTGTTGCCATGGTGCGCAGGGTGTGGCTTGGTTTGGCATTGTTGCCGTGGTGCGCAATATGCGACTTGGTTAGGCATTGTTGCCATGGTGCGCAGTATGCGGCTTGGTTTGGCATTGTTGCCGTGGTGCGCAGGGTGCGGCTTGGTTTGGCATTGTTGCCGTGGTGCGCAGTATGCGGCTTGTTTTGGCATTGTTGCCATGGTGCGCGGGTGCGGATTGGTTTGGCATTGTTGCCAGTGGTGCGCGATATGCGGCTTGGTTTGGCATTATTGCCATGGTGCGCAGATATGCGGCTTGGTTTGGCATTGTTGCCATGGTGCGCGGTATGCGGCTTGGTTTTGGAATTAGGGTTACGTGTCGAAACCCTAACTGTATTTTGAAAAAGTACCCCTATTAATTATTTACACCTGAGTTAAATGCTCTTAGTTAATGTGTTGCGGGTAACACTAGGTCATGGGGTTTTACGATTTTACCCCTTGTTTAAAAAACACCATCAACAATCACGAATGCTTGTAGCATTTGATAATTGTAAGTCATATATAACTGACATATATGTAAGTTGAACAAATCAAATGCGGAAGCGGGTTATTAATTCATACCTTGTAATCGCTCCAAATGAGGATGAATTAGAACCGGTGGATCACTTGCGTTTCACGTTCTTGAACCTTCAAACTCCGGTGGTGAGTAGGTGCCACAAAACGAGCACAAACTATATTTCCAAAAACTAAATACCATATAGAACTTCAACTTCTTTCCAAAAGACACTAAGGGATTTTGGTGATTCTACAACTAATGTTTGAATACTAGCTAACTTGAATGCTCACATAGAACTCTCTAGCTTAATCTCCATACTTGGTTTATCTCTTGCTAAACTCACTACTATTGAGTTGTAGTATTTTCTACTTCTTATTTTCTATTATCGTTGTTATGTTTCAACAAATGAAACTAGAAGCCTATTTATACTCAAGCTTCAAGTATCCTCTCTTGGCAAGTGTCAAGGAAGAACAAAACACTTGGAGCAAGTTCTAACACTTGTTAGCATGGAGATAAACATATGGAGTAAGTGATTAAACACTTGTTAACATCATGCAAACACATGGTGGCAAGAAACAAAACACATGTTTCACCATGGCTTGGTTAGTTGGAGAAGGATTTTTCTTTTGACAAAGTCAAGCACATGAATTTATATAACCACCCAAGATGGATTTTGGGCATGCACACACACATGGGTGCCCATATTTCCAACATCTCCCACTCACACATAGTGTGTGTAACGTCAGCATGCTTCCCAATCAAAGTCTTAAGAGAAAAAATGTTCATATTAGTAAATAGTTTGTGCGACCGCCGGGATACCTTCATTTTGGGAGCTCCATACTAGAACCTCATTACGAGTCAGCATGGAGACATCAACCCTTCACAAAGAATGTTCGTATCTCTTTACCTCAGATAATTTGACTACACCTGACACAATACTCTTAATCCCTCTAGCAAGCAGTATTGCACCCATGTACATTTTATCAATTGTACTCATGATTTTCGACAGACGAAAAACGCTGGCCAGCTATGAGTCACAATTCATGGTGTATCATCAAATTTTCTTCCAAGAAATTCATATCGTTCCAATTCAACTTAATGACTTTCCTAGACATGTATCATCATACGGGAAGTTGCATCGTATTAGAAAACATGCTAAAGTAGCATCATTAAGTATCCTCTTCATGACATAAACTCAAGTCAAAGGGGTAAATGAATTAGATATTAATCCAGTGCCTCACACAGCAATGAAGTAGGGAATCATTCATCGCTCTCACAATCGGTCGACTTAGCACATACATCACAAAGTGTGTGTTATGACGTTTCTCCCACTCAAATGGGCATGTCCAGCATAAAAAAGCATACGTCATACAGATCTTAGTCTAGTCGCCATTTAGGCGCCTAACTTGATTTTCTGTTCCAACAGTCATTCACATAGTAACTGTTCAAAAAATCACATCTAGCTTTATAACAGGCTTCATTAAATGGTGGTCACATTTAATGATCGATCTCTCTTTGAAATCTCATCTGAGACATATTAAGGCGACTTATACTTTTATATAAAAGCCTGCTACAAAAGCATATGGTTTTCGAAAAACATATTTTCTAAAAATTTTCTTTTCTTTTGTCTTATCTTGCTCGCTATACTAAGCGCCAAGTCGAATCACCTGTGTGAGTAGGCCGATTCTTGCCTGCCGACAACTTAAATATCCGTGTACACGTCAAAAGTATATGATTTCTATAAAAACATATTCTTTTAAGAAAGCATTAATACTTATAATAATAATGTCATTATCACATGTTCTACATATCACATCCTGTTTAATCCCATGTTCTCTACGTGAGATTGAAAAGCAATTTTCGGAATGGGCTTAGTCAAAGGGTCAGCCAACATTCTATTTGTGGAGATATGTCTAAGAACAAACTTTCTTCGTGCAACCATATCGCGCCTAAAGTGGAATCTCCTACCAATGTGTTTGGTTTTTCCATGGTATTTGGGATCTTTCACATATGCTAGAGCTGATGTGCTATCACTGTGAAGCAACACCGCTTCTTTTGCGTGTTCCGAGACACCGAGTCTCTTAAGAAATCTCCTCAACCAGACAACTTCTTGGACGACTGCCGCAAGTGCAACATACTCTGCTTCCATTGTAGACAGAGCAATACACTTTTGTTTCTGACTACACCAAGTGATTGCACCACCTCCAAGTTTAAAAACGTATCCTGAAGTGGATTTAAACTCATCTCTATCGTTGCTCCAATCGGCATCGCTAAATCCTCTGAGTCTAATGTCTTCACCATGGTAACAAAGAGGGGATTAGCAGTCCCTTTAAGATAACGAAATATCCTTTTAACTGCTTTCCAATGATCTGGTCCAGGGTTACTTTGGTAATGACTTACCATCCCCGCAACCGATGTCGGGTCTAGTACACAACATGGCGTACCTAAGACTCCCAACATGCAGATGCATATGGTACATTGGACATGTATTTCTTTTCTTCCTCATTCTTAGGGCATTGATCGTTACTTAGGACACATGCTTTGTCCATAGGAGTGTCAATGGGTTTACAATCATGCATTCGAAAGCGCTCAAGTATCTTCTTTATGTAAGTCTCTTGAGACAAACTAAGAGTCTTTCTTGAGCGGTCTCGCGTGATCTTA
The DNA here is from genome assembly GCA_023531295.1 of Papaver armeniacum. Classification (NCBI taxonomy): domain Eukaryota; kingdom Viridiplantae; phylum Streptophyta; class Magnoliopsida; order Ranunculales; family Papaveraceae; genus Papaver; species Papaver armeniacum. The sequence goes on from JAJJWW010009274.1 coordinate 68,762, forward strand.
ACACCTAATACATAATTAGCTTCACCCATGTCCGTCATTTCAAAATTAGAGGACAACCACTTCTTAGTGGCGACAATTCCTTCTAGATCATTACTTGCTAATAGAATGTCATCGACATATAATGCTAGGATAAGAATGCTTTCCTGGGATCGTTTAATGTACACACAATGGTCTTCCTCAATCATTTCACATCCAACAGAGGTGATAGATTGATGGAAACGCATATACCATTGTCTAGACGATTGTTTAAGGCCATAAATGGAACGTTTGAGACGACAAACTTTGCGCTCTTGTCCTTTGACCTCAAAACCTGTTGGTTGATACATGTAAATCTCTTCGTCTAGTTCCCCATTAAGGAATGCAGTTTTAACATCCATCTGGAACAATTCTAAATCCAAATATGCAACAATAGCAAGCACGAGGCGAATTGAGGCAAACCTTACCACAGGAGAGAAGGTTTCCTCATAGTCAATACCCTCTTGTTGAGTATATCCTTTTTCCACTAGACGAGCTTTGTATTTTTCGATTGAACCATCCGCCTTGCGTTTAATTTTAAAGACCCATTTGTTTCCAATGGCCTTTCGCCCAGGCGGAAGATCAACCAACTCCCAAACGTCATTCTTATCCATTGATTTAATTTCCTCTTGCATTGCAAAAAGCCATTTATTGCAATTAACTGATGAGATGGCTTCTCTAAAAGAAGTAGGCTGATCTTCAATACTCGCAGCATACATCAATATTCCCCCTTCAATCAAAATGACGACGGGGTACTTTTCCACGCTCACTTCTGCGTGGTTCAAAAACTTGTGTCTCTAGCGGTTCACTCCCACTAGGATGTAGACCATTCCCACTATCTTCAGCGATTATAGGTTGAGAAACTAATTCTCTACCTTCGCTCGAAGATGGTAAGATATCTTCACTCTCTTTTATTTCAAAGAGTTCCAAGTTTTTGTTAATATCACTGATTCGAGGAAAATCATTTTCAATGAAAACAATATCTCTGGACTCTATCTCAGTCATCCCTCCACTTGGATGTTCACCATACATCACATATCCTTTTGAGCAATCAGAATATCTTATAAAGACAAGCTTTCTTGCTCTAGGACCTAGCTTTCCATACACATGAGAAGCGTTGTGAACATAACCAGCTGAACCCCATGGGCGCAAATTACATAAATTAGGTTTTTCGCCTTTCCAAAGTTCATATGGCGTAGAAGGAACCGATTGAGTTGGGACACGGTTCAAAATGTAGGTCGTAGTTATAATAGCATCCCCCCAGAAAGATATTGGGAGGTTGGCTTGCGCCATCATTGATCTAACCATATCTAATAATGTCCTATTCCTTCTCTCTGCAACACCATTTTGTTGCGGAGTATATGGAATAGTAAGCTGTCTAGTTATTCCCTTACTCTCACAAAATTCCATGAACATATCGGATAAATATTCGCGTCCACGGTCAGTACGGAGAGTTTTCAAACTCTTCCCAGTTTGATTCTCAACTTCTGCAACAAAGCGCTTGAAACAATCCAAGGCTTCATAGCGGTGATCAATCAAATATTCATAACCAAATCGCGTATAATCATCAATAAATATGAGAAAATAAGAATAACCATGTCTAGCTTTAACATTCATACGTCCACATATATCAGAATGTACCAGCTCAAGAGGTTGAGCAGCACGTTTGGCCTTACCAAAAGGTTTTCTACAAGCTTTTCCTTCTAGACAAGGTTCACATACGGGTAAGGAAACTTTAGCGAGTGAGCCAAGATGGCCTTCTCTAGCTAACCGAGTCATCCTATCTTGCCCGATATGTCCTAGTCTAGCATGACCCTCTGCGGGTCGGACCATTTCATTTGTTTGGAGTTCCATTTTTCCTCCTTCATCCAACAAGTATCAGATTTTTCTATGCCACACATCATAGTTCTTCCCATCAAGTTTGTCACCCTTATTGAGATCACCAATTATATTGGTACCAGAGCCTTTTATGCGTTTTCGTTATTCTGAACGAACCATGGACTAAACGGCCACTTCCTAAAAGGACTATGACCTAAAATTAATTATGTGGAGACATCACCTTTGTGGTTTAATGTGTTCCAATTTCGGCCCGACACCGAGCCATCCAATGGACCAAGGACCGAACGGCCTCTGCTCGAAAGGACTATGACCTAAAATAAATTTTGTGGAACAATCACCTTTTGTGGTTGACTTAATTAATTTCATATAAATATAACATACATGATATAAATATTTTCTTTTAATATGATTAATTTGTTGAATCATGTTGTTTAATTTAATATCATTAGTTTAATCATAAGTGTCTTGCTCAACAAAAATACTTAGTGTATGTGTTTGCGAAAATATATATTGCTTTGTGTATTTTCAGAATTTTAGAAAAATCTAAAAGTGGATTTTTCAGTACTTCTGAAACGGGACATATTTTTATTTTATTTTTCATTAGTTGAAAAAATAATTTACTTGCTTTATTTTCATTAGTTGAAAATAATTTCAATAATATATGTTTCCGAAACAGTGCATATTTTTGCTTTATTTTCGTTAGTTGAAAATAATTCGTGAGCGAGGTACTTTGAAAATTAGTAGCAAGAAACTCTTGTTTTCGCGTCCGTTTTCCACATGATGTACTTTGTTTATATGTAGCTTATTTATCTCTGTTGATAGATAACTAATCATCATATGTTGGTTGATTTTAAGTGGTTTTATTGGCTTAAGTTATGTGCTTTACCAATATTTATTAGTCCAAATTAATTGATAGAGGTTATATTAAAATGCATATTTGGGTGATGATTATAAGCCTAGTGAAATTTTCGATCTCGGATTTGTGTGTAGATATAATTTTATCAATTAGATTTTGAGACAATATAGTGAGTGTACACATAATAATAATGTCCAACTTTGTGCAACAAATTTGTAGAAATGGCTAGCAACAATGTGATTGCTGATCTCAATAAGGGTGACAAACTTGATGGGAAGAACTATGATGTGTGGCATAGAAAAATCCGATACTTGTTGGATGAAGGAGGAAAAATGGAACTCCTAACAAATGAAATGGTCCGACCTGCAGAGGCTCATACTGCCCAACACCGTCGTGATCTTGCAGCCTACGAAACTTGGGTTAAGAAAGATCGTAGTGCACGCCACACTATGTTGAGTAGCATGCACAATGATCTTATTGGAGAATATGAGGAGTTTCCTACTGCCAAGCAAAATGTGGGACCAGCTAATGTAAGTCATATATAACTGATATATATGTAAGTTGAACAAATCAAATGTGGAAGCGGGTTATTAATTCATACATTGTAATCGCTCCAAATGAGGATGAATTAGAACCGGTGGATCACTTGTGTTTCACGTTCTTGAACCTTCAAACTCGGCGGTGAGTAGGTGCCACAAAAACGAGCACAAACTATATTTCCAAAAACTAAATACCATATAGAACTTCAACTTCTTCTCCAAAAGACACTAAGGGATTTTGGTGATTCTACAACTAATGTTTGAATACTAGCTAACTTGAATGCTCACATAGAACTCTCTAGCTTAATCTCTTGTAGGATCATAATATCGCAACGTACAAGGCTCGCGGGATTAATAAACGACGGTGTCGCGAGGGAGTCGCAGGGAGCTAAAATAAACGACGCGATGAATAACGACAAACAAAACAATTGGAAGACATGAAACCTGGCGAGGGTTAAGAAGTGTCGCGAGAATGAATATTCGTGCATTTGCGACACTTCGCGAGACATTCCCGAAAATAAAGGGTAGCTTAGCTGTCGTCCACTATGTATTGCCCTATATAAAGGGCTAAATGAGTCTGTTGAAGGAGAGATCTTTTTGGAATTGTTAAGCAAGTCATTAGGAGAGAGAAAGTTTAAGAGTGTTTTAATTTCTAAGTGTAATTCTATTTTCCTGTGTAAACATTTCACGGACTCAATCAATAAATATTCTTGATCATACATCTTTCAATGGATTAATTAAGCAAAATTGAGTAAGGGGTGTAGTGTGGGATTTCCTGCTACTACATATGCGCTAGAAACAGGGAGAGAGCAGAGATTGACATAGAAATTGGAAAGAATTTGGATTAACAGAGAAAAGGTTTGGAGAAGATACTCAAGAATTCATTGAAAAAGAAAAATGGCTAGAAGAAGAAATGTACAAGGGCAACCAACGATTGTAAGAAGAAGTGGGAGACTTGCTGGAGAAAGGAGGAATGAAACAGGAGAATCGTCAAGGATGAATATGAGAAATGATGGAGAAGATCAAAATCAGCCACCGATCTCCCCAGTAGCAAACGCAGCTGTGGATTATGATAGAGTAAGTGTACATACTTGGAGGTCGATTAAAGAAGACGAGAGGGAAGAGGAGCAAAGCATTTGGTGAACAATGGACAAGGAGGAGGAGAGCAAGGAATGAATGGAGAAATGAATCCAGGAAACGAAGAAATCGTGACATTAGAAAGATTGAGACAAACAATACACGAAGAGAGACGGCTAGAGGCGGAGGAACGAGCAAACTTGACAAGACAGAATCATGAATTGAGGATGGAAAATATGAGATTGCAAAATAGGATATCAAGAAGTAGCGTGAGATCAAGTTCAAGATCGAATAGGGAAGAAAGAAGGAGAGTTTTACCAACAGAAAGTACCGAGGAAGAAAACCAACAAGAAACACAAAATCCAAGCACAGAGCATGGCGAGAGAAGAGGGGAAATGGAAGATCGTTATATTCCTCGGCCCAGAAAATCTTCAAAATGAGCGGAATAGGGAAAATCAAGGAAACATGCAACTCCAAGGGCCGAATGACCCAAATTTGAAGGGAGAATAATCTTGCACGGAGAGAAGAATTGAGAAGAAACCGAGAGATTGAGGATGACATTGAGAGGCATTACATTGAACAAGCACGGCTAGCTCGCGAGAGAGAAAGGATAAGAGCAGAAATGGAAAATCAAGAGATGGAAGAGGCAATCCGGCAGAATAACCATGACAACCGAGAAAGAAGGAGGGAACAAAATCGTACCAATAGAAATATTAATGAAGAATATGAGAGGGTGCAGATGAGAGCTGAGAGACAGCCAAGAAGAGAGAACAACCGATATAATGGTGTGCGAATTGAAGAAAGAAACGAAGAAGAACGTCGCAGGGAAAGGAGAGAAGAAAATAACGAGCAAGGAGGTCAAGACAGGCACGAGCGAAGAAGGAGAGAGGCAGAGCTAAAAAGACCAGTAGAATCAAATTCTGAGGCAAATGAACAAATCTTAAGAGAACTGGCTGAAATGAGAGGATTACTGAACAATAGAAGGGAAGGAGGAAGGAAACAATTGGACGAAGCCATCGCGGAAGGCTGCGAAGAATCCCTTCACGCTAGAAGTACGAGATGGGAGGAATACCTCCCTAAGTGCAATCTACCTGCATTAACCAACATCTTTGATGGAACAACTTGTCTTGGTACAACATATCAAGGCTTATATGAGATGTATGTTGCGGTGGGAGAATCATGATGCCATACTTTGTGCAAATATTTCGCATCAAGCCTAATAGGAGAAGCACTAAAATGGTTTGAAGGTCTGCCAAGGAACACAATCACATCATTTAACCATTTACAAGCCACATTCCTGGGAGCATACATAAGTAACAACTCTTCGCGACCTGGTATTGAAGATGTATTCGGGTTGAAACAAAGGGTTGGCGAGAGCTTAAGGCAGTTGACAATAAGATGGAGGACCATGTGTAGCGAAATGGCAGGACGGGTTGAGGAAAGATATCTCATCCTCTCATTTGTAAATGCTCTCTTCGCGACTAACTTGTTATACATTCAAATTTTTAGAATCAAAAATACAATCACGATGGCAGAACTGCGAGAGTTACAGGAAGAATATATTGCCTTAGAAGAAAGGCGAGAATGAAATGAATTCTTATCCAGTCGCGAAAACAAGCTCGAATGCTGCGAACGCAAGCTTGTTGCCTCAATTCATAAATACAGTGGCGAGCACTTCGCAAGGACAGCAAACAAGGAAAGCTGATGAGGGACAGCGGAAGATAGTAGCCATGGGAAGCCACGATCAAGAAGAGTTTGAACGAGAAAGGAACTACTACAACCGTAACAGCAATAATAAGATTCAGAGGCTAGATCATGTGCAAGAAACTTACGGTGGACGAAGGCAAAATAACCGTGGAGGGCAGAGAAGTCGCAGAATAGTATGGGAAGAGATTAAGATGCCTCCCTTTGAATGCTAGTGTGGAAAAGATGCAGGAAGCTATACTTGTGATGGAAAATGTACCAGCACCTTGGAACGTGGGAATGGAACCACCGCCAGGCGATAGAAGTCATGAGTTTTGTTCTTACCATCGCTTCCATGGGCATCAAACAAACGATTGTAGAAACATAAAGAGAATTATTCTCAGGATGATTGATCGGGGAAGTCGAATCACTTTCTAAAGGGAGAAGAAACAAGCCGGACATTACCACCACCACCGAGAGATGCACGAAACAGTGTCGGCGAAAGGAAAGGAAACATTTGTGATAGAAGTCGGGACAAAAGCTAAAAATTTGAATTGCAACTCTATCGTCCACTCCTATCGCACAATCGAAGATTTTCATGACAACGTGCTCAGTAGAGTCTTTGCGAGAGATGCTAATGATAAAGAAATAATGAGTCTGGCGAGAACGACGCAGTTAGAAAAGTGGCGGTGAAGACTATTTCTTTCTCTGCAGATGAAGTGCCAAAAGGAAGAGAAACACATGATAGCCCGTTGGTTGTGAAACTAGAGATTAACCCAAAACCAGTTGATGGAGAAGATGATGAAGCAGAAGCTTGCTGGGCGATCAACCGAATCCTAATCGATACCGGAAGTTCGGTGAATATTCTTTTTTACCATACTTATAAGACGATGGGAGGAAAGGATGAGGATTTGATCCCCTCAACATACAAGATATATGGCTTTAATGGCACTGCAAACAAGCCAAAGGGAGAGGTTCACATGAGAATACCTCTACAAGGATTATCAACTGATGTTTTATTCTGTGTGGTTGACGTGGAATCCCCGTATAATGCACTGATTGGGAGGCCATGGCTTCATGAAATCTTGGGGGTCGCATCAACATACCACCAATGTATAAAATTTCCACATCCAAACGGCATTGGTATCATACAGGGAGATTGGAAGGAGTCGCAACAATGTCATGAGGTCGATGTAGAAAGCTGCGAAGAAAGAAATGTCAAAAGAAAGGGTTGGAAGCAACATGTGAGAGATGAGCAGAGAAAGGAAAAACTGATGGTGGATGCTATAGAAGTAAGGACTGAACATACCTCGCGAGGTGAATACCTAGAGACAGGCGAATATTATGATAATAAAGGAGCAAAGGATATGAGGAACAAAAGGCATAAGAAGTGAATAATCAACAAAAACAGGAGAAAAAGTAGCAATTGAAGTAATGATGTGCGAGAATCTTGCAGACCAAGAGTATATGGGAATTCGGTTAAGAAATGAAAATGAAAATACAACAAATGAAAATGAGAACTATGCGAATACTTCGTAAACAAATATCGACAAATAATGAAACATGAATGATTGAATGATTTAACAACTATGAATGAGTAAAAGAATGGGACGAACCTTTATGGCGTACACCCTAGTTCGCGAATAACATTTCGTAAGAGGCAAATGTAAGACCTAAAGTGCGTCATATAAGGGGGTATCTCTCGACATGGCTCGGGGGAAGGTTACACCGCTCCCGAAGCTTCGAGTCATGAAAATTTGGGGCCCATGAAAGCCTATCCGGGAGAGGTACCTTGGATTCCCAACTATATATATAAGGTTATACCACTGGTTGGGCGACCGAGGGTCTCTTCCAAGGAGTCGTGTATGCTCAAGGCGCCGAGGTACACGGTTGAGCCAGAGTGCCGGGATGGATGAACCTACCACGGCCATTCTTGGCAAGTCTTGGCATATGTTGCACTCGCCCGAAGAAAACTCCACTTAGGGTGCGGTCTCGTAACCATAAACCATATAGGTATAAGGGATAAGAGGTTGCGAAAACAACTGGTTGTTGTTAAGACCAGGATGGGAGGAGCTAGTCTTGTATGGCCGATGTTTCGCCTCCTTGAAGGGGCAACCGGGAGATGATAAGGGCGATGCTTTCCATTAGGGGAGTGTCAAAACAGACGCAAATGTCATAAGGCTATGTTTTCGCAAGAGAATTTAGGCTCGTCATATTTGTGCAATGATCTGCAGAGGCAATAATACTAACGCGAGGGTAAGGTGAGATCAATGGGTCTTTACACGAAAGTGTACGGACGTCTGCGATTTCGTCGCACGACGGCAATGTCATGGGGCTTTATGTTCGCAAGGATATCTAGGCCTGTCATATTGTCGCAACTAAAACATCTCAGAGGCAAAAACACTTGGAAAATGATAAGGCAAGATCAATGGGTCTTTACATGCAAGTGTAAAGACGTCCTGCGATTTTGTCGCGATAAAAGGTGGCAGGGGAAGACCTCTAATTAGGGAGGTCTAACTTAGAAGACCACACAAAAATGATAAGGCAAGGTCAATGGGTCATTGCATGAAAATGTAAAGGCGACTGCGACCTTGTCGCAACAAGAAGAGATAAAACAAAGACTACCGAAATGGTAAGGCGAGACAAGTAAGATTCTTGATTTATGAAGACACCCGCGACCTCGTCGCAACGATACATTTCAATAACAATAAAATTATTATCCAACAAAATACATGATGACAACTAAAATCTTCCATCGAAGATAAATAACGAGAGGCAAGTATGGGAATGGAAAAGATGGAATATTGTTATTCATCTTCTGATGAAAAAGTTATACATCAATAATGTTAGCCAATTATATTACAAAGAAGAACTACCAACAAAGGGGAGTGAAGATTGAATTTAGAGGGGAACAATCCAAGAAGTACACTATAATAAAGAGATCTTAAATGTACGGATATTACAGCAAATGAAAGAAAACAAAAAGAATTATCTCTTTGGTGATTCTTCTCCTTCATCTCGATTCTTGATCCTATTATTCTCATCGCGAGAATTTTCTTCTTCGCTAGCCTCACTATCGAAACGTCCGAGACAGTGATTCTCGGGAACCTTTTCAGAAGCCGAGGGGATATGAATGCGAGAGGGATATTGTGGTCCTTACAAACATACTCCATGGCTCCATTGCAAAAACGAACAAAGCATCATTATTAAAGTTCTCCTTTGTCGTTAGAAATTGTTTCTTCAACTTGAAATATTTATTCTCGCGAAGGAGAGACTCTTTTTGTTGTTCTTTTTTCAGCCGAGTTCTTCAATTCTCATTTGGAAAATTCTGGCGAGTTGTTCTTTTTAGATTCAAGCTCTCTAATTCTAACTGAAGCCTCTTCTCGGATTCTGCAAATAAGTAACAACAAGTTAATAATTTACAAGCAATACTACGTAGTAAGAAGCAAGTAAGGTATAATAAGTAACCTTCTCTATCAGATATCATATCTTTAATCAAGGAAGTATGCTCGGCATGAAGACTAACATCAACACCTAGGTTATTCCTGGCATTATCTAAAACTTTCGCAGCCCATGAATTCATCATCACTATTAATAACAAGAAGAGAACGAACTTGCTCTTCTCACGCTTAAGTATGGTATTCGATGAAGGAGTTCATCTCGTTCAACTTGCACACCAAGAAGAGATTTGTGGAATTCTCGCTAACTTTGTGCACCTCTGTTAGTAATGCGATCATTCTCATCTATGAGATCACTAATTTTCTTCCTTAAAGTTTTGATTTTCTTCTCGGAATCAAGGTACATTCGTTTAAAGCGATTAGCTAAATTTAAACTAGATCGTGTTCGATCTCTAAGAGAAGATATTTGGATTGAAGATCCTTTAATGAAAGGAGGTTAGTTTTATTTGAGAAACTACTTAGAGATTGGTTGAGGTGAGTAAGAAGGACATCATCATTCATAGGCTCGGGAAATGAATGGAGAAGAATGGATTCTTCGGAGAGATTATATACGTCTGCGAGAATAATAGTCAGACAAAGAAAAATAAAAGATAACGTGAAAAGGATTTGAGAATTGAAAATTACTATACCATAAAGTTGCTGATTTGAATTATGAAGAGTAGATACTTTCTCCTTTTGGGAGTCCAGATCGGCTTCTAATTTTTGAATCTTATCGCGAGATGACGCTGCTTGACTTCCAGGCTCTTGGGTCTTCTTGTTCAATTGTAAATTTCTCTTTTCAAGATTGTTGCGCCTTCTCTCGAGATCTGAGGCAACTACAAAAGAAGTTTTTCCAACCTATGAAAGAAGATAGAAAAACCGTTAATACATATATATTTAAAATTTAAAATTAACAGGGAAATATGATCGCATGCATACCAAAGACCCAAGTGCGTTCAAGAAGTCAGGGAGACACAATTCTAGAGGCTCCATTGAAAGAATTATTGCCCTCTAGTAAAACAAAGATTACACACATTTGCGAGAGTCCGCAAAGGAAGCTAGGGAGCATCTCCCATTCCTTGGAAAGAGTCTGAGAAGATGCTAGATAACTGATCCATAGGAGAACCGGCCAATGGAATCTCTTTAGCGAGAGAGGGATTCGAATCATGGTTATCCTCGTCAGAAGATTCGGAGCTTGAGCTAAGGCGAGAAGAAGATTGAGCCTTTCGCTTCTTAGTTAATGGAGCAGAAGATTTATCTTTGTGAACGACGGTTTTACCCTTGCTTTTAATCTTCGCGGGCTGACTTGACTTCTTCAACTCCAACCTTCGCATACGAGTTAAAGATAAGAAAAGAGGCAACAATATTGTTTCAAATAACAAAGGAAATGTTTCTTACTTCACCCGTAAGCGATCAAGTATCGTCAGTACTCTCCAACGGATTATCCTTGTAAGCTTCTTCTCAATTTGGCGATCTGAAAAATTTCACAAACTCAGCAAATATAAAAAGAAAGTTGCGAAGGCAAGATTTGAAGTAAAAAACATACCTCTTTTGCCTTATCAGGCCATTTGAATTCCCAAGGATGATACCCTGCGAGATTCGCAGAAGAACATGCGAGCCCGCGATATAAGGGCCATTTAAAATCAAGGGTACAACCCACCACTTCTCATCTTTGGAGTGGCGAGAGTAGTATTATTGCCCGGGTGCAGTCAATATCTTGCATGAGTAATTTATCCTCAGGGACATTATCCTTCTTTTTTTCGAGACGAATGCCCCAAGTGAGATTTCGCATTCCTCATCTTTATCATCGAATAATTTTCAAAAAGTTCTCTACAAAGTGTACTTCTCAAAGATCTATTTCCAAGTCTGCGAAATCGGGGTGTCTAACAAGTATTAGGGTATAAAGATCCTTTGCCAGCACCCACCACGATTCGCGAACTCAAGCATTAGGCGAATGCAATCGCCACTTAATTGATAAACAGCCCGAGAGAATTTTTCATGGGCCAAGATTTCATAAAATAAAGGCATCTCAGGATTGTATAAGGGAATGGGAAGTCCTGCGAGGAGCTGACCTAGAGAGACTATAATCTTTTGATCATCACATTGATGATCAGAAAACAACTTTGCGAGAAAGAATAGATGAAGATTCTTGATGGGAATGGTTGATAGAATAAAACCCTTCTCGAGCAACTTAATTTGAACTTCACCAAAAGAAGATTTGTATGCACGACTAATGAAAGCCATTATCGGTATGGGAATGGATGGGAGGTTGGAGATTAGGATCAGCGTTAGAAAGGATGAAGAAAAGAGTTCTGATGGTGAGCGCAAATTGCGGAAGGAGAGAGTCAAGAAAAGTTGGGAGAGAGAAGTTAAAGGAAGAAAAGAGGAGGAAAAGAAAGCTATATATAACAAAATCAAAAAAGATTCTTGAGAAAAACGAGGGCATTTAATGCGAGAAGAGACACGAACGGTCGAGGATAAACGGTTGGAAGAGACGTGTCAAGAAAAAAGACTTTAATGGTCAAAATCGTGTAATAGTACGGAGTCGAAAATGAGATAAAGATAAGTAGTTGCGGCAAATCAAAATGTTGATTCTCATGACATTCTCCCCTCGCAGAGGAGATGTAAGGAGAGACAGAGACGGAACTTCATATATATACTACAAAGAAGCTTCGGAACTTCGCTAAAAGAATAGAGACAAGTACGTACTTTTCAAGAAAAGTATTCTTTCGCTCGTTCCTTCACCAATTGAAACCAAGGATTATTACAACAATGAATTTTTCCTTCAAATCGCTCTTCAAGCAATATCCAAGGAAAAAGAGGCAAGATGTAGGATCATAATATCGCAACGTACAAGGCTCGCGGGATTAATAAACGACGGTGTCGCGAGGGAGTCGCAGGGAGCTAAAATAAACGACGCGATGAATAACGACAAACAAAACAATTGGAAGACATGAAACCTGGCGAGGGTTAAGAAGTGTCGCGAGAATGAATATTCGTGCATTTGCGACACTTCGCGAGACATTCCCGAAAATAAAGGGTAGCTTAGCTGTCGTCCACTATGTATTGCCCTATATAAAGGGCTAAATGAGTCTGTTGAAGGAGAGATCTTTTTGGAATTGTTAAGCAAGTCATTAGGAGAGAGAAAGTTTAAGAGTGTTTTAATTTCTAAGTGTAATTCTATTTTCCTGTGTAAACATTTCACGGACTCAATCAATAAATATTCTTGATCTTACATCTTTCAATGGATTAATTAAGCAAAATTGAGTAAGGGGTGTAGTGTGGGATTTCCCGCAACTACATCTCCATACTTGGTTTATCTCTTGCTAAACTCACTACTATTGAGTTGTAGTATTTTCTACTTCTTATTTTCTATTATGTTTCAACAAATGAAACAAGAAGCCTATTTATACTCAAACTTCAAGTATCCTCTCTTGGCAAGTGTCAAGGAAGAACTAAACACTTGTAGCAAGTTCTAACACTTGTTAGCATGGACATAAACATATGGAGAAAGTGATTAAACACTTGTTAGCATCATGCAAACACATGGTGGCAAGAAACAAAACACATGTTTCGCCATGGCTTGGTTAGTTGGAGAAGGATTTATCTTTTGACAAAGTCAAGCACATGACTTTATATAACCACCCAAGATGGATTTTGGGCATGCACACACACATGGGTGCCCATATTTCCAACATCTCCCACTCACACATAGTGTGTGTAACGTCAGCAAGCTTCCCAATCAAAGTCCTAAGAGAAAAATGTTCATATTAGTAAATAGTTTGTGCGACCGCCGAGATACCTTCATTTTGGGAGCTCCATACTAGATCCTCATTACGAGTCAGCATGGAGACATCAACCCTTCACAAATAATGTTCGTATCTCTTTACCTCAGATAATTTGACTACACCTGACACAATACTCTTAATCCCTCTAGCAAGCAGTATTGCACCCGTGTACATTTTATCAATTGTACTCATGATTTTCGACAGACGAAAAACGCTGGCCAGCTATGAGTCACAATTCATGGTGTATCATCAAATTTTCTTCCAAGAAATTCATATCGTTCCAATTCAACTTAACAGCTTTCCTAGACATGTATCATCATACGGGAAGTTGCATCGTATTAGAAAACATGCTAAAGTAGCATCATTAAGTATCCTCTTCATGACATAAACTCAAGTCAAAGGGGTAAATGAATTGGATATTAATCCAGTGGCTCACATAGCAATGAAGCAGGGAATCATTCATCGCTCTCACAATCGGTCGACTTAGCACATACATCACAAAGTGTATGTTATGACGTTTCTCCCACCCAAATGGGCATGTCCAAGCATAAAAAGCATACGTCATACGAGATCTTAGTCTAGTCGCCATTTAGGCGCCAAACTTGATTTTACATTTCCAACATGATCATTCACATAGTAACTGTTCAAAAAATCACATCTGGCTTTATAACATGCTTCATTAAATGGTGGTCACATTTAACGATCGATCTCTCTATGAAATCTCATCTTAGACATATTAAGGCGACTTATACTTTTATAGAAAAGCCTGCTACAAAAGCACATGGTTTTCGAAAAACATATTTTCTGAAAATTTTCTTTTCTTTTGTCTCATCTTGCTCGCTATACTAAGCGCCAAGGCGAATCACCTGTGTGAGTAGGCCGATTCTTTGCACGACAACTTAAATATCCGTGTACACATCAAAAGTATATGATTTCTACAAAACATATTCATATAAGAAAGCATTAATACTTATAATAATAATGTCATTATCACATGTTCTACATATCACATCCTGTTTAATCCCATGTTCTCTACGTGAGATTGAAAAGCAATTTTCGAAATGGGAGAAAAATGTTCATATTAGTAAATAGTTTGTGCGACCGCCGAGATACGTTCATTTTGGGAGCTCCATACTAGAACCTCATTACGAGTCAGCATGGAGACATCAACCTTCACAAAGAATGTTCGTATCTCTTTACCTCAGATAATTTGACTACACCTGACACAGTACTCTTAATCCCTCTAGCAAGCAGTATTGCACCCATGTATATTTTATCAATTGTAATCATGATTTTCGACAGACGAAAAACGCTGGCCAGCTATGAGTCACAATTCATGGTGTATCATCAAATTTTCTTCCAAGAAATTCATATCGTTCCAATTCAACTTAACAGCTTTCCTAGACATGTATCATCATACGGGAAGTTGCATCGTATTAGAAAACATGCTAAAGTAGCATCATTAAGTATCCTCTTCATGACATAAACTCAAGTCAAAGGGGTAAATGAATTGGATATTAATCCAGTGGCTCACACAGCAATGAAGCATGGATTCATTCATCGCTCTCACAATCGGTCGACTTAGCACATACATCACAAAGTGTATGTTATGACGTTTCTCCCACCCAAATGGGCATGTCCAGCATAAAAAAGCATATGTCATACAGATCTTAGTCTAGTCGCCATTTAGGCGCCTAACTTGATTTTCTGTTCCAATGAAGAGGATACTTAATGATGCTACTTTAGCACGTTTTCTAATAAGATGCAACTTCCCGTATGATGATACATGTCTAGGAAAGCTGTTAAGTTGAATTGGAACGTTCGTATCTCTTTACCTCAGATAATTTGACTACACCTGACACAATACTTTTAATCCCTCTAGCAAGCAGTATTGCACCCATGTACATTTTATCAATTGTACTCATGATCCAATGTTAGTCATATAAAACTGATATATATGTAAGTTGAACAAATTAAATGCGGAAGCGGGTTATTAATTCATACCTTGTAATCACTCCAAATGCGGATGAATTAGGACCGGTGGATCACTTGCGTTTCACGTTCTTGAACCTTCAAACTCGGCGGTGAGTAGGTGCCACAAAAACGAGCACAAACTATATTTCCACAAACTAAATACTTAGTATAGAACTTCAACTTCTTCTCCAAAAGACACTAAGGGATTTTGGTGATTCTACAACTAATGTTTGAATACTAGCTAACTTGAATGCTCACATAGAACTCTCTAGCTTAATCTCCATACTTGGTTTATCTCTTGCTAAACTCACTACTATTGAGTTGTAGTATTTCTACTTCTTTTTCTTATCATGTTTCAACAAATGAAACTAGAAGCCTATTTATACTCAACCTTCAAGTATCCTCTCTTGGCAAGTGTCAAGGAAGAACTAAACACTTGTAGCAAGTTCTAACACTTGTTAGCAAGGAGATAAACATATGGAGTAAGTGATTAAACACTTGTTAGCATCATGCAAACACATGGTGGCAAGAAACAAAACACATGTTTCACCATGGCTTGGTTAGTTGGAGAAGGATTTTTCTTTTGACAAAGTCAAGCACATGACTTTATATAACCACCCAAGATGGATTTTGGGCATGCACACACACATGGGTGCCCATATTTCCAACAT
Source organism: Papaver armeniacum (assembly GCA_023531295.1). Lineage (NCBI taxonomy): Eukaryota > Viridiplantae > Streptophyta > Magnoliopsida > Ranunculales > Papaveraceae > Papaver > Papaver armeniacum. Next base: position 84,641 of record JAJJWW010009274.1, read on the forward strand.
CTCCCACTCACACATAGTGTGTGTAACGTCAGCATGCTTCCCAATCAAAGTCTTAAGAGAAAAAATGTTCATATTAGTAAATAGTTTGTGCGACCGCCGAGATACCTTCATTTTGGGAGCTCCATACTAGAACCTCATTACGAGTCAGCATGGAGACATCAACCCTTCACAAAGAATGTTCGTATCTCTTTACCTCAGATAATTTGACTACACCTGACACAATACTCTTAATCCCTCTAGCAAGCAGTATTGCACCCGTGTACATTTTATCAATTGTACTCATGATTTTCGACAGACGAAAAACGCTGGCCAGCTATGAGTCACAATTCATGGTGTATCATCAAATTTTCTTCCAAGAAATTCATATCGTTCCAATTCAACTTAATGACTTTCCTAGACATGTATCATCATACGGGAAGTTGCATCGTATTAGAAAACATGCTAAAGTAGCATCATTAAGTATCCTCTTCATGACATAAACTCAAGTCAAAGGGGTAAATGAATTGGATATTAATCCAGTGGCTCACACAGCAATGAAGCAGGGAATCATTCATCGCTCTCACAATCGGTCGACTTAGCACATACATCACAAAGTGTATGCTATGACGTTTCTCCCACTCAAATGGGCATGTCCAGCATAAAAAAGCATATGTCATACAGATCTTAGTCTAGTCGCCATTTAGGCGCCCAACTTGATTTTCTGTTCCAACAGTCATTCACAAAGTAACTGTTCAAAAAATCACATCTGGCTTTATAACAGGCTTCATTAAATGGTGGTCACATTTAATGATCGATCTCTCTATGAAATCTCATCTTAGACATATTAAGGCGACTTATACTTTTATAGAAAAGCCTGCTACAAAAGCACAGGGTTTTCGAAAAACATATTTTCTGAAAATTTTCTTTTCTTTTGTCTCATCTTGCTCGCTATACTAAGCGCCAATGCGAATCACCTGTGTGAGTAGGCCGATTCTTGCCTGCCGACAACTTAAATATCCGTGTACACATCAAAAGTATATGATTTCTACAAAAACATACTCATTTAAGAAAGCATTAATACTTATAATAATAATGTCATTATCACATGTTCTACATATCACATCCTGTTTAATCCCATGTTCTCTACGTGAGATTGAAAAGCAATTTTCGGAATGGGCTTAGTCAAAGGGTCAGCCAACATTCTATTTGTGGAGATATGTCTAAGAACAACCTTTCTTCGTGCAACCATATCGCGTATAAAGTGGAATCTCCTACCAATGTGTTTGGTTTTTCCATGGTATTTGGGATCTTTCACATATGCTAGAGCTGATGTGCTATCACTGTGAAGCAACACCGCTTCTTTTGCGTGTTCCGAGACACCAAGTCTCTTAAGAAATCTCCTCAACCAGACAGCTTCTTGGACGGCTGCCGCAAGTGCAACATACCCTGCTTCCATTGTGGACAGAGCAATACACTTTTGTTTCTGACTACACCAAGTGATTGCACCACCTCCAAGTATAAAAACGTATCCTGAAGTGGATTTAAACTCATCTCTATCGTTGCTCCAATCGACATCGCTAAATCCTCTGAGTCTAATATCTTCACCATGGTAACAAAGAGGGAGATTAGCAGTCCCTTTAAGATAACGAAATATCCTTTTAACTTCTTTCCAATGATCTGGTCTAGGGTTACTTTGGTAACGACTTACCATCCCTACTGCAAAACTGATGTCGGGTCTAGTACACAACATAGCGTACATAAGACTCCCAACCGCAGATGCATATGGTACATTGGACATGTATTTCTTTTCTTCCTCATTCTTAGGGCATTGATCGTTACTTAGGACACATGCTTTGTCCATAGGAGTGTCAATGGGTTTACAATCATGCATTCGAAAGCGCTCAAGTATCTTTTTTTATGTAAGTCCCTTGAGACAAACTAAGAGTCTTTCTTGAGCGGTCTCGCGTGATCTTAACACCTAATACATAATTAGCTTCACCCATGTCCGTCATTTCAAAATTAGAGGACAACCACTTCTTAGTGGCGACAATTCCTTCTAGATCATTACTGCTAATAGAATGTCATCGACATATAAGGCTAGGATAAGAATGCTTTCTGGGATCGTTTAATGTACACACAATGGTCTTCCTCAATCATTTCATATCCAACAGAGGTGATAGATTTATGGAAACGCATATACCATTGTCTAGACGATTGTTTAAGGCCATAAATGGAACGTTTGAGACGGCAAACTTTGCGCTCTTGTCCTTTGACCTCAAAACCCGTTGGTTGAGACATGTAAATCTCTTCGTCTAGTTCCCCATTAAGGAATGCAATTTTAACATCCATCTGGAATAATTCTAAATCCAAATATGCAACAATAGCAAGCACGAGGCGAATTGAGGCAAACCTTACCACAAGAGAGAAGGTTTCCTCATAGTCAATACCATCTTGTTGAGTATATACTTTTGCCACTAGACGAGCTTTGTATTTTTCGATTGAACCATCCGCCTTGCGTTTAATTTTAAAGACCCATTTGTTTCCAATGGCCTTTCGCCCAGGCGGAAGATCAACCAACTCCAAAACGTCATTCTTATCCATTGATTTAATTTCCTCTTGCATTGCAAAAGCCATTTATTGCAATCAACTGAAGAGATGGCTTATCTAAAAGAAGTAGGCTCATCTTCAATACTCGCAGCATACATCAATATTCCCCCTTCAATCTCAAAATGACGACGGGGTACTTTTCCATGCTCACTTCTGTGTGGTTCAAAAACTTGTGTCTCTAGCGGTTCACTCCCACTAGGATGTAGACCATTCCCACTATCTTCAGCGATTATAGGTTGAGAAACTAATTCTCTACCTTCGCTCGAAGATGGTAAGATATCTTCACTCTCTTCTATTTCAAAGAGTTCCAAGTTTTTGTTAATGTCACTGATTCGAGGAAAATCATTTTCAATGAAAACAATATCTCTGGACTCTATGTCAGTCATCTCTCCACTTGGATGTTCACCATACATCACATATCCTTTTGAGCAATCAGAATATCTTATAAAGACAAGCTTTCTTGCTCTAGGACCAAGCTTTCCATACACATGAGAAGCGTTGTGAACATAACCAGCTGAACCCCATGGGCGCAAATTACCTAAATTAGGTTTTTCGCCTTTCCAAAGTTCATATGGCGTAGAAGGAACCGATTGAGTTGGGACACGGTTTAAAATGTAGGCCGCAGTCATAATAGCATCCCCCCAGAAAGATATTGGGAGGTTGGCTTGCGCCATCATTGATCTAACCATATCTAATAACACTAGTGGAAAATGAGTTTTAAACCACTTCCTGGGCTTCACAAATACTCTTTTGTTGTTGGTGACGTAATTATAAGTTGTGAGCGCTAGTGGTTTTATTGAAAAATAAAATGAAAAAATAAAATTTGTCTCCTAAACAGTGGTTTTATTAAAGGGTATTTATGTAAAAATGCGGAGTTCTAAGAACTACGGTGGGAGCAAATTGTTTTAAGTAGCCTAGATTTGTCCTTCACTACTTTTCCTAAAACTTTATCTCTCACTTTCTCTTTGAAATCTTATCTAGATGGGCTTTCTCTTTCCATCTTCTTCATCTTTTCCCAGAATGAAACTACCAAACCCTAACTACGAATCCCTTGTTTCATTATAATTCGTTCTACAAATATACTTCATTCAAACAAAACTTTCCCAGAACCCATGATTCGATCTGTATCTTTGTATCAATTTCTTCGATCTGTGATATTTCTTCTTTCTTCAATTTCTTCGATCTGTAACATTTTCTTTTTTCTTCAATTTCTTCGATTGCTTCTAATCAACTATTCTTCTATTTTGTCTTATAACCAAAGCAGAGATCGAACCTCTTTTTTTATTTCATCATGTTAGCATATCGAAGAAGAGTTCAATAGAAATCGGTGATGAAGATGTTTAAGTTTGAAGCGATTCTTCTTCCATTAGGAATTATTAGTGGATTTCTTTGTGTTACGGGTAAGAAACACAAAAAAAAAAACCAATTTTCTTCGATTTTGTTCTTCTAAATGTACCAATTATACTTATACTTTATTGATTATGTTGATTTTTCAGCGAAGCATATCGGTAATCATATGTGGGATGTGGACAAAAAGCTGGTCGAGAAATAATCTTTGAAGCGAGAACTACAATTATGAAGATCTTATATGAAATAATGAAGATGGTAAGATTAACTATTAGTCACTTTGAACATTGAATTTTGTTTTTTAGCTTCTAGAACTTGTTATCTTGATTATATATAATTTTTCAATATGGGTTGATTTGATTTCAATTGAAATTAATGATATTAGGTTTTTTATATATGTTTACAGAATTTATGGTGAGGATTTCCTGATAATTCATGGCGGAACCTGTTCCGCAACTTGTTCATAGTCTTGAGAGCGATTCTTGAGATTCTAAATCTCACCATAAAGAATTGTGATTTCTAGCAAGGTAATTCTTTGATAAATTCATTGTATATCCGTTATTTAATATGAAACTTCTTGCCTGTGTAAGGGTGTTAGTATTATACAGATCATATACGCATCATGGTGTTTGATTTTTATTGTATTATATGATTTAGGATCGAAAGCCAGAGGAAAGGAAATTCACATCCCGATCAACTTTAGTTGAATTTGATGCGGAATTCGCAGGAACCAACAAAAAACTTAAGGTGTACTTAACTAAGTTTTATAATCTGAGCAGGTGAGGGTTTGATGAATGATGATAGATTGAACAAATTTTACAGTACTTGCTTTTAGGTTTTTGATTGTGATTCTATTTGTTGCCGCATTTAAATTTGTAGGAAGCGAAATTTTACAATCTGAGCAGATGAGGATTTGATGAAAGGATGATAGATTGAACAAATTTTGCATCCAGGTGAGGATTTGTTAGTGTTTAATTTATAGGAATCAATTGTTTTACCTCTATGGGTTGCACTTGTTGTTCGTCCTGTGCATTTTTGTTCATGAGTAATATCGGGTCTTAATTCTTGTTTTACTTAACTTTAGAAAGTTGTATGTTTAGTTAATCCATGTATGCATGTTTAGTTGACCTATGGTGCTACAAGCACATGTGTAGTAGTTGTTCAATTTGTGATTTTGTTTGAGTCCTGGGTTTATTTGCGCTTTGTGAATTCCTAAAGCATCAAAGTTTCGATTATGTTCTCGTAATTTTAATTATGCTATTATTATCTTCTGCGATGTTAGACCTTATATATAGCAATACCACAAGGGTTAAAGTTAGTTCTGTTGATGAATTAACACGTTTAGAACATTTGCTATGTATGCTTAAGATTAGCTGACATTCTTATGTATACTCATATAGTGGCATACGTAATGGCGATCCCATTGGCGTGACTCCTTTCGGTTGAGTAACTTCATAAATAGTCTTTTCTTTTTTCGTAGATTCTTTTCATTATTTCTAATTGTAATATAGAACACCTTCATAAGAAGAAGATTTTAGTCCCTAACATGATCGTTGAAACTTGTAACCTAGCAGTTTGTCCTCTTAACTGGATGAGGACTTGTAACTCTGTTTAAATTCTTGTCTGTATTGTTATTTGAATGCTCTAGATCTAACTATCATCTTTTATTTGCAGGAAATTACGAGGAAAGATAAATCTGCTGGACCATCCAGTGAAAATCAAATTGGTTTCACTTCATCTCAGCTTGAGCATGTTCAAGTTAAAAGTCTGAAAACTAAATGCAGATTGTTGGAGGCTCCCCTAGTATGATAGGTAACTAGATAATAAATTAATGACCAAAGGAATCAAGTTTTGTTAAATATTATTTCTTTTTTTGTATAACTAGGCGTGCTTTGCCTAATTTAAGGGATGAGATGTGGTGAATTTACTTACCATGTGTAAGAAAATGGGGCTTAGACTAAAAATTACTTGTTTTTTTATAATCTAGGCTATGTAGGCATTTGGGAATGTTGACGGTGCTTCACCTAAGTGCCGAAATCTTGTTCTTGGCCACAGGGCCTTGATTACTTCGTTAATTAAATCAAATGAGCATGCCAAACTTTATACGCTAAGAAATTCCAACTGGACTCTATCTAACATTTTTTTGGGGCAAGCCACAGTCTTCATTTGAACAGGTATAAGTCGCCGGTTATCACTACCGTTAGGTTGGTTTATGGTATCCTGCTTGGCATCCCTAACAGATATCAATTTTCTTTGTTGTTGAATTCCTTGTGCAGACAAAGCCTGCACTCCCTGCTCTTGAGCGTCTTATCAACTTCACGATGAAGAAGTACTGAGATGCTGTTAGTCCCTTTCCTATCTATCTGTCGGTAGAAATGACAAAATTCAAATTTGTTATTGAAGTTGGTGCCTACCGCAATATCACTTTATTGTATTATGTTTCTAGACTCTGCTATATGTACATATATGGTATATAATTTGAGAGAAATTTTCTTTTGCAGTCACCCATCTCCTACTGTACTCAATCATCCCCTATGCACGGTTGGAAATATTGTTCTTTGGAGATGATCGTCACACCAGTGTATCAATTTTTTTATTTAAAAAAAAAAAAACAAAGGTATCAATGACTTTGTTTATCTTATATCCTTATGGAATGTGATGAACTGTTATATGAAACGGTTTTTTTTAATGTTGGCTTATGTTTTTTTTTTTTCTGTCCTCTATCTAGTGTATCATTGAACTTCAAGCACTTTCCTACCTCATGAACCCGTTGATTCAGAAACATAAAAAGTATCAAGAAAGAAGCTTGCTGGACTATCTCAGACATTCTGCTAGGAAGAAAGCCTTTCGTGAAATAAGCTTGGTGTAATGTCTCAAACATTCTGCTGAAACAAGGACAGATTCGGGTAGTGTTTATTATGTTTTTAAGGTGGATTCTAATTAGAACTGTTGTATTTGTCATTCCTGCAATTTCGACAATTGCTCTAAGGGGATATGCTTTCATTTTAAAAATTTTGTAGTCGGTTATAAGCGGCTGATATTATTGGACCTCTAATAGATCCGCTTCAACTATTGAATTTAATATAAAAAAGGAGGTCATTTGGGAAAATCTCAAATGCAACTTCTAGAGGATCCATGAGCAGATCAAGTACGTATTCATTCCATTTTTCTTTGGTTCAGTAGGTTTTTGCTCTGGTTTAGTTCTTACTTGATGAGTTTAATTGAATCTTGAATCTTAATGCGTTATAGGTACTTCGTGGCTCAAGGCTGTATCCAACCTCTGTGCGATATTCGGATCTGCCCAGACTCCAGGATTGTTACTAGTTTGTCAGAAAATGGAGGTATAGATGGTGAAGTCTTACCTTCAACTTAGTGTCGAAACTTTATGGTTTTTAAGCTTGTAATAGGAATATATCTTAAGATTTTCCAACTTAGTCTTAGAAGCTCTTGAGACTTGGAACTTGCGAGTATTTTAGATAGTTGAAATTGTAAAACTGAATACACTTTTCAATACAAATTGAGTTTGTTTTAAAGTCATTATCAATTTAATTTTGTTAAATTCAGTTTTGAAGATATTATTAATTTAATTGTGATTTATAGTTTTTGACTCAGTTGAATCAGCTTTGGATTGACATTATCAATTTTTTTTTTTGAAAATATCATCAATAAAAACTCTGCGTGTATCAGTATTTACCAATAGGTAATGAAGAAAGTGGTTCTTTTAAAGAATTCAACCTTTGCCAGACACAGTCGTTTTGGAAAAAACCACTTCTAGATTCCAACTGATAGACACAGTCGTTTTCAGCGAGATTACTTCTTGTCCTGACAGTGGTTTAACTTCTATTTTCCACTAGTGTAATGTCCTATTCCTTCTCTCTGCAATACCATTTTGTTGCGGAGTATATGGAATAGTAAGCTGTCTAGTTATTCCCTTACTCTTACAAAATTCCCTGAACATATCGGATAAATATTCACGTTCACGGTCAGTACGGAGAGTCTTCAAACTCTTCCCAGTTTGATTCTCAACTTCTGCAACAAAGCGCTTGAAACAATCCAAGGCTTCGTAGCGGTGAGCAATCAAATATACATAACCAAATCGCGTATAATCATCAATAAATGTGAGAAAAATAAGAATAACCATGTCTAGCTTTAACATTCATAGGTCCACAAATATCAGAATGTACCAGCTCAAGAAGTTGAGTAGCACGTTTGGCCTTACCAAAAGGTTTTCTACAAGCTTTTCCTTCTAGAAAAGGTTCACATACGGGTAAGGAAACTTTAGCGAGTGAGCCAAGATGGCCTTCTCTATCTAACCGAGTCATCCTATCTTGCCCGATATGTCCTAGTCTAGCATGCCAAGTAAACACAGTCAATAACACTACTACTACTAGCATCAGACACTAAAGTCTCAGAAGAAATAAATTAAACAAGCCTAATTTAAAGAAGTTATTACATAAATAACCATGTCCAAACAAAGTACCATAAAAGAAGATGTCCAACCTACCGTCTTCTATTTTAAAAGAGTACCCTAAACTAAGAAGAGAAATAACTGGACAGCTTACTATTCCATATACTCCGCAACAAAATGGTGTTGCAGAGAGAAGGAATATGACATTATTAGATATGGTTAGATCAATGATGGCGCAAGCCAACCTCCCAATATCTTTCTGGGGGGATGCTATTATGACTGCGGCCTACATTTTAAACCGTGTCCCAACTCAATCGGTTCCTTCTACACCATATGAACTTTGGAAAGGCGAAAAACCTAATTTAGGTAATTATGTTCACAACGCTTCTCATGTGTATGGAAAGCTTGGTCCTAGAGAGCAAGAAAGCTTGTCTTTATAAGATATTACGATTGCTCAAAAGGATATGTGATGTATGGTGAACATCCAAGTGGAGGGATGACGAGATAGAGTCCAGAGATATTGTTTTCATTGAAAATGATTTTCCTCGAATCGGTGACATTAACAAAAACTTGGAACTCTTTGAAATAGAAGAGAGTGAAGATATCTTACCATCTTGAGCGAAGGTAGAGAATTAGTTTCTCAACCTATAATCGAAGATAGTGGGAATGGTCTACATCCTAGTGGGAGTGAACCGCTAGAGACACAATTTTTTGAACCCACGAAGTGAGCGTGGAAAAGTACCCCGTCGTCATTTTGAGATTGAAGGGGGAATATTGATGTATGTTGCGAGTATTGAAGATGGGCCTCCTTCTTTTAGAGAAGCCATCTCTTCAGTTGATTGCAATAAATGGCTTTTTGCAATGCAAGAGGAAATTAAATCAATGGATAAGAATGACGTTTTGGAGTTGGTTGATCTTCCGCCTGGGCGAAAGGCCATTGGAAACAAATGGGTCTTTAAAATTAAACGCAAGGCGGATGGTTCAATCGAAAAATACAAATCTCGTCTAGTGGCAAAAGGATATACTCAACAAGAGGGTATTGACTATGAGGAAACCTTCTCTCCTGTGTTAAGGTTTGCCTCAATTCGCCTCGTGCTTGCTATTGTTGCATATTTGGATTTAGAATTGTTCCAGATGGATGTTAAAACTGCATTCCTTAATGGGGAACTAGACGAAGAGATTTACATGTCTCAACCAACGGGTTTTGAGGTCAAAGGACAAGAGCGCAAAGTTTTCCGTCTCAAACGTTCCATTTATGGCCTTAAACAATCGTCTAGACAATGGTATATGCGTTTCCATAAATCTATCACCTCTGTTGGATATGAAATGATTGAGGAAGACCATTGTGTGTACATTAAACGATCCCAGTAAAGCATTCTTATCCTAGCCTTATATGTCGATGACATTCTATTAGCAGGTTATGATCTAGAATGAATTGTCGGCACTAAGAAGTGGTTGTCCTCTAATTTTGAAATGACGGACATGGGTGAAGCTAATTATGTATTTGATGCGTGTCGTAGGTGCAATCAAATTAATTAATGTTTCCACTCAATTAAAAAAAAAATATAATGGAAGTCAAGTTCGTTCCCACGAGGAGCAAGAGATTTTAGTTGTAAAAATTGTCACAAAAGGGGGGTATAAAAAAACAAAAGAAAATAAACAAAACAATTAAAAGATAAAGTTGAAAGCAATAAGAGAGACAATATCAAGGAATCCTTCTTCGTTGCAAAACAATGATTCAAGTTATGTTCTCTTCTACTTGTTATTAGTCATGATTATCACCAATCGTAGGGATAGCGAGGTCCGCTTAGCTAGCCCCAAAATCCCTTATTTCACCGAGTAACAAGTCCGCTTAGTTATCGATTCTATTCAAAAGAACCACCTTGAGGTTCGCTTACAAGATGTAATTCTGAATGCATTAAGATCTATGAATTTAGGTTTAGTACTAGTAGTTAAACTCGGTTCGCTTGGTCCACTTTCTAGCGTTGTTTCTACACACAATTGCTCCACGGAATCCCTCCGCAAGGTCTCGTGTTTGCTACTTATGTAAAGAGTCAAGAAACGATTACTTATCTCCTAACTTTTACTAGCTTTAGATCAAATTAACAAATCAATTTAGTTGGCCACCTAAAGAATCTATCAATCAATCATGAATGTCTTTAAGATCATTCCTATTAGTAAAAACAAACGATAATCATGTGAAAAACTCAAGATAGAATTGAAAACAAAAAAAAACTCAAATCATATATTAAGAACTAGGAATTCATCCTCAATCAATAAGAAAATTAGCTACTCATGCTTTTGAAATTCACACAAATAATAATTATTAAAAGGAGAATTTTCAAGTTCACACAAATAATTAAGAAGAAGAATCTTAGAAAAGCAAGCAAAAACACAAGTGTTTGTGTGTGTAGAGAGGTGTGTAAAAGATGTAGAAAACTTCTCTATTTATAGGCTTCAATATTCTCCAAATCTTCCAAGGAATAGAATCCTTTTCCTTTAGCCATTCAATTTCCAAATTCAAGTCTTTCTCAACTCTTCATCTTCTCTTTCCAAATTTTAGCCCAATTCTCCATCCAAGTCTTCACACCCATGAGAGAAGTCCATAGAAAATTCTGGAATTTTTGGCTCGCCGGAAAACTGGTATTATGGCCGGAATCCGTAGGAATAATCATGCCAAGCCACTGAAAATTTCTCCGTCAAGGGAATATTCGACGGAATATTCCGTCAGTCCACCGTTAAGACTAACGGTCAAACCGTCAGTCAACCGTCAGTCAACCGGGTCAAGGGAAAGAGGAGTCATACAATGAGTCAGCTCCCTAGGTGGCTGACTTGTCTTACTCGGCTCAGATGGATCGGCTGGATCACTGAGCTGGATCGGTTCATCGCCGGGTTGACTCGCCAGAAGAGAAATTTGGCCGAGTTTCGGCTGTTTTCTGGGATTTTGCCGACCAATTTCAGGCCTTTACTTCTTCAGTTCCCGTGAAAGATTCCTAACATTCATCTAAGGCACAATTCATTCAATCATCTTCATACTCAGACCACAAACCATTTGTAACATTATATCGATCTAACAGCAACATAAATCATCACCATCACCAAATTCAATTCACTAATCGATTTAACCCAGCACATCCTTGAAAATCAATATCTCCACTTTGAGTTCAGGCTAACACAAATTGAACCCATATGTACTCTTCTCGATTACATACAATGCAGCTCAAACAACAAAGAAGAGTACCACATTCAATCTCTTTCGCTACCAAACCCATCACCTGTTGTATACGTCTTCATCTCCATTTCCCTGAAATTTTCAAACCCATCTGAGTTCTCAAGCATCAACAACACCAACATTCTTTATATCACCTCCTGCAATTTTAGCTCAATCAAACATAACCCATTTCGAATCTCCCAAGAATCAGCAACAGCATCTCTTCACAGATCGAACTCATCTTCGATTTCTCAACTCTTATCGATCTCATGCACCAAATCTTCTTCATCTCCATTAACATCTCCTCTGTCCCCGAAATCTTCTCGAGCTTTGATTCTTCTCGATTTACGGCTTGACAAAGATCTAGTTCATCCATCGCAAACCCTTCACAGTGCAACTCAAACCCATTCGATCTCTACAATCCATCACAACAACAGCCATCAACATCACCTCCAGATCAAACCCATAACAGACCATTAATTTCTCCGATTCGATCCCCATCTCCCTGAGCTTCAACTCTATTTCTCATTCAATTCTTCCCGACCGTGAGCAATCTCTGCTTCTCTATTTCTCGATCGACATCATCATTACCTTGTTTATCATTGTTAAACGAACCCTAATCTCGATTTCTCGGATTCAACAATGACAAAGCGATCATGTTGCTTGTTTTTAGTTTCAGGGGAAAGAGGTGAAATGAATGAGAGACGGTTTCTCTCGATTTTAGGTTTAGGGTTATAAATTGGGTTCGGACTCGGGCATGGATCCGGATACGGGTGTGGGTCTATGGGTTTGGGTTTCAACATCCATGGACATAACCCATCCATTTTACCAACTGATAACAGCACTACGTTTTTGGATAAGGGCTACCCAATTTGGCAGCCCCTTAACTTGAACTGTCCTTTCTTTAGTAATTTGAGTCACCAAAAACCTTGACTGGGCTCCAGATAGTGTTCGCCTGTGAAATGACTTTTCTGGCCTTTTGGTTCAAATTGAGTGATTTCTTCTTCTTTTCTTCCGTGCGACTCCAAAGTAGCTATAAAAATTAAAAAAACACATAAAATACATAATTCACACGAAAAATAGCAAAGAAAGCATAAACTACTAGATAGTAAATACGGTGTATTCTACACCTATCAAATTCCCCCACACTTAGACTTTGCTAGTCCTCGAGCAAATCAAACCAAAACTTACAACTTCAAAGCGTTCCAGCGTCACAAGCATCCAAAGAGTTATGAGGACATAGAGTTTCTGCATGCTAGTAATAAGAAGTTAGAAATACTAAAGAACATATTCTCATTCTTAAATGTTGAGTGAGAAATAACCACACCATAATGAGAAAACGCGTGTTTGAGAAACGATCAATAAGCATTTCGCCCGACTTTCTGCCTCACCAAAAAGGATTTTATGATAATTGCACTCAAAAAGACGGTTTTTTTATGGTTCTCACATGTGTGCAGGTAGGAATGAAGAGAGAATTCCTGCAACACGTTGAATGGTGGGAAGGACAACTTCCGAATTTTTTTTTAAAAACCCACATCTTTTATATTTTGAAAAACCATTTTTCTGACGATCTCTCAGAAAGGAAATCAACCATTTTTCTTACTCACCTTCACATTCGATCGCCAATTATGATAACACCACTCTCACGGCATCCAATAGAAACGTCTTCCGCTCCTCGTCTTTATCTTCTTGGTCTTCGTCTTCGGTTTCAACTATTAATGATAAACCCTCGAATTTCATAAATCCTTGACAATTTGTAACCTTTACCTTAATAATCCTTGTCGCTTGAAACTTCCTTATAGATTTTCCTTTCCCACGGCTCATTAAATAAAAATAAGAACAAATATTTCTCTTGTTTTTTTTTTTTTTTTTTTTTTTTTTTTTTTTGAAAACAAGAGAAATAAAATACAAAAATAAACCATGGCCGTGGGAGAAGTATTTTACCGCTTGATTCTTCACAACTTGTATCGTCTTGAAATCATAAACTTCAAAAATTCTCACCTTTTAATTTTCTTCGCTCTTGTGAATAAGTCTTCGTACTTGAATATAAAATTACCTCATTGTATTGTAAGTCCTCAACATATATGTGAAATCTGCTCTTTATATGTTGCTTTACTTAAATTTGAAATTTGCTCTTTTTCTCATTCCGTTGCTTATAAACCTTAAACTTTTCCAACTTTCCTTGTAGATTTTGATGTCGCTCCTTGTTGATGATGAGAGTGTTTCTATGGACCCGTTGTTGTCGCGAGAGAGAATGGTGCTAACTGCAAATCGAACTACAAGAAGGAGGCTTTCATCTATAGACGTCACCCTCATGATTGACAAAATTAGCACTCAAGAGATCAAAGAGTAGTGCTTCTATTGGTGGGAGGTTGGGTAGCTCACCATTCTACCCGGAATTAACGTACGGTGACACACACTCAAAAGAAGCTCTTTAGTATATGGAAAATTTCTGGTCGGTGCCTCACATGATATGAATACGGGTAGTCTCCACTAATGATTGATCAGCAACTCTAATAATGCACTTCTCCCTGCACCAAATTCGCATCACCGGCATGATTAAATCCATTATTTAACACTCAAACAAGCAAGAAATCCGAATGTAGTTCTCTAACATTTCCAAGTTCAATTATGTCGGTCAAAATCTCTATGTAAACATACCTAGAAGTATGCTAGTAACTCTAAAATCTCTAAAAGTTGGAGTTTTTATGTAAAACTTTTTTTTTTTTAATTTTTTTAATTTTTTTGTAATTTTTTTTTAAAAAAAACATGCTTAACCACTCCCCCACACTTAAACCTTACATTGTCCTCAATGTAATTGAATCCTCCTAGTAAAGTCAAGGTGGGAAATTTTAACATGTTATGGAACAAGAAAAAAAAAATAACAAAAAGCAAAAGGATAAGAAATACAAAACATATGGGTTGCCTCCCATTAAGCGCTTGTTTTAAAGTCGACGGCCCGACTTAGATCTTGCTGCATATTACTATTCCAGAGGGAGTGAATCTTGAAATCCAATGACGTCCACATGCTCCGTTGGAAAGTTTTCATAATATGGCTTTAACCTATGGCCGTTGACTTTCAAATGTTGTCCTGTTTTGTCACTAACAATTTCAACTGCACCATGATCATAAACATTAGTAACAACAAATGGTCCCACCCATCGGGACTTAAGCTTACCCGGAAATAAACGTAAACGAGTATTAAATAAAAGAACTTTTTGCCCCACAACAAAACTTTTCCGCGAAATCATCTTGTCATGAAAAAGCTTAGTCTTTTCCTTGTAAATCCGAGCACTCTCGTAAGCATCATTATGTATCTCCTCTAACTCATGTAGTTGTAACTTCCTTTGTTTCCCCACTTCATCATACTCCATGTTGAATTTCTTTATCGCCCCAATAAGCCTTATGTTCAAGTTCAATAGGAAGATGACAAGCCTTACCATAAACCAACCTATATGGAGACATACCAATCGGTGTCTTATACGCCGTTCTATACGCCCAAAGTGCATCATTGAGCTTAAAGCTCCAATCTTTCCTTGTGGTATTCACCGTTTTCTCAAGAATGGACTTGATCTCACGATTTGAAATTTCCGCTTGTCCACTAGTTTGTGGATGATAAGGCGTACCAATTTTGTGTGTTATGTTGTACTTCTTGAGGAGAGCGTGGAAAGCCTTCTTGAAATGTGAGCCTCCATCGCTTATCACCACTCTTGGTGTACCATGCCTATTGAATATGTTTTCCTTACAAAATCACAAACAACTTGAGAGTCATTAGTCTTGGTGGCTCTAGCTTCCACCCATTTCGAAACATAATCAACGACAAGAAGTATATAAAAGTTTCCATTCTAATTGACAAAAGGGCCCATAAAATCAATACCCCACACATCAAAAAATCTCAACGGCGAGAATTGGTGTGAGTGGCATTTGATTTCGAGCACCTAGATTGCCCGTTCGTTGACATCTATCACACGATTTACAAAAAACATATGAATCTTCAAACAAGGTGGGCCAATAAAATCCACTCTCGAGAACTTTGAGAGCGGTGCGTTTAGAACCAAAGTGACCACAACAAGCAAAAGTGTGGCAAAAGGAGAGAATGGATTGAAATTGAATTAGGCACGCACCTTCGCATTATTTGATCAACCCCATATTTCCATAAGTATGGTTCATCCCACACATATTGCTTAGCTACCTTCTTAAGTTTCATCTTTTGGAAGTTGGACATTGTATTAGGTACTTTCCTTGTCACCAAGTAATTCACTATATCCGCATACCAAGGTGTTGATTCTTCCATGGAGAAAAGTTGTTCGTCCGGAAAGCGGTCATGTAATGGAAGTTCCTCTTGAGACATAACAAGTCTACTAAGATGATCCGCAACGGTATTCTCCACACCCCTCTTATCACGAATTTCTATGTCGAACTCTTATAACAATAGGATCCACCGGATTAATCTTGACTTAGCTTCTTTCTTCTTTATTAAGTGTCTTAGTGCGGCATGATCGGAATACACAATAACCTTTGTACCCACCAAATATGATCGAAATTTTTCCAATGCAAAAACTATAGCCAATAACTCCTTTTCCGTGTTAGAATAATTGATTTGTGCATCATTAAGGGTCCTAGATGCATAATAGATAACATGGGACAACTTGTCCACTCTTTGACCGGAAACGGCTCCAACCGCATAATCACTAGCATCACACATTAATTCAAACGGAAGATTCCAATCCGGTGATTTGATGATTGGCGCACTTGTCAACATTTCCTTCAATTTGTCAAAAGCATCCTCGCATTCCTTGTTGAAGTCGAAAGGTACCTCCTTTTGTAATTACTTGCACATCGGCATGGAGATTTTGGAGAAATCCTTGATAAACCGCCTATAGAAAACCTGCATGGCCAAGAAAAGAACGAATTTCCCTCACCGAAGTGGGATATTGTAAGTTTCTTATTAAATCTATCTTTGACTTGTCCACTTCGAGCCCTCGAGAGGACACAATGTGACCAAGTACTATGCCGTGGTTTACCATAAAGTGACATTTCTCCCAATTAAGGACAAGGTTTGTGTCTATGCATCGTTTAAGAACTAGTTCAAGGTTGTTTAAACAACCATCAAAAGAATTGCCATAAACACTAAAGTCATCCATAAATACCTCGATGATGCGCTCCACATAATCCGAGAATATACTTACCATGCATCTTTGAAAAGTAGCGGCGCATTGCAAATGCCGAGCGGCATCCGTCTATATGCAAACGTTCCAAACGGACAAGTGAAAGTGGTCTTCTCTTGGTCCTGCAGTGCAATAACAATTTGATTGTATCCCGAATAACCATCCAAGAAACAATAATAAGAATACCCCGCTAACCGCTCCAACATTTGATCAATGAAAGGTAAAGGAAAGTGATCCTTGGGGTTGCGGAATTAAGCTTTCTATAATCAATGCACACTCTCCAACCGGTTTGAACTCTTGTAGGAACAAGTTCATCGTCTTGATTTCGAACAACCGTGACTCGGATTTCTTTGGTACCACTTGAACCAGGACTAACCCACTTGCTATCGGAAATTTGGTAGATTACCCCACACTTAGCAATTTGAGTATCTCTTTCTTCACAACCTCCATCATGGGAGGATTAAGCCTACGTTGAGCATCACGCATCCGGCTTCACGTTCTCTTCCATTAGAATCCTATGCATGCACATAGATGGACTAATGCCCTTGATATCCGCAATTGTCCACCCAATAGCCGTTTTGTGCTCTTTCAAGACTCTAAGCAAACGGTCTTCTTGTACAGTGTGATGTTCTTTGAAATAATCACATAGGAAGCTCATCTCCATCTCCCAAGAAAGCATACTTTAAATGGTCCTAAGCGGCTTCAATTCTAGTTTGGGCGCCTCCACAATAGATGGTACAAGTATTTCATCATTCACGGGTAAAGAAATATAAGAAACATTACCCTTTTTAGCCTCTTGCAATGTCGCCAAGGCCCCACACATCTCCACCAATTCATTGGAGATTTCAACTTCAAGTTAGACAAGTCGTGGATGTCCAATTCAATGCTCTTTTGCAACACCACATCAAGTTCATCCTCTCGATTCAATTCCACCATTTGTTGCGCTAATGAATCAACCACATCAATGGAGTAAACGGAATGCACATCACTTGGGTAGCGCATGGCTTCAAATATGTTAAAGTGTATTATCTCCTTGTCGAATTCCATAGTGAGTGTACCCTTATCAACATCAATCTTCGTCTTTGCGGTTTTCATGAATGGCCTCCCAAGAAGTAAAGAAGTAGATGCTCGGTTCTCATTGTTGTCCATATCCACCACAAAGAAATCCACCGGAAAAATAAGCTCATTTACTTGCACTAGCATGTCTTCTACAAGCCCCTTAGGATATATGTTAGACTTGTTTGCCAATTGGATAATAACTCTTGTCTCTTTCAAAGGTCCAAGATTCAAGGAGTCATATATTTCGCCGACATCACACTAATGGAAGCTCCCAAATCAAGTAAAGCATGCTCAAACCTTTTCTTACCAATAGTAATTGGCACCGTAAAACCATAGGGATCCGTGCACTTTGTAGGCATCTTCTTCAATAGCATAGCCGACGACTCTCGCCAACTTTAGTAATTTCATTATCAAGCAACCTATCCTTCTTTGTGCATAATTCCTTCATGAACTTCGCATACCGTGGCAGTGTCTTGATGGCCTCAATGAATGGGATGTTGATTTCAATCTTCTTGAAAATATCCATGAGTGCCTTGTCTTGAGCTTCTTTCTTGGATTTAGCAAAACTACTAGGAAAAGGAGGTGAAGTAGTGAAAGTAGGAACCGGTTCCTTGGATTGGTCGGTTGGTGTTGAATTCTCCTTTGGTGCGGCTTCCTCCTTATCTTTGACTACCTCTTCAATAGCTTCTTCATGATCACTTGGACCCTCCACTTGTCTTCCACTTCTTAGAGTAACCGCATTAACATTCTCTCTTGGATTCACAAATGGTTGTGAAGGAAGTTTTGTGGATGCTTGAGATTTCAATAAGTTTACATCGGTCGCCAATTGTCCCATTTGAGTTTGTAAATCCTTGATAGCCGAATCGGTCTTTTGTTGATTTTGTTGAAACAATGACGTAATACCTTGCATCATGACATTAAGCTTATCATCTATTGAAGATCCTTGTTCCTTCACTTAAGGTTGGAATTGTTGAGAACCACCTTGTTGTTGAGGTTGGAAGCGTGATTGTTGAAAACCACCTTGTTGTGCATATGGATTAGGAGCCGCCGCTTGCTTGTTTGCATAACTAAAGTTGGGATGATCCTTCTAACCGGGATTGTAAGTATTGGAATATGGATCGTACCTTGGCCTTTGATTTGGATATAAAGCATTCACTTGTTCGGTCTCACCATCCGGAATAATTACTGCGACCATCCTTTGCATCATTATCTCCATGTTACTCATCCTTTGATCAAGGTGTGATGATGAATCACTAACTTCATGTACGCGCCTAACCATAGGTTCATCCCTTGTGTAGAATTGTTGCGAGTTCGCAGCCATACTTTCAATCAACTCGGTAGCTTGGGTCACCGTCTTGTTCACTAGTGTACCACCACCCGCGGCGTCAAGAAGAGACCTATCACTTGGGTTGAGAGCTTAATAGAAGTATTGGAGTATCATAACATCACTAAATTGATGGTGTGGAAAGCTTGCCACCAACCTCTTGTACCGCTCCCAACATTCATACAACGACTCTCCCACATGTTGTTTCAACCCACAAATCTCCTTGCGAATTTGAGTAGCTTTGGATGCGGGAAAATATCTCTCGAGGAAAAGTTTCTTCATACCATTCCATGTTGTGATACTTCCGGAAGGCAAATAATATAACCATTCCTTAGCATTGCCCGCCAAAGAAAACGGAAAGCTTTCAACATTGCTCCATCCGCATTAGTCTCCGGTGGAAGCATGGCCATAACTATGGTATGGAAGTCCATAAGATGTTTGTTTGGGTCCTCATTCACCATGCCATAGAACTTTGGTAACTCTCTAATCAACCCCGGCTTGATCTCGAAGGTTGAGTTAGTTTGGATACACCATTGTTGGGTATCAAGCCTGTGAGAAGCTAGGTCCTTGAGTGTACGATCAACCATCGTTTCTTCCTCTTTGTCCGAATCACTTGATGAAGAAGGAGGAAGTGGAGTGTTAATCGCTCGAATGAAATCCTTTAGTTGAGTGCCGGATCGAAGACGTATTGGACTCGGTCTGCCCTTCTTAAGCATTCACCAAAGGTATACACCTGAAACAAGATTCTCAAAAACTAAGTTAGATACGGTATAGAATCTAACAAAGCAAGAATATAGCAAAAAGAAAAATAAAAACAACTAAAATCGTCCGCTGCTCCCCGGCAACGACGCCAAAATTTGATGCGTGTCGTAGGTGCAATCAAATTAATTAATGTTTCCACTCAATTAAAAAAATAATATAATGGAAGTCAAGTTCGTTCCCACGAGGAGCAAGAGATTCTAGTTGTAAAAATTGTCACAAAAGGGGGGTATAAAAAAAACAAAAGAAAATAAACAAAACAATTAAAAGATAAAGTTGAAAGCAATAAGAGAGACAAGATCAAGGAACTCCTTCTTCGTTGCAAAACAATGATTCAAGTTATGTTCTCTTCTACTTGTTATTAGTCATGATTATCACCAACCGTAGGATAGCAGTCCGCTTAGCTAGCCCCAAAATCCCTTATTTCACCGAGTAACAAGTCCGCTTAGTTATCGATTCTATTCAAAAGAACCACCTTGAGGTTCGCTTACAAGATGTAATTCCTGAATGCATTAAGATCTATGAATTTAGGTTTAGTACTAGTAGTTAAACTCGGTTCGCTTGGTCCACTTTCTAGCGTTGTTTCTACACACAATTGATCCACGGAATCCCTTCGCAAGGTCTCGTGTTTGCTACTTATGTAAAGAGTCAAGAAACGATTACTTATCTCCTAACTTTCACTAGCTTTAGATCAAATTAACAAATCAATTTAGTTGGCCACCTAAAGAATCTATCAATCAATCATGAATGTCTTTAAGATCATTCCTATTAGTAAAAACAAACGATAATCATGTGAAAAACTCAAGATAGAATTGAAAACAAAAAAAAACTCAAATCATATATTAAGAACTAGGAATTCATCCTCAATCAATAAGAAAATTAGCTACTCATGCTTTTGAAATTCACACAAATAATAATTATTAAAAGGAGAATTTTCAAGTTCACACAAATAATTAAGAAGAAGAATCTTAGAAAAGCAAGCAAAAACACAAGTGTTGTGTGTGTAGAGAGGTGTGTAAAAGATGTAGAAAACTTCTCTATTTATAGGCTTCAATATTCTCCAAATCTTCCAAGGAATAGAATCCTTTTCCTTTAGCCATTCAATTTCCAAATTCAAGTCTTTCTCAACTCTTCATCTTCTCTTTCCAAATTTTAGCCCAATTCTCCATCCAAGTCTTCACACCCATGAGAGAAGTCCATAGAAAATTCTGGAATTTTTGGCTCGCCGGAAAACTGGTATCATGGTAGAAATCCGGTAGGAATAGTCGCGCCGCCACCGAAAATTTCCCCGTCAAGGGAATATTCGACGGAATATTCCGTCGGTCCACAGATTAAGACTAACGGTCAAACAAACCGATCAACCAATAGGGTCAAGGGAAAGAGGAGTCGGACAATGAGTGAGCTGTGAGTCGGCTCCTAGGTGGCTGACTTGTCTTACTCGGCTGAGATGGATCGGCTGGATCACTGAGCTGGATCGGTTCATCGCCGGGTTGACTCGCCAGAAGAGAAATTTGGCCGAGTTTCGGCTGTTTTCTGGGATTTTCCCGGCCAATTTCAGGCCTTTACTTCTTCAGTTCCTGTGAAAGATTCCTAACATTCATCTAAGGCACAATTCATTCAATCATCTTCATACTCAGACCACAAACCATTTGTAACATTATATCGATCTAACAGCAACAGAAATCATCACCATCACCAAATTCAATTCACTAATCGATTTAACCCAAACACATCCTTGAAAATCAATATCTCCGGCTTGAGTTCATGCTAACACAAATTGAACCCATATGTACTCTTCTCGATTACTGACCATGACTCAAACAAATGACAGCGGGTACCACATTCAATCTCTTTTCGCTACCAAACCCATCACCTGTTGCATCTGTCTTCATCTCCATTTCCAGAAATTTTCAAACCCATCCGAGTTCTCAAGCATCAACAACACCAACATTCTTTATATCACCTCCTGTAATTTCAAGCTCAATCAAACATAACCCATTTCGAATCTCCCAAGAATCGGAATGGAAACATCTCTTCACGGATCGAACTCATCTTCGATTTCTCAACTCTTATCGATCTCACAGACCAAATCTTCTTCATCTCCATTAACATCTCCTATGTCCCTGAAATCTTCTCTGAGCTTTGATTCTTCTCGATTTCTGGCTTGACAACATCTAGTTCATCCATCGCAAACCCTTCTCAGTGCAACTCAAACCCATTCGATCTCTACAATCCATCACAACAACAGCCATCAACATCACCTCCAGATCAAACCCATAACAGACCATTAATTTCTCCGATTCGATCCCCATCTCCCAGAGCTTCAACTCTATTTCTCATTCAATTCTTCCGACCGTGAGCAATCTACTGCTTCTCTCAATTTCTCGATCGACATCATCATTACCTTGTTTATCGATTGCGAAACGAACCCTAATCTCGATTTCTCGGATTCAACGGTGACAATGATCATGATTGCTTGTTTTTAGTTTGGGGAAAGAGGTGAAATGAATGAGAGACAGTTTTCTCGATTTTAGGTTTAGGGTTATAAATTGGAGTTCGGACTCGGGCATGGATCCGGATACGGGTGTGGGTCTATGGGTTTGGGTTTCAACATCCATGGACATAACCCATCCATTTTACCAACTGATAACAGCACTACGTTTTTGGATAAGGGCTACCCAGTTTGGCAGCCCCTTAACTTGAACTGTCCTTTCTTTAGTAATTTGAGTCACCAAAAACCTTGACTGGGCTCCAGATAGTGTTCGCCTGTGAAATGACTTCTTTTTCGGCCTTTTGGTTCAAATTGAGTGATTTCTTCTTCTTTTCTTCCGTGCGACTCCAAAGTAGCTATAAAACTCAAAAACACACATAAAATACATAATTCACACGAAAAATAGCAAAGAAAGCATAAACTACTAGATAGTAAATACGGTGTATTCTACACCTATCAGTATTAGGTGTTAAGATCACGCGAGACCGCTCAAGAAAGACTCTTAGTTTGTCTCAAGAGACTTACATAAAAAAAGATACTTGAGCGCTTTCAAATGCATGATTGTAAACCCATTGACACTCCTATGGACAAAGCATGTGTCCTAAGTAACGATCAATGCCCTAAGAATGATGAAGAAAAGAAATACATGTCCAATGTACCATATGCATCTGCGGTTGGGAGTCTTATGTACGCTATGTTGTGTACTAGACCTGACATCAGTTTTGCAGTAGGGATGGTAAGTCGTTACCAAAGTAACCCTGGACCAGATCATTGGAAAGCAGTTAAAAGGATATTTCGTTATCTTAAAGGGACTGCTAATCTCCCTCTTTGTTACCATGGTGAAGATATTAGACTCGGAGGATTTAGCGATGCCGATTGGAGCAACGATAGAGATGAGTTTAAATCCCACTTCGGGATACGTTTTTAAACTTGGAGGTGGTGCAATCACTTGGTGTAGTCGAAACAAAGTGTATTGCTCTGTCCACAATGGAAGCAGTATGTTGCACTTGCGGCGGCCGTCCAAGAAGTTGTCAGGTTGAGGAGATTTCTTAAGAGACTTGGTGTCTCGGAACACGCAAAAAGAAGCGGTGTTGCTTCACGGTGATAGCACATCAGCTCGGCATATGTGAAAGATCCCAAATACCATGGAAAAACCAAACACATTGGTAGGAGATTCCACTTTATACGCGATATGGTTGCACGAAGAAAGGTTGTTCTTAGACATATCTCCAAAAATAGAATGTTGGCTGACCCTTTGACTAAGCACATTCCGAAAATTGCTTTTCAATCTCACGTAGAGAACATGGGATTAAACAGGATGTGATATGTAGAACATGTGATAATGACATTATTATTATAAGTATTAATACTTTCTTAAATGAATATATTTTTGTAGAAATCATATACTTTTGATGTGTACACGGATATTTAAGTTGTCGGCAGGAAAGAATCGGCCTACTCACACAGGTGATTCACCTTGGCGCTTAGTATAGCGAGCAAGATGAGACAAAAGAAAAGAAAATTTTCAGAAAATATGTTTTTCGAAAACCCTGTGCTTTTGTAGCAGGCTTTTCTATAAAAGTATAAGTCGCCTTAATATGTCTAAGATGAGATTTCATAGAGAGATCGATCATTAAATGTGACCACCATTTAATGAAGCCTGTTATAAAGCCAGATGTGATTTTTTGAACAGTTACTATGTGAATGACTGTTGGAACAGAAAATCAAGTTGGGCGCCTAAATGGCGACTAGACTAAGATCTGTATGATGTATGTTTTTTTATGCTGGACATGCCCATTAGAGTGGGAAAACTTCATAGCATACACTTTGTGATGTATGTGCTAAGTCGACCGATTATGAGAGCGATGAATGATTCCCTGCTTCATTGTTGTGTGGGCCACTGGATTAATATCCAATTTATTTACCCCTTTGACTTGAGTTTATGTCATGAAGAGGATACTTATTGAAGCTACTTTAGCATGTTTTCTAATACGATGCAACTTCCCGTATGATGATACATGTCTAGGAAAGCTGTTAAGTTGAATTTGGAACGATATGAATTTCTTGGAAGAAAATTTGATGATACACCATGAATTGTGACTCATAGCTGGCCAGCGTTTTTCGTCTGTCGAAAATCATGAGTACAATTGATAAAATGTGCATGGGTGCAATACTACTTGCTAGAGGGATTAAGAGTATTATGTCAGGTGTAGTCAAATTATCTGAGGTAATGAGATACGAACATTCTTTGTGAAAGGTTGATGTCTCCATGCTGACTCGTAATGAGGTTCTAGTATGGAGCTCCCAAAATGAAGGTATCTCGGCGGTCGCACAAACTATTTCTTAATATGAACATTTTTCTCTTAGGACTTTGATTGGGAAGCATGCTGACGTTACACATACTATGTGTGAGTGGGAGATGTTGGAAATATGGGCACCCATGTGTGTGTGCATGCCCAAAATCCATCTTGGGTGGTTATATAAAGTCATGTGCTTGACTTTGTCAAAAGATAAATCCTTCTCCAACTAACCAAGCCATGGCGAAACATGTGTTTTGTTTCTTGCCACCATGTGTTTGCATGATGCTAATAAGTGTTTAATCACTTACTCCATATGTTTATCTCCTTGCTAACAAGTGTTAGAACTTGTTACAAGTGTTTAGTTCTTCCTTGACACTTGCCAAGTGCTTGACTTTGTCAAAAGAAAAATCCTTCTCCAACTAACCAAGCCATGGTGAAACATGTGTTTTGTTTCTTGCCACCATGTGTTTGCATGATGCTAACAAGTGTTTAATCACTTACTCCATATGTTTATCTCCATGCTAACAAGTGTTAGAACTTGCTACAAGTGTTTAGTTCTTCCTTGACACTTGCCAAGAGAGGATACTTGAAGTTTGAGTATAAATAGGCTTCTAGTTTCATTTGTTGAAACATAATAATAGTAAATAAGAAGTAGAAAATACTACAACTCAATATTAGTGAGTTTAGCAAGAGATAAACCAAGTATGGAGATTAAGCTAGAGAGTTCTATGTGAGCATTCAAGTTAGCTAGTATTCAAACATTAGTTGTAGAATCACCAAAATCCCTCAGTGTCTTTTGGAGAAGAAGTTGAAGTTCTATATGGTATTTAGTTTCTGAAAATATAGTTTGTGCTCGTTTTTGTGGCACCTACTCACCGCCGAGTTTGAAGGTTCAAGAACGCGAAACGCAAGTGATCCACCGGTTCTAATTCATCCGCAATTGGAGCGATTACAAGGTATGAATTAATAACCCGCTTCCGCATTTGATTTGTTCAACTTACATATATATCAGTTGTACTTATTATGTGTACACTCACTATATTGTCTCAAAATCTAATTGATAAAATCATATCTACACACAAATCCGAGATCGAAAATTTCGCTAGGCTCATAATCATCACCCAAATATGCATTTTAATATAACCTCTATCAATTAATTTGGACTAATAAATATTGGTAAAGCACATAACTTAAGCCAATAAAACCACTTAAAATCAACCAACATATGATGATTAGTTATCTATCAACGAGAGATAAATAAGCTACATATAAAAAAAGGTACATCATGTGGAAAACGGATGCGAAATCGGGAGTTTCTTGCTACTAATTTTCAAAGTACCTCGCTCACGAATTATTTTCAACTAATGAAAATAAAGCAAAAATATGCAATTGTTTGGAAACATATATTATTGAAATTATTTTCAACTAATGAAAATAAAGCAAGTAAATTATTTTTCAACTAATGAAAAATAAAAATATGCCAGTTTAAATCTTGAAAAAATCCACTTTTAGATTTTTCTAAAATTCTGAAAATACACAAAGCAATATATATTTTCGCAAACACATATACTAAGTGTTTTTGTTGAGCAAGACACTTATGATTAAACTAATGATATTAAATTAAACAACATGATTCAACAAATTAATCATATTAAAAAATGTTAATATCATGTATGTTATATTTATATGAAATTAATTAAATCAACCACAAAGGTGATTGTTCCACAAAATTTATTTTAGGTCGTAGTCCTTTCGAGCAGAGTTCGTTCAGTCCTTGGTCCATTGGATGGTCGGTGTCAGGCCAGAAATTGGAACACATTAAACCACAAAGGTGATGTCTCCACATAATTAATTTTAGGTCATAGTCCTTTTAGGAAGTGGTCGTTTAGTCCATGGTTCGTTCAAAAAAATAACGAAAACGCATAAAAGGCTCTGATACCAATGTAAGTCATATATAACTGATATATATGTAAGTTGAACAAATCAAATGCGGAAGCGGGTTATTAATTCATACCTTGTAATCACTCCAAATGAGGATGAATTAGAACCGGTGGATCACTTGCGTTTCACGTTATTGAAACTTTAAACTCGGCGGTGAGTAGGTGCCACAAAAACGAGCACAAACTATATTTCCAAAAACTAAATACCATATAGAACTTCAACTTCTTCTCCAAAAGACACTAAGGGATTTTGGTGATTCTACAACTAATGTTTGAATACTAGCTAACTTGAATGCTCACATAGAACTCTCTAGCTTAATCTCCATACTTGGTTTATCTCTTGCTAAACTCACTACTATTGAGTTGTAGTATTTCTATTTCTTTTTCTTATCATGTTTCAACAAATGAAACTAGAAGCCTATTTATACTCAACCTTCAAGTATCCTCTCTTGGCAAGTGTCAAGGAAGAACAAAACACTTGGAGCAAGTTCTAACACTTGTTAGCATGGAGATAAACATATGGAGTAAGTGATTAAACACTTGTTAGCATCATGCAAACACATGGTGGCAAGAAACAAAACACATGTTTCACCATGGCTTGGTTTGTTGGAGAAGGATTTTTCTTTTGACAAAGTCAAGCACATGACTTTATATAACCACCCAAGATGGATTTTGGGCATGCACACACACATGGGTTCCCATATTTCCAACAATAATCATGTGCTATTGTGCTGTATTGAACACTGAAACTAAAGAAATAGCAAAAGTAAGAAAGTTAGATGAGTACAGGTGTTTTCTTAAACACACAGATCATGCTAGAGTTGTGAAGTTGGTGGGTTAAAGGTAGCGTAAACATTTCTGGTACCAAATCATAGACCAATATTTGTAACATCAATATCTAATCATAAGGATGAAATCCAGTGTTTGTAACATCACAATTTGCTAATGATTTGGTGGAATAATGTTGCACTTCCTAGTTTCATTTGTAACGAATTCTATGGCTTTGAATAATTTCTCTGCAACTCCTCTATGTACACCCGTTATAAGTTTGCATTCACTTGCCAAGCTAGAAGTGCTACGGAGGATCAGCAACAAATTTGATTTTACCAAATGATTTAATTTAACAAATATGTCGTACTCTCTCCGTTCTTCAAAGAGTGGTACCGGAACATTTTGGTTCATTGGGCTTTTGAGAATGGGTTTTCATTGTCTATCATTTTGATATAAACTTCCTATACTCCCTTCACTGGCATTTCTAAGGCATTGATTTGGTTACTCAGCCCCTTTTACCTTATTTTTAGAGCAAGGATTATAGAATGAATGTGAAAACACTCATTACCACTGAATCAAATTAGAGACCGAGTAAAACACTCATTCACTACCAAATCGAATTAGAGACCGAGTAAAAGGGTGAGTTTTTGCCGGTCGGAAAGACTATTTTACACACTATGAAGCTGAACATCAGGTAGATTTTTTTATTTTCTTTGTTTTGTTATTATTAAAAAAATCCAAGCAGCTTAACCGTTTCCCCCTGTGTTTTTTTTTTGGGGATATTTTAATAACAGAATCAGTAAAGTACCACTTCGAATAGTTTTAAATTAACGTATAAAAATGCTTGAAAGACTTTGGCTGAATGAATGAGTGTTCCCATTTTATAATTCAGTATTTTTTGACCAAACTCTTTTGTTTCGAATAAATGTACTCCCTTCATAACCCTTGTTACGTGGATCAACGGATCGAGTCTCCGCTCAGTCTCATGAAATTAGAGTTTAAGTTCTTAATGTATTTTATTTCCTATTAAAAAAATGGATCAACTTCTCAAAAAAAGTATTCAATTGGCATAATATTGCCTATCTTCATGGTAAATACAGTGATTCTTTGCGGAGAACGGTAAAAAAGACCCAAAAATGGTCCCACTCACATTGGAGCGGGACCCGCTCCTCTGAAATTAACAAAGATGGACCCACTCTAATGTGTGGGGGACGATTTTTGGGACGTTTTTAATGAGTGTAAATTTGTGCACCCCCTTAAAACCGGGTTGCACATTACGGCACACTTTATCCGCTTAGATTGTTATTTAAGCGGTTTTAATTTTCGGTGTTACTTTTTATTTTTATTTTCTAAGACTACTTTGAAAAACACAAAAAAGTAAGAACGCACAAGTTACTAAATCTTCATCTCCATTAATACCTCTTTCTCTGTTTTGGTTTGTATTATCCACAATCTAATTATTAGTTTTCTTTTATCAAAACCAGAAAAAGTCCATGATAGATCTAAATTTCTAACCATATAATTAAATTCCAAATGATCATAATCCTCTTATAAACCAAATCTATAATTATAAATATTATTGCCTCTTCCAAAATTTTAATCTGTAAATCAAAATCATCAACAGCGGTACCAACACCATTATCACTGATAATACGTAACAAGAACATCAAGAAATCCATTGATGACCCTCAAGCGATGGACTTCCTATCGCTCGCTAGAAAGTATGTCGCATATTCCTAAGTGGTATATTTGACAGTTTGGCACATACATTTGCCACTTTTCCATAACCATTGTGGGTGCAAAAGTGGCAAATCATGGTGTTTGACATGTCCATATCAAATCATGAATCTTAATACAAAAAATAATCCCATCTTTTTTTCCAACTTATCCTAGAACCATTCTAGAATCTTGTTTAACAAATAAAATCTTTCCTCTTTCTAAGGAAACTAATTTTAACAGATCTTATTTCTTTTTCCTAAAATCTAACCAAAATCGACGGATGTGGATGTTTTACGTTCGCCAATTGTGCTTGATGTTCTTCGCAAATAACGAACATCAAGCAGAATCAGTGGATATGTCAATGAACATCAGCCGTATATGGTCGATGATCTTTATTTTTATGAACATCGACCAGAATCTGTTGATCTTCATTGACATGTCTACCGATTGTTGTGAATTGTTGCTCAACTTTTCTTTAGATTTTTTTAGGTTAAAATCGGAATATAAACATATATGTTGATTTTGGTTTTCACAAAGTAAGAATTGGTGATTATGGGTGTGCCTTGTCCGTCGATTGTTGCCGTTTGAAATGTCCATAGATACAGTTTCGACGTTGATGGCTTGATCTCTAACACAGACTTTCAGAAATATTCGGTTTTAAAGGGAGAAATCAAGTTATCGGGTTCAACATCATCATATTGGTCAGTTGATTTTCCTTTGACTTCTTGGTCTTCGATGTTGGGTAGTTTAGCTTCTCTCCGGCCTTGGTTTCGAAAAGTGACATTCACGTTTCGCTTAACTCCTCAATTTTCCCAATGATTTTAATTATAAGTCGATGTTACCTATCTTATGGAAAAGTAGCCACAAAATCTCACAGCGACCGACGTACTTAGGACGACTAATTTCATTCTCCCATATAAAAAGTGGCTTCATCTTCGTCCTTGGTGCATGCGTGTGACTGTAAAAAAAACACTGTCAAGGCAAATAAAAGGGCCAATACAATGTGAGAACCATATTGAGCGGCATCAAGTCGATCGATCAACTTAGTAAACCCCGCAATAACTTCATCTCTCACATTCATAAGGATTTTCTTGTCTTCTTTATACTTGTCGAAAAGAGTTCTTTTTCCCACCTCTCATGGAATGTTATTGACGCCCATTCCCAATTTGGTTAGGACGGTTGTAATAGTACACATTGTAGTTCCCACATCGTTTGCAACGGTTTTCACGTCATTTTACACCGGCTGTAACGGTTTTCACATCATTTGTTAGGGAGGTTGCATCCACTACAACTTTGTCCACTTTTTTACTCTCATATAATGTAGTGTCCTAAATAGTTTTTAATGATCGTTCCAATCGAGTCACAGTTGATAAAAATACATCAACATGTTGTTTCTATTTAGTTTATATTAATAACGGAGTCTACAAAATCAATCCCACTTATATTTAGAAAAAAGATCAAGTGGTACTAGATGGGGGTCCGACTGAATTTTTTTTTAAGTTTATGAGAAATAGATGGATACAAAGATTAAAAGTTGTCAAATCTCCGCAAAAACATAATCAAATCACGATTTGATTCATCCAAAAAACAAAAAATCAATTCTGATGAACTAATTAAACAACCTTATATGTAAAGAATGTAAGAGAAAGAGAAGATGTAGAAAAAAATCCTTATCAGTAAAACCTAACACACTTATCGATTTAGAGGTACAAATATAGAAACCCAAAAGATTTTTTTTTTTTTTTTTAAATTTTGAGTGTGAGTTATCCTCAGAAACAACAATTTGATTTGAGACCAATATTCAAATATTAAATTATCACTACTCACAACAACAATATACTCAGGAAAAAAAAAACCTCATCAATAAAATCCAGCATAACTTATCAAGAAAATTGAGACCAAATGAGAGTAAAACAGATAAGATTATCTTAACCTAGACAAGGAAACCACAAAGCAAGAAAAATCCAGATCCCAGCTTATGAAACAATTTAAACAAACCTCTTTAACTACAAAGACATAACAAGATAAATTAACATAACAATTTAAATTTATCATTCTTCTAAAATAAAGAAGATGAAAATCCATATATCTATAAAACTCAAAGTCTTAAACTAAGGAATTTAATAAGCAATTATTAAGGAAAGTCGATGGCAATAAACTCTTTTCTACAGAACTAATAATCAATAAAAGAAAAATACAATCAATCAAAAATTATACAAAATTAAAAGAACCTTTTCTAATTGGATCACATAAAGTAAATAAAACCCCAACTTTTTTAAGTGTTACGTTGCTAAAGAATGGCAAGTAGCTTAATAAAAGGATCAACAAGAAGTATTGAGCAAACCCTACGAAGATATATGCAACGCAAAGGTGGATGAGCAAATTAAATCCAAAATATATTCCAACCAATGTTCTTAGAATTGTTCATGATAGCATTCATGGTTTCAACAAGATTTGAGAATTGAGAATCTATACCAGACGTACGTATAATGATAAATTATTAAAACTAATCAAAGAAAGAATTAGATTACTTGTATCGTTAATCTTTTACTTGTTTATTAGGGTGAAGAGAAAAATAAAAGAAAAAAGAAATAGTTAAGTCACATAAAGGAGAGAATCTCAAATTGAAAATAAAAACTTCATCAAGACTCATCAATGGCTTATGAAGTACCACTACTTAACTATTACATCTCGGTAAAAAAAAGTCATAATGTATCCATATAATGTTTATATATTTCTTTCGTTTATTAAATAATTTAGTTATGAAATATGTCCCATGTGTTTAAATATATTAATAAAAGCATCACATAGTTTTAAGTCTTCTTAACGATATATTAAAATCTAAAAGTATATTATAAGATTTTTGGAAAGATATTCTTTATGAATAAAAAAAAAAAAACCCAACCAAACTTGTTGAAGTTTGTTGAAGTTAATAGCTTAATTGTAGCTTAAACGTTTCCTGGTACCAAATCGTAGTTCAATATTTATAACATTGCAGTATTCATTTATTGATCTAATTGTAAACATCATAAGAATGTAACTTAGTATTTGTAGTATCAGGAAACCTATTCATGTTGCAATATTTCCCATGTCATTCATGGCTCTAATTTGTAAAATTACAAGTAGTGATTTGGAATATACTGAATCACTTCCTAGATTCATTTGTAATGGATTGTCACTGCAATTTGATATGCATCACTTTTAAGAATTCTCACCTCAAGATTGATCCGAAAAATCTAATATTTATGTTCAAGTAAAGATGCAATATGCTTATAGTCAGAAGTATGGTAAGGTAGGATTTGGCATATTCCTCAGGCGTAGGGGTGATGAAGACCGGTGTGATGACCCTATTGTTGCTAAAACTGGGTGTTCCCGAGTTGGCGTCTCAGCATTCGTCCACACCATTGAGGGTGTCAAGAAGGGTTTGGAACTTGTCGAGAAGTATCCTCATATCACTCGAGTCTATGTGATGTGTAATTCTGATTTAGTGACATTGAATATAAATCAGTGTTCCCAGTATAACAGGATAAGTTCCAGTGGCTTGCATCCAAGTGGTACAACTTCGTATTGTTTTGATGTATTCTATTTATCTTGTTTGAGGTACAACATGGATGAGACGACTGAAGAATTTGAGGTCATATGTCAGTTCTTGAAAGATATTGTGGTTTTAGGAAAGAAGTATTGATTTAGCAGTTAACTATGGAAGACATATGAACAAAGCTGCTGATTACTTGGCGAAAATGCAACTTCGTGGAGGAGAGGAGAAGGAATATGATACCCGTGGGTTTCCAACGGAGTTGAAGCTTATTGTTCATAAGCTTGAGATTAAAGGGGAAATGTTTACTCATCCTCATTAAGAACATCTCCAACAAAATCAATGTCATTACCACTTGAAAGTCCTAGCTATAGGTGAAAATCTTTTGGTCAATATCATGTAAATAAGTTTTGGTGTTTGACAAGAGGATTCTCTAGTTTTATTTTTATCCGTTAAGTTATATTTTGATGAGAGACATGTGCTTAAATGTTTTTCAGTAACTCCACAAACATCTTCATCAAATCTAATATTGTCTAGCACTACACCATATCCTGGTTTTAGCAACGTTTTGATTTTAGGGATGTACAACGGATATAGACGTTGCACCCTGCGCAACGTCTATATCCGTTGCGCACCAGGAAATACGTTGCACTAAATATTGATTATCAGGAAAAGGAAAAGAAAAAAATAGAAAAAAGGACGCGCTTGCCTTTATTAAATTATATTAGTATGATGGCTAAATTGTCTATCTAATTCATATTATCTCCCATTTATTTCTTTTTTCTTATTTTTTTGTTTTTATGTTTTTCTCTCTTCCTCGACTTCTCCTCCCCCCATTTTTTCTTCCCTTCTAACCCTAGCCGATACATCCAAATCAAACCCAAGTTTTCATCAATCAAAACCAAATTCTTCTAAACCCTTATATCACGAATCGAACTAATCTGGAAATCAAACCCAATTTTTCAGTAACTCAAACCCTAGAAATCGTTTTCTTTAGTAAAGTTAATGATCCAAATTGAAGTTTTTGCTCTCTTGATGAATTAACGGATCCAAGTATGGGTTAAATTTTATAGTCATAGATCTATTACCCTTGTAGGGTTTAGTTTTTTTAATAATTATCCTTTGAAGCTTTGGATTTATAATTATTTTTATTGGTTGTTGCTTTGTTTCTTAATCGGGAGATGAAGATAGTTTATGGTGTTGTTGATGATAGCTTTGAGGTGACTACCTCAAGCTGGTGCAAGGTTTTCGTGGACAAAGATGCTAGATCTTGTAGGCATACCTCATATCCATGTTTTTGCAGTTCTAGGCCATTGTAGGCTGCAGATGAAGGAGTAAGTATAAATCTAACTATAACCTTTATGGGTAAGTTTATCTATTGACTTTTATATAGCTGATTTTTCAATTCATTGTCCTCCCTGCACCTGATTACAGTTTAGGATTTCGATATGCCAGTTTAGGAGTCTTTGATTATTTTGATTTGTAACTAATCTTTGTATCATATGCTTGTTTGCATTGACTGTTATGCAGAATGATGTATGCCTTATATATTTCATTAGTATTTATCATGACATAATAATAATATATGTTTCTGGACATTTCTCAAGTTTGCCGTATGAAGATGCCATGATATCGTTTAATAATATATGTTTGCATTGATTTTCATGTAAAAATATCCGCTCTTCTAAGATTTTTCAGTTGTTGTCTTATGAACAATGCTATGAAAATGTTTAATGATACTATCTTGTTAATCATTGTGTCATGCAGCGGTTTCTGTTGTTGTTGCAGTTGCCGTTATAGCTGCAGCCAGAGCAGCATCTTCGGGGTCAGCAAAAGATGAGAAAATGGCCAAAACATATACGACAGTGGCTTCCGCTGCGACATTTGTGGCTGCACAATATGTAGAAGTTGCCGAAGTTGTGGGTGCAGAACGCGAACACCTTGCCTCTGTAGTTAGTTCTGCTGTTAATATAGGATATCCATGAGACATAATGACACTAACAGCTGCTGCCGCCATTGGTGAGTGATTACCACTAAAGGTTATTAGGTAATCTAGTAAACGTTGTTTGTTACAGACTGACTTGCTTGGTAACTATTGGAAACAAATTTTGACCCGTGGTTTCTATATGTAGCTTTGTGTGGGGCTGCAACCTTAAAGGCAAGGGCATTAAAGGAAGTATGGAATGTACCTGTAGTAATACCATTAGAGAGAGGAATGGGAATGGGGATAAATAATGGTAATGATACTTGTCAAGAACTTCTTGCCAAGGGCTGCGGACTTCTCAAACGTACTAGTAAAGGTACACTTTTTTTATTACTAAGCATGTGGCGCACATTCTAATTTTTGTGTGATGTAAATCGACTATAGTAGCTCTGTAATTAATTCATATTTGTTTTTTCTTATAAATTTTCGATATGTTTTGCAGGGGATCTTCACTGGAAAATTGTCTCCGTTTATATCAATCGGTTGGGTCAGGTTGGTAGTTCTAAAATACCTTAAGTTCTTTTCAGTTAGCTAGAGATGATTGTCTGCTATAGGTGTGGTGTTAACGTACAAATGTTGCAGAGAGTTGGGCCATTTGTAACTTACGGGTAGGCTTTTCTCCACTTCCAAAAATATTCCAAATCCAAACCTTCAGCCTCACAGTTCAATTTATCAAAGTCGGTGTAATTGATTTTATTGACTTTATTCGCAGATATCCAAATCTCTAAACTGTTAAGGAATTGATTTACAAGAGAGGTTATGGAAAGATGAACAAGCGAAGACAGCCTTGGCTGATAATTCTATCGTTGAACAAAGTCTACACTATCACATGTTTGTGGTCTTTTTATATTTTTATTGCCAAATTTTTCTCCAAGTTGATCATCTTCTATACAGGGTCTTGTCAAGTACGCTATCATCTGAAAACATAACTAGAAAATGGAGCTTGACAAGCTTTTGCAAGTCAGCTTCAGATTTCATGGCCATACCCATAAAATAATAAGTTGATCAAAAACATAGGCCACGACTACGAAGAAGTAGATTTTAGGAAGAGTTAAACCCATTATAAACAAACGAGAACCCTACTAAGATACCTAGTGGGATTATTTGAAGTGTGAGTTATGATAGACTTGAATCTGAACTTTCAAAACATGTCGAGTTACATTCGAATATTGTGGTTTTTTACGAGGCTAGTGTTAATTGCTAATTAATATGCTCAGTTGTTTTGTTTACGAGCTTGCTATGGTTGCTGTTACTCTCTCCTTTTGATACTCTTGGAACTTGTAGATGGATGATAAGCAAGCATAGGACCTGAAGTAGAACTTTGTGTCCATTTTGTTGATATGAGAGGTGCAGGTACATGTTCTGTTTCTGTTTACTCTGTTTACAACTAGTTTATGTTTTTCCTTTATTGCAATTTGATATGACTTATGAGAATGATGTGAAATAACTAAATAGAGTTGGGTTCTTGTTGGATATAATCCTTGCATTAGTTGATCATCAACAAAATTGCAGGAGTATTACTCAAAAAGCCTTAGACCTCGGTATATTTTGTGCTGACATCTCTGAGAATCTGTATAATTATGCACCAAGGCTGGTGTTTAGGTGATATCTATTTTTACTTATCGACGTGCACATGCCTATCACCTTTCATTACACCTGCTCGTTTAGTGAAATTATTTTGTATCTTGACATCACCTTGTAGGCCTGTCGTTACACTAATGAATTTTAAACTCTTAGTGTTTGTAATTTGCGATTGTATTTATCTTGATGGAGAACTATATATACTCTATATTTAACTTATATCACTATTACTTTGAGTATTCTAGGCGGACGATTATTTTCATGGTAGGTATGTTAATTCTGTGTTTTTTTGCTTCCAGGATGATATAGATCTTTTCATGGTAGGTGTGTTAACTCTATGTTAATTTGGTGTGAAGCAACAAAATTCTAAAGAATGGTGTTTGTGTATTGATGCAGGGTTGTTGGCTTTTTGTATGGTCACAGAAACTCCTAATAGAGATATTGATCAACTAAATGGAAGACTTGCAGGTATGGTCACAGAAACTCCTAATACAGATATGGATCTATTTTGAAAAAAGCGCGAACGTTTCTTGATTAATTTGAATTTGGCATCTTCTTTAATTTGGAAAATGGAGAAAACTGTGTACACTTCTTTGTGTTTTCTGTTTGGAGACGATGATTATATTAATCTGCTTCACGGGTGATTTTTTTTATCCTAGTACTACACCTGTTTACATTGTGAATTTTTTGGTGACTCTGTTCTGCAGTGATAAAGTAGATGTTGACACTTGGAAGGATTCACCCAGGTCGATGCTACCCATTTACAGAGAGCTCATAAGAGAGGGCCTTCAAATTTGGACGTTCAGGTACTTCTTATTCCATGATGTTGTATCTGTTTCAGTAAAGGTTGCATGAATGTACCAGTAGGGTTTCTTCTGAGTTGAGACTTGAGACTATGAAACTCCTCTGCCTCTGAGTTTATGTCAAGGCCTGTAATTATCATATAGGCTTGGTATGCTAGAATTTTGAGCCTAGATTGTCAGTGGACCTTGCGATCTTGTATTTCTTTTAGAAATGGTGAAAAGTTTGTTGAGGATCTTGTGAAGTAGATAATGCATACTCTATGTGAGTCTTCGTTCCTCTTAGTTTGGACCCGTAACCTTTTGTTGTCAATGCAACAAGTAACATAATATTCTGAAGTTCTTAGAAACTCAAAATTACGTATTTTATAGCTAATACTTTTTTTCTTGTTTGGAAGGTATATCACTACTATCCTTTTCGGTGGTTTATCATTCAGCCAAGCTATATAATGATCTTAGGTGGAATGTTACTAGACCTAAAGGTTTTGAGGCGATTATGCATGTGAAATGCATCGAGGTTAGTTTCCCTTTCTATGTAAAAATCTAAAAGCTTTTCTAGTCTTGTATTAATTTTTTCTTTCACTCGTACTTCCTGAGATGTTTATTTTCTGGTTTAGGGTCATCAAGTTCAAGAGTATATTGGAAGCTTCTGCACGCGCATTCGAACTGATGTTGATTTTCTGGTGGTTAGTTTTCTAGACACTTACATTAGTTTCTTTGTAAAGAAGTGCTACGACTATCCTTATTACCACCATCTTCTGTTGTAGTCTTTATTTTTTTCCTTAAAAGTGTGGTTTGCCTGTGATGGAATCCACATGCCCTGATATCTTGGACAATAAAACTAGTTCATTAGAGAACTAAGTCGAACACCCAGTAATAATAACGTTATTTATTCCTGGAAATGTTGATTATCATGCTAAGTCAAATCCAATAAATGTTTTATAGGTAAAGAGCTCTTGTCACCTTGGATCTGCTGAAAATTTCAAGTGTCTGTTTCATATCATCACACAAAGGCAAAAACGTAATCTTATTTGGAGTGAAACTCTTTTTAATATCAGTTCGATAGTAAACGCTACCGTTAAAGCAGACCTAAGTTGATTCTTTTCTCAGTTTTAGGCAAAAATTTGCTCTTGCAGTATAGCATTCTACCTGGGAATTTTATTCGATCACATTGACTCAACAGCCTACAGGTATAGCAAATTCTACACCAAATTCTTTCATCTGTTCTTTCCCAAAAATTGACCTTCTTTGATTACAAAATTGCATTCTAATTCTGTCTAGTACTCTGCAAGATTGAGTTAATGTTCTTCCACCTGTGGTAGTGTTTGGAATGCTAAAGACTTCTCAGAATGTAACAACAGAAGGTTAGGGTTTTCATAGTTTCAAATTCAGAAACTTGCATTTATAACATTTGGGATTTCGCGTAAGTTGTTTAATATTGAATGGGTTTATGGTTCATCCATCTACTATGTTGATGTATGAATCATTCTTGTTGTATTGTGATGATCAATGATCGTTCTTGATCAATTCTAATGATATTGAGGTTCCGTCCTAAATTGGGTCTTCTAGTTCATCTTGAATGGTACATGCATGAAGGTGCATAATCAATTTCTATTCAGGTACAGAAATATGCCGGAATACCGCCGGCGACAACTTTTTTTTTACCTGAAAATAATTTGGCAATGGATATAAACGTAGGCAAAATATCCGTTGCAAAAATCACCTGAAATGAGCAACGGATATAACATCAACCAAACAAATAAAGCGTTCAAAGAAAACCAAAATGGGACCCACAAAAGTGTTATTCTATTCATATAACTGTTGCACAAATTAAGATATACGTTGTACAAATAAGAAAAATAAACCGTTGCCCCAACAAGTGTGCAACGTTTATAAGTGTTGCTCAAATTAATTTGTGCAACGGATGACATGCGTTGCACATCAATGCGCAACGTCGTTTTGCCAACATTTATTACCGTTGCACAAATTATGTGCAACGTTTATAAACGTCACAAAATTGCTGTTTTGGTGTAGTGTAGTTTTACTGTACTTGGTGTATATTCAGGTTTTAGTTACTCAGCTAACTTCCGAGTCACAATTTAGTATATCCACGTTATCAAACAAACTGGTGGTCAATGAATCTGTTGTTCCAGAAAGAAAAACAATATTGGGTGGTAGGTATGTGATCCTTGTCCTACCTTACATACAACAAAGCATAACGAATCTTGATTTTTTTTTCCCTTTTATGAAGTCAAACGCGCCGAGTATGAAGTGAGTAGATTAAATGGATACTGTAGGATCATAATATCGCAACGTACAAGGTTCGCGGGATTAATGAACGACGGCGTCGCGAGGGAGTCGCAGGAAGCTAAAATAAACGACGCAATGAATAACGACAGGCAAAACATAAAGAAGACGTGAGACCTGGCGAGGGTTAAGAAGTGTCGCGAGAGCGAATGTTTGTGCATCTGCGACACTTCGCGGGATATTCCCGAAAATAAAGGGTAGCTTAGCTGTCATCCACTATGTATCACCCTATATAAAGGGTTGAGTGAGTCTGTGAGGAAGAGAGATCTCTTTGGAATGGTTGGGCAAGTCATTAGGAGAGAGAAAGTTTAAGCACGCTTTAATTTCTAAGTGTAATTCTATTTTCCTGTGTAAACATTTCATGAGCTCAATCAATAAATATTCTTGATCTTACATCTTTCAATGGATTAATTAAGCAAAATCGAGTAAGGGGTGTAGTATGGGAAATCCTGCTACTACATATGCTCTAGAAACAGGGACGACGAAGTGATTGACGTAGAAATTGGAAGGAATTTGGATTAACGAGAAAAGATTTGGAGAAGGTACTCAAGAATTCATTGGAAAAGAAAAATGGCTAGAAGAAGAAATGTACAAGGGCAACCAACGATTGTAAGAAGAAGTGGGAGACTTCTTTGGAGAAAGGAGGAATGAAACAGGAGAATCGTCGTCAAGGATGAATATGAGAAACGATGGATAAGATCAAAACCAACCACCAATCTCCCGAAAGTAGCAAACGCGGCTGTGGATTATGATAGAGTAAGTGTACATACTTGGAGATCCGATTATGAAGAGCGAAAGAGAAGAGGAGCAGCGGTGGTGAACAATGGACAAGGAGAGCAAGGAATGAATGGAGAAAACGAAGAAATCGCAGCATTAGAAAGATTGAGACAAACAATACACGAAGAGAGACGGTTGAGAGGCGGAAGAACGAGCAAACTTGACAAGACAGAATCATGAATTGAGGATGGAAAAAATGAGGTTGCAAAATAGGAGATCTAGAAGTAGCGTGAGATCAAGTTCAAGATCGAATAGGGGAAGAAAGAAGGAGAGTTTTACCAACGAGAAAGTACCGAGGAAGAAACACAAAATCCGAGTATAGAGCATGGCGAGAGAAGAGGGGAAATAGAAGATCGTTATATTCCCACAACTCCGAAAATCTTCAAAATGAGCGGAATAGGGAAAATCAAGGAAACGTGCAACTCCAAGAACCGAATGACCCAGGTATAGAAGGGAGAATAATCTTGCAGGGAGAGAAGAATTGAGAAGAAACCAGAAATCGAGGATGACATTGAGAGACACTACATTGAACAAGCGGCTAGCTCGCGTAGAGAGAAAGGATAAGAGCGAAATAGAAAATCAAGAGATGGAAGAAGCAATCCGACAGAATAACCATGACAAACCGGCGAAAAGAAGAAGGGAACAAAATCGTACCCAATAGAAATATTAATGAAGAATATGAGAGGGTGCGGATGAGAGCCGAGAGACAGCCAAGAGGAGAGAACAACCGATACAATGGCGTGCGAATTGAAAAAGAAACGGAAGAAGAGCGTCGCGGAGAGAAAGAAGAGGAGAAAATAACGAAAGGGGAAGGTCAAGATAGGCACGAGCGAAGAAGGAGAGAAGCGAGTTAAAAAGACCAAGTAGAATCAAATCCCGAGGCAAATGAACAAATCTTAAGAGAACTGGCTGAAATGAGAGGATTCTTTGAACAATAGAAGGGAAGGAGGAAGGAGACAATTAGACGAAGCCATCGCCGAAGCCGCAAGAATCCCTTCACGCTAGAAGTACAGATGGGAGGAATACCTCCTAAGTGCAATCTTCCGCATTAACAAACATCTTGATGGAACAACACATGCGGTACAACATATCAAGGCCTATATGAGGTGTATCTTTGCGGTGGGAGAATCATGATGCTATACTATGCAAATATTTCGCATCAAGCCTAATTGGAGAAGCACTAAAATGGTTTGAGGGTCTACCAAGGAACACAATCACGTCATTCAATCATTTACAAGCCACATTCTCGGGAGCATACATAAGTAACAACTCTTCACGACCACTGCATTGAAGATGTATTCGGGTTGAAACAAAGGGTTGAAGAGAGCTTAAGAAAGCGATTGACAATAAGATGGAGAACCATGTGTAGCGAAATGGCAGGACGGGTTGAGGAAAGATATCTCATTCTCTCATTTGTGAAACTCTCTTCGCGACTAACTTGTTATACATTCAAATTTTTAGAGTCAAAAATACAATCACGATGGCGGAACTCAGAGAGTTACAGGAAGAATATATCGCCTTAGAAGAAAGAACAGAATGAAATGAATTCTTATCCGGTCGCGAACACAAACTCGAATGCTGCGAACGCAAGCTTGTTACCTCAATTCATAAATACAAAGTGCGAGCACTTCGCAAGGACAAAGATGCAGGGGAAGGCTGATGAGGACAGCGGAAGATAGTAGCCATGGGAAGCCATGACCAGGAGGAATTTGAACAAGAAAGGAACTATTACAACCGTAATGTTAATAATAAGATGGAGAGGCTAGATCATGTGCAAGAAACTTACGGACGGACGAAGGCAATATAACCATGGAGGGCAAGAGAAGTCGTAGAATAGTATGGGAACCAATTAAGATGCCTCCACTGAATGCTAGTGTGGAAAAGATCTGGGAGGCTATACTTGTGATGGAAGATGTACAAAGACCTTGGAACGTGGGGATGGAACCACCACCAGGCGGTGTAAGTCATGAGTTTTGTTCTTACCACCGCTTCCATGGACATCAAACAAACGACTTTGCAGAAACGTAAAGAGAATCATTCTCAGGATGATTGATCAAGGGAAGTCGAATCACTTTCTAAAGAGAGAAGAAAAAGGCCGGACATTACCACTACCACCGTAAATGCACAGCAATGTTGTCGGAAAGGAAAGGAAACATTTGTGATAGAGGTCGGAACAAAAGCTAAAAATTTGAATTGCAACTCTATCGTCCACTCTTATTGCACAATCGAAGATTTTCATGACAATGTGCTCAGAGAGTCTTACAGAGATGCTAATGATAAAGAAATAATGAGTCCGAAGCGAGAACGACGCAGATTAGAAAAGTGGCACCGAAGACTATTTCTTTCTCTGCAGTATGAAGTGCCAAAAGGAAGAAACACATGATAGCCCGTTGGTTGTGAAACTAGAGATTAACCCAGAAACCACAAGTTGATAGAGAAGATGATGAGGCAGAAGCTTGCTGGGCGATCAACCGAATTTTAATCGACACCGGAAGTTCAGTGAATATTCTCTTCTACCATACTTACAAGACGATGGGAGGAAAAGATGAGGATTTGATCCCCTCTACATACAAGATATACGGCTTTAATGGCAATCGCAAACAAACCAAAGGGGAGAGGTTCACATGAGAATACCTCTACAAGGACTATCAACCGATATCTTATTCGTGTGGTTGACGTGGAATCTCCATATAATGCGCTGATTGGGAGGCCATGGCTTCATGAAATCTTGGGAGTCGCATCAACATATCATCAATGTATAAAATTTCCACATCCAAATGGCATTGGTATTATACGTGGAGA
Source organism: Papaver armeniacum (assembly GCA_023531295.1). Lineage (NCBI taxonomy): Eukaryota > Viridiplantae > Streptophyta > Magnoliopsida > Ranunculales > Papaveraceae > Papaver > Papaver armeniacum. Next base: position 127,510 of record JAJJWW010009274.1, read on the forward strand.
TTGGAAGGAGTCACAACAATGTCATGAGGTCGATGAGAAAGTCTGCGAAGAAAGAAATGCCAAAAGAAAGGGTTGGAAGCAACATGTGAGAGATGAGCAGAGAAAGGAAAACCGATGGTAGATGTTATAGAAGTAAGGATCGAACATACCTCGCGAGGTGAGTGCCTAGAGACAAGCGAATATTATGGTAAAAAAGAAGCAAAGGATATGAGGAACAAAAGGCATAAGAAGTGAATAATCAACAAAAACAGAGAAAAAGTAGCAATTGAAGTAATGATGTGCAGAATCTCGCAGACAAGAGTATATGGGAATTCGATTTAAGAAAGAAAAATGAAAATACAGAATTGGCGAATACTTCGCAAACAAGTATCGACAAATAATTAAACATGAATGATTAAATGATTTAACAAATATGAACGAGTAAAAGAATGGGACGAACCTTTATGGCGTACACCCTAGTTCGCGAATAACATTTCGAAGAGGCAAATGTAAGACCTAAAGTGCGTCATAAGGGGGTATCTCTCGACATGGCTCAGGGGAAGGTTACACCGCTCCACAAGCCTGAGTCATGAAAATTTGGGGCCCATGAAAGCCTATCCAGGAAGAGGTACCTTGGATTCCCAACTATATATGTAGGTTATACCTGGTTGGGCGACCGAGGGTCTCTTCTTAGAGTCGATGTATGCTCAAGGCGCGAGGTACACGGTTGAGCCAGAGTGCCCGGATGGATGAACCTACCTGGCCATTCTTGGTAAGTCTTGGCATATGTTGCACTCGCCAAGAAAACTCCACTTAGGTGCAGCCTTGTAACCATAAACCCTATAGGTATAAGGGATAAGAGGCTGCGAAAACAACTTAGTTGTTGTTAAGACCAGGATGGGAGGAGCTAGTCTTGTATGGCCGATGTTTCGCCTCCTTGAAGGGGCAACCTGGGGAGATGATAAGGGCGACGCTCTCCATTAGGGGTGTCAAAACAGACGCAAATGTCATAAGGCTATGTTTTCGCAAGAGAATTTAGGCTCGTCATATTTGTGCAATGATCTGCAGAGGCAATAATACTAACGCGAGGGTAAGGCGAGATCAATGGGTCTTTACACGAAAGTGTACGGACGTCCGCGATTTCGTCGCCGCACGACCCGCAATGTCATGGGGCTACGTGTTCGCAAGGATATATAGGCCTGTCATATTGTCGCAACTAAAACATCCTGCAGAGGCAAAAATACTTGGAAAATGATAAGGCAAGATCAATGGGTCTTTACATGCAAGTGTAAAGACGTCCTGCGATTTTGTCGCAATAAAAGGTGGCAGGGGAAGACCTCTAATTAGGGAGGTCTAACTCGGAAGACCACACAAAAATGACAAGGAAAGGTCAATGGGCCCTTGTCGCAAAGAAAAGAGATAAAATACATTTATGAAGATAAGGCAAGGCAAGTAGAATTCTTGATTTATGAAGATACCTGCGACCTCGTCGCAACAATACATTTCAATAACAATAAAATTATTATTCAACAACATACATGATGACAACTAAAATCTTCCATCTGAAGATAAATAACAGAGGCAAGTATGGGAATGGAAAAGATGGAATATTGTTATTCATCTTCTGATGTAAGAGTTATACATCAATAATGTTAGTTAGCCGATTATATTACATGGAAGAACTACCAAAAAAGGGGGAGTGAAGATTGAATTCAGGGGGGAAAAATCCAAGAAATACACTATAATAAGAATACAGAAATGTACAGATATTACAAGCGAGAAAGAAAACAAAAAGAGTTATCTCTTTGGTGATTCTTCTTCTTCATCCGATTCTTGCCCGATTATTCTCATCGCGAGAATTTTCTTCTTCGCCAGCCTCGCCATCGAAACGTGTCGAGACAGCGATTCTCAGGAACCTTTTCAAGAAGACAGGGGATATGAATGCGGAGGGATATTGTGGTCCTTACAAACATACTCCATGCCTCCATTGCGAAAACGAACAGCATCATTATTAAAGTTCTCCTTTGTCGTTAGAAATTATTTCTTCAACTTGGAATATCTATTCTCGCGAAGGAGAGATTCTTTCTTATTTGTTCTTTTCGGTTTCGAGTTCTTCAATTCTCGCTGAAAATTCTGGCGAGTTGTTCTCTTCAGATTCAAGCTCTCTAATTCTAACTCGAAGCCTCTTCTCAGATTCTGCAAATAAGTAACAACAAGTTAATAATTTACAAGCAATACTACAGAAGTAAAAAGCAGTAAGGTATAATAAGTAACCTTCTCTATCAGATATCATATCTTTAATCAAGGAAGTATGCTCGGCGTGAAGACTAACATCAACACCTAGGTTATTCCTGGCATTACCTACAACTTTCGCAGCCCAGGCGAATTCATCATCACTATTAATAACGAGAAGAGAACGAACTTGCTCTTCTCGCCGCTCAAGCATGGTATTCTGATGAAGGAGTTCATCTCGTTCAACTTGCACATCAAGAAGAGATTTGTGGAATTCGGCTAATGCCTGTGCACTTCTGTTAGTAATGCGATCGTTCTCATCTATGAGATTACTAATTTTCTTCCTTAAAGTCTTGATTTTCTTCTCGGAATCAAGGTACATTCGTTTAAAGCGATTAGTTAAATTTAAACTAGATACAGGTTCGATCTCCAAAAGATGATATTTGGATTGAAGATCTTTTAATGAAAGGAGGTTAGTTTTATTGGAGGAACTACTTAGAGATTGATTGAGGTGAGCGAGAAGAAGATCATTATCCATAGGTTCAGGAAATGTATGGAGAAGAATGGCCTCATCGGAGAGATTATATACATCTGCGAAGGTAATAAGTTAGGCGACAATATGCAACCGATAAAATAGAAATGATAAAAGGAAGTAAAATCTTATACCATAAAGCCGTTGATTAGCGTTCTCGAAGAGTGGACACCCTATCCCTTTGGGAGTCAAGTTCGGTATTTAACTTTTGAATTCTCTCATCTTTATCGCGAGATGACGTGACTTGATCTCTAATTCTTGAATCTTCTTGCTCAATTGCAAATTCTTCTTTTCAAGATTGTTGCGTCTTCTCTCGAGATCTGAGGCAACTACAAAAGAAGTTCTTCCAACCTATAAAAAAAAAAAAGATAGAAAAATCATTAATATATATATATATTTAAAAATTTAAAATTAACAGGAAATACGATTTCGCATACGTACCAAAGATCCAAGTGCATTCAAGAAGTCGGAGACACAATTCTAGAGGTTCCATTGAAAGAATTATTGCCTCTAATAAAGTAGCATTACACACGTTTGCGAGAGCCCCGCAAAGAGAAGCTAGGGAGCATCTCCCATTCCTTGGAGCTTGATCGAGAGAAGATGCTAGATAACCGATCCATAGAAGAACCGGGTCGACGGAATCTTCTTGGCGAGAGAAGGATTCGAGTCATGGTTATTCTCGTCAGAAGATTCAGAGCTTGAGCTAAGGCGAGAAGAAGACTGGACCGTTCGCTTCTTAGTTAATGGAGCAGAAGATTTACCCTTGCGAACGAGCGGTTTTACCCTTACTTTTAATCTTGGCTAAAGCTTCTTCAAATTTTGAAACCTTCGCATACGGTTAAAGATAAGAAACAGAGGCAACAACATTGTTTCAAATAACAAAGGAAATGTTTCTTACTTCACTCGTAAGCGATCGAAGTATGGTCAGAGTACTCTCCAACAGATTATCCTTGTACTTTCTTCTCAATTTGGCGATCTGAGAAATTATACAAACTCAACATATGTAAAAAAGAAAGTTGCAAAGGCAAGATTTAAAATGGGAAACATACCTCATTTGCTTTATCAGGCCATTTGAATTCCCAAGGATGATACCCTGCGAGATTCGCAGGAAGAACGTGCGGGCCCGCGATATAAGGACCATTTAAAATCAAGGGTACAACCCACCATTTCTCATCTTTGGAGTGGCGAGGAGTAGTATTATTACCCGGGTGCCAATCAATATCCCGCATGAGCAATTTATCCTCGTGGACATTATCCTTCTTTTCAAAGCGAATGCCCAGCCGAGATTTCGCATTAACCATCTTTATCACGAATAGTTTTCAAAAAAGTTCTCTACGATTGTACTTGTCACAGATTATTTCCAAGTCTGTGAAATCGGGGTGTCTAACGGTAGCGGGGTATAAAGATCCTTTGCCAAAGACCACGATTCGCGAATTCAAGCATTTAATGCAATCGCCACTCAATTGATAAACAGCCCGAGAGAATTTTCATGGGCCAAGATTTCATAAAATAAAGGCATCTCGGGATTGTACAAGGGAATGGGAAGTCCATGCGAGAAGTCGACCTAGCGAGACTATAATCTTTTGATCATCACATTGATGATCAAAAAACTTTTTGCGAGAAAGAATAGATGAAGGTTCTTGATCAGGAATGGTTGTGAGTAAAAGCCTTCTCGAGTAACTTCATTGAACTTCTTCAAAAGAAGCTTTGTATGCACTGTTGATGAAAGCCATTTATCAAGTATGGGAATGGATGGAAGATTGGAGATTAAGATCAGCGCTAGAAAGGACGAAGAAAAGATTTGCGAGTAGCAGGAGCGCAAATTGCGGAAGGAGAGAGTCAAAGAAAAGTTGCAGAGAGAAACTAAAGGATGAAAAGGAGGGAAAAGGAAACTATATATAGGGAAAAAGATCCTCGAGAAAACGAGGTCATTTAATGCGAAGAGACATGAATGGTCAAAAATAAGTGGTTGAAAGAAACGTGTCAAGAAAAGACATTAATAATCAAAATCCGTGTAAAAGTACAAAACTGAAACAGATAAAGATAAGCAGTCGCGGAAACAATATTGTAAAAATCTCATGATACTCTTCCCCTCGCAGGAGAAATATAAGGAGAGATAGGAGACGATACTTCGTATATATCTCAAAGAAGCTTGGAACTTTGCAAAAGAATAGAGGCAAGTACGTACTTTTTAAGGAAAGTATTCTTTTGCTCGTTCCTTCACCAATTGAAACCACGGAATATGACAACAATGAATTTTTCCTTCAAATCGCTCTTCAAGCAATATTCAAGGAAAAAGAGGCAAGATGTAGGATCATAATATCGCAACGTACAAGGTTCGCGGGATTAATGAACGACGGCGTCGCGAGGGAGTCGCAGGAAGCTAAAATAAACGACGCAATGAATAACGACAGGCAAAACATAAAGAAGACGTGAGACCTGGCGAGGGTTAAGAAGTGTCGCGAGAGCGAATGTTTGTGCATCTGCGACACTTCGCGGGATATTCCCGAAAATAAAGGGTAGCTTAGCTGTCATCCACTATGTATCACCCTATATAAAGGGTTGAGTGAGTCTGTGAGGAAGAGAGATCTCTTTGGAATGGTTGGGCAAGTCATTAGGAGAGAGAAAGTTTAAGCACGCTTTAATTTCTAAGTGTAATTCTATTTTCCTGTGTAAACATTTCATGAGCTCAATCAATAAATATTCTTGATCTTACATCTTTCAATGGATTAATTAAGCAAAAATCGAGTAAGGGGTGTAGTGGGAAATCCTGCTACTACGGATACATCAATCAAACAAACATAAAGTGATGGAATATTTGGCATCAAACCATTCCGCCAAACTTAAGAGGGAATGCAAGAGCAAAACGAAAGCAAAATTGTCGTGTTATTTGCAACTATAATTCTCGAAGCATATTAGAGGAATGACTTGTGATACTAGATGAGTCCCACGACAACCTTCAAAATTTTTTTCTACACATCCAATGGGCCGTACATAGGAAGCCGCCTAGGTCCCCGGGATGACAGGGGCCCCCAAATTTTTCTTTTGTGTTTTGTTTTTTGTATATATATACTAGTTATTGTGTATTTGGATCATTGGAGGAAAAAAGAAAAGCAAAAAATAAACTACCAAGGTGTATCGTATTTTTTACAAATTCCTAGAGTTTCTTAATAGATAGCCTAAGTTTTAACTATTTTGTACCAATAAAACATTTTATCTTTGGTCCCAATGAGTTTCCAGCTTTTTCTATTATACAAAAGTAAAAAGATAATATTGGCTATAAATAAGTTATATTCTCTTGAAGATAGCACTTTAAAGGAATCATATATCAAGATTCAATATTATCTAAAGCATGACATGGGTTCCGATATTGATGGGCATAAATTGTACGTCGAAATGAAAGTTCTAAAAAGTTATTTGCCAAAAGAGACTAGAAGGATAATTGAAGTTTTGAATTTCTTGAAAAATATGGAAGGATGCTACCCAAATGTTGAAATTTCATACATGATTTTGTTGACAATTCTAGTTATAGTTTCCTTTGCAAAAAGAAGTTTTTCAAAGTTGAAGCTGACGAAATCTTACCTTCGGGCAACAACGTCACAAAAAAATATTGAATGACCTAGCAATATGATCTATCGAGGTGGATATGATAACAACATTGATCACAATGCAATAACTAATAAATTTGCATCGAAGAGGCCAGTAAGGTCAATTTTTAGTAGATTAGTTACTTTTAAGTAGTCGTTTCTATTAGCAAATTTTGTATATGTTTTTTATTTTTACTTTTTTTAAACAATCGGTAATGTTTTTAGGGCCCAATTTCCGATATTTTTCTAGGTCCTTTAAAAAGTTTGGTACTACCATGTAAATGAAGATGCGTAGAGCCAAAATACCTAAAACTAGAGGATTTGATGCATTTGGTCCTTCAAACTCATAATGCATTTGTTAGTATTAGAAGTACTTCAAGTCTTTGAATGCATCATATTCTACATAGATTTCCCAAGTTTATGGCTCTAATTTGTAAACATTACAAGTACAAATTTGGAATTTACTGAATCACCTCCTAGTTTCGTTTGTACTGAATTTTCTCTTTGAAGTTCATTAGAGTTTGATATGCATCGGTTAAATAATTCTCACCTCAAGATTAATCCGCAGAAATCAGAGATTTATGTTCAAGTCAAACTGCAATATGCTTGTAGTTAGAGGTCTTGTATCCTTGCAACATTTTAGCCCATCTATAAGCACCTAAATTAGAGCACAATTAGTTACCATCAGCAATTAGGGCTACATTTGGCTTTTTAGAATGGGTTTTTATTGCTCCTCATTTTGTACATGAATTTTGAGATCCTCTTGTCTCATTAGTGTACCCTTTATCGCCAAGACTTCCAGGGCCGTCTTAGTAGATATGAATAGTAAATCATTGTTTTCAAGAATGAATTTACTCTACTTAAAATTCACTGGTGTTGTTTGACAGCCTTTAAGTTACAGTATTAGACTAGGTCTTACGGTGGAATTTCAGTTATTTTGTAGCTGAATTTTTATATCACTATTCTCAGCCTTCACCACTAGTCTAATAGTAATTCATGGTAATTACACTCTTGAACTTTTATGATATCAAAACCCATAACGTATACCTATGGCTACTTTCAATTTCTCTTCTTATCTTATTATGTCTTAGCTAGCATAAAAATAAATCACCATTTTTTCCTCATAAGTCCTAATTTTAGTTCATTGAGTATTTTTTTCTTCCTTTATTTGATTGAGAGAAGGGAAATTTGTTGAAAAGAGGGGTACAATTTACAAAGAATAGGAGTGACAAAAAAAAATAAAAAGGAAAAAAATAAATAGATAACAACAAAGGAGATACAATCTATGTTCCATGGATTTATGGTGGAGTCTAGTAATGATAGTTCTTTGTTAATGAAACATGCTTTCTCAAGAAAAATGCACCAATCGAGCCTCCAGTTGAAATTTCTATTGAAGGCAGAACTCCAACTTAGAAGCGGAAGCTTTTGCCTCCACACTGACTTGGAAATGAGACAAAGGCACAAAGATTTTTCCTTAAAAGATTATTCAATTTCACTCAACAGACCAAATACTTCAAATCACTATAGCTTTTTCCTGAAGGCTTTTTGTGTTCCCTTTTAGCTTTTTGATGTTTGTTTGCAGTCATTTTTCTTCTTTATTATTCTTGGTTGATTTTGATTTTTTTGCTCCTCCTTTTTCCCGAATCCTATTTATTGTTTAATCTGAACTTTGTTTGGGTTTTGTTTTCTTCCATCTTGTTTGTTCTTTATTTTCCTATTTTCCTTTCTTAATGCAGTTTTTATGGAATGAACAAATAAAAGATTTGTTCATTTTTCTCCCACTATGGACTCAACAAACTTGAAAAATGGATGGGCAAACCAATAAGACTGAGAGTTTGTTGATTGCGGTCGTAGATTAGGCACACGCTTAATCAAAAAACACACAACTTAACAAGAAACGTTGGCGTGTGAACTTCAAACTCACACGGGTCTTCCAAAACCACCCACTACTTTTTGAGTTTCCCAAAAAATATTTACTACTTCTTTATTCACTTTATCCTATTTTATCTCACTTCATCCTGTTTTATCTCAACTTATTATTATATTTTATATTTTAACTTTATCCTCCAAAATATTTATACTAAAAAGAAATATTAGTGGGGCCCTAGAAAACCAAATCTGTTCATTTTTCTCTAGTTTTCCATAGTGGAAACGCAGTTTGTTCAGCCACGTGGCTCAACATTTTTTTTTGATCATTGCCATAAGAACTGCCTTTAGTCCCTTTATGTTTTTAGTATTTTGTGCTTGTTGTTTTGCGCTTATCTCCAGCAGCTTTCTTTGATTCTGTTGTAATGGTTTAACATGTCCATTGCTTTGAATATTGATCCTCTTAAGGAAGGTCTTTCTTCTTTGATTATGGAGAAACACCCTGCAAAAAGGATGGTTTTTGTTGCAGTTTTGAATGCACTTCCTTTCCCTTATTTAAAAGGAGAATTACCAACAATTAAGCTCACAAATAGTATGTATATGAGAGATTTGAATCAATGGAAGTTCAGACATATTGGGAGGCTTGATTTAAACCAGGTGAAGCTAGAAGAAGCTAGAGAGCAATTATTTTCTCAATGGAAGATAAAATTTGAAGTTAAGCTCATTCCAATAGGAAAGGGGTGCTTCGTTATAAAGATGGATAATGAGATTGATAAGACTAAGATTTCGTTAGGAGGCTCTTGGAAAGTTGATGATCAAATTTTGCAAGTAAGAGATTGGGAACCGAGATTTAACCCATCAGAGATCTTCTTTGTATATGGCTAAAGCCTTCGAAAAACCTAGCTATCCAGATAGATAAGAACAATCTTTTTATGGATTTTGGTTTTTCCGCAAGTGTTTTGGTCGAGGTTGATTTTGTAGCTAAAATACCAGATCGAGTTTGGGTTAGTGAAGATGTTGAAGATAGTGAAGAGGGTTATTGGCAGTGTGCTGAATTCCCCAAGGTCCCTAAATTTTTCTCTCACTACAAGATTGTGGGACATTTGGTCTCTAAATGCATGTTAAAAATGGAGCATGTTTCAATTGAATTTGAGGATACTTCTATTGTTAATGATAAAACTACGAAAAATAAAAGAGGTCTAAGAAAACCAATCGCTTGATGAGATTCAAGAAGGTAGTACGGTGGGTTGTGAAACAAGTGTTCAGCCGTCGCTTGAAGTGGCAAATAGCACATCTACAAATCTGTTCGTTCCTCCTTGATTTGAAAAGTACAACAGATTCCACGGGTTTGAAGACGATCAAGAGGTTGTTTAATCTCCCGTAGTAAAGGAATATGCAAGGGTCAGCACCAAACAACCTTCGAGCTACAGGCATCATCCCAAATGGTACGTTGAGTTCAAAAAAGAAAGGTAATCTTAAATCTCTCGATGATCCTAATAAAATATCGGATGTTAAGCTCATGGATGCAGGTTCTTTATGGGGATTAAGCATTCCCTTTCAGTGAAAGGTCAAAAATCATAAGGATCTAACCATAGTGGAGGTTGATGAGAGCACTACTTGATTGTAACCTTCATGGTTTGCAAATTTCAGCTATTACTTCCTGGTATTCCACGAGGTTTTTCTTCTTGTGTACTTTGAAATTTTATTTCTTTAGTTTTCTTTTTCTGCTCTTGTTTTTATTTCAGGAATTTGTTGTTGCTCTTATTAAGTTATAATCTCCTTCGCACGACTTGTGTGCTTTTTAATTTGTTTTCTAACTATCGACCGATCAAAAAAAATAAAAAAAAAAAATAACTATAGCACGACCCATATCCTGGACAGGGCCCAAAATGTCACTAGAGGACCATGAGACAATGTCTCTTTTGTAGTTCAAATTTGTCAGATTTCGAAGATAAACCCACCTCTGCAGTTGTTTTTAAGAAACAATTAACATATGAAAAATATCATACTCTACGTCCTACAAAAAATGAGTGGTGCTGGAATATTTTTTCACGGATAAATTCTAACAACCCTTTATTTCCTAATATGGGCACAACCGAGGAACCCAATTAGCATTACCATGGGCAAGGGCTAGATTTTTCTATCGAAATGTTTTCATTGACGAGCAATTTTCTTGGAGGCTGTTTAGGTTATTCCCATTTAGAAATTCTAGTTAAATTCAAAATGATATACGTATCAATGATCCTCCACAACTAATTTTTATTAACTAGTCGTTTAGTCGAACTAGTATCAGTGAAAGCTTAAGAAAAGATTCAACTACTCCCGACCGAGACTTGTTTCTTAGTAAGACCTATTTTCAAGTAATTAACTAGATTTTGTGCATGGTTTAATGGGTGAAAACGTTTTTCACCATTATTTCCTCTTTTATTTGACGCTTTATTCCTATTCACGCTTTCTTAATTGTGAGCGGCTTCTAAACTTGGTTCAATTCAATCTACAAATACAAATAGAATGGCATACCACAAATACAATGTACCCGGCGTGTGTGTTTGGCATGTGCCTCTTTCTTTAAACCATATTTTACGGCCATTTGGTATAGCTGCCAATGGCTTCGCCTTGGAATAGCACCATGTGCCAATCACGATATGATTTGCAAGTCTTGCAAGCCTAGGGGCTACATTTGGCCAATGGCAGCGACTTTTGGAATATGGCTTCGGCACGTCGATATGATTTGGTCTTGCAAGCCTAGGGCGCTACATTTAAACTTGGCCAAGGCAAGCCTGGCGCTATATTTGGCGTGTTATGGCCTCGCTAGGGCGCTATTGTGCAATGGCTGACTTGGAATATGGCTTCCCGATTTGATTTGGTAAAGTGTGCCAATGGCATGGCGACTTGGAATATGGCTTGCGGCACGTATTGGCATGCCAATGGCATGTGCGGCCATGTTGACCTAGTTGCAAGTCTTGCAAGCCTAGGGGCTATATATTTGGCGTGTGCCAAAGGCATAGCGGCTTGGAGATTTGGCATTGTTGCCATGGTGTACGGTATGCGGCTTGGTTTGGTATTGTTGCCTCGTGAGTGCGGCTTGGTTTGGCATTGCTTTGCCATGGTGCGCAGATGCGCTTGGTTTGGCATGGTTTGCCCGCAGTGCGGTTTGGTTTGGCATTGTTGCCGCTTGGTTTTTGATCCCTATGCATTTTTGATTTGTCATGGGGTTTACGATTTTACCCCTTGTCTAAAAACACCATCAACAATAATGTATCACTTGCCTCTTTCTTTGAGCCATATTTTTGATTTGGTAAAGCTTCCGCTTCGTATGCCAAGTTGGTAAGCTCGGCACGCCTCGTAGATCCGTTGATCCCTATGCATTTTTGATTTGGTATCGCCAAGTTTCTGTACAAAAATCATTCAACAAAAGACAGAAAAAAAGCCACTATCCATTTTACGTCAAGCAATACGTGGAGTAACTCCAGATATAGCAGTAAAAGCAAAAGGGTGTTCTTATTTTTCCCGATGGATTTGAATTAGCCCCCTCAGATCGTATTTCTCCCGAAATGAAAGAAAAGATGGGCAATCTTTCTTTTCAGAGTTATCGTCCCACAAAAAAATAAAAATAAATCTTGTGCTAGGTCCTGTTTCAGGTCAAAAATATAGTGAAATCACCCTTTCTATTCTTTCCCCAGACCCCCACTATTTAAAAAAACGTTCACTTCTTAAAATATCCTACACTGATGATCTCCATAGCCAGTTTTCTTAACAAATTTTCAGGTCCACAAGACCATCTATGTTGTTGGAATCAAAATGCTTTAAAAGTACTTGGCAGTTCATTTTTTACCTTCAAATGGAGGGGAATTTTTTTTTTGTTAGACCGGAACCATAGAAAGTGGCACATTTGGATGCTGCACCTATGTCAAAGATATATATAAGACCAATGGCACATATCTGTGTGGTGCAAAAGAGAATATATAATTGTTTTGCACTATATATATGGTGAGGTAGGCTATCTGTCAATAGAGGGACATAGATCGATAACGCATGATATAGGCACTTGTTTGTCATTTACTAATCTCATTTGACAACACAAACAGAGAATGAAAATTTAACACAGAGAATAGAGGATCAACCTTTGGTTCTTCATTTTCCACCTCCAAGTCAAATGTATTTAGCTCTTTCTGTAGTTGCAAGAAATCCTACAACCACATCCTTAGTAAAATCTAGAGAATAATCTAAGTTAACTCCATGAGAATCACAAGAACATTCATTAAGATCTTCAAATTGGATACAAAGTAATAAGAAAACCCTAACTTGGGGAGCAAATAATATTTTTCTCTCCTAAATATCTTGTCTAGACTCTCAAAAAAGCTCTCCTTCAATACAAGGTCGCTAGGCTCCTTATATAGGAGTTTACATAGTGGACGACAGCTAATAAAGCCCCTATTTTCGGATCTGGCATGCGTCATTAACGCACGCTTACATTGATTCTTCTCGCACATACTCTATAACATCGCATGGCTCTTCACACTTTACTCGTGATTAAGGCGCGTCATGTGATGCGTCATTTGGATAAGTCAGACGCGGTTGTCTTCGCTCAGTCTTGATGATTATCATTTCACATACTTGATTGGTGTGCGGTTTTTGTATCTACATTTTGCCTCTTCTCATATCGTTTCTTTGGAAAAGAGAGCGATATGAGAAACTTCAATTTACTTTGCCGCACCCGTTCATCTTTTCATATTCTTATCTGCCGACATGTTTCCGTGATTTCAGTGTAATCGTCTACACATGTTGACTTCCTTCCCTTTTCTACCGACACGTCCGAATTTAACCGGTCATCTTTTTACCTATTTATTAACTGAGTTTGAGAAGAGATAATCTTTTATCTTTTTACTTCGTCTTCCCTTTTCATCTCTGTGAGCCCTTGCAAATCTTCATCTTCTCCATCTTCTCGAAGTTTCTTCGTCCCCGTTTTTTCGAAGTTTTGATCTTGATTTTGTTGTTGTTCTTACTGTTGTCCTTATGGATCCTCTCTCAAGGTTCGTATACTCTGTTGAATTTGATCTTGTCCTTCTTTCTTTCTTTTTTTTGAACTTTCGACTATTGTTGCTGATCTATTATTGTTTCCATTCCCATACTGGTTCTGTTTCAGCAAAATCTCTTCCTCTGGCAATATCAAAATTACAGTCTCAAACCCTAAACATTCTTCGAATCTGAAAAACAATGAATCTCTCAAGAGGAAATCTTCGCATGACAAAGGAGTAATAAATATTTTCTTCTTTGTTAAAACAATATTGTTGCCTCTATTTCTTATCTGCGTTGTTCTTCGCAAGGTTCCGAATGTGAGATTGATGGCGAGAAGAAGACAAAGACTAAGAGAGTTCGCAAAGCTCCATCGCTCAAGGCCAGTCTTGAGATTCCCAATTTTGAGTGCAAGGAAATGGAGGTCAACGTTCCTTCTCACGTCAATATTGATATTCCCATACAAGGCTTGATTGCCTATGCTCCTTTGAACATTCCTTCTCACGTCAATGTTGATATTCCCACACAAGGCTTGATTTCCTCTGCTCCTTTGAACATTCCTTCTTCACCAAAGGTAACTTTCGTTTCTAAAGAAGATGCCCCTGTTGATCATGCGGTAAAAGAAATCTCCGCTTCTCCAAATGTAATCGCACCTATGGTGGATCAGACCATTTCTACTTTTGTAAATATTCCTTTGTTCGCGAATATTCTCGCTCCTGTGGAGAACGTTGCTACTTCCGCATATGCGAATATTGCTTCTTCTACATCCGCTCATTCTTCTTCTAAAGTTGCTTCTTTCTCTTTGGAGGCTGTCTTTGATGACAAGGGGGTTTTAGAGGGAGTAGACTCTGCTTCTCAAGCTTTGTCTGAAATCATCAGTGCTGCTTACTCGTCCATCCAAGATTCTTTTAAACTTCGTATCTGTGATGCTTTGAACAAGATGTTGTGCGAGTCTGCACCAAACAAGCCATCAGGAGCGAAATCTTCTCTCAGATTGATCCGAGCGTCTATGTTGCTCTTGATCTTTTGGTAAGTATTCCTTTGCTTACACTTTTTTTCTTCGAACTGTTTTTCTTCATATTTATTTTCATCTTATTTCCCTTTTTAGGAAACTCGTCGCCGCATGGTTTTGGCTGAAGGATTTGCTGAATCTAGTAATACCATACTAGAAATTTCTCGTCACAATGCCGCATTGAAAGGAGAACTTAGCAAGCTGAAGGGGGAACTCCAGATTGTGACTCTTGAATTCGAGGGTCTTCGCAGTAAGAATCAAGATCTCAGAGGTACTTATCTCTTCACATTTGTAACTAATTTTAGGAGTAGCTTATTTTTTGTATCCATGTTTTTTGAATTTCTTCGTGCGTATATTAAGATTTAAACCAGAAGCGCGTTATGGAGAGATATGATTTTCAATTTTCCGCCGAAGATGCTCGCGCGGATAATGAGAAGTTGTGGAACCAGATAAATCAATTAAATAATGAGCATTCATATTCGCTTGATCAGATTGAAAATCTAACAAATGAGAATATCTATTTATTTCAACAAAATAAGACATTAGGCTCCCAAGTTTCCCATCTATCTGAATTGTTGTATAGTGCTGAATTAAGACATCAAACTTTGTCATATGAGAATCAGGGTTTATCCATGGAGAAGCGATCTTTCTTAAAGAAATAAGCGATGTTTTCGCGTCAGTACCTTATTCTCCATAAAATTTGTGATAATCAAGAGGAATCTCTTCGCACACTAAAAGGTCAGCATGACGAATCATCAAAGATATTAACCGCGAAGAATGAAAAGATCATCCAGAGTAAAATAAATCTAACTGTGAAAATGAACCATCTTAAAGAGCAACACTCGCAACTAAAAGAATCTAATGATGCCCTTATGAAAGAAAAGGTCCCCCTTTCTCAGGATGAAAACAAAATTCGATCTCGTCTTAAGGGTTTGGTTGGTGATGATTTTGACAAGGCTATGGAGAATATGAAGGATAGTAGTTTCGCTTTATCTCGATACCTCCTTTCTCATAGGGAAGGTAGTCACATGGAGCTGACTGCCTCAGTTTACTTGTTACTTTTGATTATTTATATCTTGCTGCTGCGAAAGTTTCCCTCTAATTATAATCACATACGTCTTTTTCAGAATCTGAGAAATTGCACCAGTCCACCATCTCTCAGCTAAGATCCGATCTGGCTAAGGTACGCAAAGAACGTGCGAAACTCTCAGCTACTCTCACCTCTTCTCGTGACCGAGCAAATAGGAGATGTTCATATCTTGAGAACTTCATGGAGGTTGGCATAAGGAATGCTGAGAAAGGTGTCGCCCGTGGAGCTCATGTTAAGGCTCAAGTTCTTTTAAATAAAATTCTCCAAGGAAAATCACTTCCTTTGGTAAACGTGGTGCCTCTTGATATAGGAAAAGATGAGAAGCTTCCTGAGCCTGACAGTGATTATGAACTTGTAAGCGATGATGAGGAAGATCCTGAGGCTCCCCTTCAAGAAAATCAGTCTGAGAAGGACAAAGCTGGTGATGACTTATCTAAAGATCTAAGCGCTGATATCAATCCTGGCAATGAAGCTGGTGCTGAAGCTTCTGCGATTGACCAAGACGCACCTGCTTCTTATGCTTAGCTTTTCCCTTTCTTTAGTCTTTTGTGCCTTCGCATATGTATTTTTGAAGCATACTTTTATTTCTGGCATTTGTTTCTTTACAAGGAGGATAATATTTCTTTTGTTTTAATTCCCATCACTACACCAAATTCCCGGATTCGTAACAGGCATTCGTAACGGCTTTGTAGCCGTTACAAAATTCTTGTTATAAATAGCCGTTACAAAAAATTCGTAACAGCGCTAAGCCGTTACAAATTTTTTATAGGCGTGCGAGTCACACGCTTGGTCACACTTGGGTTGTAACACCTTGAGTATGTGCGTGTTCCCTTCACATGCGTAACAGTATGTTTCCACCCACGATCAGTTATACCAGAAGATATTTTCCCCCATGTGTGTGCCATTCACATGCGTGAAATCATTGGATATACTAGCAGATAGATCGGTTCACTTTCATTTTTCATTTTTCTCTCTTCTGCTCCTGCCTCTTTTCTAAACTCTCAGGCGATGAAACCCTAGTTTCTACCGTATCGAGAGGATAACTCTCATTCTCTTTCGTTTTCTTCTTCATTCTTCTTTTGTTCTTTTCTTCTTCTTTCTTCTTATTCTATTCCTCTGTTCTTCTTATCTTAAATATCGAGAGATGAAAGTGAGGTATATCTTGAGAGTATTATCATGAGGATGTTTAGATGAAGAAGGGGTTGGTGTTTCTGCTTATTATGAAGAAGAACAATAAAGATTGTTGGTTCATGATTGAATCAGGGAGATTTTGAAATTAGGGTTTTCATTTGATTTCGAGTTTGTATGGAATTGATGAGAGTATTGGGTTGTTGAGAATGATGAACAAAGAGTGTTTATGTTTAATTGAGTTATGGAGTTGTTATAATGAAGGAGTGAGTAATTAGGATTTCACAAGAACTCGTAGAAGCTACGAAAAATGAAATTGAAGATGAAGGAGATGATGTTTGAGAAAAATAGAAGATGGGTTTGATTATTTTGAAGAGTCTGATTGGAGTTTGAGAAATTAGGAGGCGGGTATTTGGTGTTGATTGGTGTTGAACTGAGTTAGCAGTGAAGATTGCAGATAATGAATTTGGGTCTAAGGTAATCCTTTCATTTCTAATTGAATTGAATTTTATTCATTGATGTATGAATCCAGTACATGTTGTGTTAGTTGTTTTTGAATGGAATATTTGAGAAGAAAATTAAGAGTAGAGTTTTGGAATTAGTAATGAATTTGAACAGGTGATGTTATTGTCTTGAATTGAGGTGATATGGTTTTGTAGGTCTGAGCTGTTTAGTTTTGTTGAGATATCTTGTGTGGTGTTGGAGAGAACTAAAATTGGAATCAACTCTTGGTTTGATTATTGTGAACTCATGAACTGTGCGAGTCATTTTGGCTTTGTTGTCGTTTTATTGAAACCATGAATGTTGTATGTTGAGCGAGTCATATCCTCATATTTGTATCCCATACATTTGAACGCGCGATAGAATAAGATATCTACCGAACTTCCGGTGTCTACCAAGGTTCTATCTATCGCCCACTCATCTGAAAATTTCGCTTTCACACTTTTTTATTTTCGCTCTGCAGTTACTGTAACTACCAAAGGATTTGTTCACCTTAAGTTTTCTTTCGGTATATCTTATGTTGTGAATGTTATCTTCTGCTTTTCCCATTCCTTCAAGGGAGATATCTTTGCTACCGTTATAATTTTCTTTCCTTCAAAATCACGCTTGTGTATTTTTACTGTGAGTCCTTCATGGAAATCATTGATAATTGTTTTGGTTATTAGGTTACACTGTAGTCTCCTGCCGCCTTCTCTTGCTTTGATGATTTTGATCGTTTATGCATGTCCCTCTTCTGTTTTAGCACTTGTTTGGTTTCTGTATTTGTTCTTTTGTTGGATCTTCTCTTGGATTTGCTGTAGGTCGTTCTTCTTTTTGCCCATTTTTGCTGATTTGAAAATTTTATCTTTCTTTCTTCTTAAGATAAGATCTTCTCTTGGTAATAAATTTCTTCTTAATGAAGAATCACTAACAACTTCAAATTTGCTTTTCAAGTAGATTCACCAACATGGTACATCATTCCGAGCTGTATTCTAGCGCCAAAATGTAGTTGCAGGAAATCCTACAACCACACCCTTAGTAAAATCTAGAGAATAATCTAAGTTAACTCCATGAGAATCACAAGAACATTCATTAAGATCTTCAAATTGGATACAAAGTAATAAGAAAACCCTAACTTGGGTAGCAAATAATCTTTCTCTCTCCTAAATATCTTGTCTAGACTCTCAAAAAAGCTCTCCTTCAATACAAGGTCGCTCGGCTCCTCATATATGAGTTTACATAGTGGAGGACAGCTAATAAAGCCCCTATTTTCGGATCTGGCGTGCGTCATTAACGAACGGTTACATTGACTCTTCTCGCACATACTCTATAACATCGCATGCCTCTTCACACTTTACATTCGACTCTTCAAAATCGCTCTCTAAGGTCGATACTCTAATAACATCGCATGGAGATTTCCGATTCCAACTTTACGATTTTTTGCGATAAAGTGCCGATTTAGACAGATTTTTGAGCAGAACGTTAACGATTTTTTCCGAGTTGGCCTTGATGCACTAAAATCGTCGTAACCCCTCATATGGGAGTTATAAAATAGAAAAACCTCTAAATACATGGTAAAAATGTTCAATATAATAATGTTACATATTTAATTACACGATAGTATAAACTTTTAATTTTAATTACATAAAAATCATGACTTATGAGAAGCAATATATAAATTATTAATAAATAGATTCCTAGTATTGATCATCATTTCAAGCATATTTCCAATTGGTGTGCGAGGAACGATTTATTTTGTGATCTACGGATAACGGTTGTCAAAGCTCGTCTTGATGATCATCATTTTGCATACTTGATTGGTGTGCGGTATTTTGTATCTACACTTTCAGCAATAAAGAAGATGCAGGAAGCAATCTTCTGGATAGCAGAGCAAACAAACAAAAATGTATTAGTATCTTAAAGAAAATCAAATATTGTAGACTGTTTGCAATTTACAACGGTAATCACGATTTTAATCACATAAAACCATCACTATTCACCAATCTTCTAGGTTTTTTCACAGATTTGAGAGAAGATCAACACTCTTGTTCACTTTCCGTGATATTGTGTGCAAGTGTCTCCGATACTGCCTGCAAAAAGTATGAAAGAAGAAGCTTGGTAAGAAATAAGAGTTAAATGTAACAACATGAAAACAAAATATGCCTACAAATCGCAAAGTACTAAATATAATGTTGCCAATTATTATTAAATGCTATATAACTTTATATTGCAGTCCAGAAAACAACTTTAGGATTTAAAATGAATTGTTATCTGAATAATCATGAAATTCTAGTTCCACACTGTCAACTCAACTCATACCTCTTCATTAAGTGATGTAACAGACAAAACTTTTAAACGAGGTAACCTGGCAAGAAAAACTGAAAGGCCTAAACCTGCTCCTGTAGGGAAACCATAAAAATTAAATTTCACATAGATGAACTATCATTCTTGTACTTTAGCACGCCATAATAAGCAAATTCAAAAGTTAAACCTGCAATATCTTGGTTTGGAGATTTATTTTTGATATCTACATGTTTCAGATTTTCTATATCGTTTCCATCATTTTCTTTCCCAGTAAAGGCTTTAAACTCTTCATTCATGGACTGAGTTGGAGCACCGTTGACCTGTAATTTCATGCCAAACAATACATAATTAACAGACAAATAAGCATAACAAAAGGGAATGTCAAGGCTTTAGACACCATAACGTAACCCAAATTCCTATGAAAGCTGATATCAGACATGATTACCTGATGGTCCTCCAGCTTGAGATATTTTACAAACATCAATGCTTTTGACCTGAGCAACATGAAGTACACAAAGGAAAAAAAGCACTCAGGCCATTGGGTAAGCTTACAACTTCTATTAGCAATATCACTATGATAAAAAAGACTAATCTTAAGATGTAAAGTAATAACATATTGTTATGGTTCAGTACCTTAACAAATATCAAAAGAACTTAACTAACAAGAAAATATGAGATTTGAAACAAGAAAAGAGAATTGAAAGAGAGATTTGAGAGAGATTGAGAGTCAGAGAGTTGTAAGAAGACGTGAAGAAGATTAATTGTATTTGCTTAAGTTTCAAAACTAACAGACTCAAGTATTTATAGCTGCCATTACTTGGTAAGCAAGCCTGCGCAGCAATTCTAATTGAATACTAACTTTAACTTAATAACTAACTTAACCAAACAAGCTAAATAAGGAAAGTCTAAAAAAGGAAAACATTGTGTAATAGAGGTGTTGGTATCACAACATCCCACCCTGCTTGAAAAAAGACTTGTCCTCAAGTCTGAAACTATGGAAACGCAGCAATATTTCATCATCAACCTCCCATGTTGCTTCCTCAGTAGCACAACCTCTCCATTTGATGAGCCATTTTGTACCAACAACATTGCCCTTCTTATACATCTTACGATCTAAGATTGATCCAGGCTCCCACTTTTCATAATCGACTATAACGGGTAGTTCAGTCTGCACAATGTCAGATACACCAAGTTTGAGTTTCAAGAGTGAAACATGAAACACATGATGAATTCTACTGGAATGAGGTAACTCCAATCGATAAGCCACAGTTCCAATCTTTTCTAAGATCTTAAATGGTCCATAAAATTTAGGTGAGAGCTTTGAAAATATGAAGTTGCTGCAGTTGTCTGACGATATGGTTGTAGCCTGAGAAAAACCAAATCCCCAACTGAAATACTTTTTTCAGTTCTATGTGCATCAACATAAACTTTCATTCTTGACTGAGCATCTTGTAAATTAGACTTCAGAATCATCAAAACTTGGTCACGAGCTTGTAAGACTACATCCACAGCATGGACAATAGTAGAGTCAGAAATATACGTTGAAACTGTTGGAGGAAGTCTGTTATACACAACTTGGT
This sequence comes from Papaver armeniacum, assembly GCA_023531295.1. Lineage (NCBI taxonomy): Eukaryota > Viridiplantae > Streptophyta > Magnoliopsida > Ranunculales > Papaveraceae > Papaver > Papaver armeniacum. The sequence continues at coordinate 148,316 of JAJJWW010009274.1, forward strand.
AAGGACTCATTTTGATTGATGTATGAAAGCTAGTATTATACCACCACTCATCCCAAGGTAGCCACTTCAGCCAATCACTAGGTTTAATTATAGCAAAATAACGTAAGTAACATTCTAAAGTTTTATTTATAACTTCAATCAAACCATCAGATTGAGGATGATATGCATAACTTCTACAAAGTTGAGTGTTCTGAAGTGAAAAGAAAGCTTCCCAAAAATGACTCATGAAAATTGATCCCTGTCACTTGTGATACTCTTAGGCATTCCATGTAAGCGAACTATTTCAAGAACAAAAACTTCAGCCACAGTATTATCTAAATAAGGATGTATAAGAGCCACAAAATGTGCATACCTGGACAAACGATCCACCACGACTAGAATAGATGTTCGTCGATTAGATGGTGGAAGACCATCTATGAAATCCATAGATATATCTAACCAAATATCAATAGGTATGGATAAAGGATGCAGTAATCCTGGAGGAAAAATGGATTCAGCCTTGTTGCGTTGACAAGTATCAAAAGAAGCTATATAATCCTTAACTGACTTTTTCATGCTTGACCAATAAAGTTTTTGTTGAAGGCGCTTATAAGTACGTAGATAACCAGCATGTCCACCAGTTGGAGTTGAATGAAATTCATCCAGAAGCTTAGAGCACCATGAAGATGTGGATGCTACCACAATTCTGTTCTTATAACGAAGAACTCCATCTGTATAAGTGTAATGAGGTATACAATCTTGTTCCTCACGTAACTTTGCAATGGTAATACTCAATTCAGTGTCATTATGACATTCTTGGACAATGTCAATAATTCCAGAAAATATAGGTGTAGTAATTGCCATTAATTGACAATCATTAACACGAGATAATGCATCAGCCGTCATATTTAAAGCTCCAGAGCGGTAAATGATTTCATAATCATAACCAAGTAGTTTGGACAACCACTTTTGTTGTTCCATTGAAGAGATACGTTGTTCCAAGAAGTATTTAAGGCTCCTATGATCAGTGTATATCTTAAAATGTCAACCAAGCAGATAAGGTCGCCATTTATTGACTGCATTGACTATAGCCAACATTTCCTTGTCGTAAACTGAAAGATTAAGATTCTTACCTGAAAGTGATTTGTTGTAGTAAGCAATAGGCCTTTTATCTTGTATTAACATTGCTCCAAGACCATTACCAGATGCATCACATTCCAAACAGAATTCTTTTGTGAAATCTGGAAGTGCTAGAACTGGTGTACTAATTAAAGCTTTTTTGAGTTTGTTAAAAGTTGTAGTCGCTTCAGGAGTCCATACAAAGGCATCCAACTTGAGTAATTGGGTAAGTGGAGCACTAATCTTACCATAATCCTTAACAAACTTACGATAATATCCATCCAATCCCAAAAATCCTCTCAAAGCTTTCATTGTAGTCGGAATAGGCCAATTTGTTATGCAAGATATCTTATCAGAGTCAACTGATACACCTTCTGAAGAAACCATATGACCCAAATAACTTATTGTCTCCTTAGCAAATTCACATTTAGAATGTTTCAGAAATATCTGGTGTGCACACAAAGCTTCAAACACCAGCTTCATATGTTGAATATGTTCGGATTCATATTTGTTGTAGATAAGTATATCATCGAAAAATAACAATACAAACTTTCGAAGATAAGGACGAAGAATGTCATTCATCAAACTTTTAAAAGTTGCAGGAGCATTGGACAACCCAAATGGCATTACCAAAAATTCATAATGGCCATCATGTGTGTGAAAAGTTTTCTTATGTATATCATCTGGATACACACGAATCTGATGATAACCAGATTGCATATCAATTTTTGAAAATATTATCGCATCATGTAATTCATCAAGATGTTCATCCACAATTGGAATTGGAAATCTATCTTTGACAGTAGCCTTATTAAGTGCTCTATAATCCACACACATACGCCAAGATCCATCTTTCTTGCGAACTAAGAGTATATGGGATGAAAAAGGACTAGAACTAGTTCTAATTAATCCTGCATCTTTGAGTTCCGAAATAATTTTTTCAATCTTCTCTTTCTGAAAATAAGGATATCTATATGGTCGAACATTCACTGGTGCGCTGAGTTAGGCAGTAAGGGAATACGATGATCATGCTCTCTTTGAGGTGGTAAATCAGTTGGTGAAGCAAACAAATCAGAAAAACGTAAGAGTAAATCTGAAACTTTAGTGTTTACCTGAGAGTTAAATTCTGAAGCATTTGAGTGCGTGACCAATTGAAATAGAAATCCATGTTGAGTGTTTTGAAAGACCTTCTGCATTGGAATACTATCAAGTAGCAAAATTGAAGCTGACTTGTTACCCATCAAGGTATGTTCTTGATCATTGGAAGTAAACTTCATGTGTAATTTCTCAAAATCCCAAGAGATATTACCCAAAGTTCTTAACCATTCCACTCCAAGCACTGCCTCACAACCACTTAATTCTAATAAGAAAAACTCAATAGTGAACTGATAATCTTGCAATTTCATAGAAATATCAGAACAAGTTCCTTGGGTTTTTAGAATTCCTCCATTACCAACCAGAACATTCATAGTATCATTAACTGACTTAGTTGAAATTCCACATCTCTTAGCTATTGTAGGGTGTAAAAAATTGTGAGTTGAACCAGAATCAAGTAAAATTGTGAGTGGCTGACCTGCAATGTAACCTGTGACTCGCATAGTGTTAGGGAATGAAGAGCCAATAAGAGCATGAAGCGAGATTGTGGGTTCATGATGCATCTGATTTGCTGCTGCAGGAGTAACCATCTCTTCCGTATCAGATGCTGCTGTTTCTTCTTCACATTAGAGTTGATTTCAGGAGTCATCTCTAGAATTAATAATCTAGAAGTTAATGGTTTTGCACAAATATGTCCATCCTTATATTGTTCATCACAATTGAAACAAAGACCTTTTTCACGTCTTTGTCGTTGCTCTTCTAAAGATAGACGCTTAACTCCAAAGGGAATTGTATTCTTTTTAAAAGGTGCATTAGATGTATTATCAGATGAAGTGCCAGATGAATGAGATGATTGTCTGTATGGATTTGATCTCGCAACAGATTTGTAAAAAGAAGAGTTTGAAAGTAACACATCTTCTTGTTTTATAGCTTTCATAAAAGCTGCAGCTAACGTTGATGGTTCAAATACCTCAACAACAGATCGAATTTTATTTTTAAGAGATATGATAAAGAGATCAATGATATAATCATCTATCAAGTCAGTAACAAAATTAAGAAGTTGTTCAAATTCTCTAATATGATCACGTATTGAACCTTGCTGAGAAATTGTTGATAGCGCCAAACGTGGATTAGCAAAATGTTTATCAGCAAAACGTTCACGAACAAGTGAACAAAAGTGTAACCATGTAGGATTAGTGAGCTTATTCTGAACCCATCTATACCAAGCATTGGCTTCTCCCTTGAAATAAGAAGTAGCAATGTCAATCTTTAAGCCTTCAGCTGTATGGTGAAGACCAAAATACTGATCGGCTTGAAATATCCAACCAGCTGGGTCCGTCCCTTCAAAAGTAGGAAACTTCAAATTATTAGGTATAGGAGAACCTAATATACCATTGTTGCCACCTAAACCACTACATCCAGGCATACCATTGTTACCATTGATGCCATTACCGCCAGTCGAACCACCAAATCCAGGAGGTGTATTGATAGGAAAAAGCGCAAGGAGGGGGGATGCCATATCACGAGTAATATTAGCAGCAATAGTGTTGATATTCTGCGTGTTCTGCTGCATCACAATAGCCATCTCTTGTTTATGATTATCTAAGATAGTTTGCAAACTTGCATTATGTAAAGTTTGCGTTCTTTTCATCAGTACATCTATGACAGCAACTCTTGATTGATCTTCATTGTCTGAAGTATCAATAACATTTTGCATAAAGTCTGTAACTGTTGTATTCAAAGTTTTCATCATAGTTGTAAGCTGGTTAACTTCTTCAGTAAGTGTCATGATCGTTAGCGGAAGCTAAAAAAAAATTTTTTTTTTAGGGTTTTTTGAGAAGGATCTAACCTGCTCTGATGACAGATGTTATGGTTCAGTACCTTAACAAATATCAAAAGAACTTAACTAACATGAAAATATGAGATTTGAAACAAGAAAAAAGAATTGAAAGAGAGATTTGAGAGAGATTGAGAGTCAGAGAGTTGTAAGAAGACGTGAAGAAGATTAATTGTATTTGCTTAAGTTTCAAAACTAACATACTCAAGTATTTATAGCTGACATTACTTGGTAAGCAAGCCTGCGCGGCAATTCTAATTGAATACTAACTTTAACTTAATAACTAACTTAACCAAACAAGCTAAATAAGGAAAGTCTAAAAAAGGAAAATATCGTGTAATAGAGGTGTTGGTATCACAACACATATAAACCAATGAAACCCAAATTGCATCCTCCTCATAATCTTTCTGATTACGCTTTTCTTCCTAAAACCCTGAAACAAAAACTTCACCGAAAATACAAAAAGGTAGGTTTTGGTTTTTAGGTTTTTTTCTTCTTGTTTTATTACGAAAGTTTTAAGTTTTTAGCGTAGGAATGAGATGGAAAGTGACATGGCGAGATGAAGAGAAAAATTAGGAATGACATGGCGCAAAAGGAGAAAACTTCTCTGCAATTTGGAGAGGGGAGGGTAAGGGTCACCGTGCGACGTGGGAGCTTATATGACTTAGGATTTTAAAAGAATTAGATGAGAAACTGGACCAACCTATGAGCTACTGCATCTTCGACAGCCGTGTATAACAAAACTACCATGCAAAAGTGAAAAGGAAGAAAAATTACACCACAGGCTGTGCATTATTTGCTTTATGCTAAGCCAGCCACTAGGGGTGAGCATTTTACCCGTAATCTGCGGATTTAACCGGGACCAATCGCATGTGTGCGGATGGATGTCCGGACCGTTCGCTAATGGGTTGGACGCGGATGGGATTTTTGAAATCCAACGGATTACGGATTGGACCCGGATGCAACCTTGAAAATCCGTTGGACATCCATACCCATTAGATTAAGTGCATTTATATAGTTTCTAAAAAATATATGGATAGTTTTGGAATTTTTAAGGTGTTTGCTTGGAGTGGTGTCTATGACACTTCTATATTTATATACATACATAAAATGTGTAGGTTCTATAAGAAATCATCTATATTGATTTTATTTTTTCATTATAGATTTTAACTAACACAAATCCATTGGATTATCCACACCCAATCCGTTCATCCGTGCATCCATTGGATGTTGGATTGGATGCAGATGTCAAATTTGAAATCCGTAGTGTATTGAATTGGATGTGGATGAGGTGAAAACCAGTCCATAACGGCCCATGCTCACCCCTACCAGCCACAAGCGAAACAACATTGTGAATTAACTTTGCAAAGGAGAATATCCAATGGGCACAAGAAGCACATGCCACTTTTGAGGTGTGATGTACACTACCGTGCATCTTAGCCGTAAGGCACGCCCATACTTGAGCCTATTACAAGCAAACCCAAAATCCTTGGTCATTCTTATAGTCCCCCTTCCCTTTTTTGCTGCTAACGGCGGGCTGAAGGACTACATATCAATAGCTCAAGATCCAGATCCACAGAGAACAACGTATTCAATTTCATTTCATGCTCTAAATCAAAATCAAGGTCATCAAGTCTGCTGCTGGATGATTTTTTTTAGAGATTTCATTGGCCAATAAGTGTTTGATTGAAAAAACAGATCCAAACTAACGTTGAGAACAGATTAAATGGAAGAAGAACCCATTCTTGTTTATGATTTGAGTAGGTTTAATATTGTAATGATGATGTTGAAGAAGCTAGTTTTTGATTTTGGTATGTGCGGCATCGGGGTATCCTACATCGGGTTGTCTGTATAATCTCTCCTGGCCGGAAGTGAAGCTCTTTCTGATGCATCAGAAGGTAAGTCTAATACCAGTGAATTTGATCACCTATTGGTGTTTATTTTTTTACTGCCTTTACGCATCTTGCTTTCTTAGTTCGCAAACTGATCTTAGTTTTGATATCAACTTATTAACACGATTACAGTGCTATTACCCAATAAACTTACTTTTGATGTACTGAATGTAGTACTTTTACTTTTGCTCATCAAGCTAGTTTTGATATATTGATATGCAGCCCAAAGGGAGAACTAACAGCGGCTAAGAATCATATGCACTGTACGATCAAAAGGTTGGATGCTTGCAAGAATGACAGTGAGAAAGCTACAATGTAAGCATTCTCTTACACATTTCTGAATGATATCTTGGTGACTTGTTTTTCTATTCAAGTAAAAGTTTCACTATCTTTCTTTTGCTATTCTCATTGTTGTGAATCTCAATTTTGGCTTCTTGAGCATTGAATTAGTTACATGTTATTTTCTTGTCTTATAATGTTAACTGTTTCATTCAGGCTGTCGAACATATGATGTTAATTCCATATGGGGAAACAACTCAATTTCCATTCACGGAGAAACACAAGGACTTGAAAGAGGGATATAATGACTTTTCAGATGGATAAAAGATACATCACGATGCTAGTAGCTGCTAACCTTATAGCATTTGCAACTGCTTTTACTGCTGGCGGCAATGTTAGTGATGGCAATAGAAGGTAATCCTGTTCTTTTTCTGAACAATGAAATGAAAGATATAAACGTCATGCAAAAGTAGGAAAATTAGATGAGCACAAGTGTTCTTAAACACAAGGAAGATGAGTACAAGTGTTCTTAAACACACAGATCATGCTAGAGAAGTGAAGCTAGTAGGTTTCTGTAGCGTAAACTATTCTAGTTCAATGTTTGTTACATCACAATGTTGATTCATTTCATCACTTGATCTAATTGTAAACGTTGTAAGAATGTAATCCATTCTTTGTAATGTCCCAAAACTTATTCATGTTGCAATATTTCCCATGTCTAAACTGTAAACGGATTGCCACGTTGAACAATTCATATGTTTGATATTTCACACGTCAAGATTGATTTTCAGAATTCTAATATTGTGTTAACTGAAAAGTAAGTAAAATTGCAATATGCTTGTAGTCAAAAGTCCTTGTAGCATTTTAGACCAACTACAATATGTTTGTAGTCAGAAGTACTGTAGATATCCTTCTAGCATTCTAGTTCATTTGGTATCCGATTTTTACAATTTTATAGCTTAAGATTAGTCATTTTTCCAAGATTTATCCACCTCTTCGGTTTACGAAATGAATCAAATGAAATTAGTCGTTTTTTCCTCATAAATCCTAATTTTAGTTCACTGGGCATCCGACTTGGATACTTCCATTCTACAGCTCAGCGCCATTCCGTAAGTGATCAATTACCAAAAATGATGGAAAACACTCAGACTTAACCGCTTGTTACTCGCCATTTTATATATGGCAAAATCTTAGGATCCACTCCTACACGGGAGCAAACTGTGTGCAAGTGAGATGGCGTCTACCACGATTGCACAGTTATGTGTCTGAGTCGGTCTGACTGACCACACTAGTAGCCAGTAGTGTTGCAGTATAATACTCCTTTTTTAGTCGGAGTAGATTTCTTTTTTATTCTATGACAAGTATTTTACCTATTTTTCTTCTGCAAAATGAATCCACCTATTACCAAAAAAGAAAAAAAAAATCTTTTTATATGACATCGTAGACTTTTGAAGTGCTTATACAATTACATTGCTAGCCATGATGCTAATGTTTGAGTTGGAGAATTTCTTTTTCATAGGTTGAGTGCACCTATCCAAAAAGGTATTGGAGCTCAGCTTATTGCTAGGTTTCCAACTAGTTTCTTATTGGATGATAATCCTTTTGATTTGTAATTCTTCTTTTTGTATTACGAAACTGCATTTTAAAGAAAAAAAAAATTACAAAAAAAAGAGAGCAGCGAATGACACTTTCTAAACTTGCACACCATTTCACCAGCTTAACGACAGAGTTCGTGGTCATCAAGCGAGTTCGTGGCATGTTTATAAACTTTTGAAACGTCGTTAATGTGATTGCTGACTGTACGGGTCGAATCAAGTACAAATGGAGTGTACCTGGCTTCTTAGCCCTAAGGCCCGTAACCACTAAACGAGTCATTTACTGTATAGCGTAGTTCTTATTATTTATTTTTTTTGCTCCATCGTCTTTCGTCTCAAAAGATATCGAGTTTGGTTTTACAAAAATTAAGAAAAACCAATCATTATAGCAAATTTTTAAGCTTTTTCCTAATCTATCCTGGTCCCCACTCATTTGTTATAAGAGAAATGGGAGAGAGAAGTAATTCCCCCTTTAATATTAAGAGAAAAGGGAGAGAGGAAAAAGTCCCTCAATGAGTATCTTAGTAAAATCATAACATTTGACTTTCCATATATATAGAAAACAAGCCTATTTTTTTGACATACCCAAATAAGAAAACTTGCCTATCTTTTAGAGACTCAGGGAGTAGTTCTTATTGTTGTCCCTTTTGCTGCTGAGCAGCAAACGGCATATCAAGATCCAGAACCATAATGGTGGGTTTGTTTGCGGAATTCATCGTGTCCAGGAATTTATAATCCCATGGGATTATAAATTATGGGAATCATGTAAATTCCTTGAGTGTTTGTAACTCAATATAAATTTGGATTTATAGAGTTTTCTTGTATAAAAGTCTTTGTACCGTTTGGCATTACCCTCAAATCTTAAAATTGCATATATATGGGATTTAGAGTCTAAAAAAGTGGGTCAATAAATCCCTTGATAAGTTTCAAACAAATCTTAGCGGGAGGATCGGACTTCATATGGAGGATTTCTTTGGAAAATCAATCCGTAGGAACGTGATTAAGGATTGAGCAACCAAACATACAGAGGGAAACGTAATTCCACCAAATCCCCCGGACCCATGAATTCCACCTTTAAAATTCTACATCCAAACCCACCATAAGGGTATTCAGTTTCATTCCATGGTCTAAATTGATTATATACTTTACAAAGCTAAAGTCGTCGATCTAAAGTTGGATCTGAATTTTTTTAGGGATTATTATAAACATAATGTCCAGACCAGATTAAATGGAAGACGAATCTGTTGTTGTCTGTGACTTGAGTAGGTTTAAGATGGTGATGATGTTGTTGTTAATTAGTGGATTAATTCTCAGTAAGAAGAAGAAGAAGAAAAAGAAGAAGATAGTTTTTGATCATTTGTTGTTTGGTTTGTGCGGGCTCGGAAATTTATCTAAGAGAATCTTACATCGGGCTATGCTGCTATTTCCGACTTATAAAGCCCAAACTAGGTGCTATGTGGTTTAAGGTAAGACCGATTCTATGAATTTGACCATGCTGCTATTTCCGACTTATAAAGCCCAAACTAGGTGCTATGTGGTTTAAGGTAAGACCGATTCTATGAATTTGACCATCCATTGGAATTTATTTTATTTTCTTATCTACATTTTTTTTGTTTTCTTAGTTCCTATTTTTTTTATTTTAAATCTTAACCATTTCCATTTCAATCAGGGAGTTGAAAACATGATCCTAGCTCGATTGGGCAAACAGATCAGAGACTTCGAAAGAGATATACAATGGTTCAATAGCTGCCCTTACGGTATTGGCAACACCTTTTACAGGTGGGAATGTCAATGGTGGCAGTAGAAGGTAATCCTGTTCTTTTAGACTTATGATATAATTGTAAACATTATAAGAATGTAATTCGGTATTTGTTGTAATGTCACAAAACCTGTTCATGTTGCAATATATCCCTAGTTCTTGGCTCTAATTTGTAAACATTACAAGAACAGATGTGGAATATACTGAAGCACTTTTTAGTTTCGGGATTGTCGCTTTGTGTAGTTCACTACAATTTGATATGCAGAATTCTTATATTGATGTTCAAGAGAAAAGCAAGTAAAATATGCTCGTAGTCAGAGGTCTTGTAACATTTTAGCCCATCAACAAGCACCTAATCAGAGCACAATTAGCATGAGCAACTAGGGCTACATCTGAGTTTTGAGAAAAGGTTTTTATTGCTCATCATCTTTGATACAAAATACATAAATTCTGAGCTCTTCTTGTCTCATTAGTGTAGTATCCTTTACTGCTAAGATCTCCAGGGCTTGGTAAATGTGAATGGTAAGTTGTTGTTTTCAAGCATGAATTTTACTCTATTTCAAGTTCACTGGTGTTATTTGACAGCCTTTAAGTTGCAGTGTTAGACTAGATCTTACGGTGGAATTCCAGCGATTTCAAGCTTGGAAAAACCTCTTGTATCACTAATCTCGGCCTGCATCACTAGTCTAACAACAATGATTCATGGTAATTACACTCTTAATTGAACTTTTATGATAACCAAACCCATCTCATATAAGTACGACTATTTCCAATTTCTCTTCTTATTCTGTCTTAGCTAGCGTATGAAATCACCATTTTCTCTTCATAAGTGCTAATGAAGTGCACCAATCTAGCTTGAAGTTGAAATTCAACTGAAGGCAGAACTGCAATTAGAAGGGAAGCTTTTGCCTCCACATTGACGTGGAGATGAGACAAAAACATTTTGGGTTTTTTTAAGGTTTTTCTATTGAACCGTTTTTTTGGGACTACTCAAAAATGGTGGGGGATTACTTTTCATTTTTTTTTTGTGGATATTAGAAGTAATGAGTCACCTCTTATCTAAGTTTGTTTTGATACGAAATTTGCCCTTGGTAATTAAATTAGTTAGTGTAATGATTAATTAATATTAGTATAATGATTAATTAGTGAGATTAGGTTAATTAGTTGGCGTTTTTAAAAGAATAATTTTCAAGAAGAAGGGGGTTTGGTTTTTTTTTCTTTTCTTTTGTTTTTTTTAATAAGATGGTTGATTTGAAATGAGGGTTTTGGGTACTTAGGTATACTTCAAATTTAGTTAATGTTGCTCGAATTGGCAAAATCTTTCGAAAAAATGAAAATTTTATAAACTGATTTCGACCATGGAAATAGAGTTCGGCTAGGACATCTGAGGAACAGGTAGCCGAACTCATCTGCAAGTGTAGTTCGGCTAATGGTTCTGAAAACACAGGTAGCCGAACTCAGCTTTAATGGAGTTTTTGCTTTCAGAGAAAAGTTCGGCTAGGAAAAAAAATTGCGACGTAACCGAATCAAATGTTCGGCTGGGAAAAAAAAAAGTTGACGTTACCGAACTCAAAATATAGGTTTTCAGATAAAAGTTCGGTTAGGAGAAAAAAATTGCGAACACATAACAAGAACTAAAAGTTCAAACTAGGAAAAAAAAGGAAAAAAATTGCGACGTAACCGAACTATTTTTTTTTTTTTGAGAGGTAACCGAACTTTTCTCTGAAAGAAAAAACTCCATTAAATATAAGTATGACTAATTCGACAAACTGTTTCACATAATTCCTAGCCGAACTTCTCTTTGCAGCTTCCATTTTCAACTCATTTTGATGATTACTTCTCATTTTTTCAACGGAAAACGAATGAAAAGTAATGGGTTTGTTATAATTTTGATTTTGATTTTGTTTTGTTAATAATTTAAATTAAGCTATATATAGAGGTGGCGGTGGTGGTGATTTGAGGTGGTCGGTGGTGGTGGTGGTGGTTGGTGGTGGTGAGCGGCGGTGGTGATGGGAGGAGGTGGTTATATATATATAGGTGGTGGTGGTGATGTGAGGAGGTGGTTATATATATATATATATATAAGTGAAGGGTAGGTTAGTCATTTCCATATCTTAGGACACCCCTTATAACTATACTATAGGGTAGATATTCTTATCACTTAATAGTCCCCGCCATTTTTGAATAGTCCCCAAAAAAAAATTTCTTTCTATTTCACTTAGACCATGTAGCCAAAAGCACTCAACAGGGACCATTTCCTAGACTTCTTTTGCAGGGCGCAAAATTTCTCTGGATGTTGATTAACCCACCCATGCAGTTACTTTTACGGAATTTTTTTTTTTGATGGAATATATTAAAACTAGCAAATGCAGTACAAAAGATTTACAAGATCATTGTTATCAAAGGTATTAGAATCAATGTTAGATTTTTGAACTCTTTGAAATAGATTTCCCGACATGTGCTATAATGTTTTTATCCTTGCCTCCTTAGCGATGTAGTCCGCTGCCTTGTTGTTGTTTCTCTTTATATACTTCACTTTAGCTTGAGGTAGGTCGCCCAATATTATCCTTATTTCCTGCAAAGTATTTTCTGCCGTCCACGAAGAATCTGTCAATACCTTGTTTAAGCTATCTGCCAGAGCTTTGCAGTCAGTTACAATGAACACACTTGATAAAATATTTTCTTTTAACCATGTAACAGCCTTTAGCAAGGCCTTTGCGTTCGCGTGGAAAAGGCGACGTTGCCCTACTCGAACCCGAGAAATATGCATTAAAGTCTCCTCATCAACAGAGTATAGGATAAAAGCGTATCCTATCGAAGAGTCCTCTTTCTTATAAGAAGCATCAACGAAGATTATCCAATCCGAATTTAGGTTGGACCAATAATTGTTAATTGATGTTCTTTCTTGAGTTTGCTTTTTGCTTTGAAGGGTATTGGACGGGACAGGATTTAAGAAGCTATTGATTTGTCATATTAAGCTGATCGGGTTTGGGTGGATTTTCTCAAAAACTACTGAGCATCTGTATTACCAAATGAACCAAATTGTAATGGATATTTTTCCCTGAATATGGCTCAAATTAGCTTTCGCAATCCACCATTTAATCCAATCAATAATTGTGTTGTGGGGGTTTTTAGAGATTATATTTTGTAGAGATAGGCCAAACCAAACGGCTCTTGCAAAAGAACACTCACAAAAGAGGTGGGCTTCTGTTTCTTGCGCTTGATTGTTACATAATTTACAAATCTGAATATATTTCTATATTATGAGCACCCAGTCTAGCAGATGTTGGTAGAGCTTTTTGTGCTATTTTCCAGATGAGAAGTCTAATTCTTAGGATGGCTTGAATTCTCCAGATCTTGTTCCATGGGAAATCTAGGTTATCATTATTGTCAAGATCCCGATTGGCTAGAAATGTGTAGACATTTTGGCCGAGAATTTTCCCCGATTGATGATGTCTCCATCTAATAATGTCTTGCTCATGATTCCTTGGATTTAAAGCTTGGATTTTTTCCTTGTCTTCGGGTAGAAAAATTGGTTTAGCTTTTCTTGATCACATCTATTTTGATCCGTTATTAGCTCTTGAACTCTTGTTGGTGCATGTTCTTGAATATTGGGAATTTTTTGGATTATATCCGCGTTAGGGATCCATCTGTCTTCCCAGATTTTCACCGAATCTCCATTTTTGACTTGCTAAATAAAATTACCTTTTATTAACTCTAATCCTTTTAATATGCTGGTCCAAATCCACGATAGATTCGAAGTTCTGGATTTTTCTAGGGGGTGGGAATTTTTGGAAATATTTTGCTTTTAAGAGTCTGGCCCATAGTTGTTCTTGTTCTGTTACCAGCCTACTGGCAAGTTTATTGAGAAGGGATAAGTTAAAATGATGTGGATTTTTAATTCCTAAACCGCCTTGAGAAATGGGTTTGCATATGTTTTTCCACGCCCTTATAAATCCTCATTGTATTTTTTGTTCGTCTTTTTTCCACCAGAAGTTTTTCTGAATGCGGTCGAGATGATCAAGAGTTGCTTTTGGTAGAGCTAGAACTTGCATTTGATAAGTTGGGTAAGATTGAATAACCGATTTTATCAAAACAGTCCTCCCTGCTTGAGATAACAATTTCGATTTCCAACCTTGTAAAGTGGAGTAATAACGTTGTAGTAACGGCTCAAAATTGTCTTTTCGATTTTTTTCGAAAAAAGAGCAGTGTTCCCAGATATCTATCATTTTTAGTCATCAGCGGGACCTTCAAAATTTTTGCTATGATTTTTCCATGTCTTGGATGTATTTTAGGGCTGAAGTAGACACTGGATTTTTGAAGGTTAACCATTTGGCCCGTGATGTTCCCAAATAATTGTAATATCTCCAATAGGGTTTTCGCTTCCCCCGGATCCTCTTTTGTAAATAGAAAGCGATCGTCCTTAAAAAGAGGTGGGAGATATTCGGGCGTTTTATTTATTTGAAACCCAGATATCTTCTTGTCTTCAATTGCTTTTTCTAGGAGTATAGAAAGAATTTCCATGCAAATTAGGAAAAGATACGGTGATAACGGGTCACCTTGTCTTAAACCCATAGAGATGTTTAAAGATGGTCCCGGAGAACCATTTAGAAGAATTGAAAAAGGAGGTTGTTGAGATGCATTGCATGATGAGTTTTGTCCAGAGTTCCGAAAAGCCAAAAGCTAAAAGGACTTTCTCAATATAAAACTCCATTCAACTCTATCAAAGGCTTTTGGTAGGTCAAGCTTTAACGCCAGGAAACCCTTTTTTTTCTTGGAAGTCTTCATCGAATGGATGAGTTCATGAGCAATTATGATGTTATCTGTGATTTTTCGACCAGGGAGAAACACCGATTGATTTGGGGATATTATTTTACCGAGGATGGGTTTTAGTCTATTAGCTAATATTTTTGAGATGAATTTATAAATGGTATTACTCAAGCTAATAGGTCTGAAATCTCCCGGAGATTGGGTTGTGGAAATTTTTGGGATGAGGGTTATGAAGGAATGATTAAGATCTTTGTCTAGGGTGGCCGAACGAAAGAACTCTTGGACAGTGTCAATTATATCATTTCCCAGGATGTCCCAGTTGGATTCAAAAAGCCCGGCTGAAACCCATCCGGACCTGGAGCTCCCCATTGATTCATATTGGAAACGGTGAGCCATATTTCTTCTTTAGTGGGAATAACTTTCAATGAGGCATTTTCTTCGAAATTGATGCAGGGAGTTATGATGGTAGAAAGATCAAAATCAAAGTTTTTATTTTGAGATGAGCCTATTTGTTGGAAATGTTTAAGCAGTAAAGAGTTGATTCGATCCTATCCCCAAAGTCATAGCCCAGAAGGTTCTCTAAGGGAATTGATTGCATTAATTCTTTTTCTATTCGAGGCGGAAGCATGGAAATATTTTGTGTTCTGATCATGTTCTTTGAAGAATTTATCCCTAGATAGTTGATGGTAATAATCATTTTTGATTTTGTACCATTTTCTTAGCTCCGCTTGAAGACTCTTTAGTTTGTCTATTTCTTCTGCGATATTTCCGGTCCTATGGATGCTGTCTATTTTATTATTTAGGGACTTAATATTTTTGTGGATGTTTTCGACAATATTTGTGTTCCAATGGTCTAAGTCCGAGGATAATAGTTTGAGTATCCCCGAAAAGGTATTAACTCCGTATCACTGTTATAAAAAAAGGTGGTGTTTGACTCCTAGATCAAAGAGTCATTAGATGGTTAGGATTCGCCGGAGAGGGTCATCTCGCGGTCCTTATCGTCCGGATCGAGCTTTGACTTGGACGGCTGGGAATGATAGGGGGCCACACTTAACAAAAAAAAAAAAAAAAAACGGTCGCGCTAGGCGCATCGCTACTTGCTCGCCAGTTTCACGCGTGCTGAGCTGGGGCGATGATGTGGTTAGATGAATCGGATTTTATGCATTCCAGGTATCAGATTCAAGAGAGAAATAAAAAAAGTATTTATTTATGTTTTCCTTAAACAAACGGAAATGCTATTCCCCTCACGCTTTACCTCTCTATTGAGTGCACTGTCTGATGCGGCGTACATGTGTCGTCCGTGACGCGTAGACGTGGCGAAAAAAAAAAAGAGAAAACACTTATACACCACGTCTCTCTCATTACTTTTTCTCTCTAATTTTCCCTTCTCTTTCTGAAATAAATTTCTCCCCTTCATCTGTAACTTATTTCTTCATCATCTTTAACAAATTGGTGTTCTTAATTTAAGATCCTTCTTTATTTTTTATCGATCTTTTATTTAAGAAGTGAATGTGAGAGAATTAATTTTAAACAAATTTTTTTTTCTTCTTTTGAAGTATGCAGTCTTCGGATCTTTCTTTCTCTTCTTATCAAATCTTTTTCCTTTGAATTATGATGAAGCATGCCGGTCAATAAGTACTGGTGGTGGTGATGAAGCATATATTAGGATTCTTCTTCTTCTTCAACAAAGAGAATTTCTTTTAAGTCGGTGGTAGACTGGTGGTGGCATTAGAAGTGGTTATATTGTTGTGTTATTTTAGTTTAGTAATTAGGTTTTAGCTTTATTTCTCAATAAATTGGGTTTTAATCAAATAGGAATTATGGTTTTTAATTTATGGAATTGGGTAATGAAAATCGTGCTCGGTTTAGGGCTTTGCAAATCCACGATCTGGGAAAATGTAAATCGGTTCGCGTTTTCCATTTTTTTTTTTTTAATGGGTATTTAGATGTAAATGGGTGGTGGTGGTGGTGGTGGTGGGTTTTGATTATTAATGAGGAGGTGGTGGTGGGTTTTGATTAATAAGGAGGAGGTGGTGGTGGTGGGTTCAGGGGTTCTTGTTTATTGAACCTAAGGAAATATCTATCTATACCGGCTTGAATGATAGAGGTGTTTGGTGATGGTAGCCGAAGGAGGATATGAAGAAAACGAAAGTAGATGGTGGTGGGCGGTTGTTATCTTTTAGCTCTGTTTTTTTTTTTTTTTTTTTTTTTTTTAGCTCTGTATATCTTTTACCTCTGTGTATCAGTGAAAGAGAAAATTTAAAATAATAAAGACTAAAAAATATCACACGTCAAAGAGAGATGAGTGCAATGAGCGTCCAAATCAGCATAACACCTCAGCACGAACGGTGAATAGAGCGCTGAAACGAGTGGGGAATAGCATTTCCGTTAAACAAATCCTCTGCAACTTAAGATATTTCATCTTCATATATCCCGTCTTTCCATGGCAACAATAGTTTTTAAAGATCAAGGTTTGAATAGTCTAAACACTAATTATAAAAAGGGTGAAAATGATATCAATTCTTTGATATGTTGAACTTCTTCATGTTATTGGTGTTTTTCTCGAAGTTGATCGGCTACTCTCCATCATGGTAATCGTCATCATAATCTCATAATCCTCCTCTTTAATTGAAAGGGTTTGAATTAATTTGAATATTGGGTCTTGAAATTTGTATTTGGTATAAATTATCCAGGGATTTAAATTGGTGATCCTTATTCTCTCGTTTGATTGTTATGTTTAAGATGCTTTCGAATTACATCGTTCTTTCGGTTGCAAAATTTGGATTTCATTAATTGAAAGGGGAAAAATCTTATATTTACAATAAGTTTTGAATTTAGGCAATGAATCACGTAACAATAATTATTAGTATTTATATTGTCTATCAATTTTCATTGTCTTTTGTTTATTTCTTATAGTGTTTACTTGCAAATACAAACAATTATCCTAATTGCTTAACTTCAATTCGTTTGTTCTTTTGTATAAGATGTGGGCGGACAACAAAGGTGCGAGAAAGATTAGTGTTGCTATAGCTAACACTAAATAGAAAGCGATCAAGTGGTGAAAATTTGAAACCTGGAGCAATGTACAAATGCGCTTCCATTTTGAGAATCGATGGTTATGAATTTTATTATGTACCCTCTATGCTTTGCTACAAGAGCTTGTAGTTCTATTGTTCTAAGAGTCTTTACAAAAGAACGAGAAGATTAATTTTCGCAGTATTTCGGACTAGAGAACGATTTCACTTTAAATTGAAATATGGATAAACGGCTAAGATTTAGATGCGCTTTCTCTGGTCTTACCACCTCATATTTTACGTGTAAAGTTGAAAACCTCCACATCCCTCTGCCACCATGGATTGCGTGGAAATGGCGTGAAATAAGCGCGTTTTCTAGCATTTCCCAAAAAAAAAAAGCAAAACGAAACTTCTCAATACGTTTCACAGGAAGGATTCGCAGCAACAAGCCTAACCTCTTCCCCTCACTTGAGACAAATCCGACCCTTGAAAATTGGTCTTGAACATATTATTTGTGTCTGTTTATGCACCGATCTCATGAAATCCGCGAGAGAGATATCTTAGTGTCTGTTGAGAGATAAAATCCAGGCGTTAGTTTTATTAGACTTTTTGTGGAAGAGATTATGCCCGATAACCCAAGATCTAGAACATGGCAAGTTTTACTTTAGCCGAAGGGAGGGATGTCGTGTTTCCATTGTCTATGTCTAATGAAAAATACTAATTAACAGATGCTTATTACATATATAATTTATTTATTGTATAGAAGCGCCACATTATCAGCTGGCAAAAATGCATACCAGCTGATGAGGTCCGAAAATTCTCAAAGATTTGGTTGTATTCTCGCTATTGTTACTGCATATGTTTCGTGTTTCTGTGATACAGTAAATGTTTAAGTACAATGGAACTCAAACTTAAATGCACACAACTAATACTTTTTTTTATATATATTTTTTTTTATGCACGGTATTTTTTTCTTTTAGATAGCGGGACTTACCCAACTAAAGATAACCCAAGATAACCCTTTTACCCAACTAAAGATAACCCAAGATAACCCTAATTAGGGTAACAGTTACCTTTTTAAAGAAAATTCATGGAACAATGTTTATAATGAAGAGAGCAACAGTTATCTTTGTAAAGAAAATTCATGGAACAATGTTTATAATGAAGAGAGCGGGGGGTAATACATTTCCCTGATTTTATCATTTCTCATACAGAGATGATTAAGCTAACAGTTGGTAGAGGTTGAGTCGGATTCCATATTAGAATCCAATCAGGAATACAGTCCTAAGAATTTTTAGCAATGCCGAAGTCCCAAACTGAGATTTACCATATATGATGGGAGCAAAAAAAAGCAAAAAGAGACTTTTCACAAAGCGAGATTTACCATATATATCACCTCACTGTTTTACAATAAAAACAGTTATATCAGTTTATAGTTTTACAATAAAAACAGTTGTATCAGTTCTTTATTTATGTTACATCAAATAAAATACATTCAGTGTGGAGTGACAGTTGTATCAGTTCTTGATTTAGGTTACATCAAATAAAATATATTCAGTGTGGAGTGAAGATTTCCATCTTAAATCAGTTCCTGCAGCAAGTATGTCACCAAAAAGGTGCTTATTTCAACGTTAGCAGTAAAGGTTCCTTAGGCCAACGGAAACGATGGGGAAAAAAACCAGGAACAACTTATTCAGAGTAGCCAGAATTCAGAACAACATACAAATGCCGTTGATGTTGACCTTTGTAATAAAACCTTGGGCCAGCTGAAACGATGGGAGAAAAAAAATGCAAGAACAACAGAGAGACGCATACTCGGTAAAAATCCTAACTTTAATTTACATCAGCATCAGAATTTTCTTCTAACAAGCCAATTCAACATAACGGAATTTGTTTGATGGTCGGTTATTCAGAATCAAAGCGTTGCCCGGCAAGTAGGTTCCCAAGAGCACGACGATCTTAACCTGAATAATAAAAGGTCATTACGCCAACAGAAACGATGGGGAAAAAATCAAAAACAACTTATTCGAGATCAGCCGAATCCAAAACAACGGGCGAAGACGTCTTGGTAGAAGTTGCACATTCTCTCGCAATCTAATGTAAAGCATTGGGTATTTTTATTTGATGTGTTCATGAATGTGCGGTACCTTATGAGGATACATACATTAGTACATAATTAACCGCATTGTTTTGATTGTCTTTTAAATAGAATCAAAGCGATCCTAAGCATTGTAATAAAAAGTCCTTGGCCCAGCTGAAACGATGGGAGAAAAATAAGCAGGAATAACTTATTCAGAGTAGCAGGTATCCAGAACAACGGACAAATGCATACTGGGTAGAAGTTGTACATTCTCTGCATTTGTTATTTTTATAATGATGTGTTCATGAATATGTAGTCTTCTTCCCAGGATACATATATTGGCACATAATTAACAAAAGAAATCATTTATACAATAATACTAATTAACATCATTATTTTCTTGATATTTTACTTAGAATCAAGTAGGTCCATGAGAATAAATCTCGCCGTAAGAGAGATTTATCGATCAAAGAAGTATACAACATGTCAAGATTTCTATACTAGATAAAATCAAATTGTTTGTCATCTGACAAAATTAATTGTATATGTTGTTATAGGCTACCCATACCAAACGGAGACGTACATGAAACACAAACCACTTCCACAATATTGATGGCTCAGATAGTCCGGTAAATACCTAAACATATTATTCACAAGCCCATATAGCTGGAAATATCTAATTGATTTTATATCAATGTACATGTTAGTTCAAGCATTTCGCACGGGGAGTTCAAACATTTTGGACTACGACGAATCCCTGGAGCCCACGGAATCAACTTATATCAAAACGTAACATCTCTTTTGCATAATTGTTCATCTCTATAAAACATGTCATGGAATCTGTGAGCTTTGAAATCATGCGGATTCATGTGGTTCAGCCAGTATTGGTAAAATAATGTCCAGACGACACAGGGTTCGTCAAAAACAACAACAACAGATTATGTGTCCCCATTACAGTGGTCTTAAAGGATTTTTGCTGGGAATGTAACAGTTAAAGCATTCGTTTAAATAGAATTAAGTGTAAGCAAATTACATACCTCATAATTGGCTATGCGATAGGCAGGAACTGGACTGGCAACGTGGAAAACTCCATTGAATTCTACAATGGCAGCACACAGGATGTTGTAATCAAGCAACTCTACCTTAAAGAGTTGAATGTTCTTGATTTTCTCAAGAGACTAATAGATCACCTGATAAGAGGTTTAACATAGCATAAACATAGCATAAACATAAATGGGAAAGATTCTCAGTTGAAATTTTGTAAAATGTGCAAACAGGTTAAGGACTATTAAGGCGTATAGCAAGCATGTTATGATTTTACAATCACTCTACTTTAAACAACGATAATGCTCGGATATACACTTCATTATTAACTACCACTAACTATGTTTAAATTTTTGTTTATTATGCAGGTCGGTTGCTAATGAAGATTTTACATCGATGGTTAGATGAATTCTGAGGTCTTTCGGATGAGGAGGAAGATGGTATAGACAGAATTGAATACCAAAAATATAATTTGCGTATGTCTGTTCGTCATTACCTTGGTGAAATGGATATAGAATGCTCTTTATGTGGAGAACTGCATTGGATTGATGAGAGGACAACCGACTCAT
Source organism: Papaver armeniacum (assembly GCA_023531295.1). Lineage (NCBI taxonomy): Eukaryota > Viridiplantae > Streptophyta > Magnoliopsida > Ranunculales > Papaveraceae > Papaver > Papaver armeniacum. The sequence continues at coordinate 169,348 of JAJJWW010009274.1, forward strand.
CCAAGAAGAATCCATTATTTTCAAGATGTTGCCGCAAAGGAAAAGTAATACTCCCTGCGCTGCTGGATCCTCCAAAAGAACTAATGGATTTACTTAAAGGAGACAATGCCGAGTCGAGGTTTTACAGAGATCACATGCGAGAGTACAATGCTTCAAATGCCTATACCAGTCTCGGTTGTAAACTAGATAAGAGGGTGTTGAAGAGGAAGGGCCCAAAAGGCTTTGCAATTCATGGAGAACTTCGACATAATTCTGGAACTTTACTACCAGATGAAGGTAAAGACCCAATCTATCATCAGCTATATTTCTATGACCCAGATCAAGCATTGGCTGTTCGTGCAACACAGAATCCCAAGATGGATAAAGAAGTTCTTAAAAAGGTTCAGAAAATTATCTCAGAACATAATGTTTTTTGCGATAAATATTACCAGGCATAAGATCTTCGAGCAATCTTCGACTCCTGAGACAATAGTGTCAAAGTCATCATGCACTACGAGGAATCTACGAGATGAAAGGCGTTATAACCTACCAACAGTAGATGAAATCTCTGTAATATTACCCGGATATGGTTCTCAGAAGCCTAACTTCAGAGATATAATACTTCACCACAAGGGGAGGAATGGATTCAAACGTATTTCAGAGTGTCACCCTGCATACTTGCTCCTGCATTATGTTTTACTGTTTCCATACGGCGAGATGGGTTGCATCCTGATATGAAGCAGCTGGACCCTGAAACAGGAAAACATACTACTAAACGTTTAACTCTGAAATAATTTCACAGTTTTCGTCTATTTAAGCGCCTAAGCGAGTATTTTACTATACTAAGAGCAAAAAAACTTTTTCAATAATACCTGGTGGACGCTTGGGCATCAACAGAACAGAACCGTCTGTATTATCTTAAGAAAAATCAGGATAAGCTGCGAGCAGATTCGTATGAACATATAAAGGCCTCGGCGGAATCCGAGCTAACTCCCGAAGACTTGGGTAAGCTATACATATTACCATCGACTTTTATTGGTAGTCCTAGGCATATGTATGAGATTTATCAAGATTCATTGGCCATTACCGGTTTAATCATCATCCGGATATCTTCCGACAATGACCGCGAATCCGCGTTGGCACGAAATTCAAAATGCGCTTGAACCACATCAATATGCGTCGGATCGTCCAGATCTCATAGCACGTGTATTCGAGTTAAAGAGAGACAAGTTGATGAAAGAAATAAAGAAAGGGAATGTGTTTGAAAAGGTGGTTGCTCATGTTTACACAATTAAATTTCAAAAACGTGGTTTACCTCATATGCATGCTCTTATATTCCTAGATGGTCCTGAAAAAATAAAGACAGTTGAACAGGTTGATAAATTTGTCAGTGCCAAATTTCCAGATGAAGAAACATATCCAACTTTGTTTGAGAATGTCGGAAAATGCATGGTGCATGGTCCATGTGGTGTGGACTCCATATGCATGAAAAATGGAAAATGCAGAAGAGGTTATCCGAAAAAACATATCGAGTGTACAAGCATGGACGAAGGCGGATATCCAGTATATCGTCGCCGTGACAATGGGAATGAGGTATTCGTACGAACTGCATTCAAAGCGAACAACACAAATGTGGTTCCATACAATCCTTATCTGTCAAGGATGTTCAATTGCCATATTAATGTTGAAATGTTTGTGGGGTGTAAGGGTCGTTAAATATATACAAAAATATATCTATAAAGGACACGATCATGCAACACTAATTGTCGGTGAGTGTGATGAGGTACAACAATACATTTATGCAATATATATTGGGGCACCTGAGGCTGCGTGGCGTTTATATGGGCACTCAATGCATCAGGAAGAACCTAATGTAGTTCGATTGGCTATTCATCTTCCTAACCAACATAAGTTTGTTTATAAAAAAAGGTGGTGTTTGACTCCTAGATCAACGAGTCATTAGATGGTTAGGATTAGCCGGAGAGGGTCATCTCGCGGTCCTTATCGTCCGGATCGAGCTTTGACTTGGACGGCTGGGAATGATAGGGGGCCACACTTAAAAAAAAAAAAAAAAAAAAAAACGGTCGCGCTAGGCGCATCGCTACTTACATTAAAATTAAAATTATAGAAATATTGGTATTCAAAATGGATATGTCAATTATAGAAGGCCCCGGGACCCATAACACCTTACATTAAAATTAAATTTAAACCAAACAGTATAAAGCCAACTTTAAATTAACTTTATTAGTAATCATTTTGATAGATGTTTAAGCCTCGAGTACTTTTAAGAGTTCCAATAACTTACTACCTTTGCATATTTAATTATCATAATGATCCCAGGTCAAACAGGCAATTGAAATGGTGAATTATATATGAACTGACATGTACATACAACATAGAAAAGAAAGACATCTGGGATATTGTTGATCATCTCAGATTTTGTTCTACATTCCTCCTCGGGACAAGCGTAGAAATTTGGTTGTCCATGGGACTGCTTTTACGAGCTCTTTTACTCATTTCAGGAGATACATAAATCAGCTTTGGTATTCGTTGGAGATCCAGTACTACATGGCAGCTAAAATTCGTTACACAAATGCCAAACTTTCTTAAAGATGTTTGGCATTTGTGTAATGAATATCAGAAATCACATACACCGAATATGTTGGGTCCTAAAGTGAATTACATGAACACCTCTTTTAACACAATAATGAAGTGAATTAGCACATAAACACAGGACCTACCATAGAGCAAAAAATATGAAAACATCTTTGGTAGCTAATAAGCATAACTTACTTTGGTGTTAGTTCTAACTCAGCACCCCCATAAAATCAAGCTTTTGGTCAAAACATTAACAACATCTTCCTATGTTAAAAACTCAATTAGAGCAGTACCATAAAAGAACCTTTTATATACAACATGACGAGGTAACCTTGCGCTAGGTTATGGCATGTCTTAATAAGCATTGAAAATTGGATAGATAGCATTTACCTATACCATATGCTCCAGCACAAATTTTTTTTATTTACATATCTTACAGAATATCTCTGTGGTACTCAATTAAGCATTGAAAATGGGACATATTACATTTTCTGAACTTATATAATATAAATCCATTCAAAAATTTGAATATCACTGAGTAATAATTATATAAGGGTTTAGTTTGTGCATTATTACTGAAAAACAATTGAGTGCAACTATCAATCGAACTGCTCACAAACAATTGGCATGTATCCATTAATTTGTAAATCATTCATCTGAACAATAAAAACACAATTGAAGACAATTGTTTAAATTTGAACTTGCTGCTACATCCACCACCACCACCCACAAAAGCAACATAATAAAGAACCCAAGAGATTTTGCACCGTAATGTTGGTCTAGATATGAAAATTTAATATAAATTAAAACAAACCCGTAGCTTTTTACAATTGAAAAACTGAACATTCACCACCAAACACCCACCATCACCATCTTATTTAACACATCACTACCCACCACCACCTAATACCACCCATAACCATAGGTACTTACGATTTGATTCTAAGTTTAACAATTCAATTGATAGAGTGAAAAAAACTAAACTTAAAATAAAAACCTCCACCAACACCACCTCCACCCACCCACCAATACCCATGATTTGATTCCATTATTTTTACTATTAAACTGATAAAAGAACAAACCCAATCTTAAAAAGAATGTAAAATCAACATACCCTTTTGAATCTCCACAGGCTCATCATTTGAAGTAGCAGTAATTAGTAAATCATCACTATCAACACCATTCCCATTCAGAAGAAAATAATTTTGATTTTGATTTTCTGACTGAAAAATATTAGGGTTTCGATTTAGGGAAAATTGGAGAAAAGAATGAGGTAAATGATGTAATATAAACATTTTAAATCATTGCTTTGTAATGATAAATCAAGTTCTTCACTCTGTGTATAGACATGGTTTTAATTTTTATGGATTATAACCCCTTCGTAAGAAAATGGAATGGAGTTTCAGGACTAATGAAGAAATGGAGAAAGGAGAACATACTGATCAGATAATGTATAGTCCAAATGACATAACTATCCTTGGGATTATGAATATTGACATAGCTAAGAATATCATTTTTTTACATTGTAAACATGGACACTTTTTTCTGAAGATCTAAACACGTGTATTACCTTATCAAACAATGTAAACATTGTTTTTATCGACAGCCAAACATACAAAGCTCAAAAGAATCCAAATAAATCGAAAGTTTTCTTCACCAAGTTTACTCAACCAAGAAAATCAGATGATGAGTTAAGATTTCTAGAAGCTACACACAATTTTTACATCAGGTAATAAGTTAAAAATCCATTTTTACCTTTCAGTAATTTCTATTAGTATGGTTCGATTGGAATAATACCTAATTTTTTGGTACCAATAGGGTTTTTTAATTCATTGTTATTTTCATTGATGGGGTTCCTCCTGTTATTTTCAATCTATCTGCATCGTTCTCTTCTGTATTTGCATCAATTTTTACTTAGAGTTTTGAGGTACTAATTACATAACAGGCTTCCAACTCCCAAACACACTCTTTTCTTCCCTCTTTCTCTTAAGAATCCTATATTCTCAGTACATATTTCTGTTTCATTTATAAATATTATTAGTTTCATTAGTATTATTGGCATCAGTGATTGTTCAGTGATTTTATCGCTTTATGTTTCTGAAATTTTTGGTTGAATCTGAATGTCGATATCCGAGGTATCCGTCTTTGTTTAAGCGAGGTATTCTTATGTATTGGCATTCTTAAGCGTCTTATATGCATTCCCATATTGTATTATCCGTTCAACCTGAAGTATATTGTATTCATATTGTAGCTCTCGCTTATAGTGTATACTTACTTAGTTTAGTTATAAATTATGCACACGCATATTCCAGTTTTTTTTATAATGGATTCATCATCTTTGAATTACTAAATTGGGTGCTGGAATATGATAATTGTCTCGAGTATGCATTTTGTTAAGAATGCTCTGACTTATGTGTTACAGAATCTAACTGCATGTATGATTTTGTACTCAACGTATAAGGTACAGTTTATAATTCATATGTGAAACTCTTGCAGTGGAATATTACAAGGGCAGAAATTTATATACAAACATATTTGGGATTTTACATTGAATTCTATGCGTTTCATTCCTATGTTATTATAAAACCTTATATGTATAGTAATAGTTTATCAGATAATTCTTATAATCCATCTAAAGCCGCAATCATAGATGTATTATGGATTTACTTAATTTTTTCTGAATATTTATGTTTAGTATTTCAAATACCTAATCACATTCGTATTCACGACGTAGAAAACTTCTTTAGTATGCAAAAGCGCAGAAAACTTCTTTAGTATGCAAAAGCGGCGAAGAAAATGCTAGCAGTGGTGACAGTGAACATTATTATTTACCAGTGAACACTTTTGATAACAGATTTAATGTTGTAACACGGCACCGACCACCTGCTTCAACTATCTTGATAAAACTGGAAATCTTCCCACGACTACCTAAAGAAAACAGCAATGCCGATGGCAGTGACCACGATAAAATTCCCCAATCAAATTCGACAAGCCATCCGATTACGAATGCATCATATAGAACTCGACAAGCCAGTACATGTCTTAAGTCACAAATTCGACGACCTGCTGCAAATCCAAAATCACCAGTTACATATGGCACACGAAAAGGAAGAATCCATAGAGGCCCAGTATCATATAGAAGTATAGAACTCGAAGCATGTGTAAGATCAACTAAGGAGAATGTTGGTATTTTGTAAATGTGCCTAGGAAAATGTTGGTATTTTGTAAATGTGTCAAGGCAAAACGTTGGTATTTTGGAATCTTGGTAAAAAAGCGAAGCAAGTATATGACTGACGCTCTTGAACTAGAAAGTCTTAAAGCATGTACTATGTATATGTCAAGGAGGAACGTTGCTATTTTGATAAATATATACTAAAATCTCTATTTGGTATCCTTGGTTCATAGTATATACTCAGAGATAAGTGTGATCCTTAGTTGAGGTGTATTGACATGAAGGCAGTCTCATGTACTCTACCCAAGAAATACTAATTCAACTGACAACTCCAGCCACTGTTTTAAATTAAATTTTATATCAGAAGCTAAGATGTTAGAAAAATTGTATTCTTCAAATTTTATGTTAGAAGCTAAGATGTTAGAGAAATTGTAACGCTTCAAATTGCGACATGCATAGCTAAGACGTTAGAGAATTTTCTTTGGCTGACATGGATGATTTAACAGTGAAAGAAAGTCGAACGGCAACAACAAATTCATAGACTACATAAAAGATGGAGATCGGAACATTTCTGATAATACTCTAAGCAACCTTTCATCGACTATGAAAAATAACGTTTTAACCTAGATAATTTGTGGAAGTTGGCTACGAAAATAACATTGAAAATTGTTTGTTTATGTTACTTGCAAGGAATAAACTATACAAACTACCTAAATTACGTGTGCTCGAGGGTCCTAATGTAAAAGAAAGGAATTTCAGAATTGTGAAACTTACATCTACACGCGCCTATACATCAGATTCCTATAACAAACCAGTTTCCAAATTACAATATTTCCTAATGAGATACATATATTTATTTATTTATTGAACACGCTAAAAGCCTACATTAGGAAAATTGAATACCAATATATTGAATTTCATTAAATTTCGTCAGAAATTAACCATAATTAAAAGAGAATACACTTATTAGACCTACAAATAAAAACTTAAATTCACATAAATAACTTCTCAGAAAAAGATCGAAAAAGTTACAGACTCAATATTTTCGGTGAAGGGAAGACGGACTACAAGCGATGGAGATTAACAACCAAGTTGTTAGACAGGTCGAAAATAATAATCAGGGTATGTAAATATCTTTGTTACATTGATTCTTCAAAGTACTTACATACAGAAGAATTTTAAAAATTCTAATGAATCATGTTTACATAGAGCGTCATCTTATATTCGTTATCTTTGTTAACTAATGAATCATGTTTCATTGTCCAAAAACCAGATGATACCGTTACCCGCCTAATCGAATATATACACCAATATTTGAACAACGTTAATGCAATAACATAACAACATGAAGTTTAGCTAAAATCTGAGAAAGAATTTCTAGAAGATGATGTCAACACCACATATCCAAACATACAAGAGACTACTAATGATCCTGAATATCTAAAAAAAATAATTATCGTGACGCATACATCTGAAAACGTAGAGAAAATCAATAGCCACATAATGTCTCTTCTGCCATTAGATGAGCACATATACGTAAGTGGAGATTCATATGTAAGCATAACGAAATACAATAACGATAGGATAGAGTATTATAGCCACCAGAAAATTCTGAACAATTTGGAATACCCAGGATTCCCATGTCATGTGATCCGATTGAAGGTTGGTGTACCAATCATGCTATTAGAAGACTATGAAGAAGTTCATAAAGGTACAAGACTTTGGGTGACCTTATTACAGAGTGATGTAATTCAAGATCAAAACTTGACGAGGGAAACATTTACGGAAAAATAATCGACTTATTAAAAGTGCATACTATTAAAGCCGATGATGCATCTCAAATAATTTTCAGTAGAATACAATTCCCAATTAAAATTTTCTATGCATGCCTCCTGGAATATAACAAATCACAAACCATGCACAATGTAGGTATATATGTCGACAACAACAAGTTTCAACAAGGAAGATTCTTCCATTGGATTTCAAATGCCACAAGCAATGAGCCCATAAAAATGGTGGTTATAGAAGACAAGAACGAACAAGACAAATACAAAAAGGTCACTCTCACACTACAAGTTGAAGACAATTTTCCATTAATAGACCGTGTCATTAATAATATCTAACACAAGATCGCCAACTAGAGATCTCATTTGATTTTATGTGATCAGTTTATTAAATATATTTTTATCATCCAATAAAGATAGCGAGAATGTCAGTAGATAGCCAGATTTTATTTTACTGACTTCATTTAATAATCTACTTTGCTTTTTTTTTTTCATAAATATCATCAACTTGAAATATACAAAGACCTAAGTCCATTTCTTTGCAATTATATGTCCTCCAAACGTGAGTACTTGGTTTTGTTCCAGTTTAGTTAATATAGCCTACTGACAAGTTGTGGGTTGTGCTCTTTGTGAAATTAATAGAATATTATACTTCTTATTATGTTCTTCATTCAACGCACAAAATTGGTTTGAAAGGTAAGCTGAAAATATTAGAGCATATTTACATGAACTGACCGATGAATAATGTTATGTTCTTATGATCCTAAATTGGTCTGGAAATATATCTTTGAAAGGGATGGTTTCATCCAATTTAAGGAACATAGTAGAGAGAAGACATATTGAAGCTAAAACGTCATTATGGATTACCTGAGGAAGGATTTCCAGATGAATTCCTAGACAATGAACAATTTGAGGGTGTACCGCAGCGCAAAATCAAACTACGTATTGTATCCAGGATACAGATGATACGGGTTATAGATTAAACCATAGTTCTATTGGATGAACCAATAGATCTATTAGATGATATAGGTGACATACTTACAGTTGTGAAACTGACCGATGACTATATCATTGGGAAGAAATTACGTGGAGGTGGTGAACGTGTTTACATACAAAGGCAAACATTTTACACATCTTGCGCAAGTCATTGCAATTTGTGCTACACCGGAAGCAATTTCCTATAAAAGTAGATGAAGCGAGTGGGAGAAATAATGGAAAGAGAAGTGATTCATTATAGAGAAGTGCGTATCTGATGGCTAAGTTGAGTCAGTTTATGATCCATTAAATATAGATGAACAGTGGTCAACTATATTTTTCTTTTTCGATAATTTTTACAGCTTCATATGAGAACTTTATTAAATAGTTTGAGTTAATTAGTGTTTGGGTCCTAAGTTTTGGTATGTCATTGGATTTGGGTCCTAAGTTTGTCCATTTTTGGATTTGGGTCGTTGATCTGTTAGTCAACCAGTCAACCGTTAACATAGTTAACATCCGTTTTTAATAATATTTACACGTTTGCCATGGACTCAATCCCGACCATTGATCATTTTATCTCATCTGATCCTTACTCGGTATCACCCTTTTAATCATCAACTTCTAATCAATTTTCAATACTGATCTTCACAGGGGCAAACTGATATACACTTTCTGAAAATCGAAACACAAAACCCAATCATCAGTTGTTCCATTTTTAATGAAAGTGTTGGTAGCCTTTTTACAACTTACTCTCATTTATATTATCATCATCACTAGAGTCTCCCGCACTCAAGTTCTCTTCCCCGCATAAAGTTCACTAGCTGCTAACCTTGGTCGGATGGGTTTAGGCGAGATTAGGTTGAGAGGGATATGGAAGCGTGATTCAAAGTAACAAAAGGATTTGGACAAACTTTCTTTGCCGAGAAATTAGAAATAAGAGTTGTTGTTCTGCCATTAATATTACAGATTAATGGTGTCCTATTGAAACTATTTTAGAGTCTTATTGGGATTAGGAAACATGGGTTTGTATGGATTTGAAATGGCGAGAAAAAGGTTGAGTTTAAAAAATTAAAAGAAAATTCCATCTGCGAGAAGATAGAGATATAAATTGCACACAAGCTTAACGAGAGAATCCTTCACCGAGAGTTGTAATTTCCCATATAAATTATAATCCACTCCATTTAAACACTATTAATTATGAATTCTATGTGACCATGATCAATATACGGAAGTGGAGTCGGTAACAGGGGAGGAAGAATTTAGGAGGAGAAGAGGAAGAAGGAAAACGGAAGTGGTGTGCGTTCTTTTTTCTTTTCTTTTTCTGCACTATTTATTTTTCCCGGAGTTAAATATAATTAACAGTGTGACCAAACCGCCAGTTGACTTCGTTGGACTAACGGATCAACGACCCAAATCTTAAAAAGGACAAACTTAGGACCCAAATCAAAGACATACCAAAACTTAGGACCCAAATACTAATTAACTCAAAGAGTTTTATAGGATGAAGCATTATCATGGTATCGTTTTGGCAAGTCCACTACTTAGCAGGGTACAATGAAGCGCCATCATGGTCTTTAGTGGTGCTTAAAATATCCCGTAAAGAAGATTCTGATGTTGTTGTAGATTAAAGTTAGGATTTAATATGAATAAAACAAATGACTCAATTTCAAACTCAATCGCATTTTCAGCAAATGGGGTTTACTTTGTTAGGATGAGCACATGAGTTCAGTTGAGGCTCTGCATCTAGCCTCTTACACTCCTAAATTGCTATTCACATCCATATATACTTTCAAATCATTGATATCGTCAGTGACGGAGCCAGGATTTAAATGTTGGAGGGGCCATATAGAGATGTGTAAAATTTTTTAAACCGACCTAAACTCTTTTCCTAAGATAGAAAGAATATTCAAAGATATTAAGAGCTAGATTTAAGGGAAGTTAAAATGATTTTAGGAAAATCATTAATAACGTATGAGTTATTTATACATGAAAGTTTCTTCTCACTTTCCAAACTTTTCTTTGAGGGGCCACGTAGTACATAGGTTAGAATATTTAGGAAGAGATGTGAACAAATGCCTACTTAATTGTCGTAATCTTGGGGTGGCCATGGCCACCCACAAGATTCATATAAACTCATACTGGGATATCGTATTTGTTTTCGAGATGCATAACATCATTTCAATAACTAGACATGTCGGAGTTAGATTTTGAAATGCTCAAGTCATCTTGTATTGTATATACATAAGTTTATGGTCATCTCAAGCGAGATATTTAGAGACGAGGTAGATTATGTTTGGTAATAATTTTTTAGAGTTATTTTAGGCATTCGGAAAAAAAAGAAGATAAAAAATGGAAAAAAAGAAAAGAAAAGTTGGTGTGGAATTAGGAAAGGTAATACAATCTTAGTTATCCCAAAACACTGATTTCCATACTAGGAATTGAGTACAAATTGAATTATATGGAAACACTGTTTTCCTTAACAAGGCTTCTCTGAAACATATATATATATATAGGACGCATGATTGCATCTACAGAGCATCAACCCAAGTCTCTTTTGTAAGACGAAGCACAAGATATCCAAGGTAGTTTTTCTTCATCTTCATCTTCAAATTTTATTTTATTTATTATTTATTTCTTTGCGTATCAGGTAAATCTTCAGAGCATAGTACTTAGTATGGAGGTTATGCTTATGTTAGGCCGAACCTCACCTGTTCTTACCCACAACAGAACATTATGTCTGACGGAGATACTGGAAGCCCTAACCGAGGTTCCCCAAACAAGAACATGTCCGGCAAAAATACTAATAGCTCAAAGCCAGGTTCGACATAATTATTGTTTAATCTTTGCGATATAGTATTTCCTATAACAAAATCTCTTATGATTTACTTGACTTATACGATATGTTTATATGCAGGGAAAAGAGACAAAACCATGACATATACTTTGTTCACCAATTTCGCTGAGGAGGGTTATCAAGGAAAGGGTTTTAAATATTTGGAAATAGGGTAATCGAAAGACAAAGGAAGTGTATGGTCAGGCGCACTTAATGGATGAAAAGGTATGTAAATCCCATCCGTTGATACATGTCTTCGATTTATATAGGATACGTAATGTTTATACTCACTCATGTTTGTTGCAAAACGCAGAAGATGCAGATGCATGCAAAGGTACCAAAGGACTTGATAGATATGTTTGAAAACCAGTTGGTACAAGGGAATATATATTACATCGAAAGGTTTAATCTCTCCGAGTCAAAGGAAATTTAGGATGTCGACTATGGACACGTTACGTAGTTTAACAAGTTCATAAAAAGTGAAACAACTAGATATTAGTGAACCGGACTTTCTAGAACATAAATTTAACTTTATAGATTTTAAAAGCGCATCCAAAAAAGTTAATGACACCAAATTATATCTAAGTAAGTATCAAACTACCTTTTAATTTTCGAAACGTCATAAATAACATACATACAATTGATGACATTATTACCTGCAGATGCCATCGCGAGACTGAAATCCGTCTCTGGAATCAGTACGGTAACTTTCGGTGGTCAGAAAGGATCCGGAGAATCTCAGATGAGAGATATAGTTATCGAGGATACGAAGTAAGTTTATTTAATTTTAAAGGTATATTATTTATAGGTTGTGAACTAAAACACTTGATCAACTAAGGATAAATATAATTATTTTAAAAACAGGGGGTTGATATGAATGTTATTTTATGGGGTGAATGGTGCAAATCCGTGAAAGAAGGTGTTGTGGAGAAACATGCAAATAGTCTAAGAATTATGATTATTACCGGAACGTTTGTAAACGAGGTTCGTGGTTTCTTTATAATTAAAAACAGCACTTGCGACATTGAATTTTTTTTAGTCACGACAAACATTTATAACTTGCAACAGTGAGCTTGTCGTTAGCTACCACAAGCTGCGTCAGTGTTAATCAATTTGAATATACCAGAAGTCGATGAGTTCAAGAAGCGGTAAGTGCACCCAGTATTTAATTATAAATGTACGACTATTTGTAGTATTATTATCTATATTAAAACCACGTCATATATACAAGCAGGCTTAAATCAGAAGACAACAATGTCACAATGACTGGTACGCCGCAACCGGATGATCCAATTGAAAATAGAAAGACTATCGAGGAGGCAACCCGACATGATACGATACACGGAGAATATGGTATGTCTATTTTAGGTTGTACTTTTTTACCTTATTGAATATAACATAATATCTAAAATATGTGTTGCTACGAGAAAATGTCGGGGTAAGAATTCACTGCGAGGCGACAAGACTAGGCTTAGTAGAAAACAGAGAATGGTACTACATGGCATGCAATTAGAATCAATCATTCATCTTGCATTGGATGCGACACTACATCTACGATGGAGATACCAATGTATGTATGCATTTATCTTTGAGTTTACATAAAATTTTTGGGAATCGTCAATACTCCAGTACAATCTATATCATCATATACTGTTGTATATTGTAGGTACAAGATGCATCTAAGAGTGGTGGATCACAAGTCCGCTGCGATATTTGTTATCGAAGGAAGAGTTGCGCAAACTTTCATGAATTATGACATCGAACAACATTATGATATGGTTAGAGCCAACAAAGTGGATGAAGCATTATCTCTATTTGATTCAATGATGGGAAGAACATTTATTTTTGATGTACTGATCATAGAATGCAACAAAGAATCCAAAACAAGAAAATTAAGTGGCGATTGGTGTTTATAACAACACTAAACTTTTACCACGTGGTGTTTCCATATCTGTTAACACTGCAATATACAACGAATTATTTTAGCGAAGACCGAGATCATGTATTACTTTGCACACCTATTCTATGATATTAGTTTTAATTATTTTATAAATCGAATTTGAATTTATAGATACAATTCAGTTTAAAGATCAAGTATTAGAAGCGTTTATGGACTTAAACTCCAAAATCGGCTTAAATATAATATACTCATTGCTTCACCAAAGTTTTTATACTTCAAAATTGTTTAACACAATAATGGATAGCATAGTTTCGTTCATTACTTTGGTTTTTTTATAGTTAAGGCCAAATTTTTCAATTTTTTTGGTGCTATTTTTTATATTGATTAGTTTATCTATAAATTTAAAACATTGATTTATGTGTGTTGAGATTATTAGTCCCACATTGTCTGGGCATCTAAGATCCTGCGGTTTATAATCCCTTAGGCCTCTCCACTCATTGCCAATTGGTTTTGAGTTGGATGCCCGTATTCTAACATGGTATCAGAGCAGGCTATTTGCGACGAGTCATTGACCGCGCCTTTACTCCGCGTCACCCGATTTAATTGTCCACGTGTTAGACCCAATGAGGCTACACGTGAGGGGGCGTGTTGAGATTATTAGTCCCACATTGTCTGGGCATCTAAGATCCTGCGGTTTATAATCCCTTAGGCCTCTCCACTCATTGCCAATTGGTTTTGATTTGGATGCCCGTATTCTAACAATGTGATTCTCTTTTCGTTAAACAAAGGTTGAGCCGGGGCCGTAAGGCCCCGGTGATACCTAGTTTATCGGAATGAAATTTCCAAGATGCATCCACTACCGTAGATAAAGTGGAGTGGGTTAACCAAGATCTTAGGCATCTAAATGGTTTTTGTAGCCTATAAATCTTAGGGTTTGAATCCAATAAAATCGGAGTATGATCAGAGCCTACTCTCGGGAGATGAGTTACCTTAGTTTTCGGAAATTTCTGAGACCACATGAATGAAGTTAATGCTCTGTCTATCCTTTCGCTGATGTTTGCTTCTCCTTTCCTGTTGTTGGACCATGTGAAGGGCGATCCATCATATCCCGCATCTATAAGGCCCAATGAATCAATAATGTTGAGTATTAGATGACGACCCTTGTTAGAGTCGTTAGTTTTCATCATATTTCCATGACGATTTTTCATAATCCGAAAAAGTTGCAGGTTTGAGTCGTCAACGGTGGTATCAATTAATTGACGACTTTCTAGAGTCGTTGGGATATACATCCCTCGACACTAACGATTCTTTCTCTGAGTTCTAGCATAGTTTTTATGGATTGACTATTTCTTCATTTTGAGAATTAGTTTCTTCATCTTAATCAATGGGATCTTCATTAGCACCCTCGTTTTGAGATGAAGACATTTCTTTAAAAACCCTTTTTTTTTTCAAATTTTAATTCTAAAATCTGATTTTAATCTAACCACACTAATTAACTTAACTTAATTAATTATTAACACTAATCATCTAGGGGCAATTTAGCCATTATATTTTTTTTGGATAAGGGATAACCACCAATTAGGTTTTGATGAACTTTTTTGTCCTGTAGTGTGAGGCCCCTAATTATTTCCGGGCCCCCTAATTGAGCGGTGATAAAATATAATAGCACTCTCTTTAGAGCTTCTCCAATGGAATGTATGTGAGGGGAAAAGTATTCATCCACATAGGATGCACAACCATATTTATAAAAAATCATCTCCAACCCATTGATGTGGGGATGAGGTGGCAAAAAAAAGTTATACATCCTCTAGGTGAACCTCTAGTTTTAGACATTCACTTAGAGGATGTCTTCCCATCCTAGTCACACTTTGACTAATAAAAATCAATGAGAACAATAATGGAAATAATTTTAGCCAATTATATGCCTACAAATAAGTAGTGAAAGATGAAACAATCTAATGGGTTGGAGATAAAATTTATTTTTTCCTAATATTTAGGATTTTATACCAAGAGGATGTCTTAAAAGTGATGCCACATATGAAACATCCACATTCACCATTGGAGAAGCTCTTAGCTCGTATGAGTTTATATTTATACACTATTTAATGACCAGCCACAAGCACCTAACCAGAGCAGAACTGAGGAACCCAATTAGCATTACCATGGACAGCAGCTACACCCAAATACCATGCGAAAGTACAACTTATTAAAAAGGGTATCCAATTGGCACAACTGCTCAAGCACAAGCACAACACAAGAAGCACATGTCACTTTTGAGGAGGTGTGTGTACCGTGCATCTTAGCCGTAAGGCCCGCCCGTATTCTAAATGAGCTATTACAACCAAACCCTAAATCCTTGGTCATTCTTATAGTCCCCTCTTTGCTGCTAAGCAACAATGAAAATAAATTGAAATTGATAACTTGAAAAGGATATATAATCAACCAACTTAGTTTCTTCTACCCTTTGAATAAAGGAAGAACCTAATAATGGAGATTCTTCTCAAATAACTTACAATTTCTACCCAATTAAATTGGAAACTATAAGATTATGAGAGGCATCTAGTTGGTACTCTAGAATTAGATAATCTAATTCCCCCTAGAGATAACAATTAGGTTTGAAAGAAGAGAACCTCTCATTCTTACACAATATTCTAAAACCAAAACTAAAAACTCCTTTAGCCTTATGTCTTCTAATTTATACTAGAACCATGGGCATACTTGGCATATTCAAAGTAATCTAGGATGGACTATAAATGGTGCTTCAATATCGATATGGGACATCCACAATACATCATCCTCCCTTCTTTAAACAAATTAGTCTCGAATTCTTCAAAGCGTATTCTCCATTTTTGCTTGAACTTCTTCCTTGCTTGAAGACAATTCTACCTCGAAACCTTCCACTGTGGTTACTCACCAAATGTAGCACTTTGTAGTCATCGTTAAGAGCATCCCCAAGTAGTAATGACACACCAAGAATTTCTTCGTTTGTAAATACATCATTCTCCACTTGTTTGAACAAATTCGTCCACGAATTCTCCAAAGCATATTCTCCATTAGTGCTTGAAATTCTTCCTTGTTTGAAGACAATTCTACCTATACACCTTCCATTGTAGTGACTCACCAAATGTAGCATCTTGTGTTCATAATTAAGAGCATCCCCAAGTAGTAAAGAGACACCAAGCATTTCTCTCAACCTTGCGCGAAGACTACAACCATGAAACTTATCTTCAATGAAAGCCCAAATTGGATTCATATATATTGTCTCTCCATTTTGTTGTAGCTTGAGTGAAGGCTTGCTTCGGTAGTCGGTTCACATACTTGAAATTGTTCTCGAGATGCTTCAAACATAGCATTTTCCATTTCAATATCATACCTTGGTACACCAAAATCTTTTACTTCACTACCATTAACTACCTCATCAAAAATTGAACACAAAGGATTGTACTCTTATTTATCTTGATTCTTACGTGATAGCACTTGGTCCATGATAGTAAAATAATCAAATATTTGATCCACATTCATGCCATCTTGATAGATTGGAAGAACACCCACTATTTCATGTTCCTCATGACTCAAATAGCTATCAAATTTTGGTGGAGACATTTCATCAAACATCTTGTGGGCAATTTGTTCATCCTCATATCCACCAACCAAAATTGATACATCTAGTTCACTTATATCATCACAATCATTAGGTAGATTCCTTTCTTGGTTATGGAGACTTACAAGTTTCCAATAATATTTTTCACAAATTTCTCTCATTCTTAGATACATATCATCAAACACTTCATGTACAATATTCATTAACACATCATTTGAATGAATCCTACCCAAATTAACTCCTCTTTTTGTAAACCATGGTGAAATCAATATAAGATTCAACAACCCAGATTTGAAAACACTATCAAAGAACATATCAATCAAACCCAAAAATACTTGAGAAAGAGATTAGTAGTGTTCACCTCAAAAAAAAAATATCTTCACCAATTACACCTTTTCCCCTTGAGAATCAAACCAAAGCTCTTGATACCAAATGATGAGAAGCGGAAGCTTACAATGAAAATAAATTGAAATTGATAACTTGAAAAGGATATATAATCAACCAACTTAGTTTTTCTACCCTTTGAATAAAGGAAGTACCTAATAATGGAGATTTCTCAAATAAATTACAATTTCTACCCAATTAAATTGGAAACTATAAGATTATGAGAGGCATCTAGTTGATACTCTAGAATTAGATAATCTAATTCCCCTAGAGATAACAATTAGGTTTGAAAGAAGAGAACCTCTCATTCTTACACAATATTCTAAAACCAAAACTAAAAACTCCTTTAGCCTTATGTCTTCTAATTTATACTAGAACCATGGGCATACTTGGGATATTCAAAGTAATCTAGGATGGACTATAAATGGTGCTTCAATATCGATATGGGACATCCACAATACATCACGTAAGGCCCGCCCGTATTCGAAATGAGCTATTACAACCAAACCCTAAATCCTTGGTCATTCTTATAGTCCCTTCTTTTGCTGCTAAGCAGCAACGGCGGGCTGAAGAACCACATATCAATAGCTCAAGATCCAGATCCACAGAGAACAAGGTCTTCAATTTCATTTCATGCTCTAAATCAAAATCAAGGTCATCACATCTGCAGCTGGATGATTCTTTTTAGGGATTTCATTTGCAAAAAAGTGTTTGATTGAACCAAAGTCCAATGCTGAGAACAGATTAAATGGAAGAAGAACCCATTGTTGTTTATGATTTGATTAGGTTTAAGATTGTAATGATGATGATGTTGAAGAAGCTAGTTTTTGATTTTGGTATGTGCGGCCACGGAAATTTATCCCTCAAGGGTATCCTACATCGGGTTGTCGGTATTGTCTATTGTAGCCGGAAGTGAAGCTCTCGCTGATGCATCAGAAGGTAAGTCTAATACCAGTAAATTTGATCATCCATTTGTGTTTATTTTATTTACTGCGTTTACATATCTTGCTTTCTTAGTTCGTAAACTGATCTTACTTTTGATATCAAATAAACGTACTTTTGATAAACTTAATTTGATGTACTGAATGTAGTACTTTTACTTGAGCTCATCAAGCTAGTTTTGATATATTGATATGTAGACCCCGGGGACAACTTAGAGCCACTAAAAATCATATGCAGTTCCACCGACACTCTTTGAGATCATTATTAGCGGAGAATCTACGCCGGCATGATGAGGCGGACAGTTATAGGTTGGATGCCTAAAGAAGACGGCGAGAAAGCTATAAGTCCTCCCACAAGTTTTGCAAGGCCTTCAGATAGGTTCCATTGATCTATTTCGGCTGTTATAATGTAAGCATTCTCTTACACATTTCTGAATGATATCTTGGTGACTTGTTATTCTATTCAACTTAAAAGCTTCACAATCTTTCTTTTGCTATTCTCATTCTTGTGAATCTCAATTCTGGCTTCTTGAGCATTGAATTAGTTACATGTTATTTTCTTGTCTTATAATGTTAACTGTTTCATTCGGGCAGTGGAATACATGATGTTAATTCCATATGGGGAAACAGCTCAATTTCTATTCACGGAGAAACACACAAGGACTTGAAAGAGGGATATCAAGATTTCTCAGATGGATGAAAGATACATCATGATGCTAGTAGAACCTTACAGCATTTGCAATTGCTTTTATCGCTGGCGGCAATGTTAGTGATGACAATACAAGGTAATCCTGTTCGTTTTTTGAACAATGAAGTGAAAGACATAAATATGTCATGCAAATGTCGAAAGTTAAATGAGCACAAGTGTTCTTAAACACACAGATCATGCTAGAGAATCCAAGTTAGTAGGTTAATGTAACGTAAACTTTTCTGGTACCAAATCGTAGTTCAGTGTGTAACGTCACAGTGTTCATTCATCTGATCTAGTTTTGTAAACATTATAAGATATGTAGTCCAGTGATTGTAATGTAACAAAACTTATTCATGTTGCAATATTTCCCAAGTCATTCATGCCTCTAAATATTAACCATTACAATTACAGACTTGGAATATGCTGAAGCACTTCCTGGTTTCGTTTGTAACGAATTGTCTCGCATTGAGCAATTCACTACAATTTGATATGCCTATGGCTATGTTTGATAGTTCGCACCTCTAGATTGATTTGCAGAATTCTGATATTATGTTTAAGTGAAAAGGAAGTAAAATTGTAATCTGCTTGTAGTAACAGGTGTTGTAGTTAATCCTCCAAACATTTTAGACCAACTGCAAGCAAAAGTGAGGAACCGAAACAACATAATTACCATGGGCAAGTAGGGCTACTCAGGCACGGAGCTTCACCAGGTCTAGTGGGGACAGCAGTCCCCCCTAGAATTTCCTAATTACATACTTAGGCTTTACATAATTATCATTTTAGGCTTAAAAATTTTAAGTATATATAAATTTGTCCCCCTTTATCTTTATATATTATATATTACTTAGAGAGCCTTGAATCCTCTACTATACACTTTGGGCTACTTTTTGACTTTTGAGAATCGGTTTTTTGTTGCTCAGCATCTTGAGCAAACTGCCAACACATATGTTTTCACAGAGTGGACAAACTAGACTTGAGACGGCCCTGTACTTCTGTATCACTAATCCCGCCGGCCAAAGTGGACAAACCCTTGAACAAGGGAAAAAACAAAAAAGGAAAAAATTCTCCAAGTTTTGAAAATTAGCACCTCACTTTTGAGGTGTGTACCGTGCTTCTTGCCCGTAAGGCCCGTAACCTAAAAACGAGTAAATCCACTATATACGCCCCTCCCCTGTGCTTAAAGCAAACCCTAGATTATTGTTGTTCCTTTTGCTGCTACGCAACAACGGCAGTGAAGAACCCATATCAAGATCCAGAACCATAAGGGTATTCAGTTTCATTCCATGGTCTAAATTGATTATATACTTTACAAAGCTAAAGTCATCAATCTGAAGTTGGATCGGAATTTTTTAGGGATCCAATCTAATGTCGAGAGCAGATTAATGGAATTTTTTAGGGATCCAATCTAATGTCGAGAGGAGATTAAATGGAAGAAGAATCTATTGTTATCTGTGACTTTAGTAGGTTTAAGATGGTGATGATGATGTTGTTAATTAGTGGATTGATTCTCAGTAAGAAGAAGATAATTTTTGATGATTTGTTGTTTGGTGTGTGCGGCGTCGGAAATTTATCACTAAAGGGTATCCTACATCGGACTGTCATTGTTATCTCCATTCTCCAACTCGTAGAGGCTGAATTACGTGATATGTTGTTTATGGTAAGTCCGATTCTATGAATTTGATCATCTGTTGGGATTTATTTTATTTTAGTATCTACATTTCCTTCTTTTTTTATAATCTTACTGTTTCTATTTCAATCCTAGATCGATTGGGCACACAGCTCAAGGCTTCCAAAGAGAAATACAATGGTTTGATAATGGATGAAAAGATTCATGACTGTAGTAGCTTCCCTTATAGCATTTGCAAGTGCTTTTACAGGGGTGAATGTAAATGGTGCGATTAGAAGGTAATCCTGTTATTTTTTGAACAATAAGAAATGAAAGACATAGATGTCATGCACAAGTAGGAAATGAGCACAAGTGTTAGTGAAACACCCACAGAGATCATGCTAGGTTTGTGAAGTTAGTAGGTTAAATGCAAGCGTAGACGTTTTCTGGTACCAAATCATAGTTCAATATTTGTGACATTGCAGTATTCACTCATTCATCTAGTTGTAAGCATTGTAAAGAATGTAATTCAGTATTTGTAATATATACAGAACCTATTCATGTTGCAATATTTCCCAAGTCATCCATGTTCATGGCTCTAATTTGTAAACATTACAAGTATAGATTTGGAATATACTGAAGTACTTCCTAATTTCGTTTGTAATGGATTGTCGTTTTGAAGTTCACTACAAATAGTGTATCCTTTATAAGATTTCTAGAAATAAACATGCTACTATTAAGGACATGGTCTCTATTTCTATTGGCATTTCTGCTTGGGACTTTAATTTCTCAAGAACCCGTAGAGAGGATGAAGTTGATATGATTAGTCACTTACTGCAGCTAGTCAATATTCATGTGCTGGCTGAGACTGGCAATGACAACCTCTCCTGGATGTAAATGTAAAGGATGAGTATCCTCAAAATACTTTGCTTTCATATAACTAGATCAATGACTATTGGGACCTTCTCTGTTTCCTATTATTTTTTCTCCTTTTCCTAGTTTTCTAGTCTGTTTCTCAATTTAAATGATTTCATTTTTCCTAGTCCTGGTATATTTGGAATTACTGAAGCTATATAAGAAAGTCTAACATTGTAGAGAAACAAAAAATTCTGCATCCAACATTCTTAAGTGGTCTCTAGTTTTCATTGTTCATTGGATTTTTGAACCACTTATTTTTTAGTGTTTGATTGATGGCCTTTTCTTACTGTTTAATGACAGCAGATAGTGTTAAAAACAAAGGCTTGGCTGGTTCCTTTAACGATCCTGGCTCTTATCAACAAATGTCACCTACTCCCTGTTTGACTTACGAAGATGTTGGAACAACACACTATTTTGGGAGTTCCTCTTACGATCCTCGCACTCCTGAAGGAGTCTCACCCAGATACTAGTAGCTTCCCTTACAGCATTTGCAGCTGCTTTTACTGCTGCCATGTTTAGTGAAGCCAACAAAAGATAATCATGTTCTGCTTTTCTGTTTTGAACAGGGAACTGAAAGACATAGATGTCATGCAAAACTAGGAAAGTTTTATGAGCACAAGTATTAGTGAAACACCCATGGATCATGCTAGAGTAGGTTAAATGTTGCATAAACATTTTCTGGTACCAAATCTAGTTCAAATATATCTGTAAGATCACATTATTCATTCATGGATCTAATCATAAGGATGAAATCCAGTGTTTGTAACATCACAATTTGCTGATGATTTGGTGGAATAATGCTGCACTTCCTAGTTTCATTTGTAACGAATTCTGTGGCTTTGAATAATTTCGCTGCAACTCCTCTATATTTGTACACCCGTTATAAGTTTGCATTCACTTGCCAAGCTAGAAGTGCTACGGAGGATCAGCAACAAATTTGATTTTACCAAATGATTTAACATTTGAAATATGTCGTACTCTCTCCGTCCTTCAAAGAGTGGTTCCGGAACTTTTTGGCTCACTGGGCTTTTGAGAAAGGGTTTTCACTGTCTATCATTTTGATATAAACTTCCTATACTGGTTCAATTCTGATTGCCCTTCCTTCACTGGCATTTTTCAGGCATTCATTTGGTTACTCAGCCCCTTTTACCTTATTTTTAGAGCAAGGATTATAGAATGAAGGTGAAAAACACTCATTCCTACCCAAGTCAAATTAGAGACCGAGTGAAGGGGTGAGTTTTTGCCCATCGGAAAGGCTATTTTACACATTATGAAGCTGAACATCAGTGGCTTTCTTTCTTTTCTTTGTTTTGTTGGTATTAAAAAAATCCAAGCAGCTTAACTTAACCTCCCCCTTCTTGTTTGAATATTTTAATTACAGAATCGGTAAAGTACCACTTCAAATAGTTTTAAATTAATGAAAAATTATAAAAATGCTTGATAGTTTTGGCTGAATGAATGAGTGTTTTTTGTAAGTTGAAATAGATTGAAGCAAACTAACTTACGGAGTTAGTAACCCTTACATCGATAATAGTAGAGCCATCTAATGTTTGGCTAAGGACTTCAACCCAAGCATTAGATTTATCTACTTCTAAAGCATGCTCAATACAAGAAGGAGGTTCATTTTTCCAAGTTAAATAAGATGAAAATGATTTAGCTTCCTTAGCAAGGATATCAGCTACATCATTAGCTGATGAATGAGTGTTCCCATTCTATAACTTAGTTTTCTTTTTACCAAATTCCTTCGTTTCGAATAAATGTACTCCTCTTATCTGAATTAGAGTTTAAGTTCTTAACATATCTTTTTTCTATTAAAAAAAAACAAGTGGACCAACTTCTCAAAAAGGGTATCTAATTGGCATAATATTGCCTATCTTTACGGTAAATACGATTTTTTGCAGACAACATTAAAAAGGATCCAAAACCTATTCCACTCACATTGGAGCCGGACCCGCTCTTCTGGAGTTAACAGGAGTCCATTTTTGGGAGATGGGTATTATGTGAGGGATGATTTTTGGTTCGTTCTTAATGTTGCCCTTTTAAATTTTTAATTGGGAAGTATATGATAATGATACCGAGTGAAAATTTAAGGGGGTGATGTGCACCCCGGTTTTAAGGGGTGCACAAATTTACCCTCAATGAAATATAAGTAAATTAAAAAGAAATACATGTCACTTTTAGTAGGTACTGTGCATCGTAGCCGTAAGGTCCGTAACCACGAAATGAGCTATTACCCCGTGCTTCCATGGTCTATCTGTATGCACCATGTCAAAAATTTCTATTTGTCATACTAGGTGTCAGGGAAAATTAGTTGTGCTACTGTTTTAAAAGAGTTAAGCGATAGAATTGCTAGCGAGTGATATTGTAATGAACGCCAGTAATAAAGACTCTATCTATCGATGGATACATTATGAATATCGCTCGATTTTGATTATATATCCTAACGGTCGACTCAATAGTGCCTATAATTTTCACACCTCCCCTCTCATTCTTCTTCACAACTTCTCTTCTTTCTCTTAAGTTTCTTTTTGTTTAGTTATTTCCTAAACAAAATTGTCATCAAACAAATATGAGTGAGAAAATAAAATAAAGAAAAACAAAAAATTCAAATGATCTACTAGCACCCCATCCAGTGGACTAGATTATGTCCAGGATAAAGAATATGAGTTTTAAAATGTTAGACAGTTAGCTGGTGATGGTGTACTCTCTGCTCATATATATGGCCATCCAGAGCGAGTTAATCCAGTCATACTAAGAGGTAGTTGGTTAGAGTTACGTACGGTGCTTCGGTACTTTCCCCCTGTTGTTCAAGAAAGAGTCAGAAGATATCTTTGGCGGCATTTATATGATATAAAACCTAGAAACCGTAGGACATATTCGAACGATAATGGAAAACTACAAATACGTTCTTTTTCAAATATTTTGAATGCGGTAAGCTTTTTTTTTTCTTGTAACTAAATTTTTAGATTACGTTTTTTGTTGTATAAAATTCAACAAACTTTAATTATCAATATGTTTTTATATAGAAGTTACACCGTTAATTTATACATGCTGACGGGAATTCCATGCGAAGAAATTTGTTTCCATTTGACATACTAAATTGGGAGTCAGAAGATAGATGGAAAGAAAAGTTGCCTTTAAACTCAAGTGATCTAGGAGGAAATCAGTCATATAGACAACCAAAAAACATATGGATTATAGGTGGCTGGGTTGAATTTTTTTACAACGTGTTAAAGCATTGCTCGGTTGAACCCGCCAAGCGTTGGTATGTCAAGGTTGGTTGTCATGTTTTAGTATCAAAACTCATAAGTCGCTTGATTAAATTACTAGAGTCAACTTCGTTAGGTTAGGCTAGGAAATCTAGAAATGTTAAGACATACAAGCAAGGTTTTTAAATCGTGAATCGAAACGTAAATAGCTATTTGATTTTTTTAGAATTGAATCATATGTTGAATCGTGAATCGTAGATTTATAGTCAACTTTTTTAACACCTCTAAAAATTAATTTACATATAAATATATACCATTTGTTTTTAAGATAATATAATTTTTTAGGAGTTTAGTTAGTAATTGGTAAAATTACGATGCTTTATGGCAGGTGTATTTAAAATTCAGTGTGATTACCCAATAAATGTGATAGTCGTAGTTTATAAACACAGGAAGTAACTTGGTACAGTGGTGTTAATCCCTTAAGCTGCAATGTTTATTTTTATTACCGATTTCGAATAGAAAATGTTAGAAAATGTGCATTGACCGGTCAAGAATCGAATATTGTTTGGAAATCTTCCGATCTTTGGGAAGATTCGATTCATCAATACGAGTTGAATCGATTTTCAACAAAATGACGCGACTCATACGATTCAACTCGTGAATCGTACATACGAGTTTAAAACCATGCATACAAGTATTACTATGAAGACCTGACGAATCCGAAGACATATCAACATCAACGAAGATATCATCATTCCAGTTGAGGTTAGTCATACATGACTTGACTTGTTTCAATTTATGTATCGTTGCTTTCAAGTCGTTTCTAATTGAAAACATAACATGCAAAGTTATATACATGAAACTCTAGTATTAGAGATTAGATTATCTTATTATAATCAAAGTGTCAAGGAAGAATATATCAATAGTTGTGAATGCTTTATATTGGTATATTATATAACAAAGTATAATGCTTATCTTTTGAACTTCGTAATTGCGACATCAACATAATCTTTGTAACTCGTTACTAAATTTGCCAAGAAATTTGTGTTTAAGTACATGAGTTTAAGGAAGTAGACGTACGGACTTATTCCGTAGTTCAAAGAAATCAATAGGAATGAAGGTCTGGTTTTAATTGAAGATCTAAGGTTGGATCGATCCTAGCCTATATAGAAAATTAAGGTAGAACCGATCCTAACTTATGTAGGGAGTCAATGCTGAACCGATCCTTACCTATATTGGGAATCAAGCTAGAATTGATCTTAACTTATGTTGGGTGTCAAGGTAGAACCGATCCTTACCTATATTGGTAGTCATGGTAGAACCGATTTCTTTAGTCATGTACACTTTAGGATGTTTGATTTTGGAAATTAAGTTTGCAAAATAGGAAGTTCAAAATTTCAAGATGTCGGCATAATGAGTAATCTGAACATGACCAAAAATATTATATTTTATTGTTCAAAGATATTGCTTGATACTCAAGGTGAGATCCCAAACCGAAATGTTTGAGAATGTTTTTGAGATTTTCGAATGTATATGTTTTTGTTTTACCAGCAAGCAAAATATATATCTAGAAAAATATATTATTTAAGTGCCATAGATGATGCAGGAGCATTTTATGTTCCCTTAGGAATGTTTTTAATCTAGGAATGTCCTACAAAATAGGGACGTTTTGATAGTTGTTCCTATATTTATTTTAGGGTTTATTTGTTTAGATTTACCTTTGCTAGTATAAATAGGTTATTAGGCCCTTCTTAGAAGGTAGACTTTATTATTGATTTAAGAAAATAATCGTTAGATTATCAATGAGTAATTTGGCTTCTAGCCCTAGACTCAATTTATCAACGTCTTGTTGATTTCTATCATTATATTCTTCTATTTTCTGTCTATTATTAGTTTATGCCTGTCTGTTACTATCCAATCCGCATCAATTGGTATCAGTGCCAAAATCGATCCTACAAACTTCATTATTTGGCGCTAGAAATAAACCCCACAAACCCTAGCTGGCTATAATGGAAGGAAGAATTAGAAGTCGTGGTGGAAGAGGTAATCAAACTTATTCAGCAGAACTTAAAGAGATTAGAGTTATAGTTGACAACATGTTGCTATGGTTGGATAAGCTAGAGCAACGTAGACGTACGGAAGCCCTAATGGAGAACCCAGAAGGCAACCTTGGACCTGTTGAATTTTCGGAAGGCAGTCAAGAGGATTATCATATTACCAATCACACATCTATTGAATTATCGGAAGATAGTCAAGAGGATTGTGATCATGAAAGCGACTCTTCAGATCTACAAGGAGGAGATTCTGAAGATGGCACACATGAGGTGTTCAATGAAACTTTGTTTCATGGACACGTCGATCATGAAGCAGTTTTATTCTCAGTCAATGCGGATGGAAAATATCAAGCCTTCATGGATTGGAGTTCACCACCAGTTTACGATACTTATTCGGAAGCTGAAGATGAGATTTTCTTTCAACCAGATCATATTGATCCTCTTAAGGGAAAAAACACAAGCATTGTAAGTATTCCCGTAAATCTATATTATTCTGTTTATAAGAATCAAGTTATACATACAGTCGACAATCTTAGTTTCATACCTCAAGTTTTATTTACAGTACCAGCTTTGTATAATGTTGATGATACGTTGAGATTGGATTCTTATGAGAAAGAGGAAATGGTGTGTCGTAATAAAACTGGTAGAGAGAATTATATCAGTAGGATTCGGGGGAGAGTTTTCTCGAACTCCAAGAGGGTAACAATAGCGGAAGAATTATCAGAAGAATTAAGAAGCAACACGAGTCATATGTCATCCTATCATGACATTAATACTTACATGAAGAACACAGTTATGCAATAGCCTGAAACAGAAAGTATAGGATGTGTAACTGTGTGTGTAACACCTGACATTGAAGATGAAATCTTATTATCATCTGTGTTGGATCCATTTATGCTATTTACGCTAAATAATGGATACGATTCATGGCATGGAGTTTTCATGGAAGTAGTAAAGCGAGCTCACAGAGGTGACTGCATACTTTCTTTTGCTACTCGGAATTTGGTTGGGGCATTTCCTTCTAACAAGGAAGCGCATCTAAGTCGAGGAAAGGTATGAAAGGCTAGATGTTTTATTATACTGAATACTACCATTGCAATTTTAAGACACGTTACTGGACTGTATTATATCAACATATATTTGTATGGTCTGAATGAAGTAATTTCAAGGTACGTCAAACTTTTAAAAGATCATGTAGGTGCAGCAAGAAGATTTACTGTCCCTGAAAGTCTTGCACCAGTATTTGAAATCTTACCCAAGAGAATGAAGTTTTCCTTGTTCTCTGACATATGCTATTATAGCAAAACTTATCCCGAAGTTGTTGTTGTTATGCCATCTTTAATGGGGATAGAGAAGCACATTAGGATTATGCTAAAGGAGCTGGTGAAGAAATGGGCAAGGTACAAGGTTTCAACATGGTGGGGTTCAAAGTTTTGTGGTAATTATATAAATGACCCTTGTATTGATGGGGCTTCACAAACACCCTTATCACATAATAAATATACCCCTCCCTATCTATAAGCCCATCAGGATCCATTAACATTTTTTTTGTTTCGTTATTTACCCTCCTCTTTTCAACATCGGATCTAATCACTTCATTTTCATTTTCACGTCTAAACTTTTTATTTCTCTATCCTTCTCTTACAACCACCTCCAACACCTCTGAACTACCACCAGAAGCTCAGTCGCCGCTTAGCCACCACCATTTCCTCCACGATTAGCGACATATCAATCAATGTGTTAGTGTTTGATTTTAATCGATTTCAACATTTTATTTATTGTTATTCATCTTTCTAGGTTAATGATTGATTTTCCAGTTCGAGAGATCATATTTGATATTTGATATTCGATTTCATAGTTTTATCACTATTTTTGTGTTTGATTTACACTGATTTCAACTTAATTATTCTTCAAGATAATTACCAGTAAGGAAACACTGATGAATTTCTTTTCCTTCCAGATCTACTTTCTCTCCTGTTCTCCCACATCACCATCACTGTTACTGTCATTTCTCCACTATTTTAATGTCTCGATGATGATAATGGTGGTGTTGGAGGATATAAAATATTTTTTAATAAATTCAGCTAGATGATTTTTTTTACTGGATTTTCAATCTTCTGTTCCATTAATTGATTATTGTGGTGGTGGTGGCAGCGATGGTGGAGGAGGATAAGAGATCTTTATTTAGTCAATTCATCTAAATGATTTTTCGTGCTGGATTTACAATTTTCTGTTCCATTAATTGATGATGATAACAGGGCCGGTGGCTATGGTGGAGGAGGGTAAGAAATATTTGTTTTATAAGTTGACGATGGTGGTAAAGATGTACCAATATAGAATATCGTTGGGGTTGATTCTAATGGAGATGATGTCCATGGTTGTTGTTCTCTTCTTTGGATGAAGATGGTGGCGGTGGCGGCGTCGTTGTCGTGCACGTGAATGAGGAGGTATGTATAGTCTCTTCTCATATGAGTGAGTAATTTGTGGTTTGGGTAACTAATGATTAGTCCATTGTTTTGCTATTGATGTACCGGTTCTCATTGAATCACTTGGTACACATCTCGAAATTCGGTATCAGAATATTAGTAGTTTAGTAATTTTGCGTAGTTATTATGTGCCATTTTGATGAAAATTTAGACATGAATCGTGAATGTTGGTTAGAACTTTTGATGCGGGTTAAGTGTAGAATCTAAGACAGCTGATCAGTTGTCTAATTAAATTTCTCTTTAATTTAATTAATATATATAAATAGATGAACCAATCAAGCATGCCATGTACTTTTCATTCTTTTGTAATGATAACGGACCAAAAGAATTTCCTAGATGTTAGAGATGTATAGTTTTGATATTGCAATACGAACAATCATTATCAACTTTTCATTTAGCTTGGTAGCTCTTAAGTCATTGGCACTTGATAGTGAGATGATTTTTACTCTAACCATATGTTCCCATTTGGTGATAACAGAAGTGTGGCATACCAAGGATAAGTTTGGAACAATTAAAGTTTCTGACTACGGACCATAACTTCATTGAGTTATACTTTTAAATGCAGTGGGTCTTTAATGAATTCAAGCCATGTTCAGTTGTTCACACGGAGTTCTTAGTTTTAGAGATTCGTGGTTTGTTTTTATATTGTGCTTTGTATGTTCTTCTATTTTGTCTGTGTGTATGCATTGATGTTGGAAGGATGGTTGTGGGTGGTGCTTTTTGTTGTTTGGCGGTTTGTTGGTGGTCTTGGTGGTGAAGTGAGAAGGTGGTTTGCTGTTGGTATATGTGAGAAAGTGGAGAGTACCCTTTTCATTTTTTTACCTTCACTCTTACAAGAACCTTATGTGTTAGAAAATTAAACTTGGACATCCATCTGTTTTCTTTTTAATCAATATTCTTTTTCAGGTCTATATATGAGGCTCATTACATCATATCCGGTTGTCGGCTTCCCCGCCTCTCGCAAGTGATCTTAGTTTCCCAAGGTTTGTATATTTTCCAAGCACAATTACTTTTTTTTTTCAGGGAGTACTTGTGTTGGTTCTAATGTTCCACAGTTTAGGGAATCAACACCAAATATTTGTGTATCAACAATAGAAATTGACCTTAGTTTAGGGAGTCAACAACCAATTTTTATGTATCAACAATAAAAATGGTAGTAACAACCAATATTTGTGTATCAACAATAGAATTTGATCTTAGTGTTAGGAGTCAACAACAAATGTTTGTGTATCAACAATAGAAATCGACCTTAGTTTAGGGAGTCAACAACCAAGGTTTGTGTATCAACAATAGAATAATGGTATCAACAACCAAGGTTTGTGTATCAACAATAGAAAAATGGTATCAACAACCAATATTTTTGTATCAACAATAGAAATTGACCTTAGTTTAGGGAGTCAACAACCGGTGTAATATGTATCAACAATAGAAAAATGGTATCAACAACCAATATTTGTGTATCAACAATAGAAAAATGTAATCAACAACCAATATTTTTTTGTATCAAAAATAGAAATTGATCTTAGTGTTAGGAGTCAACAACAAATGTTTGTGTATCAACAATAGAAATCTACCTTAGTTTAGGGAGTCAACAACCAAGGTTTGTGTATCAACAATAGAATAATGGTATCAACAACCAAGGTTTGTGTATCGACAATAGAAAAATGGTATCAACAACCAAATTTGACAAATATTTTTGAACTTTTGATTTTTTGGGTCAACAAATATTTTCAGTTGTTGACGCCTAATATTAATGGCGGCGGCGGCAACAACAGTGGTGGTGGTGGTGGGCGAGTCAAAGTTTTTCCCTCTGCGACTATTATTTTAGCATTCGGAGATCGCTTCCAACAGTCAGTGAAGTTGGTTTATTTTATTTCCATGAGTTGTGTTATAGGGGAATCTATGATGCAATAAAAATATGTCATAGTTTTACCATACGATCAAGAGCGAGAAGAAATGACTGATTTTTGTTCCCGGAAGGTTTTCAATGGAGTTTTAGAAGGTTTATGTCCAGATTACATGTCAACGGATGAGGAATGTTTGAGAAGAGAGGAAGATGGAGTTTCTCGTTATCTGCATTCAATCAGTGGGCATAAATTATTGAAGGAAGTGCAAGTTGAACTCCCTGAAGTTTGTGAATCCAATATTCAGAATTTGGGTTTGGAAAGTCAACAACAATGGTTAGAAAATACAGGGACTGACTTGGAAAACTGTATATGGTGGTTATTGGTAGTTTATGTGATATTCTTAGAGATGATGTTTACCTTTTGTCAAGAATATTTGGCTGCAGCTCTAAGGACTTCATTAGTGGATTTTATTCTTAAGGTAACATGTGCGAAAGGGAAACTAGTGACTAGTAGTACTGACAAGCTGGATCATTTATTTGTTACCGCAGACAAAAGTGATAGGCATGATATAAATATAGCTACTGGTCATCTAAGGAACAAGAATCTTCAAGAAGCAAGAGCTACGATGTTACTTCATAATGAAATTAATCTTGTTTCCGATCGTGGGAAAACAAAAGAAATATCGTTTTGTGTCTTAAACATTTTAGTTAACCGAATACAGTCTGAGATTACATTTGGTTTTCATCCACAGCAAGCGGATGATTTTGTATCGCTTCCATGGGATACACATATCGGTAACGATAGAAAGACTGATGCTGGTGACAGAAGCAGTATGCGTCGAAAGGTAAGAACTACCAGTAGTAAGATTAATGAGAATCACACAATAGCAACAAATATTAATAGATGTTAGGAATATTTACAAGGAAAACCAGGGAGGAATTTGTTGTTTGCTTGTCGTGATTCAACCACTAGACCGGACCAGAAATTAACATGTTTTGGATATCAAGATACGGTAGTGGAGTTAATGATTATTTCTGGGATCAATTTTGGTGATTCGGGTTTCGTGTTTGATCGTGGAAAATCAGCAAGGAACTCATATGGTGCACCGAAATTGGATAACATTTCTTGTTCATTATCGTTTAGGATCTCCAAGGCTATGGGTTTTGTTTTCAATCGTGGGAAGGTCGAAGTGACAACAAAGATATATGCAGAATTCATATAACATCTCATTGGAGCTGAGATTTATTTCAACCTGGGGTGGTTGATGCATGAGCATTTTATGTTCCCTTAGGAATGTTTTTAATCTAGGAGTGTCCTACAAAATATGTACGTTTTGATAGTTGTTTCTATATTTATTTTATGGTTTATTTGTTTAGATTTACCTTTGCTAGTATAAATAGGTTATTAGGCCCTTCTTAGAAGGTAGACTTTATTATTGATTTAAGAAAATAATCGTTAGATTATCAATGAGTAATTTGGCTTATATCCCTAGACTCAATTTATCAACGTCTTGTTGATTTCTATCATTCTATTCTTCTATTTTCTGTCTATTATTAGTTTATGCATGTCTGTTACTAGCCAATCCGCATCAATAGCTAATATTGAGTTGTCCATGAAGAATTTCAGTTACACACATGTGAAAAAGAGGGGGTACAACAACCACACCCAACAATTCGTTTGGCAATCTGAATAAACAAACTCCAATATACTTTTAAGAGAATCAACTAGACAGTTAGACTCAATATAAAGCAAAGTATATCAAAGAGTTTTATATCTCTATCTCTCAATTCAATCTGCAATCAGCAATCAGCAAATAGGAATTTTCAAGCCCGATTGAATATAAGAGAAATAACTTGAACGGTACCAAAGACCAATGTTCAAGGATCAATCAATTTCAATCAACAACCAAAGGTTGGATTTCCCAATTGATCGATTCAATGCACAAACTGTGATATTTCAATTATATAACAAAATATAATGAGGAAAATAAATAACACAGACACCAAAAGTTTTGTTAACGAGGAACCCGCAAATGCAGAAAAATGGACCTAGTCCAGATTTGAATACCACACTTTATTAAGTCGTTACAGACACTAGCCTACTACCAATGAACTTCGGACTGGACTGTAGTTGAACCATAATCTATCTCACACTGATTCAAGGTATAGTTGCGCTCCTTACGTCTCTGATCCCAGCAGGATACTACGCACTTGATTCCCTTAGCTGATCTCACCCACAACCAAGAGTTGCTACGACCCAAAGTCGAAGACTTGGTAAACAAATATTTCTCGCACAAAAAAGTCTATTGGAATAGATAAATTTGTCTCCATAGAAATACCTATGAGTTTTGTTCCGTCTTTGGATAAATCAAGGTGAACATGGACCAATTGATATACCGGACTTATATTTCCGAAGAACAACCTAGAAATATCAATCACCTCACAATAATCTTAATCGTATGGTAGCGAAACAAGATATTGTGGAATCACAAACGATGAGACGAACATGTTTGTGATTACTTTTTATCTTGCCTATCGGAGAATAAATATCGAGACAATCTTAAAGAAGATCGTACCCAAACACGATAGAAGATGCAATATAGAATCACACAACTACAGAGAAAATAGTTGGGTCTGGCTTCACAATCCCAATGAAGTCTTCAAGTCGTTAACCTACAAGGTTTCGTGAAAAACCTAAGGTTAAAGGAGAATCGACTCTAGCTTACGCAACTAGTATCACACATAAAGTGTGGGGATTAGGTTTCCCAATTGCTAGAGTTC
Source organism: Papaver armeniacum (assembly GCA_023531295.1). Lineage (NCBI taxonomy): Eukaryota > Viridiplantae > Streptophyta > Magnoliopsida > Ranunculales > Papaveraceae > Papaver > Papaver armeniacum. The sequence goes on from JAJJWW010009274.1 coordinate 203,106, forward strand.
TCCTTTATATAGTTTTCAAATAAGGGTTTGCAATCTAAGTTACCTTGGTAACAAAGCATTCAATAATCACCGTTAGATGAAAACCTGATTAGTTTCAAGATAATATCTTTCAACTGTTAGATCGAACTTAGTTTGTTACACAAAAATGAAATGTACCTTCATTTAGGTTTATGTAACCGTACCTAAACGTGTACACCATGTTGGCTCAACAATAGTTAACCAAGGTTAGCTATATGAACACTCTCATATAAGCCTTATTCATCTCAATCATAACTAGTTCAAATGACTCAAATGAAACTAGTTAAAGAGTTGTTAAATTGTTGTATTCTCATAGAAATATACAAGAACACAATTGAAGCAAAATCGGTTTGATTCACTCGAATCAATTCATGAACATTATAACCACGACTTGCAAAGAATGCATTCCTTAATATATAAATATATTAGTTCATGTACAAAACCGATTTTAGAACTTTAACCTTCAAGTACGCGAACATGTACGCATACTTGAAATACCCGGACTGAAATTAGGTTTCGCTAGTACGCGAACAGGTACGCATACCACCAATCCCAGCAGAAATTCTCGGACATGAACCTTACGCCAGTACGCGTATGGGTGAGCATACTTGGTTCCCGGATTTCTCAAACCAACAAGTACGCATACGGGTATGCATACTATGGTTCCCAGACATGGACAACATATGTGCAAGAGTACACAACATGTCACAATTCAATAATGGTTAAGTGTTCTAAACTCTTTATTTCAATCATTGAAACTTTCTTAGAGGATGACAATAGCCGTTTTCACACACTATTAGCATCAATGCAATTTTCAAGTTATTGAAATAATCATAAAGAAACATTCCAAGTATACACCAAATGATTTTATCACACAAACCATGTAAGATGTTACTCGGCGATTTTCACATGATCAAGATGAACTTGGTCGAAGCGAAAGCTTGCCAACACATATTCCGAGAAATATGTAAACGAGTTAAACTCGGCTCGAAATCTCAATGTATAATAAAAAACTATATTGTAACACGACTTATGTCTCAATATAGGAGATAGAGTAGAAATAGACTTTCCAAGTGATAGATGAGTTTCAGTCTCCACATACCTTTTTGTTGATGAAGTTCCACAAGCTCTCCTTAGTAGTTTTTCGTCTTCAATGATGAACGTCGTGAAGTCTAATGGTCAACTACACAATCTATCCTAGTCCGAGACATCTATAAGTAGACTAAAAATCAAGACTTATAGTTTTGATTACTAACATTGACAAACAAGCTTGAGATAGCAATGCTTGTGAGTTCGACCGAGTAGTGCTCTGACAAAATGTACATTGGTTAGAATTAGACATAACCGAATTTTGGTGCTTCATAACATATCTTGAGAATAATTTCGGTTATGGAAATTTCTTGGTGTTCAAACTACTTTGGTCTATAAATAGTGAAGTGTGTTCTTCATGTATTTCGTTTTGTAGCCACAATTATAGCCGACTAATAGTATTACTCGTAATACTATCTTGAAGAGGAGAGTCACCTAATTAGGAGAAATCTCTTACGTCCTCTTGTTTAAATATTTCTTTGGGATAAAGAAGCGGCTAGATAGTATTTTTGGTGGGAAACTATAATTGCATTGTTCTTTTAGTTTTCGATTATTGATTTGATTGACTAACAGTTGTTAACTCTTGATTGCACCTAGTTTGATTATTCTTGAGAGCCTTCTCTTCTAACATAAGTTCATTCAAACTAGATCAAGAGATTAGCGGTAGTTCAAATATGTATTTAGGTCTGACATTGACTTGTGATCATCCATTGTTAACAGACTCTGTTATGTGCGTGATCGATTTCCCTTTGACGTCTTGGTCTTCGATGTTGGGTAGTTTAGCTTCTCTTTCGGCCTTGGTTTCGGAAAGTGACGTTCACGTTTCACTTAAATCCTCAAAATATTTTTCCGATCATTGTAATTATAAGTCGATGTTACCTATCTTATGGAAAAGTACCCACAAAAATCTCATAGCGACCGGCGTACTTAGGAAGACTAATTAATTTTATTCTGCCATAAAAAAAATTCGGCTTCATCTTCGTCCTTGACTATGAAAAAACACTTTGAAGGCAAATAAAAGGGCCATTACAGTAAGAGAACCATATTGATCGACATCAAGTCGATCGATCAGCTTAGTGAACCCCGCAATAACTTCATCTTTTGCCTTCATAAAGATTTTCTTGTCTTCTTTATACTTGTCCAAAAGAGTTGTTTTCCCACCTCGCATGGAATGTTATTGATGCATATTCCCAATTTGGTTAGGACGGTTGTAATACTACACACTGTAGTTTCCACATCGTTTTAACGGTTTTCACGTCATTTGTTAGGGCGGTTGCATCCACTACAATTTTTTCCACTCTTTTACTCTCATATGATGTAGTGTCCTAAATAATTTTTTTACTGATCTTTCTAATCGAGTCATTGTTGATAACAATCCATCAAATGTTGTTTATATTTAGTTTATATTAATAGCGGAGTATACAAAATCAATCCTGCTTATATTTAGAAAAAAGATCATAAACTGATACAAAGATTAAAAGCTGTCAAATCTCCGCAAAAAGATGATTAAATCATGATTTGATTTATTCAAAACACAAAAAATCAATTTTGATGAACTTATTAAACAACCTTATACGTAAAGAATGTAAGAGAAAGATAAATTTTGAAAAAAAAAAGGGATATTTAGCGTTTGGTACCCAATAAATGTCCAACACCTAGCTTTGGTACCCAATATTTGAAATATTAAGGGTTGGTACCTAAACTTGCCATTGACTGTCAAGTCAAACGTTGACCAATATCTATTTTTATTTCCGCTAATTATGTTTAAAATAAAAATGAATTTTACACATTTACCCTAACCTGAATTTTGTTTCTCCTCAATCTCGAATCATGCAGGATAGCCGAATCAAATTGGGAATCATTAGGCTCCCATTATAAATCTAATGGCATGCGAGGAACTGTGAATGGAAACGATGTTTAAGGAAAAATTAGTTGCCATGGAGAAGATATGCGTCTGAAATCAGATATCCTGGTAACTTTCACACAAAAAGGTAGGGTTGTCTTAGGTATCTTTTATACAACTGAAGATGTTGGTAGAGCTAACGACACCGCAGGTATGGAATTTCGTGGATCAATCTTCATTTTTCATCATAGAAAGATTGTTAATCTTAAACAATCATAATAAGGAAAATAATAAAAATAGTCTTAGTCAGAGTAATGTTATCCAATCAAGTGTAGGAGGATTTTCATCTTATTGATCTGCTTCAAGCGCCGATGGTGGCCGGACTATGAGTGGTAGTGGATTTGGATCTGTTAGGTATCATTTTGGTCATTTCGATATGAATTTTCAATATCCAGATGAAGTATTACCAATAATAAATCTTCCTCTGTTTTATTTTGATGGGATTTTATGACCTGACCAACGGCTTAGATTGGATCATTTTGTATCTGATTTTCATCATCAAATGGACGACAGTGGTATTGTTCATTGTGATTCAGGGTCATCATGCGTTTCTAACACCGTCAAATCATCTCAACAACATCCTTAAATTATAACAATCAACCTAATATCAAACTAATTCCACTAGAGGACTGGTGGTTGCGATTGTTACTAGCCCGAAAAAGAAGTAGCTGATACTGGTTCGCGGACGAACATTAACATTTCAAACTAAAAAGTAATAAACAAGAAGGGTAAATAGGGAAAAAGTTCTAGTAATAATAATAAAAGAAATTTATAAACTAAAAAAAATAGAAAATAAAAAAGTCAAAATAGTCATTGACGGTCAACCGATGGTCAAGGTACCAACCCTTAATTATTCAAATGTTGGGTACCAAAGCTAGGTGTTGGACATTTGCTGGGTACCAAACGTTAAATAACCCCAAAAAAAAAACCCTTATCAGTAAAACCCAACACACTTATCGATTTAGAGGTACAATTACAGAAACCCAAAAGAAAACAAAACATTTGAAATTTTGATTATTTGTGAGTTATCCTCAGAAACAACAATTTGATTTGAGACCAATATTCAACTATTAAATTAACACTACTCACAACAAAAATATACTCAGGGAAAAAAAACCTCAACAATAAAATCCAGCATAATTTATCAAGAAAATTGAGACCAAATGAGAGTAAAACAGATAATGTTATCTTAACCTAGACAAGGAAACTACAAAGCAAGAAAAACCCAAATCCCAGCTTATGAAGTAAACAAACCTCTTTAACTACAAAGACACCACAAGATAATTTAACAGAGCAATATAAATTTATCATTCTTCTAAAATAAAGAAGATGAGAAACCAGATATCTATAAACCTTAAAGTCTTAAACTAAGGAATTTAAGAAACAATTATCAAAGAAAGTTGTTGGCAATAAACTTCTTCCTATAAAACTAATAATCAATAAAAGAAAAAGACAATCAATCAAAAATTATATAAAATTAAAAAAATATTTTCTAATGGGATCACGTAAAGTAAATAAACCCCAACTTTTTTAAGTGTTATGTTGCTAAAGAATGACAAGCAGCTCAATAAAAGTATCAACAAGAAGTATTCAGCAAACCCCATGAAGATGTATGCAACGTAAAGGTGGTTGAACAAATTAAATCCAAAATATATTCCAACCAATGTTCTTAGAACTGTTTATGATAATGTTCATGGTTTTAACAAGATTTGAAGATTGGGAATCTATATCAGGCGTATAATGATAAATTATTAAAACTAATCTAAGAAAGAATTAGATTACTTGTATCGTTAATCTTTTACTTCTTTATTAGGGTGAAAAGAAAAATAAAAGAAAAAAAAATAGTTAAGTCACCAAAAGGACAGAATCTCAATATGAAATTAAAAACTCAATCAAGACTCATCAATGGATTATGAAGTACCGCTACTTAACTATAACATCTAGGTAAAAAAAAAAATATTGTATCCATATAATGTTTATATATTTCTTTCATGTATTAAATAATTTAGTTATGTAATATGTCTCATGTGTTTAAATATATTAATAAAAGCATAAATATGAAATGATAATTCACATAATTTAAGTCTTCTTAACGATGTATTAAAATCTAAGAGTATATTACAAGACTGTTGGAAAGATATTCTTTATGAATAAAAGAACCCAACCAAACTTGTTAAAGTTTGTTGAAGTTAGTAGCTTAATTTTAGCTTAAACATTTCCTGGTACCAAATCGTAGTTTAATATTTGTAACAATGCAGTATTCACTCATTGATCTAATTGTAAACATCATAAGAATGTAACTCGGTATTTGTAGTATCACGAAACCTATTCATGTTGCAATATTTCTCAAGTCATTCATGGCTCTAATTTATAAAGTTACAAGTAGTGATTTGGAATACACTGAATCACTTTCTAAATTCGTTTGTATTGGATTGTCACTATAATTTGATATGCATCACTTTAATAATTCTCACCTCAATATTGGTCTGCAAAATCTAATATTAATGTTCAACTAAAGCTGCAATATGCTTGTAGTCGGAAGTTTTGTAAAGGAGGATTTGGCATATTCCTCAGGCGTAGGGGTGATGAAGACCGGTGTGGTGACCCTGTTGTTGCTAAAACTGGGTGTGCCCGAGTTGGCGTCTCTGCATTCTTCCACACCATTGAGGGTGTCAAGAAGGGGTTGGAACTTGTCGGGAAGTATCATGATATTACTCGAGTCTATGTGATGTGCAATTCTGATTTGGTGACAGTGAATATAAATCAGTGTTTCCAATATAACATGATAGGTTCCTATGGTTTCCATAAAAATGGTACAACTTCGTATCGTTTTGATGTATTTTGTCTATCTTGTTTGAGGTACAACGTGGATGAGCTGGCTGAAGAATTTGAGGTCATATGTCAGGTCTTGAAAGATATTGTGGTTTTAGGAAAGAAGTATTGTCGCCAAGATTTAGTAGTTAACTGTGGAAGACATATGAACAAAGGTGCTAATTACTTGTCGAAAATGCAACTTCGTAGAGGAGAAGAGAAGGAATTTGATCCACATGGGTTTCAAATGTAGTTGAAGCATATGGTTCGTAAGATGGAGATTGAATGGGACAACATCAACATCATTACCACTTGAAAGTCCTGGGTATAGGTGGAAATTTTTTGGTACTAGGATTCTCTGTGCATGATTTTGGTCAATATCATGTAAATAAGTCTTGGCGTTTGACAAGAGGTCGCTAGTTTTATTGTTATCTGTTAAGTTATATTTTGATGAGAGACATGTGCTTAATTTTTTTTTCCAGTAACTCCACAAACATCCTCATCAAATCTAATACTGTCTAGTTTTACTTTACTTAGTGTGATATTCAGGTTTTAGTTTCCAAAAATTAGCTAACTTCCGAGTCACAGTTCAGTATATCCACGTTATCAAACAAACTGGTGGTCAATGAATCTGTTGTGCTAGAAAGAAAAACAGTATTGGGTGGTAGGTATGTGAGCCTTGTCCTACCTTACATGCAACAAAGCGTAATGACTCCTATATTTTTTTCCCTTATATGAAGTCAAAAACGGCGAGTGTGTAAGTGAGTTGATTAGATAGCTATATCATTCAAACAAACATTAAGTGATAGAATATTTGGCACCAAACCATTCCGCCAAACTTAAGAGAGGGAATGCAAGATCCAAGCGAAAGCAACATTGCTGTGTTATTTGCAATTATAATTCTGGAAGCATATTAGAGGAGACTGACTTATGAGACTAGAAGGGTTCCATGACAACCTTCAAAATTTTAGTGTAAACATCCAATGGGTCGTACATAGGTAGGCGATTAGGGCCCGGGATGACATGGACCCCCTTTTTTGTGTTTTTATTTTTTTTTGTATATATTCTAGTTATTGTGTATTTTGCTCATTGGATGGGAAAAAAACTACCACGGTGTATCGTATTTTTTACAAATTCCTAGAATTTCTTAACAGATTTCCCAAGTTTTAACTATTTTGGACCAATAAAACATTTTATATTTGGTCTCAATGAGTTTCCAGCTTTCTATTATACAAAAGTAAAAACCTAATTGGCTATAAAGAAGTTATATTCTCTTGTAGATAACACTTTAAAGGCATCATGTATCAAGCTTCAATATTATCTAAAGCATGACATGGGTTCCGATATTGATGGACATAAATTGTACGTCGAAATAAAAATTCTAATGAGTTATTTGCCAGAAGAGACTAGAAGGTTAATTGAAGTGTTAAATTTTTTGAAAAATATGGAAGGATGCTACCCAAATGTTGAAATTGCATACATGATTTTATTGACAATTCTAGTTATAGTTGCCTCTGCAGAAAGAAGTTTTTCAAAGTTGAAGCTGACATAATCTTACCTTCGGGCAACAACGTCACAAAAAATATTGAATGACCTATAAATATGATCTATCTAGGTGGATATGGTAACAACATTGGTTACAATGCAATCACTAATAAATTTGTATCGAAGAGGCCAGAAAGGTTAATTCTTAGTAGATTAGTTACTTTTAAGTAGTTGTTTCTATTAGAAAATTTTATTGTATATGTTATTTATGTTATCTTTGTATTTTTAACAATCGGTAATGTTTTTAGGGCCCCATTTCCGATTTTGTCCTAGGTCCTCTAAAAAGTTTGGTACGGCCCTATGAATAAAGACCCGTAGAGCCAAAATACCTAAAACTAGAGGATGTGATGCATTTGGTCCTTTGAACTCATAATGCATTTGATAGTATTGGAAGTACTTCAAATCTTTGAATGCATCACATTCTACATAGATTTCCCAAGTTCATGGCCCTAGCTAATTTGTAAACATCAGGAGTACAGATTTGGAATATACTGAATCACCTCCTAGTTTCGTTTGTACTGAATTGTCCCTATGAAGTTCATTACAGTTTGATATGCATCATTTAAATAATTCTCACCTCAACATTGATCCGCAAAATTTTGAGATTTATGTGCAAGTAAAACCGCAGTATGCTTGTAGTCAGAGGTCTTGTATCCTTGTAACATTTTAGCCCTTCTACAAGCACCTAAATCAGAGCAGAATTAGTTACCATCATCAACTAGAGATACATTTGGCTTTTTAGAATGGGATTTTATTGCTCCTCATTTTGTACATAAATTTTGAGCTCTTATTGTCTCATTAGTGTACCCTATACTGCCAAGACCTCCAGGACCGTCTTAATAAATGTGAATAGTAAATCGTTGTTTTCAAGAATGAATTTACTTTACTTCAAATTCACTGGTGTTATTTGACAGCCTTTAAGTTGGAGTGTTAGACTAGGTCTTACGGTGGAATTCCAGCTATTTTGAAGCTGGGAAAGACTCATCCCGTTTAACTACGGCTACTTACAATTTCTCTTCTTCTCTTATTCTATCTTAGCTAGTATAAACATAAATCACCATTTTTCCCTCGTAAATCCTAATTTTAGTTCATGGGTATTTTTTTCCTTTATTTCATCGAGAGAGGGAAGTTTGTTGAAAACATGGTACAATTTACAAAGAATAGGAGTGACAAAAAAAAGTAAATAAATAAATAAATAACAACAAAGGAGATACAATCTGTCCCATGGATTTATGGTGGAGTCTAGTAATGATAGTTCTTTTCTAATAAAACATGCTTTCCCGAAAAAAATGCACCAGTCGAGCCTCCAGTTGAAATTTCTATTGAAGGCAGAACTCCAACTTAGACGGGAAGCTTTTGCCTCCACACTGACCTAGAAATGAGACAAAGGCACAAAGATTTTTCCTTAAAAATTCTTATATTCCACTCAGAAGACCAAATACTTCAAATCACTATAGATTTTTCCTTAAATCTTTTTGATTTTGTTTGCAATCATTTTTATTCTTTATTATTCTTGGTTGATTTTGATGTTTTTGCTTCTCCTTTTTCCTGAATCTATTTATTGTTTCTTCTAAACTTTTTCTGGGTTTTGATGGACCTTTCTTAGAGTTGTTCCTATGGAACGAGCAAATCTTTGATTTGTTCATTTTACCCCTACTATGGACTCAACAAACTTGAAAAACATATGGGCAAACCAATAATATTGAGGGTTTGTTGATTGCGTACGTTGATTAGGCGCACGCTTATTCAAAAAATGCGCAACTGAACAAGAAATGTTGTCGTGTGAAATTCAAACTCCTGCGGGTCTTCCAAAACTGCCCACTATTTTTTGAGTTTCCCAAAAATTATTTACTACTTCTTTATTCACTTTATCCTATTTTGTCTCACTTCATCCTATTTTATCTCACATAAATATAATATTTTATACTTTAATTTTATCCTACAAAACATTTTATATTAAAAATAAATATTAGTGGGGCTCTAGAAAACCAAATCTGTTCATTTTGCTCTAGTTTTCCATGGTGGAAAACACAGTTTGTTCAGCCACGAGACTCAACATTTTATTTTATTTTTTGATCATTGCCATAGGAACTTCCCTTAGTCCCTTTATGTTTTTAGTATTTTGTGCTTGTTGTTTTGCGCCTATCTCCAGCAGCTTTCTTTGATTCTGTTGTAATGGTTTGCATGTCCATTTCTATGAATATTGATCCTATTAAGGGAGGTCGTTCTTCTTTGATTATGGAGAAACACCCTGCAAAAAGGATGGTTTCTGTTGCAGTTTTGAATGCACATCCTTTTCCTTATTTAAAAGGAGAATTACTAGCAATTAAGCTCACAAATAGTATGTATATGATAGGTTTGAATCAATGGAAGTTCAACCTTATTGGGAGGCTTGATTTAAACCATGTGAAGCTAGAGAGTAATTAATTGTTTTCTCAGTGGAAGATAAAAAAGTGAAGTTAAGCTCATTCCAATTGGAAAGGGGTTCTTCGTTATAAAGCTGGATAATGAGATTGATAAGATTAAGATTTGGTCAGGAGGCTATTGGAAAGTTGATGATCAAATTTTGCAAGTAAGAGATTGGGAACCGAGATTTAACCCGAAAAATCGGAGATCTTCTTTAGCTAAGGTTTGGATTAAGTTTCTAAGACTCAGCTTAGAATATTGGAAAGAGGAAAATTTGTTGGCTATGGCTAAAGCTTTCGGCATACCTATCCATATAGATAAGAACACTTTTTCTATGGATTTTGGTTTTTTTGCAAGTATTTTGCAGGTTGATTTTGCAGCTAAAATCCCAGATCGAGTTTGGGTTGGTGAAGATGTTGAAGACAATGAAGAGGGTTTTTGGCAGTGTGCTGAATTCCCCAAGGTCCTCAAATTTTGCTCTGACTGAAAAATTGTGGGATATTTGGTCACTGAATACATGTCAAAAATGGAGCATGTTTCGATTGAATTTTGAGGATACTTCTGTTGTTAATGACATTACTAAGAAAAAGAAAAAGATGACTAAGAAAACCAATGAGTGTTTATCGCTTGAAGAGATTCCAGAAGATATTGATGGGTTGTGAAACAAGTGTTCAACCGTCGCTTGAAGTGGCAAATAGAACATCTACAGATCCATCTGTTCCTCATGGGTTTGAAAAGTACAATAGATTTCACGGGTTTGAAGACAAGCAAGAGGTTATTTCATATCCCTTAGTAAAGGAAGATGCAAAGGTCAGCACCAAACAAGCTTTGAGCCTAAAGTCAAAAGCTACAGGAAATGGTATGTTGAGTTCAAAAAAGAAAGGTAATCCTAAATCCCTCGATGATCCTAATAAAATATCATACGTTAAGCTCATGGGTGCAGGTTCTTTATGGGGATTAAGCTTTCACTCTTCAAAGAAAGGTCAAAAAGAAATGCTCAACGACCTTAAGAAAAATCATAAGGATCTAACTATGGAAGAGGTTGATGAGAGTAATACTTGATTGTAATTAACCATCATGGTATGCAAATTTCAGCTATTACTTCGTGGTATTCCAAGAGAATTTTTCTTCTTGTGTACTTTGAAATTCCATTTCTTTAGTTTTCTATTTTTTTCTCTTGTTTTTATTTCAAGAATTTGTTGCTGCTCTTATTAAATGGTAATGTCCTGCGCACGACTTGTGTGCTTTTAAATCTATTTTCTATTGACCGATCAAAAAAATAAATAAATAACTATAGCATGGACCATATCCCAGACAAGGCCAAAAATGTCTCTAGAGGACCCCGAGACCATGACTTTTTTGTAGTTTAAAATTTGTCAGATTTCGATGATAAACCCACCTCTGCAGTTGCTTTTAAGAAACGATTAACATATGAAAACATAATACTCTACGTCCTTCAAAGAATGAGTGCTGCTGGAATATTTTTTCACACATAAATTCTAACAACGCTCTCTTTCCTAATCTGGGCACAACCGAGGAACCCAATTAGCATTACCATGAGCAAGGACTACATTTTTCTATTGAATGGTTTTCATTGGTGAGCAATTTTCTTGGGGATGTCTAGGTTATTCCCATTTAGAAATTCTACTCAAATTCAAAATGATATACCAATGATCTTCCACAACTAATTTTACAATGTAACAAGTCGTTTATCCGAACTAGTTGGGCCGACCGAGCGAAGCGAGGGAGGACCTTTGTATGTCCACTTTTTTTGTAAAATCTAAGTGATCAATTGACACAAAAAGATTGGAAATGGTTAGGGCCGAAAAACCAAAAATGTCCCTCCCTTTTAGTTCAATTACTATAACTCCTTATGTATCCTATCTTTTCAGGGGTATAATTGGAAAGAAAACTTTAATATATAACATATCTAAAAATCTGTGCCTTGGGGTATAATTGGAAAGAAAACTTTAATATATAACATATCTAAAAATCGATGATTATTGAAACTCAATTTTGTACACATCTAAGTTCGTTTCTTTGGCACTAAGTATTAATAAAATAATCAATTCTTAGTTTAGATACATCTACTAATCCTTTGTTTGATACATCTTGGAATTTTACAAATTTTATCTCGTTGGAAATGTTATAAAAAACTCTACATGAAACTATAAACAAGTACAAACAACAATATCAAATTTAGAGTTTTTCCTAGTTTATGGGTATCAAAACATTAAAGAAAATTAAAGATTTCTTTTTCTTTTTCATATACCATAATTGATTTATTTATTTTATTTTTATTATATGTATGCCATGGGTAACTTGACTTTAAGCAAAAAATTCTGGTTGTCCTTTCTTTTCTTATATCCCTTTTCATAGAGAGTATTTATCATTTTAGGCACAATTTTACGACAACTCTTTGAATTTTTTTCAAGATATGCATACACTTGAGAATTGTGTAGGATCGTCATTAATATTATGTCGAATATCCATATAAAGTAGCTACCTAGAAAATCGACATATGTGATTGGTTGGCATATAATCCAAATTATGTAGGATTAAGATTCAAATATATTCTGGCAGCCACCTTATTTGCTTACATAAAAATTAACAATCCTTTATGTGTTTTAGAAATTTGGTGCAAAACCAAAAAAAATAGTTGAGTTAGCATCGATAAATATGTCAAAAGTTGTACTCTTTTCCCTTGGCTTCGGTTTTGTCCCATGTGGTTTTCCGACAAGGTTTTAACGAGGCAACATCTCATTGACGTTTTCTCCAAAATGTTGATATTTTAATGCTCTTTTTCCTTTGTCCAAATTTTTTCCCATTGGGTTTTCTTGGCAAGGTTTAGTGAGGCAATTTATTCAACATGGTGGTCATCCAAGGGGGAGTTGTATAATTTTTGTTATTTGGTGGATTCCACCATTAACTAGGTCATTTTGTTAGGCCAAATCACATAACAATCCCTTAGTAATTTGGATGTCATTCCGATCCACATAAGGTATGCCACAAATTCAGTTTTGTTCACTTATGGTAATTTATATACTTCTTGGCTCTATGTTGAAGAAACTACATCAACAACTTCGCAAATCATCGGGAAGCTAGCAATCCATGACACAAGTTCTCAATGTGTTGAAGAAGAATGTAGACTCCGCAAAAGTATTATCGAAGGCATTATTGCTTGTACAACACAAATGAAGACTTCATCAACTATCCGACATCTTCATGAAAGCACAGTCCTCCTCTCGCATTCAAGAAATTCGTTCTTCGAAATTGGAAAGTCTCGACTCAAAGATTTGCACGCCAAGATGAAGTATTTATGTGGGGAGCACTATCATCAATTTAAGGTGCATTCACCGGACTTTATCACGTTGTACTCTTTTTCCTTCATCAAAATATGCTTGTAATGACTTAGCCACAAAGTGGTCATCGGGGGGGAGTGTTATAAACTAGGTTTATTTACTATATCCATCCATCTTCTTTACAAGAGTATTTATCATTTTAGGCACAATTTTAGAAAATTAAATATATATCCATTATGCAAACCACCACAAAAGATACATAACACTTATGTAGCAAAATTTGGGTTTATGCATCAACTAATTTTTGGTTGCAACTAATAAAACGATGTACTCCCTCCGTTTCAAGAAAAATGATACTTTCATTTTGGGCACAATTCTCGAAAATTGAAAGTATAGCCATTATGCAAACCACCACAAAGGATGCATAACACATCATGCAACCATATTTTGGTTTATGGATCGACTAATTTTCCGTTTCAGAAAAAGTGATACTTTCACATCCCGTTTCAGGAAAAGTGATACTTTTACTCCATTTCGGGAAAAGTGATAATTTCACTCCGTTTCGGGAAAAGTGATACTTTCGCGCCGTTTCAGAAAAAGTGAAACTTTCGCGCCGTTTCAGAAAAAGTGATACTTTTTCTGAAACAGAGCGAAAGTTCCGTTTTTTCCGAAACGGGGAGAAAGTATCACTTTTTCTGAAACGGGGTGAAAGTATCACTTTTCTGAAACGGGACGAAAGTAGTCGAAGACATACCGTATCTTTAGATTCTTCTTCGGTCGGCCATCCCACCATGGAAACGGTCTATCAACTTACTCTTAGTTTCTTCCGGTTCTCAAGTAATGAGAAACTTGACCAACCTATGAGCTTCATCATCATCGATATCCGCATAACAAAACTATCAAGCAAAAGTATAATCACCGTCAGAGCCAATGTAGAGCAAGGGTGTGCAAATCCCCGTAATGTTATAATTTTGTAAGCCAGAGAAAAGAAAGAACCATTTTTTGGGGACCAGCCTTTTTTTGGGGGACCATTCTTTTATTTTGGGTAAGATATTAGAAGTAAATCTAGGTCATCTCTTATCTAGATATTCATGATAATACTTAAATTACCCTCTGATTATTTTTGGTTAATGATTAGTTAGTGTTAATATTAGTTAGTGTGATTAGTGAAATGATTTTTAATAAAGATTTGAGATTAAAAAATCAGATATTTAAAAAAGAAGTAGAATTATTGAGAGAGAAAAGTTAGAGAAGATGAAGAAGAAAAACATGGAAAATAATTTTTTTTTTGAGTTCACTAAGCTAGACTATTCAAGTGAAGAATTATTTCTTAGATTGTGAATGTATTCTTCCCCAAAGCCAATCTCAAGATGGAAATTGATGGATTTTACCAACCACAACCGGAGGAAGACTATTTGGGTACCCAGGTATGCTCTAAACTTAGATAATGTTGGTTGAATTGGTCCAAATTTTCAAAAAAATGTGAATTTGTTAAGTAGATTTGGGCTTGTTCGGTTACCTTGTGTGAAGAACATGTAACCGAACTCATCTGAAAGTTCGGTTACTTTTTCTAAACACATAGGTTACCGAACTCTCCAATAATGGAGGTTTTTGAAGTTCGGTTAACAGACATGTTACCGAACTTTGTAAATAGGGTTACAGTGTTATGTTCGGTTTGGCCGAAATGTAACCGAACTTTAGGGTCTATAAGTTCGGTTAGTTTGCAACCAATAGCTAACCGAACTTATGTAAAATAATATTGCACATTAGTGTACAAAGTTCGGTTGTTTCGCAAACTTCATACTAACCAATATCTAACCGAACTACACACAATTAATTAAGAGTTCGGTTTGTCAAGGTTTTTTGCGAACAAACCGAACATAGTGGGACAAGTTCGGTTAAATTGAAACTCAACATAGTGGGCAAAATAACACAGTTCGGTAACATTGGATTATTTTTTTTTTTTTATTTTTTTTTTTTTTTGGTAAAGTTCGGTTAGAAAATAGTTTTAGCCTTCTTTGCGAACCAACCGAACATAGTGGGCAAAGTTCGGTTAAATCAAAAATCAACATAGTGGGAAAAATAGCAAAGTTCGGTTACATTTGATTGTTTTTTTTTTTTTGTAATATTGGTAAAGTTCGGTTAGAAAATAGTTTTAGCCTTCTTTGCGAACCAACTGAACTATGAGTTCGGTTAAGAAAAAAATTAATTCGTGATAACCGAAGTGTTCTTCGTGTTCTTGGTTTCAGAATGTTCGGTTAGCAAACTAGTTTTTTTTTAAACTATTCCTAACCGAACATGCCATTGTAACTTCCATTTAAACCATATTTTGATGAGTACTGCTCAAAATTTCAATCAAAAACGAATAAGAAGTAATGGGTTTGTGGGAAAATACTTATAGATAGGTTTTTTTTATAAAAGATTGATTAATCGATGATGAAAATTCAATGAATCAACCAGGCTAAAAATTTGATTATTTTGATTAGATTTGTATATGATCAGGGTTAGATGATCATAAATTGATGAAGAAGAGAAGAAGAAAAATTGTAGAATAGAGGAAGAAGAAGTTGTAGATTAGTTATAATTTTAATTAGGTAAAAGAGTAAATATGTTAATGATTTAAATTAAGTTATATATAGAGGTGGTGGTGGTTGGTGGTGGTAGTAGTCGGAGGTGGTAGTGGTGGGCGGCGGTGGTGGGAGGAGGTGGTGGTTATATATATAGGTGGTTATTAAGTTAGTTTTAAATTAAATTAGATTAGGGTAGGTTAGTCATTTCCACACTTTAGGACACCCCTTGTAACTATAGGGAAGGTGGCCTAATAAGACCATGGTCCCCTCAAAAAAACCATGGTCCCAAAAAAATGGTTCAAAAGAAAAATCAGAATCTTGCACCCATATTAGAAGCCCAAGTGTGTTTTTGCACCCCTATTAAATAAGCCCAAGTAGTTTTTTGCACCCGTACAAAAGCCCAAGTGAATTAAACTTGCTTTTTAGTTTGCCAATAGACGTGCCGCATACTGGCATGAAAATTTCGTAATTGAAAATCAAGTTGGTTTATCTACCACAGTTGTGGATATGAAGATTTCTTCGCTCAAACGATTGTTTGATGAAGTGAACACGCCGTGAGTGTTGATGTGCAGTGATTTTTTTATTAATCTTTTGTTGTGGGGTGCACTTTTTTTTTGTTTTTGTACCCTCTCTAAAAAAACCTAGCTCTGCCACCGTTAATCAAGAAAAATTACACCAAAAGTGTGAGCACAGGCTGTGTTTATTCGCCATGTGCCAGCCACAAGTGAAACAACATTGTGAATTAACTTCGCGAGAAGGGTATCCAATGACTATTGGCACAAGCATAACTGCATAAGCATAACACAAGAACCACATGTGACTTTTGAGGTGTGTACCGTGCATCTTAGCCGTAAGGCCCGCCATACTTGAGCCTATTACAAGCAAACCCTAAATCCTTGCTCATTCTTATAGTCCCCTTTTTTGCTGCGAAGCAACAACGGCTGAAGAACTACATATCAATAGCTCAAGATCCAGACTAATGTTGAGAACAGATTAAATGGAAGAAGAATCCATTGTTGTTTATGACTTGAGTAGTTTTAAGATTGTAATGATGATGTTGAAGAAGCTAGTTCTTGATTTTGTTTATGACTTGAGTAGTTTTAAGATTGTAAATTTATGAAGAAGCTAGTTCTTGAAGGGTATTCGACATCGACATCGGGTTGTCCATATTATCTGTCATATTTTGCAAACTTATGATATCTACTTACTAACACCATAGAGATATGGAAATTTTCAAACAAAGCAGACAGGGGTGATGAAAAACTCGAGCAGCTATGTATAAACAGGTGCTCTGACGTGCTCAAGCTGACAGCAAAAGGTGAAGAGGAGGATGCTCACTGTATATTCTTGATCATTCCATGTTCATAATTCATGCTTCTGAGTCTCTGACCCAATCAATAGTGGTGGAAGATGAGGGCGCTCACACAAACTGTGCAGGGTCTACTAGATAGGATCCGTTGATCTATTTCGGTTGTTACAATGTAGGCATTCTCTTACACATTTCTGAATGATATATTGGTGACTTGTTATTCTATTCAAGTTAAAAGCTTCACAATCTTTCTTTTGCTATTCTCATTGTTGTGAATCTCAATTTCGGCTACTTGAGCATTGAATTAGTTACAGGTTATCTTTCTTGTCTTATGATGTTAACTGTTTCATTCAGGCTGTGGAAAACATGATGTTAATTCTATGTGGGAAACAGCTCAATTTCTATACATAGAGAAACACAAGGACTTGAAAGATTTTTCAGATGGATGAAAGATGCATCGTTATGCTAGCAGCTGGTAACTTTATGAAGGCTATTATTTGGGCGTCACATTCCATTAAAGGGGCGTCATCTAATAGGACAAAAATGGGTCACCAATAAGTAATATCAAAAATCCCTTATCTCAAATAATGTTGTAATGACCAAACAACCCTTATGTAGTTAATTTTAATTCAATTTAATTATTATCTAATTAAATTAAGAAGATGAATTTTGTTATATATTTGTGAATTATGGGACAGTTTTTGTGGGAAAAAAAACTAGAGAGGAGGAAAAAGAAAAAAATTGAAGATTTCTTTCAAAACCTAGATTTTTTGATTCACTCAAAAAAAATGGATGAAACAAGTTATCAATTCGAGGTGGGTGAATTTTTGTATGATAGAGAAAACAAGTTTTACATTCCTCATGTTGGAGACTAAGAGATGGACGATTTGTTAGATGGTAGAGAGGGTTTAACATAAAGTGATGATGAATCTCAACCAATTGAAGAAATAAATCAACAAAGTGAACAACCAATGGTTGAAAATCAACAAGTACACCTCTAAACTATCTCCCAGGGATTCAATTTCGCTCAAAACTAGCTTAAGTACGCAAAAAGTTTGAGATTTTTAGACTTTCATGGAAAATTACGGTTGGGTTTAGCTTTATTGCCAACCGTAATTTAGGTTTACGTCTAGGTTTTGGAAGAACTCCAAACCGTAACTGGTTTCCAATAGGACAAAATTGAATTACGGTTGGTAATATGTCATGCCAAACACTTCGAAAACCCAGACGCGGGAGAATACGTCCGGAAAAAAATTTCACTAACCTAGACGTAGAAGATTACGTCTGGAAAGTTTACTTCGCGAACCTAGACGTAATCCAATTTGAAGCTTCTTCTAAAACATCCAGGAAGAATTACGTCTAGGTTAGCCTATAAGATAATCGTGGACGTAAATTCATTTTCTACGGTTGGAATTATAAGGAACATGGACGTGATTTCAATTTCTACGGTTGGAATGAAGAGAAACCTGGACGTAAACCAACATGCAAGCTAATTCTACGGTTTGAATTCATCCAAACCTGGACGTAAGTTCTTCAAAAACTGAAATTATAGTTGGCGAACCTAGACGTAATCGCAACGATGAAGTGAATTGAAGTTGAATTGAATTGAAATTACTGAGAAGGAAGAGGAGCAGTTTTTTTTGTGAATTAGAATAGAAAAAATTAGGTTTTTAAATTTTTATTTTAGTTCAAGGGTAATCTAAACATTTTGTTTATGTGTTAGGATATCCCATAGCCTCTTTTTTGGACACTAAGAATCCAAGTGAAGCCCCTCTAATGAAGTGTGATGCCTCAATAATAGCCTCAACTTTATAGCATCTGCAACTGCTTTCACTGCTGGTGGCAATGTTAGTGATGACCGTAGAAGGTAATCCTGTTCTTTTTTTGAACAATGAAATGAAAGACATAAATGTGAAAGTTAACTAATCACAAGTGTTCTTAAACACACAGATCATGTTAGAGAAGCGAAGTTAGTGGGTTAATGTAGCGTAAACGTTTTGGTACCAATTCATAGTTCAATGTACGTTGCATCACAATATTCATTCATTTGATCTAATTGTAAACATTATAAGATATGTAGTCCAGTGTTTGTAATGTAACAAAACTTATTCATGTTGCAATATTTCCCAAGTCATTCATGCCTCTAAACATTACAAGTACAGATTTGGAATATGCTGAAGCACTTCCTAGTGTCGTCTGTAACGAATTGTCGTATTGAACAATTTCCTACAATTTTATATGCATACGTTTGATAATTTTCACCTCAATATGGGTTTGCAGAATTCTGATATTGTGTTTAAGTGAAAAGTAAGTGCAACATGCTTGTAGTCAGAGGTGTTGTAGCTATCCTTCAAACACTTTAGACCAACTGCAAGCACCTAACAAGAGCGCAGGTTAGGAACCCAAAGGGCATAATTACCATGGGAAACTAGGGATGCTCTTGACATTTGAGAATGGGTTTTTGTTGCTCATTATCTTGAGCAAACTGCTAAGACCTCCTATGTTTTCAAGCATGGATTTACCAGATCATATATGTACTACTATCTTTTCCAATTTATCTTCTTATTCTGGCTAGCATAAGAATTTGATAGCATATGCATGGATTTACCATATCATATAGGTACAATATTGTTTCCACATAAATCCTAATTCTAGTTAATTGGTTATCCGTTTTCTATAATTTGATAGCTTAAAATTAGTCAAAATTTCCCTGATGAATCTACCTCTTCAGTTTACAAAATGAATCAAATGAATTAAGCTATTTTTTCCCCTCATTCATCCTAACTTCAGTTCACTGGGCATCCGATTTTAGAACCTTAGTTTAAAATTCTCATGATTTATCCAACTCAGCAGTTTACAAAATGATTAACACATTATACCAAGTACGAAAATTTGATTTAATAAGAGCAGTTCCTATGGAATGAACAAACTCAGAGTTTGTTCATTTTTCTCCCACTATGGAATGAACAAACATGAAAAATGGATGTTCAAATCAGCAAATCTGTTGCTTTGAATATTGAGTCGGAACATCCAGCATGCGTCTGTGGTAAGGAGGGGCGTCATTTCTACCAACGCTGGCGTTCGACGAAAAATTGCGAGGCTGTACTTGGTTCGCTGGCGTTCCAACTTCAATCGCCCATTAGTTCTTTATTCATTTTAATATAGATATAAGATATATAATGGGCAAATTAACAAAGTGTCCAGCTTCCTAGCATATATTTAATAAACCGGCCAAGATTTTTAATTCTTTTAGAAACTGGCCTTTCCGTCAGATTTGACATCTGGGCCCACCAAACCGGTCAGCTGCGTTGAATAAGTCAAACTCGGTACATGAATTTACAATTATGCCCTTACCCACTTAAAGACGCGTGTGGTGTAATCTCCCTCACATTTTCTATTTCTTCCTCTCTCTCTTCGTTCTCCCTCGTTCTCTTCTCCCTGTTCTGAAACTAGGGTTAGGTATTGAAGTTATTTGAAAAGAAAACTGATGTTATTGAAGTTGTTTTTGTTGAAGACGTAGATGTTAGTGAAAGACCAGAGTGTATTTGAAAGACGTAGATGTTAGTACATTTGCAGGTTACATTTTACATTTTTAGATTGTTAAGTTCCTTGCATATGGCATTATTGTTAAGTTCCTTGCATATGGCATTAAGTTGTAAACTTGAATTCATAATTCTGTTTTTGGCAGCAATGAAGACTTCATCTGAAATCCACTTAAAACCATCACAATTTGTACAAGTGAGGTATGCTATGTTCTTGTTGTGTTCATTCTTGCAAAATTTCATCTCCATCTTTGACTTGCAGTGATTTTTGTTGCAAGTTTGATTTTGCAGTGGGCATTTTTTGAAGGAGTGACCAGCTTCTCCGCAAGCATAACAACCATTCTCTACTGGTAATTTCACCATCTTGCATTTGACAGGATCCATGGCATCGT
Organism: Papaver armeniacum; assembly: GCA_023531295.1. Taxonomy (NCBI): domain Eukaryota; kingdom Viridiplantae; phylum Streptophyta; class Magnoliopsida; order Ranunculales; family Papaveraceae; genus Papaver; species Papaver armeniacum. The sequence goes on from JAJJWW010009274.1 coordinate 223,993, forward strand.
CAAACCATTCGAAGTACTCACATGTTGGAATTGAACACTTCAAAAACATTTTTCCATTTGTTTCTTGGGTTAATAATTGCCTGATACCATTACATGGTATGTATTTGCACCTGGAATAAATCCAATCACGGACCTTTGGATCATGGCTTCCCTGTTCACAGATAGAACATAAAGTTAAGGGTTTTTGGGGTCTTACCTTGTTACTTCTGCTGCTACTGCTATCTGGAGAATTTGTAAAACTTTGACTGCTCATGTCTTTATACTTTGGGGAATTTTTGAGATATTTGGTAAGAGAGAACTAGGGTTCTTCTCTGCAATTTATAGAGGAAGCTGAAGAAGAAGACCGTTATTAAAGGGATGAAATCTGGTCCCTTGATATTTTTCGGGTAGATTTGATGACACGTGTCACTCCGACCGTTACATAGCATCACGTGAATAAAACGTGTTATGAGTCACCGAGTTGAATCGATCCTGTTTAATACGAACTCAGAGGGTCACTCATTCGAGGGTTTAAATGTTTTTACTAAGGACGTTAAGTGACACGTGTGCATTTAACAACAGTTAACCGTTTTTTGAAGAAAAAAAAAAGGATAGAAAATGTCAATATCGGCCACTTTATATAAACATTTGAAAAAACGACCACTTTCTGAAATACATTTCAAAAGCATGGACACTTTGTTAAAAAGCCCATATATAATAACTGATAATGGGGCCCATTAATTATTAAAATAGGAAAGATAAGATAAAAAATTCGAAAAAAAAGGGACACCTGTAAAATTTTATATAAAACTTATTATTATAATAAATTGAATAATGTACTTTGTACTGTTAGTGAAAGGATGATGCAATGGGCGACCAATCCACCAACGCGGACGACCAATCCACCAACGCCGGCGGCCATTTCACGAACGTGCGACTAATCTATTGCAGTTTCCATAGTGGGAAAACACGTTTGTTCATCCATCTGGCTGAACAATTTTTTTTCATTTGGCCATTGCCATAGGAACTGCTCTGAATGACCAAACTCAGTGGCATCTCATCTTCTTGATTCTTCTACAACTCGATACCATTTAACAAAAATGATGGAAAATACTCGATTAATCGCTTGTTATATACCATTTTAAACATTATAAAAATCTGCTCCTACAAATAAGCAAGGCGAATGCAAATGAAACGATGCCTACGACGATTGCACAATTACATGTCTGACTATACCAGTACGGTATAGTGTTACATTTTTTATTTTACATGCCTATTTTTTTTTTTGAAGTAATTTGGCATGGTGTTAATAATAATATTATCCAGCCCCACCACCACCCAATCAAGTTGTGCCACCGTAACAAGGATATTAATCCCCAAAAGAACTAAATATTTATTCCAATTACACAAAAATAGCAACTAATAATGACACTTTCTAAATTTGCACACCATTTTCATTTGCTTCACGACAGAGTTCCTGGTCATCAAGCAAGATGAAATAAAACGATAAAAATGCCATCGCCATGAACAGGGGCGGAGCCACATTAAAGGGTGGGTGGGCAATCCAACCAGCTCCCAAGCTCAATTATGATGATTCAAGCCAAATTTTAAGCATTTTAGTCCATTTGCACCCCTAAAATATGTTCAGATTGGTAACTTGCCCACCATCTCCTAAAACCTGGCTCCGCCCATAACCATGAATCATGAATCATGATAAATAGAAAAAGTAAATTTGATTTTACCTAATTACATTACTTTCTGAGAATCTGAGCTGACTTTAAGCAAAAAAATCTTGGGGATGTTTTTTTATACTATAATAAAACCAATAGGATTGCTGACTGTACGGGTCGAATCAAATACAAGTGGGATGATTATCATATCATTGGGTTAAACATGTCTTAATTCGCGAATAGATTTTGTAAAATACTAATATTTCATTCATGGTGCGTGCCCGTGGTTGAATTTGGAAACCATTTCTTTTTGCAAAGTATCTTGTGTAGAATTCTGTTTTACATTAGCCAAGTTGATCACGTAATTAAAATGGGAAAATGGTTTCTGACTGTCTTAAGTTAACCAATTGAATTGCAAGATGCTGCTTCATGGCACTGCTACAAATTGGAATAAACAAATAAATTCTCGTCCATGGGGCCTCTGGATAGAATCCTTGTTCCTTATTGTTGGAGCACACCTGAGAAACCCAGTTACCGATTGTTACCATAGGCAACTATATAATTTTGAGCGTCTCTTTAGTCTTTGCTGCTGAGAGCTTAAGACCTCCTAAAGAGCCGTCTTAGTAGATGCGAATAGTAAAAACGTTGTTTTCAGGCATGAATTTACTTTAGAACGGACCTGGACTTCGATACCAATAATATTCATGGTGCAGTGCACCATAATTCTGACTAGAGACGGCCCTGGACGTTCACATATGGGATGTTTAAAATATATGGTTGCTGACTGTTTATACCAACACTAGAGGTTTTAGATTCGACTACTTTATCCTCCTGCTGTCTTGTCTTTTGTTTTACTAGCCAAAAGTAATTACGTATGAAAGAAGAAAAACGACTAAAATGGTTTCTGACGGTACGTTTTATGTTATTGTAAAGACGATACCAATTAAACCACAAGATGCTTCAGCCTTGGTGCATGGATGCATGGTGGATGGAGCACTACGTAGAGACTGTAAAAAGAAATATTAGAAAAACTGTTGATTTGTTAATGATGTCTATGTACTAGTGGCTTTCACTCCCCTAGTAAAATGCGACCTTATAGTTGGATATGACCGTACCCTCACTGAGTGTTTGTACATAGTTTAATCAGATAGTATTTTGATTGGTACCAGGGGACATGGAGGGTTGGTATAGCGGCAAAAAACAATATGTAAAAATTCGAGGCTAGAACAACCGGCACTGGAGCAGAATGTTAAAAATAATTGGGCGGTGGGAATATAAGAAACGATTTTGCCAAACGCAATCAGTTTTTTGACTTTAAGTTCCATACGGTACCTGAATGGCTAAATGAAATTAATTATTCCATTACAATACGTGTCAGCTAGCAACACGTTTGATATCGATCAAAACTAAGATTTGCCATAAAAAATGGGGAAACGAATAAAATGCCCATGAGGGGAAATCTAATTAAGAAAATGGCCACGTTTTTTTGAAAATTAATAAAATGCCCATGAGTTGACCTTTTCCATCCCGTTTTTTCAAAAAAAAAAAAACGGCTAACGGACGTTACATGACATGTGGCACTAAATCTGCTATGTCAAATGACATTCTAACCCCTAAATCAGCTGGATCGGCCCACGTTGGAACTATGACTCAGCATGAACTCAGGTCATGAGTGACAACACGTCATCTACACGTGCAAACTTCAGTAACGGTCGGATGACACGTGTCACTATCTTGTAGTAAACAACCAATGGCCCATATTTAATCCCCTTTTGTAACGGTCATATTCTCTTTCAGCCTGTATAAAAACCAATGATCAGACCCAAGTTCACCCAAATCATCAAAAAGAAACCAACTACACACATAGTCATGAGCAAAAATCTGATACATTCTCCTAGTAGTAGTAGAAACAACAACATCAAGGCTAGTGAAGAGAACCAACCAAATCTATGTTCAATCTGTGATGTAGGAAGCCACGAATCAAAGGTTTGTCCTTGGATGTATTCTAGGTGTAAACATATACCTTGTAATGGCATAAGGCAATTACTTAGATCAAAGACAAGTGAAACAGAAGGTGAAATGTTCTTCAAGTGCTCAAATCCTACATGCACATACTTTGAATGGTTTGCTTTAGCCATTGATGTAGTCAAATGTGCTGATATCAAGCTTCCATTTAAGATTTGTTCTTTGTGCTTGTGGAAAACTGGTCACTCCTACAACAAATGTCCACTGCAGAATCTACAATGCTTCAAAGATCCTTTGCAAATCGAAATGAATTTGAAATTATGTAAGAATAATCACAACTTCAACATAGCTTATCTTACACGCTTTTGATTGTGAAGCTTTCGGATGGGTTTACGATCACATAGTCATTCTTTGCAAGGGAAAGTGTTATGCATTCAAGTATTCATGTCAAAGAAATATGTAAGGAAGTTAACAAAAAGCTTACAATGTAATCTTCCCTACTTTAAACTAATAAACTTTGATTAATATTAAAAGTTACTTAAACCCATATTGTTTTGTCATCCATAAACAGTTCAGACCTAAAAGCAAAGACAAACACCGCAAGAAAGGATCACAGATCCAACAAAAAAGAAAAACAGACACACACATTACTTCTTCTTTGCATTCTTTCTCTGCTTTCCCTTATCCGTGTAACAAGAGTAGCAATATTCTCGAGCCACATATCCAATACACTGCAAAAGCTTGACTGAAACTTTGTGTGTTACTAGGCCCTGCAGATGCAGATCTTTGAGTGTTGATCTTTGGAGGTGGTTTTCCATGAGAGGATGTTCTTGCGAGAAGACTCACCAACATATGATGCTTTTCCTTGCTTCTTTGCTTTTCCCCTTGCAGTGCTAGTTTCAGCTCCATCTGAGTTTGTGAAAGTGACGTTTGTAGCATCACACTCAGTTCTTGGCCTATATCCAGTTTGATTCTTACCAACATCACCACCTTTACAAGTTCTCTTATTGTGACCTTCTTTAGATCCACACTGAGTACACTTCCTTTTCTTCTTCTCAGTTTGAGGTTCATCATAACTTCTTCTCCTCTTTGAATGAGGTCTGCCCGGGCTTTCTTTGGTCGGGAGGGTGTAGTATCTTGTTTTCCATTGGTGTATTTGCAACAAGAAACAAAGAAAAGAAAAGATCGAGAGAAGAAAGAAGAGATGAGATGGGAGCGATGAAACCCTAAAGTGCTTTTAAATAGAAAATAAAGTTAAAGTTTAAAGTAAATGCACAACAACCCATAAAGTATAGAATAGTACCTCTGGATAGTCAGAAATGTCTTCCAATGGAAAAACTTTTGGAGTATATGTGGTCCTACAATAATCCACTGAATAGTAAGGAGAGCAATACCTGACAAAACAAATGTAAATAATATTGTTAGAATCTTGCCTTTAATGTTTCTTTGGTACATTAATTCACAAATAAAAGAGAAATAAAAAATGTAAATGCCACAATAAATGCTAAGATCAAGACATAATACATACTCGGCCCAATTTGGTGAGATTGTCTTCAATGCGAGACACGACATGTTGTGGGAATCCCCTAAAGCGCCTTTGCAAACAAGTGCACTTCTTCTCCATAAAATTCACTGTGAATATTTTTCTGGTGGACCTGTTGGTGACCAAATAAACCTCCCCAACCACACTAGCTTGAACACAAAATTTTTCACTAATGGCAAGCATTTTTTTGATAAGGTCCTTAGCTTTAGGAACCAAATCTCCAGATTTCCACTTTGTAGATTGTTCCATTCTCTTTGTAAATATTTTCATCAGCAACTCACCATACAACATGCCAAGAATAACTATAGGTTTATCTCTCAGTTCACTAGCCATTGAATTAAAAGATTCAGAAAAATTATTATTGAGATGCTCACAACAACTAATGGGATCAAAAAAAGCCCTAGCCCAATTATAGTGACCTTGTTTCATAAGATACTCTGCAGCTTTAGCATTTTCTTGGTACATAGCAGTCATGTGTTCCTACATTACAAATTTGTACATTAGTATGTATTTAAATTACTCTAGAAATGTAATACAAGCAAATATAAAAGAAACAAACCTCAAAATGCCTTATCTTGTAGGCTTTATAAAGCATTCCACATTGAGTGTGCAATGTGGGGGACTTATAAGTTTTCTTGAAATTCTTGTAATTGTGCCTGCAACATAATTCACAAACAGACAAAATGTAAAATTGTAAATAAAGAAGTTATTATACAACAACAAATTTAAAAGTAAGATAATTACCTCCAACAATATCTATGGGGCATACCAGGAAACACCTCTGCAACTGCTTCCAATAAACCTTCTGTGATCCGATATGAAAGTGACTTTTCTAGAATGATGAGCTAAGATCCCTGGTGCCAAATCTTTGAGGAATATTAACCAGTTTTCTTTGGTTTCACTTCTAGCCACTCCAATACCTATAGGCACTAATCTATTCTCACCATCAAGTGTTGTTGCAGCCATTAAGACACCACCCCACTTGCCAGTAAGATGGCATGCATCAAACCCTAAAACACCTCTGCAAGACTCCTGAAAGGCTTTCATTGGTGCAACAAATGATATTGTCATAGTTTCAAACTTGAAATCTGCATATGCAGTTTTCAACATCAGTTTTTCACAAAAATAAAAGAAGTACCAATATAGAATAAAGAAGAATACAAAACTGAAATAATATTAAAAGAACCTACCTTTTCTTCCATATGTAAACTTGGAAACAGATCCTGGGTTAGTATTGGCCACCATTGAACAGAACTTAGGTACATCAAAGATAACTTTCTTCATAATCTCCAAAAATTCCTCTAGAACCAGATTCCTAGCTTTCCATGCACAAATATAGGGAATGTTGATGTTGTGAGTACTGCAAAGTTTTCTTGAATATTCTTGGGCCTTGGTATGAAAGCCCCAGAACTTTCTTTCAAACTTTCAAGTACAACATCTTTTACGTTTCGGATCAAAGACTCCTATTCCTACCTTTCTTATCCCCAACACATGTGTGTTCCAAGTTAACACTTCTAACAACAAAAGTTGACTCATTTTTCACTTTACTAGCATAAACAAACCATTTACTAGCATAAACAAACCAGTCATATTCATCCTTAAACCTACACCGAGCCCTAACTTGCATAGAACAACTTTTTTACATTTGAACTGCCAATTATGAATGACACAAAACTTTTTAAGATGCTTTTTAAAATGTTTCTTGTTATGAAAGGCATACTTTACCAACATCTTACTAGGGTCCACTGGTGGTATTACATCTTCTTCAGGAAATAGATTTGGATCATCTTCCTCAGCAATGTTGTTGATATCTGGTTGGTATTTGTTGTACCAATCAGGTTTGCCACTAACTTTATTAATCACTACTTCAAGGTCACCATCATCTTTATCTTCAGCTTCAAGACCACTACCATCTTCATCTGCAAAGTACAAACATTAGAGTTATTATACTTACATAAATTAAGATTTAACATATATTACTACAACTCTATTTTCAAGATTTACCACATTTCATACCTTCACTGCTACTTGATTCCTCATTGTGAGCTTGAAATTTATATGTCTTTAAATATTCAGCATAATCCTTCTCATCATCTTCATCACTATCAAATATTAAAGGGACATATGGATCTTCAACTGGGTTACACTCATCTAACTCAGTGTTCTCTAGCTACACATTTTCCTCATCTTCAGATTGATTCTCATCATTGTACACAGTGCTTCTTTGTGTTACATTAAACCAGTAATCATGGTTAAAGCTCTCTTCACTTGGTTGATCAAACTTCTCCTGTGTTGTATTAGTTCCAACTCTATTTGCTTGACTCAAACATGACATACTCTGTTGACTTGGTTGATCAAACTTCTCTTGACATGGTTTACTGCTACTCTGTGTTGTATTAGTTCCAACTCTACTTGCTTGACTCAAGCATGACATACTCTGCACTTCATTCAATAAATCCACAAAACAGAATTTCCTAGATACTCCTCCTTGTTTATCAAAGTTCCGCACTTGGAAGATGTATTTAACCTTGGTGATCTCCTAGGTGGCTTAGTCTTTTCCTTTGAAACAACCTTCTTATTTGTCTTCCAAGTCTTCTTTGGTGTCTCATCATTTGTTATCACTTTGGAAGCTCCATTGCGCATTCAAGAAGTCATCATCTCCAAATTCAGAATTAGTTATAGACAGCTGAAGATGTCTAAAATCAGCTTCATCAGATACAGAAGTGTCCTAGAACTTAAAGAAGTCATCATTTGTTAACAAAGATTCAGGGGAACATGGATCATCAGGTGTGTAATACAAGTTCACTATTTCTTCTTTTTCCAGACCCAACCTTGCATGCAACATTTTCTCAAATCTCCTTAAATCAATTTCTTCTTTGTCTATGTGAGGGAATTCTATTGTCATCTTACTAATCTGAACATACACACTGATGTTTTTGTAAGGATAATGAACATATCCCCTGCAACAGAACAACAAATACCCAAATTAGTCTAATTGAAATACCAAATACAAATTAAAACTGCAATTCCAAACTGAAACCCTAATCCCTTACAAAATTCAACAAATTAAAACTCAAATTACAAACCCCAATCAAAAAATTGAAACCCAAATTAAAGCCCTAATAACATAACATCTTCAAATTCAAACCCTAATTACATATAAAATGGACAAAATATTTCAAAAACAGAATCTGATACTATATTTTTTTGGTCGGGATTATTGATTTTGTTTTTAAATAAAAAAACAAAAATAAAACCCTCACAACACCCATCATAGATTTGATTCCCTTTTCAAACAAATCTAAACAAATAAAACCAAACAAATCTAAACAAATATAAAAGAAACAGATCTAAAAACGAAGAAAACAAAGTTAGGGTTTATGAAAAAAACTTACGGCTTAATCGACTTCGCCTTCTCCTTCTCCTTTTTGCTCTTCATCTTCTTGTATACAGAAATAGAGATCTAAATACCCTAATTACAAATACGAAGAACAAGTCTTCGATTTCAATCACTCGTACTCGTGTTCTTCAGACTCGGAGAGACGAGATAGAGGTCGGAGAAAAATTGCAGGGAATGAAGGAACTGATTTCCCCTAGACTTCACCTCCTCCTTTTTGTTCTTATCTACTAAACACGTGTTAGATCTTCAGCCGTAAATTGAGCTGAGCTGACACATGGACGGTGGAAATTAGCCAATGGGTATATTCGTCATTACGCCCACCAATATCTCATCTCGTGTGATGAGATATTGACCAAGTAAAACGAGTTTTACCAAACCGGTGGGGCCAGACGGAAAACGTGACGGTATGAACATTTTATTAATTTTCAAAAAAACGTGGGCATTTTCTTAATTAGATTTCCCCTCATGGGCATTTTCTTAATTTTCCCTAAAAAAATTCTTCGTTTTGCTCCTTTTTTTGGTCCTTGTGACATCTTTATATATATCTTTTTTTTTTTGCTTAACATCTTTATATATATTATTGTACCCCTTTTGGGCAACGCTTCTTACCATATGCTTCCGTTAATATATTATTTTTACCGATCAAAAAAAATAAAAAAAAATATGGATGACGTTTGCTTTTTGTTACAGTTTAGGTTTGCATGCAGCATGCGGTGCTAAAATATTTGGTTTGCATGCAGCACTAGTCTTTTGCAAATTATGGATGAGATTTAGTTTTTGTTGCATGTATGCTGGTGCTAAAATATTTGGTCGACAAATCCTACCGAGGATTTGATAGATCTTGAAGATATGCGTTAAATCCCTACTGAGTTAGTGTAAATGTTTTAAGTGATTTTTGCAAGTATTTCCAATATGTAAAGAAGGTTTTCAAAGTTCAAAATCACGTTTCTTTTGGGAGAGTAAAAGGGGCACTAGTGTGATGAAGGACAAGACATCATTCAAAAATGTAGTACCTTTGACTCTTTGGTGAGAAAATGCAAAGGATGAGGAACTGAAGATTATGAACTAATTTGCAAGAACACTTGTAACTGGTACATAAAAATACCAATTCATATAAACCAAAACAATCATGATCACAGGGTTAGTATCTCTCACTAGATTTGGTATTCTCTTGTATTACTAACTAACCGCATTGGTGCAGATTGTTAAAATAAGTAATTGGGTGGGAAATATGTAGATGAAACGATTTTGCCAGTCACTATCATTTTGACTCTGGATTCCTCCCTCTGATAAGAAAGAAAGATGTCGATGAAAACTTAATATTATCTCGAGGATTATTATATTGTGCATCTCCTATACGTATCTTGTAATAATCTATCTCAATCAATATATCATGCTCTCTACTACCGAAAGTCATTATCCTGTGAGGCTGTACTTAATTGAAAAACGTTTTCAGAAAACGACCTTTTGATGGAACACTTCTCCAATAAGGAGGTGAGGTGTTCAATCCCTCCGGATCCCACTCTCATTCCTCCCCTGTGTATATGGTCGACTGAAATGAAAATGAGGGTTGTATCTTATAGGGTTGCCAGTCTTATTTGTTTTGTTCTCGAGTTGTTGGTATTTTTAGATCAAAAAAGTACTACTAGTTATGTTTTCCGTTTGAAGAAAAAGATCCCATTACATTCGATGTCAATTTTGTGAATAAAAAATAAACGGTGTTGTATTTGAAGCTAATATTTTGAGTGATATGTTCCTCTTAAAAAGCTCTATATACTTGTAAAAAATGAGTGCATTCCAAAATACTGAACCTCACAATCTACCAAGGGTTAGTAATTTGTTGATATCCAATGGCTCATCTTCAAACCTCAGTAGATGGTGGTGTTATATGTCCTGGAATTCGTTTATTTTCTGGAGGAACATAGTGTTTTGTAAGAAGAATATATTTTCAAAATATTTCTTCAAATTCATTAGAATTTGGTTTTTATTCACAAAAAACAAAGTCCAAAATGTGAGATGGCAATTGTTGTTTGCATTTCGCTTTATACTTTTAATGAAATAGTTTGTATGTCATTACAAATTACTTCATTAGTCATATTCCATTGCAACACGCTTGGCAAACCGTTTGAATGAGGATAGTAAAATGAAAAGACCTATGTCTAAAATTAAAACTGTTATCTCTCAAACTATGCGATAGATATTCTTAAATTTTATACCATTTTAAAAAAAAAAAATCAAAAAACATGGCTCTCAAATGAAAAAATATATTTTTATAATTATATCTTGTCAGAGTGGGATTTGAAGTTTTAAAAACAAAAAGATAGATATTCTTAAATCTTATACCATTTTTAAAAAAAATAAATCAAAAACCATGGCTATCAAATGAAAAAAAAAAGTATCTTGTCAGATGTGGGATTTGAACCCACGCCCTCTCTCGAAGACCAGAACTTGAGTCTGGCGCCTTAGACCACTCGGCCAACCTGACTTGTTTGTATGTGGAGTGAAAGAAAGTAAAAACAAAACGTTTTTTAAACATTCTCACCTCATCTTATTTTCCCTATAAATACTTACACTTCCATTCCATCAGTCTCTCAGCCCATTCACAGTCACACTTGACACTACTACCTCAACATCCATTTTGTCAAGAACAACTCCACTTCTGATGAAATATTGGTAAAAACTTCCAAATATTTCTATCTTATTTTCCTTTACCAGGTTCATTGATTGATTCCTCCTCTTTTCATTGAAAATTTTTAGTTTCCTACTTTCAGATATTTTTAGTAGTGCTTTTAAGGATCCCTGAGTTGTTTTTTACAAGTTGCAGTTTCTTTAGCTAATTTAAGTACCAAAAACAAGATTTTAGTGGGGCAAATGTTGCACTAACTAGCATAGTCCAAGAACCCAATTTCAGCTTATCATTGTGCTCGCTTTTAGTTGTTGAAGGCGCATTCACAATTAATAACAACTTTCCATGGCTACTTTAAACTTTAGTTGAATTACTTAATGCTTCATCTCAATTTTTGTATGTGCGGTTGCGTTATTTGCCTGGATCTATAACCCTTTGGTTCTTTGCCATTGTGGAGCCAGCAGCTGCGGGTGATTAATTTGCAGAAAAGAAGAAGATGGCATTAGCTTCAACTGAAAAAGTAGTTTTAGGCTCATTTGCCTTCGGAATCTTCTGGATGTTAGCTGTATTTCCGGCAGTCCCTTTCCTACCTATAGGAAGGACAGCCGGTTCAATGCTAGGTGCCATGCTAATGGTCATGTTCAGAGTTCTTTCTCCAGACCAAGCATATTCTGCAGTAAACCTACCAATCCTCGGTCTTCTCTTTGGGACTATGATTGTGAGCACATACCTTGAAAGAGCTGATATGTTTATGTACTTAGGCAAGCTTCTTTCCTGGAAAAGCCTCGGTCCCAAAGATTTACTCTGCCGCGTCTGCTTCATTTCTGCTGTTTCGAGTGCTTTATTCACCAATGATACCTGTTGTGTTGTTCTCACTGTATTTGTACTGAAGATTGCTAAGCAGCATAATCTTCCACCTCGTCCGTTCTTGCTAGCTTTGGCATCCAGTGCAAACATTGGGTCTTCTGCAACTCCAATTGGTAACCCGCAGAATTTAGTAATAGCTCTCCAGAGCAAGATCAGTTTCAAAGAGTTCATATACGGGATTCTTCCTGCAATGATTGTGGGAATAATTGTGAATACCTTCATTCTCTTGTGCATGTTTTGGAGGGAATTATCTGTTCAGAAGGACGAAGAAGATGTTCTTGCGGCTCACAAAGTTGAAGTTTCCGAGGCAGATGTGACTTCCCACCGCTTCTCACCTGCCACCATGTCATTTTCTCAAGAATGGAACACCACATTAGACGGGGAAATGACAAATAGCAGATCATCAAGATCGAACAGTCTGGGGGAGTTTGGAAACAGGATATCTTCTAGCCTCGAAACCGACTCACACCATGTAGGAAGTGAGTCTGCAAAGATGCACAATGAATCAAAAGAGAATGGCACTGTTACTGACCCTTTCCCTCAGTTTGAAAATATGACTTCACCAAGGGGAAGGACGGTTACAATAATTGAAAGGAGCAATGGTACTAACCTTGTCGATATCAATGGTTCAAAAGATATGGCGGCATCTATTGAAGTTTCAGATGAAAAGGACGGTCTTATAAAGAAATGGAAGAGGTTGATATGGAAAACATCTGTTTACCTGGTCACAATAGGAATGCTAATTGCACTTCTGTTGGGTCTAAACATGTCATGGACTGTCATAAGTGCTTCCCTTGCTCTGATGGTTCTTGATTTTAAAGATGCAGGACCAAGCCTCGAGAAGGTATGATTTTTGCAATCCTTTCTCCATTTTCTGTGTGCTTTTGCCTCCGTTTCAAGAAAATGACACTTTCGTTGTCAAATTGGAAAAGTGAAAGTGTCACTTTTCCTGAAACGAAGGTAGTATTGGTTTCTTTGGTTGCTAAACACTATCAAACTCATTCAACTGTCTCTGAACCCTTAATCAGGTTTCCTATGGTCTCCTGATATTCTTCTGCGGAATGTTTATTACCATTGACGGCTTCAACAAAACGGGAATCCCAAGTGCCATTTGGGATTTTATGGAGCCTCACGCACGTATCAACCATCCTAGCGGAATCGTAGTGCTCGCTATTGTCATACTTGGACTCTCAAATCTTGCTTCAAATGTACCTACTGGTAAGTCCCATTAGATAGCAATATTCCTTCTACCAATTGCTGGTGCAGTTGTCACAATTATGAATTAACTATCGGTCTTTCTCAATTGTTGTAGTATTGTTGCTTGGAGCACGAGTTGCAGCATCAGCAGCGTTAAGCTCTGCATCAGATGAAAAGAAAGCATGGCTGATATTAGCATGGGTGAGTACTGTTGCAGGTAACTTATCATTGTTAGGATCAGCTGCAAATTTGATAGTTTGTGAGCAAGCTCGTCGAGCTCACCTATTAGGTTACGATCTTTCCTTTCGGAAGCATCTACAGTTCGGCTTTCCCTCGACTCTGATTGTCACTGCAATTGGTTTGCTGCTTATCAGGGGTTAATACTTGATTCAGTATGAAGCCTTCCTGTTCTTTAATATGTACATAAATGTAGAATTGTTATAAGAATTGCAAAATAAGATGAGAAGAGGAACCAATAAGCTCATATAGTTAAGGAGAACTCATGTAATGTAAGCTGTTCTGATTTATCAATGATGCAAGTTCACTAGAGGGTGTACACTGGCTGCTGTTTCGCTACCGGAGTATTAGAGGCAAAATTACTTTATGAATTGAATGGGCATAAGCTGTCTAAAACAGAGTAAATCTCTCCAAATTCTGGATGAGATGTATCTCCAATTACAAATTCATGAACATTTCCCTCAAGTTCAATCCAACTGCAACCAGGAACTTTTCTTATGTCCCTATCTTTCATCATCTTCCTAACCCTATTAACATCACTCCACATCCCAAACCCGGCGTATATGTTTGACAGAAGTACATACGAACTCGGTTTCATAGAATCCAGTTCCATCAGATTTTTAGCTATCTGTATACCCATTTCAAAGTTTTCATGCTTCATACAAGAGCTAAGCAAGGTTCTCCAGATAACATCATTTGGCTTAATAGGCATTACCTCGATAAAGTCTCTGGCGCATTTTAGAAACGCTGCTCGGCCGAGAAGATCAACAATGCATCCATAATGTTGCAGCTTCGGACTCAAACCATATACTCTTCTCATTAGTTCAAAACAGATCATACCTTCTTTAACCATACCAGAATGAGCACAAGCATTCAGAACTCCGATAAATGTAATATCATCTGGCTTAATCGAAACCCTCTCCATCTCCATCAAAAGATTAAAAGCCAAATAACCTAGTCCATGGATCGCGAGTCCATTAATCATAGAGTTCCAGTGATCGACGTTCTTTCTTTCCAAATTTTCGAAAACCCACATAGCATTGTTTATGCTGCCACACTTTGAGTACATATCTATGACTGCAACCCCTAGTTTACCACTCAAATCCAATCCATTTCTCTCAATGTAGTCATGTATAAATGTTCCTTCACTAATGTATCCTAATTCAGCAATTGCCGAAAGAGCCATAGCTAGTGTTGCTTGATCAGGTACCAAACTGCTTCCTTTCCACATTTCATGAAAGAGCTGTAAGGCTTCTTTAGAACACCCATTATGAATGTACCCATCTATCATTGCATTCCAAGTTACAGTATCTCTTCTAGAATCCGGAATTTCATCGAACAAACTTCTAGCTTTATCAATATCACCAGATTTCGCGTACCCATCTAACATACTTGCCCAACTAATCGAATCTCTCTCTGGCATCAAACTAAACAAATGACTAGCAATTCCAATCTTCCCACACTTGAGACAACCATTAATCATGGAATTCCAAGACACCAAATCTCTCTTAGGCATCTTATTGAACAAACCCCAAGCAAATTCAAACCCATCTTCAAATTTCGAACACCCACTTATAATCGAATTCCAAGTTATCAGATTTTGATCCTCAATTGGCATTTGATGAAACACCTCAAGTGCATTCTCCATCATATCATTCTTAACATACCCGTCAATCATCAAATTCCAAGAAACTGAATCTCTTTTAAGCATTTTATCGAACATTAATCGAGCGAACTCAATACACCCACATTTCAAGTACAAATTCATCAAAGAATTCTGTACAAATACATCATTAGACCCAAATTCACTTTTCACAATCAAACAATGAATTTGTAACCCTTCTTTCAGTAACTCAAGACGAGAACAAGCTTTAAGGACTAATGAAAATGAGAAAGTATCAGGGCAAACACAACCTTGACTAAGCATTAAAATGAAAACAAGAATTGCTTTCTCAGGGTCATTTCCATGTGAAAATGATTTGATAATCAAATTCCAAAGGAATGGGTTTCTTCTTTGTTGAGAAGAGAAGAAGATGGTACGAGAGAATTCAACTAATGGTTGATGAGAAGAAGAAGAAAAATTGAGAATGATTTTTGTTGTTAAAGATGAGTTTTTTATGAGTCCAGTAGTTAGAATTCTAGCATGAATTTGGTTTATATCTCTTGAGTTTCTACATTTCTTCAAGAAATGAAGAGTTGGGAAACTTGGATTGTATGCTTGGTTTGAACAAGAAGATGTATATACAGTAGCAGTAAGCATGGAGGAGCAGAAGCAGATATTTCTGCTCTAGAATTTCAAGCAGTAAACCCCTTACCAGTTCTAACGGTAATAACTGCCTTATCCGGCAAAGTAGAAAACTAGAAACTATGTTGAATCAACAGAATCGGTGGTGGTGTGACGGTGTGACTCAAACCATTTCAACTCAGTCAGATGTTATTCAATCTTCTGAATCGGACCGATTTCTGAAATTTTGAAGAAAAATCATTCAATTTCGGAAGTCAACCACCATAATACGAGTAGACAAAAGAAGACTAGGATTTACAGTTCCTTCACTCAAGGCATATGACTCGGAAACATGACTTAAAAGTGATCGAGAGCATTCAGCTATCAGTAAGGCTGAAGGTAAAGAGAGCAATCAGAAGCATTGATAAATCAATGCCTGTTGCGGATATAAGTGGAATACCTTTTGATTATTCAAGGGTAGATAATCAAAAGATATTCCACTTATAATCAAGGGTAAATAAAATAAGTGGAATACCTTTTGATTATCAGCTTATAATCCATTATACAAATTATAATGAATTTTACATGTGTTTAGTAATTATTATAATAATTGTTTATTTTAATCATAATGGAAAAAATCATTTACTTCCATAAACCGGAAAAAGTTGTTTTGAAAATTTATTATAATCAATTATTTTTTTCTAGCAAAACTCAAATTAAATTTTTAAGGGAAACCCTAGTATTCTAATGGACCGCACATCCATGGCCCAGACCTATAACACTCCCCCTTGTGCGGTTCAATAACAAAACTTTATACATAGTGCTTCACATATAGTGCTTTGAATGTAGTTCTTCAAATGTTGCTCTCCTTGATGACTTGTGCCGGAATCAATTGCCTCATTAAAACTTTGACAAGGAAAAACCCAGTGGGATAAAACCTTGGTACAACTCTTCACATGTAGTACTTCACATGGTGTCTTGTACTTTACATGTAGTTCATCACATGCAATGCGATCATCAAAGATCGACGAGTCTAAGTTAATTGCCTCGTTAAAACTCCTTCAGGGAAACCCAAAGGGACAAAACCTGAACTAAAGAAAAAGAGTACAATATTACGCAAACGTAGAACAGAGTTAGACTCGAATATGTTGTCTCATTAAAACCTTGACAAGGAAAACCTAGTAGGACAAAACCTTGACGAAGGGAAAAGAGTACAACGTGGCAGATGCAAGTAAAGGTGATCTGTTGCAGATGATCACTTTGCTCCGTTGAATTTGACTAGTTGCTTCACAACTCCTAAGGCATAAAATCCTCGTGGGAAAGACAATAGCCTTAGCTGGGAAATTACATTCCTGGTGTTTGTTGTTGTCTCATTAAAAACCTTGCCGAGTAACAAAACCATGTAGGAAAAAACCAACCTCGGTGAAGGAAAATAGTTCAACACACTATTAGATGCTCCCCCTGATGTCAGAAAATTTTCATTAGTCTAACGCAGTCAAAAGAAGTTTATCACACATTACTTTGGTGACTTGAATGTTTATAGGGCCTTGTTGTTGATTCTGGAAGTTACGTTGCTTAACCGACTATCGCGTTTCATTTCTTTGATTCAGATATTTTCAGTAATATCAACACGATCTTTATGTCTTCAACATTCAACATACTTGATATTTTTAGTGTTGTCTCGCTAAAAACCTTGTCGAGTGAAAAACCCTTTGGGAAAAATTATTCTCGATCGAAGGGAAAAAGAGTACAATACATCTTCAATTTCGAAATAAAATATGTCGACATCATATCATTGGATCCTCCCCCTGATGTCGGCATCTCCCCTTGATTACTTTCAGAGTTGTTCCACACAGTTTCTTTAGTCATGTACTTTTCGAAACTGAATATCGGTAATAACCTAGAAAATAATCTACCATATCTCCCTCTGATTACTTTCGTTGGAGGAGAGATTATTGTTCCTTCATAATCAACAACTTTTGGATTTCACTTTCATTAGCATTCCTTTTAATGTCTTTGCAGGGATAAAACAAATTTATGTCAATGGTTAATTTTAAGTACATGATTACATTCACTATACCATTCCAACGACATTGCGTTGGCGCTTAGCTATATCTAGCTAACGAGTTCCTTGAGGATGCAAAATTTTATCGAGTACATTATTATACTAAGTACAACAATGCGTCTATTGTACTTAGATATGGGAATTTCATCTCCCAACACATCTTCGTTATCTTCCTTTAGACGAAATGGCTACTTACTTACATTTGAACCTCGACTAATCATGGGAGTGCTATCAGGATGCATGTCTTCATTAAATTGCCTGACAACTTTAGACAAATGCAAACTGGTGGGATAATATACCACAATCTCAGTATTCGGTCGAGATTTCCCCAGATTTTGCATCTCAAATTCGGATTTCAAATAGCTTTTAAGGTCTCTTATTACATCAAGAGTACCCATCATGTCCGTACCATCGACATAGATAGCTACAATTCCAAATCAGGAACTTTCTTGTGAATACGCAAGGAAAAATAACTTACTTGTCTATCCCCTCCAAATCAAATAGTCACTTAGACGGGTATACCACATCCGCCTGATTGCTTCAATCTATAAGTGAGCGTTATATCTAACTGTAAACGCACTCTGTGGCTTAGAGTCACTTGATTTGGGAAACAAAAGTCTATTAAGTACTTTTGTAAATATCTACTATCTCTTGATTCTTTCAGAGATACGTAACGACCACATACATATGCTGCATTTCACGTCCTTTTGAAATTACCAAGCTAACTAAGTAGTAGAACGCTATAACGTTCATTACAAGAGAACAATTCCAGGGCTTTGTGAGAAACCTCGCTCCACAAGGTGAGTCTTTATCCTTTAAGACTTATTTCTTCTCATTATGCTTTGTGACAAATTAATCATGTATGTCCAATAGGCTTTACACTTGGTTGGTTAGCACTACCACACTAAATACCCATTTATTTGTCAAAGAACTAAGTTCTACCTGGATTGTGTAGGCCAAATATGCTATTAATTTGAAATTAATCAAAATAAATCATGGTTCGATCTCATTGTGCTCTACTTATGGAGCAACTATTTATGGATTATATCATCATTGTGCACGCATGATCCTTCCATTGACTCGTGTGCATTCTCATAATCCGTCAGGATTTTATTGTTCTCTAGAATCATTTAAAACTTCGGAGCGTCCTCCAGTTTGATTCATGGACATATTCAGAGACAATCTTATGAGATGATTTCTAATGATATAAATAAGTTGTGCCTTACTCACTACTTCCTTTATAGGTGAGGATTGATCGAACGAAATGGTATCTCCAACTTCCTTTATGGAGCCACGGCCTCAACCACACTTCCACTGAGTGTAGTTGTAACACCTTAGTTTATGGTGTATATCCTGTATTGAGGATTTGTAACTTTGCAGGTAGGTTTGCAGCTGGTATGTGTGATCTCATCACTTTAGCAACATCATTGTACATTCTCAAAATCGAATATTCTTAATCACTTCACATTTACATTTGTGGAGTATAAGAATCAATATGAGACACAGTGTAGAACACACCACGACAATTCTGTCGTTCCCATAGAAAATACTTTTTCTTATCTCCCTAACGACGGAAGACTGTCTCATTAAAGTGATAACCCGCAAATCTAGCGGTAAGAGATCTCCTGCCAAAAGTTTTAAAATGCGGATAATTATTGGGAACTCATTTCCAACATAACTACTTAACAGTTTTGAAGACCCATCATAGTACGATGTGGTGTCGTAATGGCACATATATAGTGCAACCAAAGATGCGTAAGAATACGAATGTCAGGCTTAAATCCAGTTACCAACTGGGTACTTGAAAAAGGTTGACAAATATTGGGTTCTAAAAACGAATTAAGTAAGATGCGTGTAATATTGCATATCCCCAAAGCAATAAAATATAGGTTGGTACGCATAACCTATTCCTTAGGCACCATCTGTAACCTTTGATGGTAGCCCTCATGCGAGACCATTGGGTATAAGATGCTGCGCATTGATCCTATTAAACATGCAATATTCATCAAGTCCTTTTGATGTAAATTCTCTAGAATTAACAAGGGTGGTTAGCCTTTGCACTTTGCATTGTGTAATATGTGCTAGGAGTTTTCAAACGCAAATTTCTTGGGAACTATAACTAGTCCAAAATGTCAAAATATTCACCAGATCCATCAGTCACTTTAATGGTCCGCATTCTGCATGAATATTTTTCTAAAGTTCACCTTGTTTTCTTTGTAATATGGAATTTTTACCATTTGCATCTTATGATGGTCTCGATCTGTTTTTCGAAGACTTTGTAAAAATGAGTGATATGCTTTCTTACCTAAAAGCATAATGGGAAGGGGGGTTGTGCATCTAGTAATTTAGAAAACACTTATTGAGAGATATGTCGTCATTTTGCATTCTGTCAATCTTTTCCCCATTTTCGTTCACTCAAATAAAGTGATATTTGTATGAGTTCTTTCAAAACAATCATCATGTCACAACCAAAGTTTCTTTATGGTTATGCCCAAAGCCTGTATGAGTCAGTTTCCAACATTTCATCGTCGGAGTCAATATGATTCAATAATCCAAATATTATAGTGAATTACATTGCACTAGATTGACTCATTAGTTTCTCTAAAATATATTTCCTTCCAAATATATTAGAGACTATAAAAGATGCAATCAATTACATTCTCATCATTTTGATGTGCCACATGATATCCATTTGCACGGGTTACTTGGGAATTTAACAAGGTGTGATTATCTCTTGGTACATCTAGAGGTTTTGCTACGTCTTTGTTCTATCTTGAAGAAAAAAAATGAGCGGTGATGCGCTCGATAAGATAGTCAATTGGCCAGGCAAAGTTCTTGTTGCTATTAAAGTTGATGTGAAAATTGGTTGTTACTATGATACACATAAACATCATATTGTGTATAACAACACCTATGACCAGGTGCATTTCCAACTCTTTTATTTATGATGGGAGCTAGAATTACATTTTAGCTGATCCCATGTTCAATTGATACATATACTTTGGTGTCATTACTGCTGGGGAAAAATAATAATAATAATATATATATATATATGCCCCTTTTCACATGCTTTATATGAGTCGGTACGTCTAACCCTCATTACTTCGGGGTTCTTTCTATTTTCAATTTTTGCTACATTTAGCTTAATTTGAGACTCGTAAGGCCAAGAGAATCTCACTACACATGTCAACCAGTTACTTTAGGTTGAATATATTACTAAAAAATAATTAATTCTCTTGTTGTCATACTTTAACATATACTGGTTCGTTAGTATTATGGATGAAGTAGAGAAATGAAAATTTTATGACTCATATCATCTTTTGTGAGTTCTTCCACAAAAATTGAATACATGTAATTGTATTTGAACGTATGTTTTGAGACTATTGACAGATTAATAGTCGAGCAAGTGGACACATTCCACGGAACATTCAAAAATTTTGGGAAAATATCAAGTATCCAATAATGGTGCTCAAGTACTTCTAAGCCCCAAATGAATACATTGGAATCGAGTTGGTACAACCAATTGAACTAAAAAAAATAATCACTCAACTATAGCCAATATAATATTCAAGAGAACAAGATAACAATAAAACCAAAAAAATTTAATGGTCGAAATCAATAATCATAATTTACATTGACCGTTTATGGACTTATCTTAAAAAAAAAAAACAGAACCAGGCATGTTCTAAAAAATAAATAAATAAGCCCAGCAAAAATTCGATGTAAACATTAGCTACATACCTCACATTTCATTTTTGGTTCCGCCATATATAGACAAAACCAAGTATGACTCTGGTCATGCACAGTCCATAACAGGACAGCTAAACCGGATCGGGGAACAAGACATCTAAACTGGGTAGGGTTTTCTGTTACTACTCTCTACGCTACCCTAGCACACAGCATGGATCATCATCTCCTCCGCGGTGCAGACGAGGAAATCACCCATGAAGGAAAGGGAAAAACAAAAAAAAAAAAAAAAAAAAAATCAATCAGCGACCATCAGTTGGTCCAACTAGAGGAACTACAATTGACACATCATCAATCTAACAACAGACATGGGGTGCTGTATACCCATAAAAAGTTATCAGAGTTCACAAACAGAAAGAACACAAATGTGTACCGTTGCAGAGCATACGTTACAAAATGTTTTTTTTTTTCATCTATGGAAAGACGTTACGAAATGGTATTAATAAGAAATGAATATACAGAGATGTTACAAATTTTTGATCATGTTTCCACTATTGTCCAGTCGTACTCATTTATGCAAACATTTATACGGTATACAATACATCAAATTAATCAATTTATTTTTCGTTTATTATTATCAATTTTTTTCTTCTTAAAACAGGTTAAAACATTTAGGAAAGGAGCAAATCATTACAAAAAAAACCCAAAAATGGATGATTATAGATGATGACCTTAGCATACATGATAATATTATGCATAAAAGTGGCAAGACACCATATAATATGATCATATAATAGTAATTATTATCTCAATACATATCATACATATCACGATCTACTAAAAATATGATTCAAAAACATGGCAGACAACCAAATATTAAAAAAAAAAAAACAAAAAAAAAACACAAAACTGCTTCCATTGATCCAAGACATAGCAGACTTATAAAAATTACAAACTATTCAAAACTGGTACATGCGAAGCAATCAAAGAGTATGAACAAAAAGACAAAACCCAAAAGCATGTATAAACAACCATGTCAGAGAATTTATAGATTCCTTCACCTAGCAGGCCACTATTCAGATTTCAGATGACATATTCCAATCAAGTACAAAAGGGAGGAAAATTAAATAAATCAGATTCGATATACCTCCACCGTACCGCTCTTGATCCGGAAGAAAAATAAAATTTTTGATGCGCTTCCTCCCATAATCCGATAATTAGCCCAAAAAAGAAAAAAAAAGAAAAAATCAACCGCTGAGCTCGTGCATGATAACGTTTTGTGGTGGTAATAAGAAAAGAGATAAAAGGAAAGAACATTTCTATTAGCCAGAGGGGGAACCATATTACATAGGTATAGCATCTTATTTATACAAGGGAAGGGAAACCCTAGTATTCTAATGGACCGCACATCCACGGTCCACAAGCCGTATAACATTCTTCTTATTTTCTAAACTATCAATAGAGAGGCAAAAAAAACAACATAAAACTAAAAAAAATCCTACATCATTGTTCTTTCTTCTCCTTTTCAAAATCATCGTTCTAAAATAATCAATTATTTAAGAAAAGTGTTTAGAAAAAATTATTTTTAAAATGATTATACCAAAATCATTTATCCATTTATGATTATCTATAATCATAAATAGATAATCATACATTTTACCAAACGAGGCCTTAGGGTTATAATGTTTTTCATTATCAAAATTGCCAAATGGACTCAAGAATACTGATAATTGTCTTCCGTGGTCTATATCAACTACATGAAGCTCTCTCTTGTCACTGACTCACTCTCCTTCATCAGTTCCTTCTTCCGGAGAGAGATTTTCATGTGAAAGCAATTTGACACCTTCATATGCTTCAGCCATTGATCTCCAACAAAAATATGATCATGGGTGACTGAAGACTGCAAGGTTAGAGATCACGCAAGTGGTTTTTCTTGGCTCTTACTATTCATCTCGCGCCCCCGATTTTCTCTTGGACTGTAAAGACAGACGCGCATCCCTCTCTCGCTCAAATTCACGCATATCTGTCCGCTGTAGGAAGGAAACTTTGTCTGTATACTTGTCGGAACTCTTCTTATAAGCATCTAACTCGTCTTCTAGCCCTTTGTTCTCCTCCTTGAATTCACCCCAATCCTTTTTCGTCTTATCAAGCACACTTAGCTTCTGTTTCTTCTTAATTTGTTCAAGAATTGTGTCAACTGCAGAAGGGGCTCCAACCTTGGCTTTCTCCAATGCTGCCTCCTTTGAGTCAACATCGACTAGTTTCTTTACTTGAATGTCTTCACCCGCAAAATCTCGAACCTCTGTTACCTATATTGACATTGCAAAGTACTGTTTCAGCATCTTTCAACAAATTTACAGACAAGATCATTGGACAGTCATCCAAAGGAGGGAGGAATAGACACTTGTTCTTACCTCTATCTTTCCCCGGCCTGCAGCTGCAGCGGCCATGGCAGCTGCATCCTTGGCTGCAGATATTGCAGCAGCTGCAAGCTTCTTAGACTCTTCACTTGTGTGGTTATTTTGTACAAGATTAGGTCTCTTCTCCGCTATGTCCTTCCCACGTGAAGCTGGTGGTGTCAGACCTAGAGCCGTCATCCAATTCTGTAAACCAATCTATAGTCTCAATAACGACTTTAACTGAAACCACGTAATGCCGGGGAAAAAAACCAGGAAAATACAAATTAAAAAATAAAAAATTGTATTACTCACAGGAGAAGTCTTTGATTCTGTTTTAGTGATTGTTGTTGTACTAGGTTTGCTAGCAAAAGTTTTGGGCATCTTTATGGAAGCATTCTTATTCATTTTCTCCCATGCAGCATTTACCCGAGCTTTTCTTTCTGGGAAGACAAGCAGATAACATATGTCAGCCCTTAAGATGTTACAAAAGGTTGTTGAATCTAGATTGAAGGGAAGCAAGATGACTAGAAAGAACGTATGATATATTAATCTTCATCTAATTGAAGAAGCGTAAAATATATGCAAGAAAAAATTGATTTGTGGATACTACGTCATGGAATTGAATTTCATATGTCAGTTAATTGCAATGATAGCAGAACAGAGATAGTGCAAAAAGGAAAACAAACGAATATAAACTAGTTCAATAGGTAACAAAAAAGGAAGCAGATGCAGAACATATACCGCATTCTAAAAGACAATACTTTGATGAGATTACCAGTTTCTGCAGATTGTGCATTTGGATCAGCCACAGGTATAACTTTTTCAGCAGATGAAGTCAATCCTCCATTTTCCTTAACTAATACACCTGCACCAAAATAACTCAACTGGTCATTTTTATGAAGGAGAGCAGGGGGGAAATAATGGCAAAACAAAATACCTAAGTCCCTGAACACATAACATAATAATAAGCTTGTATTTTACAGGCTCAACAATGTGTGTAGGTCTTAACAAAATCCGGAATTCGTATGATATTTCTACATGTTCTAGATATTTAACTTGATAAGTGAACATATTACTTAAAAAGCTGAACTAAAGTGTCATCTGATGGAAAGCCTGCATGAGAGAGAGAAAATAACACTATCCTCAAGAGTTGGTTTCATTGACATGTTAAATTTACTAGCTATAGAAGCTTCAACTGTTAGAGACGGGAATCACCATTTACACCACTGAACTATGTGGAATTAAGGGATGAAAAACATCCATCTGAAATACTACTAGTGAAATGACAGGTTTAACTTCTGAAGCTTTAGGCGTGCCCTCAAAAATAGATGGAATTTTCTGTATATGAAACAGAACATAAGGAATCGTTCTAGATTGCTAGAAAAACCTGATTCAAGATTTCTATAAGACAAATTGTTGGGCAGTCACTTTGAACTCCTCTCAGTTTGTTAATAAAGAGAACCATACAAAAAAAAAACATTGTAAGGTACTTCAATTTACCAATTGAAATTTCAGACCAAATCCCTAAAATGCATCTACAAGCTACCGAGCATAGTCAACAGAACTTCAATCTCAAACTAAAGTAAGATGGACACTATTTTATAGAAATGCAAAAAAGATGAACAAGATCAGAAGTTTGAAGTGCAAAATCAAGTCAACTCCAAGTTCTGTGCATCCTATTCTTAAAGGGCATTAGACAGTACGAAAACGATATTCCTTTACAGAGGAGGGGTCTACCAGTTTCACGTTTGGTGCTCTTAGATTGTGCGTCCGATGGCACCTGCTCCATGGCTGACGGTACCAGTGGTAACGCTTGTATTTCCAAGCTAGAGAAGATTCAAATACTTTCTGTGTAAGATGTTTCAAAGATTCAAAAAAATGATGCACTGTGCGCTCGTTACACTGGGTTGCTCTTTATGATGTACTTGTGGCAATCTTGTTCCTTACGCTTCAGCAAGAGTCTCGTTCTCCTGTAGAGTAATATGTTAGATAGCTGAAATATGTTAATGATTGAGACCCCAAATAATTATAATGTTTTAAGCTTATATAGTGAAGTAGGATTGAAAAAACTAATAAGACATATGATTACCTAATGAATTAACTAATAAATCAGGAAACATAATCACTGCTCCCTTAACCTCGCTTCGAGTGAGGACACATAGATTTTTGGAGATGCCATTATCAAAATCCCAAAATTTTAACAATTAATCGCAATAAACTCAACCAGAAATCAAACATAGTGACAAAAATCTACTGAGAATTGACAATGGGTATGAAACAATCAACTTAGATTTCAGCTTAAACTCGTGTCATGAGTTAAAAAATGTTTCATGGCAATAGGTAACTAAAATGTTTCAACTGCACAGTTAAAAAAGAAAACAGTATGCTAAAGCTCAACGAGTGAACCTCATTAGAGTATAAACTGATTTTACGGCTATAAACAAAATTAAACTGAGACAGCATTCAGTATATCTTCGAATTGAATATAACAATATAAAAGATATTACATGAGATAATTCTCGATTTCCTGTATATCATAATCTAACTTCCACCACGTCTTCAATTGACTAATTTTCCCTTCTGATTCAAACTCAATTTTAATTGTCAAAAGATAAGACACTTTCAGTTTGAGCATGTGGTAGTTAACTGCTGGTTTAAGTTCATTAGATGTAATAAAGTAATAAACTAAGATCTATCACTCATTAATACTACATTCATGTCTTTGAACTTAAAAGCAATGCTCACCTACACTCCTCGCTCTATTTGTGTCAATTCTACTTTCTTTAGTTTATTCCAAAACAAGGAATAGTACCAGACCACTCTTTCGTTCCCAAGCACAAAATCCTATTTGCATTAGAAAAGGGAGGCACATTTGGAGTTTATGGTACTCATAAAATGCGAATAGACTGTCCTTAAATCACCAAGCTCTTGACCTCCTACTAACACATAAAAGAAACACCAACCCGAGAAACTTTGATTCAATTCTTCAGTTAGCTATTGTAAGGTTCAATCCAGTAACCCTTAACCTAGTGTAAAGGTAAAACTAATCCTTCTGCAATTTTCTGATGCTGAATTTTTTGTTAGTTTAGTTGGCAAGTGACATTGATGTATATCAACAAATTTACAAGGTAAACAAATCTAGGGTTTCTTTCATCAAATAAGTTCAGCTTTATCCAAATATATCACTTAAAAGAGAGAACGCTCAGAGAGTGAGATAGAATACCTGTTCTTATGCAAATAAGGAAGAAACAATAATCCAAGATGCGATCAAAAACTGCTGCAAAATTCTGCAATTCAAATTATCATAATCATAATCTCTATGCTTGAATCTCTTAAGGTAATCAAAACTACAAATCCACTGAAAACAAATACATAAATTAATTCGGACGAAACGAATCCCTAAATCAAAACCGTTTAAAACTTACCCGGATTCTTGTAAGATCGATCGGAGAAAAATCAAATCAAACGGAAAGCGTTCGAACGGAGAGGGAGAGGGAGAGGAAGGGTTTTGGTGGTGTTGCGCGGAGGGTTTTGGCTGAGATGGTTTCCCACTGGTTTTTGGTTCGATACTTCTGGTTGGGTTTTTTTCTTTGCTTTAAAGTTTGCGTCGATTTTGATGCCCTTTACAGGTCAAATGTCAGTTTTATTATATTCACGCTGACCAGAATTGAAATATTTTGCATAAAATATCAAGCACAGTGGTTCTTGGGCTCTTGGCATAATTGGCAAAAGTTTAAAGTGCCAGATTGCTATGCCAAATTTGGTCAGGTGGATATCTGTTTTGGGACGTACTTTAAAATTTGGCATATAAGTTTTTTTTTCCCCTTTAATGAAAGAAATTATTAAGAATATACTAGTTTCCAAGAAATTTTAACTTGTCACGGTGTAACATGTCTTAAGCAAAATGAAAAAAAAATAAACTCTCAGAGGCTTTTTTTTGTTTTGTTTTGATAAATCGCATAAAATTTCATTCATGATAAAATAGGGACTACATGGATTTCATGAACATCAAGATCAAAAACATCGAAATATGATACACTCTTGTATTAGGTTTTCATAGGTTAGGTGTGGTTATTCAAAAAGGTGTTGGAGCTCAGCTTGTTGCTAGGCTTCCATCCAATTTCTTACCAGTTGATAGTCTTTCTGATTTGTAATTTTCTTCACTTTAAAACCTAATTTACACTCTTGTATTATAGAAATATGATTAAAAAGTACTAACAAAGACTAATTTGTAAAGAGAAGCGAACTACCAACAAGATTACCAAGAAATTCGAAGATTGAAAGAATGGTTTTGGGATTATAATGCGGCCATTTTGATATGGTTTTTGAAAAAGAGAGTAATATGCCCAAAGTCTTGAATCTTGATTTTTTTTTTTTTTTTTTTGATAAACAAGGAACCTTTTCATTAATGGAAATTCGAGTTTAAGATCGAATATAAGATAATACAAAGTAACAAGAACATGCCGTAAAAGTACAATACTAAAAAATCCAACAAGAGAAAGAGAAGGATTACCGGAGTAAGACAAATACAAGTATGAATAAGATCCTATAAAATCGGAGGAAGAACGGTTTTTCTTAGAAGTAAATCCCAACCATTTAGTTAGTTTTTATTCTATAAAATGATATGCTCCCAAACTAGGAGTGATTTGCTCAAATTTCTTGTAACTAGTGATAAAAAGTAATTCACTCGAATCAATTCATGAACTTTATAGCCACGGTTTGCAAATATGCATTCCTTAGTTTATATAAGTTTAAGTTCACGAATAAACCGTTTTTAGAAAATAACCTACTCAAGTATGCATATCGGTACGCATACTTAAGTACGCGGATTAAGTTTGTTTTCAGTTCACAAACTCCAGCAGAATTTCATGGGACGTGAACTTCCGAAAGTACGCGGACTTTAGTTCCGGCTATCCTGAGCAGCAAAGTACGCATACTTTGGTTCAAGGATTTTGTACTTACACAAGTATGAGTTCACATACAATGTTTATATCCATTCAAGGTTATATATTCTAAACTCTCATTTCAATCATTGAAACATTCTTAGAGGATGTCAAATAGAGGTTACTCACACACTATTCTTCATCAAAGCGATTTTCAAGATATTGAAATAATCAACATGACTTTCGTCACTTGTAAAGATGAACTTGGCCAAAGCGAAAGCTTACTAACACATATTTCGAGAAATAGATAAGCGAGATAAACTCGGCTCGAAATAGCAAATGTGTATAATTGAAGTCTATATAACAATACAACTTTTGTCTCAAGATAGGAGATAGTGTAGATATTTGAGTGATGGATAAGTTCAAGTCTCCACATACCTTTTAGTCTATGAAGTTCCACCAGTTCCTTGAGTAGTTCTTCGTCTTTGTATGATGATCGCCGTGGAGTCTAGAGCTCAACTACACTTTCTATCCTAGTCCGAGACTTAGCTATAAGTAGACTCGAAATCGGAAAATGGGTCATTTGTCCAAATATTTTTAAAACCTGGTTCAAATGGACGAGTAAAAATTAGTATGGGTGAAATGGACAAAAAAAAATAGTAAGGATGAAACTGGATACATCCTGACTTAAACTTAAAAAATAGCAAGGATGAAACTGGATGCATCCTGATCAAAGTAATCGAAATTGTTCCTCGGTCCTACTCGGTTGGGGAGCTTGGAGCGAGGAGCAATAACTTCGGACTTGGAAATCGCTAAAACTCGGCCTAATACTCGGAACCTTTTTATTAGAGACTTA
Organism: Papaver armeniacum; assembly: GCA_023531295.1. Lineage (NCBI taxonomy): Eukaryota > Viridiplantae > Streptophyta > Magnoliopsida > Ranunculales > Papaveraceae > Papaver > Papaver armeniacum. Next base: position 253,591 of record JAJJWW010009274.1, read on the forward strand.
TGTATTGTTGTTCATGAGTCATATAATCAAGTGTAATATTGTATTACTGAACCTATTTATAACGTTCTTAGAGGTTTTTCCGTTTAATAACTCTCATTCGAGGGGTTACAAATTTTTTGTTTTATAATTTTGGTGCATGAAAGGCCAACTCGGAAAAATCGCCAACTCGTTTTGCTGAAAAATCGGTACAAATTGGCATATCGGCCAATTTAATTTCTAAAAATCGGAAATAACTTGGCATCGGAAATCGCCTCGGTCATATAGCTTGTAGCGATTACTCGGAGAGTACTCGGCCTTGGAGAGCGATTTTAACTACACTGATCCTGATGTAAATTAAAAAAAGAAAAAGTATTTGAAAATGGGCAGGATGAAACTGTTTACATCCTGGCTATTTTTGTATTTTTGTCCATTTAAACAGTATCAAAATCTAGATGTCTTTTTCACCCAGGATTTGTTGATTTTGGTATTTTTAACCAATTTTGTGACTAGAAATTAGGACTTATAGTTTTGGAAACTAAACTTGACAAACAAGCTTGAGATAGCAACGCTTGCGAGTTCGATCGAGCAGTGCTCTAACATGTAAGAAATTGCAGTTCAGCATTAACCACGGTTAAGCACTTATACTCAGCTTCAGCTGAGCTCCTTGAAACAGTTGGTTGTTTCTTTGAAGACCAAGAAACAACAGACTCACCCATAAACACTACATAACCAGAAGTAGATCTTCTTGTGTCTGGGAAACCAGCCCAATCAGAATCAGTGTATGCAGTTAAAGTATGAATATTCCCTCTTTTTAAAGTAATGCCAGTACCCAAAGTACCTTTCAGATATCTTAAAATTCTTTTCAAAAGAAGGAAATGCTGATCAATTGGAGCATGCATAAATTGGTACACATAATTAACAACAAAACAAATATCAGGCCTTGTATGTGTAAGATATTGCAAACCACCAACAATTGTCCTATATACTAGAGGATCAGACAATAAGACTCCATCAATGATATAACAACTTTTACCCTTTGCAACAGGAGTGTCACAAGGCTTGCAACCCAACATTTGTGCCTTAGTAAGAAGCTCTAATGTATATTTTTGTTGAGTTAAGAAAATAGCATGTGAAGATCTAGTAGCTTCAATTCCAAGAAAAAAATTTAAATCCCCTAAATCTTTCATAGCAAATTCCTTACTCAAAGCTTGTATCAACTTATTAATAAGCACATCAGAACTTCCTGTTAAAAGTATATCATCCACATATAGTAATAATACCAACATATGTGACTCTGTGATGTAGATAAACATAGAATGATCATTCTTTGACTTAGTAAAACCATAGTGAAGAAGGAAAGAACTAAATCTATGAAACCAAGCCCTTGGTGCTTGTTTTAAACTATATAAGGATTTCTTTAAGTGACATACATGATCTGGAAAATCTGGATTAGTGAACCCTAGAGGTTGTTTCATATAGATATTTTCAGCTAAGTGACCATGCAGAAAAGCATTAGACACATCAAGTTGTCTAACTGACCAATTATGGTTTACTGCTGAGTTTAAAACCACTCTCACAGTTGTTGACTTAACAACTGGACTAAATGTTTCTCCAAAATCCACTCCCTCTTGCTGACTATATCCTTGAGATACTAATCTAGACTTCAGTTTATCAATAGTTCCATCAGATTTTAATTTGACCTTATATACCCATTTACAACTAAGAATATTCATGTGAGGTTCAAGCAAAACATAATTCCAAGTCTCATTTAGCATAAGAGCATCATTCTCCTCTTTCATAGAAACCATCCATTTAGGTTCTTGACATGCTTCTCTAAAGTTTTTAGGCTCAGAAATAATGGTTAACATACTTGTAAATGCAGGAGAAATAGGATGCTTAACTGAATGATGAAGCACAAAATCAGAAAACTATTTAGGTTTAGATATGCCTTGCATTGATCTAGTAATTATAGAAGAAGTAGGAACTGAAGTAGATGGAAGTAAAGAAGAAGCAGAAGTGTCATTCACAAATGGAGATTGAATTAAATCAGAATTAGAAGTTGATACGTCGGGTGAAGAAGAAGTAGAATTATAGTAACAATTACATTCATCAAAAATCACATGTCTAGATATTTATAGTTTATGAGAGACAGGATCAAAACATTTGTATCCTTTATGCAGTGGACTATAACCAATAAAGATGCATTTAACAGATTTTGGAGACAATTTGTCAGGTCTATAATGACCAAGAAAAGGAAAACAAATGGAACCAAAAACTCTTAAGAATGAGTAATCTGGAGTAGCTTGAAATAAGACTTCATAAGGAGATTTCATGGATAAAACAGGAGTAGGAGTTATATTAATGAGCTAGATATGTAGTAGTAAGAAAAGCATCATGCCATAAAATTTTAGGAGTTGAGGAATGAAACAAAAGGGTATTACCCATTTATGTAATATGCCTGTGCTTTCTTTATGCCAGTCCATTTTGCTCAGGTGTATTAGGACATGAAAATCTAAGATGAATCCCATTGGAAGAAACTGTTTAAAGAACCCTTAGCAAGTTCACAAGCATTATCTGTTTGAAAACACAAAATCTTTGTAGAAAACAAGTTTTCAGTAAGAGATTTGAAATGAGTAAAACAATGAATAACATCAGTTTTGAGTTTCATAGGATAAATCCAGTGAAATCTACTAGCATCATCTATAAAAAGAATATAATATCTAAAACCAGCATAAGAAGTGGTTGGAGAGGGTCCCCAAACATCACAATGAATGAGAGCTAATGATTTAGATTCATGAGAAGTAGAAAGATGAAATGGTAACTTTTTACTTTTAACAATTTGACAAGGATGACATAGTTGATTCTCATGATCAGAATTAAGAGCAATGATGATACGTATTGATCTCTATACCTTGGTAACTATTACTATAAAGGCAGAATTCAGAATAATAATAGACGAGAAACTTAGAAAACAGAACACAAGTAGTAATTCGAAGAAAATATCTTCTCTTAGATTATGAACAAGAAAACGATTACAATTCTCGCTTTGTTACGCTCACAATCTTCTCTAAACAGTGGAATAACCTTAAACTATTTGTTAAGCTTGCACAAGTATTGTCGTAAGCTTTCTCTAGGTTTTCTGTGCCCAGTATACGTCCTTAGCTATTAGCCAAAGCCCTCTATTTATAGCCTTCATCGTACTCAGCCGACCAAGGACTTCTATTATGAATCTATTTCCTAAACTAAGAGTATTGCCTAAAACAAAACTCTTCCCTAACTAGGAATTATGCCTAAACAAGGATTCATGCCTAGAATAGGTTTCTTCCCACAACTTAGCTTGAGGTTAACTAAGTTCCCTAAGAGCAACTGCAGTGAAGCGAGTATAACCAAAGAGCAAAAACCAAAAAAAAAAACTAAAAAAATTTGGTTTACTCCGTGCTGCGACGCTACGGTGCAAGACTAAAATTTGGTTAGGCGCAACTTTAAAGTTCGCCCCAATCAGGCGAACTTGTTAATTGCGCCCCATTTTATTTTATTTTTAATTCAGGCGTAACTTTGAATTACGCCCCACCATCAGGCGTAATTTAAAAGTACGCCCACCATCAGGCGTAACTTAAAAGTACGCCCCACCTCAAACGTAAATAATACCTACGCCCGGTGTCGGGCGTAATTTTAAATTACGCCCGACTAAAACCAAACTAAAGAACAAATATGGTTTGGTTTTTGGTTTTACTCTAGTTTTTGATCTTTACTCCGCTCGACTGCGTCTGGATTTTGGACCAAAATTTTAGTTTTGGTCTCCCGCTGTGGATGCTCTAAAGGAGTACGGATACACCTGTATCATGGGTCCCCCTTTTAAGAACTTGAACTCCTGTGAGAGTTAAAAATGAAGGTTAGGGAACTCGAGAGTCCCTTTTCCCTTGTTAAACCACTTAGCCTTTCTAGGAACTTGACCTTTACATCCAATTAGAAAATCTTCTTTCTCTCCTTGTCGTGTTTTAGTCACTCTTCGCTCCAATATGCAGTCTTCCTTGAGTGGTTCCTCTCTACCAAACCATAAGTCTTATACTCGTGGTAAGATCATAGTGTCGTCGCCGTCATCATCAAGTAATGGTGGTTCAAACAACTTCAAGTATTCGACATTTATTACCGAGTACATTCCTAGATAAGGTGGAAGATCTAGACAAAAGGCATTATCACCAATCTGATCGAGAATACGAAATGGTCCATACCTCAATGGTTTTAAATTCTTACCTTCCCTCTTCAGTCGTTCCTTACCTAATTTTAACCATACCAAGTCACCAACACCGAAATTACAAGGTACAAGATTCTTGTCATGCTTTGCTTTGTATTTGGCTTGTGACTTCTTTAGTTGTGCTTCAACAGTCGCATGAATCTAAGATATCTTCTCCAAGAACTTTTGTGCCTTTTGCCGTTCACTTCCTTATTTTCCCCCCATTGAGGTGTCACTAGAAAATACTAGATCGAAAGGACTAGGTGGTAAGTAACCATACCACGTCTCGAAAGGAGATTTCCCCGAAGAACTATGAACTGCTCTATTGAAAGCAAACTGTAGATACGGTAAACTCTCATCCCAAGTTTTAGGATGCTTAGAATTATATCCCCTTAACATGTGAACCATAGTCCTATTGACCACTTCTATTTGTTCGTATGTTTGTGGATGGAAAGCTGTACTCTTCTTCAACCTAGTGTCCATCATCTTCCATAAAGAATCCCAAAAGTGACTAAGGAATCGATTATCCCTATCAGAATTAATCGAAGTAGGTAAACCAAAATGCTTCCACACGTGCTCAAAGAAGAGATTTGCTGCACCGGCTCTCGTTACCGTCTTTGTACATGGAATTAATGCAATCATCTTGCTGAATCGGTTGACCACAACAAACAAGTAATCATGACAATACTTGGTCTTCGGTAACTGATGCGTGTCGTAGGTGCAATCAAATTAATTAATATTTCCACTCAATTAAAAATAATATAATGGAAGTCAAGTTCGTTCCCACGAGGAGCAAGAGATTCTAGTTGTAAAAATTGTCACAAAGGGGGGTGTAAAAAAAAACAAAAGAAAATAAACAAAGCAATTAAAAGATAAAGTTGAAAGCAATAAGAGAGACAAGATCAAGGAATCCTTCTTCGTTACGAAACAATGAATCAAGTTATGTTCTTTTCTACTTGTTATTAGTCACAAATTATCGCCAACCGTAGGTAAAGCAGCTAGATCAGTGATAAACCCCTAAATCCCTTATATCACCGGACACGGAAGTTCTCGACTACTGGATTCTATTTACCAAACCACCTAGTAGTAGATCACTCTAGATGTAATTTAAATAAACGCATTAAGATTCATGAACTTATTAGGTCAATATTAGTAGTTAGACTCTTAGATCAAGGTCTACTTGCTAACGTTGTTTTCACACACAATTGCTCCACGGAATCCCTCCGCAAGGTCTCGTGTTTGCTACTTATGTAAAGAGTCAAGAAACGATTACTTATCCCCTAACTTTCACTAGCTTTAGATCAAATTAACAAATCAATTTAGCGTGCACTCTAAACAATCTATCAATCAATCATGAATGTCATTAAGATCATTCCTATTAGTAAAAACAAACGATAATCATGTGAAAAACTTCAAGATAGAATTGAAACAAAACTCAAAACATATATTAAGAACTAGGAATTCATCCTCAATCAATAATAAAATTAGCTACTCATGCTAAAGAGTTCACACAAAGAATAAGAAAAGAAAAGTGTTGTGTGTGTAGAGAGGTGTGTAGAGAGGTAAAAAACTTCTCTATTTATAGGCTTCAATATTCTCCAACTCTTCCAAGGAATAGAATCCTTTTCCTTTAGCAATTCAATTTCCAAATTCAAGTCTTTCTCTTCTTCCATCTTCTCTTTCCAAGTTTGAGCCCAATTCTCCATCCAACTCCTAGTCCAAGTCTTCACACCCATGAGAGGAATCCACAAGAAAATTTTGGAATTTTTGGCTTGCTAGGAAAAGCGGTATTATGGCCTAATCCGTCACCGCCCGCCACCGAAGTTCTACGCCCGTTGAGGGAATATTCTGTCGGTCCACCGTTAGGACTAACGGTCAAACATGTCAACCGTCACCAATATTTGTTAGTAAAAGGTCAAGGGGGAAGAGTCATCCGGCTCGAGTCGGCTCCCAGTCGGGTCGGTAACTGGTGAATGGTCTAACTAACCTGAGTCATATATAAGGATCGGTCATCGGGATCGGCTGAGTCAACTCGCCGGAATATAAATCCGCCGAGTTTCGCTTATTCTGGAGGACTTTCCTAGTAGTTGTTTGTGCCATTCATTTCTTCACCTGTTAAGAAATCCTAAGACATACATCTAATTCTGGTGCCTTTTCTACCCTGTAACAGAAGCCTTAAACAGCCTATTTTCTTATCATCTGCACCTGCATCAGTGAACCAACAGCTGCTCAATTCTTGTTCAACCAACATACCCATTTTCATTCATCACCATTCTGATCAAATTCCTCTTGCCTTTACTGTCACAGAACCCCATCAATTTCATTTGCAGCTTCACTCATACTTCCCATGTGCATGCATTATGGACCCATTCATTCCCCCGAATCAATTGCAAAGATCGGTTTACTTCTCTGAATCTCAATCACCACCATTCTTAACACAGCAGCACTTCAAATCAAAACCCATTCTGCCATTTGCTTCAAAACTGAATTCAACCAAGACCCACCTTCTAATTCATCAGCAAATCTCCCTGTAATTCATTGCTTCAGCGTTTCCCACACAGCACCAAAACCCATTTTCTATTCCTCTCAGAGAGCTCATCTTCCTTATTTCTGCTACTGCAACAGCAACAAATCGAACCCAGAATCGGCCACCATCAGCTCAGAACATTGCTCCATCATTTACCAGAGACCCCTAATACCAATCTTCACAGCGAACTCTACAATAACAGAACCACCTCACCTCCATTAAATCCCTTTAATCAGTTCCTAGAAACCCATCGGTTCTACCACAGCAGTGGCTTGAATTCTTCTCTGAGATTCTCGATTCACTGCAACATCAAACTTCTTCACAGATCGAACATAATCTCGATCTATTTCTCTCTGAGCTTCAATAGCAGTCGTCATCCTCTTCTTCTCTCGGTTTAAGCTCTCGATTTCATCAATTACAGCTACCAACCATGATTTGCTTTGATTAATCATCTTTTCTGCCATATAAATCGATCTCTCATCATACCTCCTTCTCTCGGTTTAAGCAGCAGCAATGGCTGCTCTCTCTTTTCTTTCTCAATTTCAGTTTCAGAAAGAAATACTCGATTTTAGGGTTGTAATGGGCAGGATGGTTACACCCCAAGGGCAGTGACCACCCCAATGGGGTGCTCATAATAGGATGTCACTTCTGATAAGGGCTAGCCAGATGGCAGCCCCTTAACCTTGATTAGTCTGTCTTTAAAACTTCCTTAAAGGGTTACCCCTTAACATTAACTGAGCTCCATATATCAATCGCCTGTAAAATGACCTTTTTGCCCTTTTGGCTCAAATTGGGTGATTTCTTCTTCTTTTCCTCCGTGCGACTCCAAAGTAGCTACAAAACTCAGAACAAGCGTAAAATACATAATTTACAAGAAAAATAGCAAAGAAAGCATAAACAATAGATAGTAAATAGGATGTATTCTACACCCTATCAGTAACCCACCAAGAAAATCCATAGAAATACTCTCCCAAGGCTCGATGGTACTGGTAATGGTAGATATAACCCACGTTTTCTGTTGGAAGGTTTGGATGTGATGCACAACTTACACCCTCTAACTAACTTAGCCACATCATATTGCATCTTCGTCCAAAAGACATAACGCCGGAGGTTAAGTTGAGTTTTATTCATCCCAAAGTGTCCAGCAACTTGGGAAGTGTGTGCCTCCCTCAACCACTATAAACGATCTCCATCTTCTGGTATGCAAAGTAACTGACATTTGTATAACAATCCATCTCGGAGTTCATACTCGCTTTTCAAACCACTCTTTACACCTTCTAGCACCTTCTTGAAGTCTTTCTTTGGATGCGTATGACTCTGCATACTCTTGAGGAACAATTGGCTGAATTCTCATGGCCACCATTAGTGATCGAACTGGAGGTCGAGATAACATATCTGCCAACTTGTTTGTTACTCCCTTCTTGTAGCTAATGAGAATATTGAAAGTCATCAAGTAAGATATCCACTTCATGTGTCGGGCTTGTTGTAGTTTCGTCTGTGCATGTAGATACTCCAACGGTTTGTGATCTGAATGTACCACTACTTCTTTACCTAAGAGATACACTCGCCAATGTTTGATACATTGATATAAAGCATAAAATTCTTTGTCATAAGGTGCGTAGTTCTTAATAGCACTTTGAGAACAATTCGAATGGTACTCCACCTGGTTTACCATCCCGTAACAACACTCCTCTTAATGCATAGTTAGAAGCGTCGGTCTCAACTTCAAAAGTACGTTGTAGGTTAGGCAATGCCAACACTAGTGCTTCTGAAATCTTTCTTTTTAGTAACTGAAAAGCGTCTTCATGGGTTTACTGCCATTCAAATTTTTCCTTAGCTCCCGTCAAACCATGTAATGGTCCTGTAATATTCGAAAAGTGCCGGATAAACTTACGCAAGTAGGTGCAAGCCCCTAAGAAACTCCTGATTTCAGTTACAGTACTAGGTCTAGGACACTTAGTGATCACTTCAACCTTCCTTGGATCAATCTTTCGTTGTCCACCACCAAAAATGAATCTGAGATACACCAACTCCTCCTTCCCAAACTCACACTTATTTACGTTCAACTTCAGCTGGACTTCATGTAACACTTTAAACACCTTCTCAACGTGAAAGAGATGCTCTTCCCAAGTTCTGTTGTATATTAGGATATCATCCAAGTAAACAATCACAAAATATTTTATAAAAGGTCGTAACAAATCATTCATCAAACGCATAAACGTCGCTGGAGCATTACACAAACCAAAAGGCATCACAAACCATTTGAACAAGCCTTGTTTGGTTTTGAAAGCAGTCTTCCATGTATCATCTTCTCGAACTCTCATCTGGTGGCATCCGAATTTGAAATCCAACTTTGTAAATACTCGAGCTTTTTCCAACTGATCCATCATGTCGTCTATCCTAGGTAGAGGGTAACGATTCTTGATTGTGATCTTGTTCAATGCTCTATAATCAATACACATACGCCAGCCTCCATCTTTCTTTGGCACTAACAACACCGCTGATCCACAAGGTGAAGCACTTGGCATTATCATTCCTAATTCTAGAAGTTCCTGGACTTGTTTCTTGATCTCATTAGATTCCTCTACGGTCGTGCGATAAAGACCTACATTAGGTAGAGAACTCTCCCCGGTCAACATGATTTCATGCTTCACACTCCTCTTTGGCGGTAACCCCGTTACATCTGAAAATAAATCCTTGTACTTCAACTTGAACCTTTCTAGGTCATCTTATTGTTGTGCAGTCAAGGATGCCAAACAAACTCTACTCGGCTTCTCCTCAAGAGAACGTATCACAAGGAGAATGAAATTTGTGCTAGCATTCACCAACCGCTTAGCCTAAGTGGTTGTGATCAAACTTGTTCCCTCAAGAGGAGAATCAATAGCCCGAATCATAAAACTTTCTCCATCTTTGGTAAAGGTGTACTTTTGTTCCCTCCTGTGTAGAGTTGCATTTATATCCCATAGGTAAGGACTACCTAGTACCACCTGATAAACATCCAAAGGAACTACGTCGCATGTAACTTCGTCAATATATGACTCATCTAGAGCAAATTTGAACGTGCACTTTTGTGAAACTTGTAAGCCCCCTTCCTTTTGAAGGTATGGTTTTGGATGTGTGAAAGTTTTCAATCCTAACTTCTGCACCAAAGAACTTGAAAGTAAATTCTTCTGACTTCCTCGGTCAATAACAACATCAACTAGTGAAGTTTTGACTTGCATCTTCACTGTGAAGAGTCGCTCCCTAAGATCATATTTTGAAGGTATTTCTTTTGCCCCTGTCATAAGAGAAAGCTTTGAATTGGGTTCCGTTAGTCCGTGGACTTCTTTTGGAGTTTGAGCGACTAGTGCTTCCTTCTTGGCTTATTTCCTCTGCAACCCCCTTTAGGCTTTAGATGAGGATTCTTAACCCAACACTTGTCGACAATATGACCTGTTTGCTTTCAATGGGGGCAAGACAAACCTTCCTTGTCACTAGACTTCCCTTCTTCTTTGCTCCTTTCACCTCCTTTCACAGTGGTACCTCCAGATTTCACCTTAGTTTTCCCTTTGAATCAGATTTCTTAAGCCTGCCCTCAATGGCATTAGCTTTTATACTTGCTTCGGAGATAGTATCCACCGAAAACATCTTCAACTCCTTCCGTATATACTCATGGAACCCGAAAATATATTTCATGTAGATAACATAATCTCCCAAGTCTAAGTCCAAAATCATAGCTTGATTCTGAAATTCCAAAGTATATTCTTGTACGGTTTGGTTGTAAGTCTGCTTCAAGTTGTACCACTTGAACCATCTTTCCTCAAGGTAGCCAACCGGATAAAACTGTTTCCTTACAACTGCCTTGAATCTTTTCCACGACAATACTCCTTTAACTAGGTTATGTCTTTGAAAAGCTTTCCACCAGGTTAGAGCATGCTTTTGTAGCTTCAATGCCGCGAAAACAATCTTTTCCTTTGAACCATATTCAAAGAAAGAAAAATACGTCTCTAGACGTTCAATCCAATCATCTAATTTTTCTACATCGACACTCCAATCGTAAAGTGGAATATCAACACGAAAATCAATTTTCAGATTCTTACCATGAGTTTTAGTTGATGTGGGACTTTTAAGAAATTCTTTCTTCTTTTCTTCCTCCTCATCTTTTTCCTCTTCTTCTTCTTCTTCCGAATCGTCTTCTTCCGAATCATCTTTTTCCGAAGCTTCAAGTGAAGGTGTAACCTTTTTCTTCATCTTCGGCTTGAGTGTATGAGAACGAATACATTCAGTCAATTCCCACTACACCATATGGCCCATTTTGAGACATATTGTTTTTTGGGTTCGAGACACATGTACATATACATGTCTTTAGTGCTTCCACATATATAAGAGTCTCAAATTGAAAATATGAGTTGCTTTAATTCTGATTTTTCAGTTACTCTTATAAGTGTCTTGAATTTTTCAAGAGTGTCTTAAAAATTATGACCTTCTAGTAGCTTCTATATATATATATATATATCAATTTATCATTTTTTTTTTCATTTTGATTCTATTTTATTTCCCTCTAAAACTCCAAAATTCCCCAAAAATTCCCTCCCTTTCTAATTTTCTAATCTTCTCTCACATTTATTTCCCCCTAAAATTCCCCCCCACATCTTTCTTTCACACCAAACTATTTTGGAATTGAATTCATATGATTAGCATTAGTTCCCAAAATTTATTTTAGTTTCCCCCCATTTATTTTGGGTTGTCTTAACTTAGACAATATATATTTATTTTTAGTCCAACTATTTCTTCGCCTTATCTCTTCTTTCTATGTCTTTTTTCTTTCTATCTATCTTCTCGCCTTCTTTCCTCTCTGCTCAAAAGAAATCAGGGAAATCGGGTGAGAGAAATCAAAAGAAACCAAAAATCAAACCAAAACCAGAGATTAAACCAAAAGTCTTCAACTGATTTGTGATTTTGTAAACCTAAAAAGTTGTACGAAAAACCTATTTTACAAATCAGAATCTTTGATTTTCTGAACCAAATCGATTTTTACATTTAGTTTGAAACTCTCATAAGAAGATTCAATTGGTACAAGTAAAAACCCTAGAAGATCTCTAACCTTGGGTATGAAATACCCCTTTTAGAGAAATCAAAATTTATATTTGATTTGTAAACCCTAGAAATTCGATTTCTAATTTTTGTGTTTGAAACTCGCAGAAGAAGATTGAAGTGAAAATTTTGGAAGATTCAACTACAAATCCTTGAAGATTCGGGTATAACTCTTAACCCTATTTGTTCGCTTTTTTCTCTCTGTATTTTGCTAGTTTTGTGTGTTTGATTTTTGTTTTTATGAACTGATTTTCATTTAAGGGGTATCATTTCACAGTGGGTATGTGAGTTTTCCTTTTGTTATAACATGTTTGATCTTTAATTTAGAGAATAAAGGTTATGAGTATGAATCTGATAAAAGGTGTTTCATCTTGAACATGTATTTCTTGTCTCAAAAGTGTTTTAATATCTGGTTTTGATTCAAGCATTGAAGATTTGGAGTCTGATTTGTTTTTTATGAGTTGAAAAAGTGGAATAAGCTTTGTATTTATGTCATGCATTGACGGAGTTTTAGTCATTCGAGTTTTGTTGCCTTCTTGTTCATTTTCTAGTATGATTGTGTGTATTTACGACTTAAATTGATTGTTCTTTAGTCAATTGTGTTATGTTTCCTTCTTATTCATTTTCTGTCACGATTGTTTGAGTTGTGTAGATATATTAGCAGACATTATGAGTTATTTATGTTTATTAGCCTTGCATAATATCAACTTATTATGTGGCTCTGTCACTTTATGTATGTCATGTTGCTTACTTATGGGTTGTCTTATATGATCACCAGCAATATAATGGATTCAATGTGATCACTAGCAGACCAAGGGTGGAGTATGTAATTTTCCTCTACATCAGGCCATTCACACGGGTCAGTGCTAGTTATTATCTTCCATTAACCGAAATATTTTCTCTCCCACCCCACTCCCCGGCTCTTTTTTATCTGTATTTCTACTTATACTTGATGTTTTAACCTTGTTTATTGTATCGGGGTATAGAAAGGAATGTACACCTTAGCACAGGAACACATGCTGTTGAGACCAATATCTAACACTCAGGGCAGATGGGGATGTCTTTGGAATTTTTGGGAAAATAAAATATTGAGGTTTAAATAGGTTATATTCAAGTTCCAGATATAAATATGTAAACTGTGAAATAATTGGTCCACTCATGTACTTCATCAGTTATGTGCTTCTGGAAAGGTACGACGTGTACTTGCATATAATCATCATTTTTCTTTTTGTATTTACTTAACCTTTATTGGATGTTTCCTTAGTTTCTAATATATGAGATGATTGATTCGTATTTGTAGGATGCAGAAAAGTAAAACTGATGACGAGAGTCACAAGGAAGAAGATGAGTATTTTTATAGTCTTTCACTATATAATATTAGAACCTTAACTCGAGTCGACTGCTTGAAAAATGCGTCAAGTTATTGTGGTTAATTGTTTCAACTTAATTACAGTGAGAATACAAGCAAATATATGGACGATAAGGTTATCAGTTTGAAAGTTCGAAAAGCAGCCGTGAAATGCTTATCAGCTATGATAATTTCTCGCCCAGAGATGCTTATCACTTGCATTTGATAATTTTTTCATTATATTGGATTTACAGCCACGTTAATTTGAAAGAAGATGTAAATCCTGGAGGTATCTCTTAAACACCAGTTTTTTTTCCAGTGTTTGTGTAAGTTTTTTGGTTCTAGTTTTGATTAGTTGGAAGATGGTTCATGTTTTTATTCCCATTAGTGTATCAATGTATTTTTAACTTAATGGGTAGATTGTATCTAGTTTTTTCTATCTTGAGATGAACTAATTCGCTCACGCTGGATGTCTAAATTCTTGAAAATGGAGATGGTGAATTCTTATAGGGTAAAATGCTACTCAACTGTGTGGAGTTTTCTTTAGGTTTTGTAGTTGTGCAAGTCCTTAAGGTATGATCAGGTACTTAGAGTTGTAGGATTCTGTACCAATGACTTGAGATTCCAATGTTTTCTAACATTAAGTTAACCGATTTATTATATCATGAAAGTTACTTAGCTCTGTATTTTTTTTTAGCTTCAGCTGGTTAGTGATCATGAAGGAGGTGCTCAAAGTGGTAGATTTCAGTTCTATCATACTCTTGTGTCTGCAGAAATATTTTTCTTATCTGTTTCTTAATTGTTAACATTGTTCCACTAGGTACAATGTGTCGGGAGGTGAACCCGGGATTCAGAGGACCATGTTACAACTGTTGAACCAGCTGGATGGTTTTGATTCCTGAGGAGATGTCAAAGTCTCGCAACAAACAGAATTGATCCTGCTTTACTAAAGCTTGGACGAATAGGTTGGGAGTGTCAGCGGCGTTGTAAGTTCATTCATACTACTTTCTTTCCATGCATGAGCTCCCACTAAAGGCCAATAACTTAAGACTTGAGACGTATGGTTAGGAATTTCGTCATTCTCTGATCTTGGTTCATCACTGACTAAAAAGTATTTTATTGTTATTGCAGGAAATTTCTTTGTTCTTACTTGTATCATATTACACTTTCTAGAATAATGCACCGGTCGTTGTTATTTGTGCCCTATTGTTGTATCTTGGATGGTACCAGGTATGAAAGACTTTATTTTCATCCCCTTGATAAACGATATTTGGGCTATACTGAATTCGGAGGCAAGTATAAAATTCTATTGTTTTTTAGGCTGTTGATCAGTTTTTATAGATTGAAAGAAGCATGACGAAACCCTTTCTACCTGGTAATGTCAAAGCTTTGCATATTCTTTAGTATAGTTTGGTAGTGACATGGTATTCTACCTTGTTATATAGTGACATGATACTCTACACGGTTTTGATTTTGCAATTTTAGCCAAAATGATATCAGTAAACTTGTTAGTGATATATTATCTTGGTGTTTTGGTGCTGAAGTCTGCAGGTTGTAACTTAGCTTGGAACTAAGTGTTGGTCACTGCAAAGGGAAGATAAATTTGTAGCATCCGTGGTCACAAAGTGATAAGAAGATCGATGAGAAGAAGGAAACTCTGCTAAAAGGGTGTATGTGTGCAAGGAAAATGTTCAAGTTTGAAGGACTTAAAAATTGTTCTAATTGCTTCATAGTGCTTGAATTCAATTTGTGTTTATAGATATTGATTTCATTTGTTGGAACTTTTATGCTTAAGTTACTGATTTGCGATATTAAACTAGAATCATATGCAGCTCCATGAATATATAATAATTAAATTTTCTGAAATGCCAATTGTTTTTTTTATATAATAATTATATAATTTCAGACGTTTGTATGTGTTGTTTTAATTATTATATATGTCGTGCGTCGCCAATTAAATTAAGAGACACTTATAAGTGTCGCTTTAATAAATTAAGAGACACTTTTAAGTGTCGCTTGAAACGTCTCAAACGATTCCGGACGCACGATTTGAGACACTTATATGTGTCTCTTAAATTCAAAGCAACGCCTATAAATGTCCCAAAATCGTTGATTTGGTGTAGTGTCCTTAAGGGTAACTTGAATTGACTTCATGTCTGTTTGCAACGTAGCCACCTTTTCTTCCATAGTTTGTGGTTCGCCTTCCTTAGGATCACCATATGACTTTGTCATCCTTGATCCCCTTGTTTTCTTAACGTCCTCCAACTTCTCGAGTACCTCACCAAGCTTTATGTAGAGATATCTAGTGAAAACCATAAACCACAGGGATTTACCCTAAAAACTAACCTTGCTCGTGATGCCAACTTGATATGTATTGATCTCTATACCTTGGTAACTATTACTATAAAGGCATAATTCAGAATAATAATAGACGAGAAACTTAGAAAATATAACACATTCGAAGAAAATATCTTCTCTTAGATTATGAACAAGAAAACGATTACAATTCTCTCTTTGTTACGCTCACAATCTTCTCTAAACAGTGGATTAACCTTAAACTGTTTGCTAAGCTTGCACAAGTATTGTCGTAAGCTTTCTCTAGGTTTTCTGTGCCCAGTATATGTCCTTAGCTATTAGCTAAAGCCCTCTATTTATAGCCTTCATCGTACTCAGCCGACCAAGGACTTCTATTAGGAATCTATTTCCTAAACTAAGAGTATTGCCTAAAACAAAACTCTTCCCTAACTAGGAATTCTGCCTAAACAAGGATTCATGCCTAGAATATGTTTCTTCCCTCAACTTAGCTTGAGGTTAACTAAGTTCCCTAAAGGAGTACGAATACACCTGTATCAAATGACTTTAGTAGAATGCAAATGTTGAATAATTTTCTTAGAGGGATGACCTAACCTATTATGCCACAGAGATGGACAAGCAATAATAGATGAATATGAAGTGAAAAAAGCATTCTTATTGACAGAGATATGAGAGAGGATACAAGTTGTTAACCATTTTTCCCTGAGCTAAAAGAGCATGTGAACTTAGGTCTCTCATCTCAAAACTCCATGGATCAAAAACAAAATAACAGCAATTATCCTTAGTAAATTTTGCAACTGATAATAGATTTTGTTTAATCTCAGGCACTAGTAAGACATGTTTAAGTTCAAAACTAGCTTCAAGTGTTTGTAAAATAGAAGTACCAGTTTGAGAGATTTGTAGGGTCTTACCATTACCAACAATGACTCGATCCTTCCCCTTATAGTTAGAAGTATTTTGAAGAATCCCCTTGTCACCAGTCATGTGTCTTGAAGCACCTGAATCATAAATCCAAGTTGTTGAAGTAGAGGCACCAGAAGGATCATCACACAAATCAGCAGAATTAACTTGTATACCACTAAAAGCTGTTTCAACCTGAGCCACATTTGCAGTAGACTTAGACTCAGAACTAGGTGGAGGATGATATCTGAAGAAACATCTAGAAGCATAATGTCCTGTTTTTCGACATATCTGACATTCAACAGTTGAGAAATCCACAAAATATCTAATAGTAGAACCACCATCTGAAGCATATGCACTTGAACTAGTAGAGCTAGCAGCACCCTTAAATTGAACATTACCATTACCAGATTTGGAAAAATGCCCTTGATTATTCTTGTTCTTACCCTTATTCTTCCTATTCTTGTTACCATTAGTAACATTTCTCCCATAAAAAGCTGAAGAATTATCCAGAAAAGTACTTGATTCCTGAGTTTGAGCACTTAGCCATTGTTCATGTGTTAACAATCTAGATTTTAAGTCACCAAAAGTATAAGGATTTTCACGATTCTGTGCAGAGATTACAAAAGTATCATATTCTCTACTTAGACCATTAAGAACATACATCATCAAATCTGCATCTGAAACTCGATCATTAATAGCAGCTAAAGAATCCGTAATCGTCTTCAAATTATGTAAGTAATCACAGATAGACTAAGAACCCCTTCTAATACCATATAATTGTTAGCGTAACATATTACGTCTTGCTCCAAATTGAGATCTAAAACTAGATTCAAGATATTGCCAGATCTCACGAGTAGTAGACATCCCAAGAACATCACCAGAGACAGTTTCAGTAAATGTAGCCTTCAAACAACTAACAACAAACCTATCTGCCTTTCTCCAGTATACCCATCTTGGATTAACACTAGTAACACCATTGATTAAAATTTGAGTTGGAGGTTCAAAAATTTCACCACTAACATGACCATATAAATCAGTAGAAATCAATACAGATTTGAATTAATCACGCCATAAGAGAAAGTTGGTATGATCTAAATTTAATGAAACAAAATTTCCTATGTTATTGAATGGCAAAGCAAAATAACTCGAATTATCATTACCGGACATATGAGCAGCGGAAACAGGAATTTCACCCTGTGGATCTGGAATTTCTTGATGTTGTTGGTGTTGTTGATGTTGTTGCTGTTGAATATTCAGTGAACCTCTGGTATTCGGCATTGTTAGATGAAGAAAGAACCAAGATTCAAACTAATGAAGATCAATATTTTGAAATTTGTTAAAAATTGAGCAACCAAAGTTGAATGAAGATCATAAAGTTATTGAAAAGGATATTTGATCTCAAAAGAGTGAAAGAATCACAATTCTGCTAAAAAATTGTTGCAAAATTTTACCTAGGTCGTACCTTCAATGATACCATGTAAAGATATTAAAGAAAGCAATGTAATATTATTATAGGTAATGATTTGATAAGTTCTACAGACACATATTATGAGGTATTTATAACTCTTATTACAGGACTTAGTCAAGTCAATATTAGCTGACTTGACTATACCGAACATACTCTAATAGCAAGTATCCATGAAATTCACATAGACAGTCTTGTTGGTGTTTTCACGTCGTATTTGTGGTGGCGTGTAAACTTCCCTACGTATATCTCCTACAAGCTCTGGATTATTCTCTCGGATAACGTTCAGTACTTCATCATGGAGCGCTTTATATTCTGGATTATTTTCGCGAAGAACGTTCACCATGCGATCATATTTATATTCTAGTATAGTGGCCATTGCTGAGATTGAATGAGATATACTTGTGTTTAGTTGAAAAAAGAGGGCTTGGAAGAATTCAAGAGAGATCTGGTTTGGACAAAAAAAAAATTGGTGTGGACTGTGAAGTTGCAAAAGCGAAGGGAGCTGTTTTTTATAGACTTGACTTGAGTTCTCAAGTCAAGATGGGAAAAGGAAAGGGCATGGCCGTGGGTATATCATAGACTTTCTTAATATGAGTAGTAATACTAATCCCCAAAGTATCAAAATTCCAGTGATACAGGATTTTATTTATTCTTGAACGCCACTATAATTAGGATCCTATGGCTTCTTGTTATATCCCGGTTTGTAATGGTTGTTGAAGAGAAGAGTAATGGTGGTTAGTCTTCAACAACAAAAAAAATAAAAATAAAAAATAATTAAAAAAATGTCAGATGTGGGATTTGAACCCACGCCCCCTTTCGAAGACCAGAACCTGAGTCTGGCGCCTTAGACCACTCGGCCAACCTGACTTGTTGGTAGTCTTTCTAAATAAACAAATTAATTCTGACGTTGTAATTAAAACAGTAGTAGTAGCTGTAGCTCTGTTTGGATTCAATTATAATTGTATATAAAGATGGAAGTGTTACATTGAAGATGTCCATCTCTGAAGTACCTGAGAGCAAGGGCTATGGGTAGTGTCACTCTTTCAAATGAAGGAGTTCACTACCAATTTGAGCAGATTAGAGGCTACTATGGGTAGTCTTTACCCCACTTTTCCCCCAAACACGTTCATACACTCGTTCATCTGAACGAGTGGTTGGGAGTGTAACACTAGACGAGGGACAGTCCCCCGTCAAAAAAATTTGCAACTTTTTGAACTAGACGGGGGACTGTCCCCCGTCTAAGTAGTTTTTTTAGGTTTTTTTTTTTTTGGGGACAGTCCCCGTCTATATTGGTTTTTACTATCTCACGGGGGACTGTCCCAGTTTTTTTAAAATTAAATTTTCCCTCCGGTTATTATTTTATTACAAAATTTTCAATTTCTTTTTATAAACGGGAGATAGTTACCCGTTTAATGTTCCCTTTCATTTTTGCCCATAGTGGCTTCACTCCTTCCATTGAACTAGTCCTCCTTCATATGAAAGAGTTAGTCTCCATTTGGAGACTACCCATAGCCCATGCTATGAGAGTTCAAGAAAGATCTGGTTTGGACAAAAAAAAAAAAAAAAAGAGTTTTTTTCGGTGAGAGATACTGTAGTTGCAAAAGCCGAAGGGAGCTTCTTTTTATAGACTTGGGTTGTTAGTCCCTGGCCGTGTGTAGACTTTCTTAATAGGAGTAGTATAAACTTCCATGTTGATACTTGATGTATTCTTCAACGCCAAGTATAAATTATAATCTGAACGCCAAGGACTAATATCTGCACTGGATCGTTCTACCACAGATTCCGGTTTGTAAACGAAAGCAAAAGGGAAAAACAAAAAAGTGCAATTGTCAACATTAGTCGGCCAAATAAAATTGCAGTGCTAGGGGTAATTTGGCGGAGCTGTAAATCAAAAACTAACCCTTTGTTATTGGTAACAAAATTTTGGATTTGGGGGGCCCTGTCGCCTAGCTGGCCTATAGTCAGCGACGTGCCTGGCACTGAGTATTGTGTAGGTAACTTTTTTCACTTGGTCGTGCCCACCACCCCCACCACCACCACCTTTCTTGTACTCGTAAGTGTTGAGTGCTTTTTTGTTCCTTGCTCTTAATCAATTCCATTTGGTTTGATCTTGTGTCAGGATTATCCCAATTTTTTATTTTAATCTTGTTTACCAAAAAAGAAACAGATTGCTTGATTGTTGTTACAATGACACAAGAAGCTGTTCCAATGACAGAAGAGGTGGTACTGCTTTCTCTCTGCAATTCAACTAACCCCTTAATGTTCTTATTTTACTTCATCTTTTGTTAATTATTAGGTTGTTCTTAGAGGAGATGTGAACACCCATGTGAGATTGATCACTTTGAATAGACCTCGTCAACTGAATGTCATCTCACCCAAAGTGGTATGTATATTAATTAGCTTTATCAAATTTACAATCCTCATCCCCTATTTGATTGATTTATTCACCTCTAGGTTTCTCTGCTAGCTGAATCACTAGAGCAATGGGAGAAAGATGATAACGTTGAGCTCGTTATATTCAAGGTTGGTTTGGATTTAAGAATTACTGCATCTACATTATATATTTCTTTCTTTTCTTCATTTACGCGTACCTTTTTTGTTTTAGTTGCCATGATCAATCTTTTTCAGGGAAATGGACGTGCTTATTCTGCTGGTGGGGATTTAAAAGTGTTTTATGATGGAAGGGATTCATGTAAGAAATCAGAATTTGTTTGAATTTTTCTGTGTTCCTTGTGAGAGCAAACTTTGAGAAACGCGGGGTTATTGCAGATGATGCATGCCGTGAAGTTGTGCATAGGATGTATTGGCTGTGTTATCATAATCACACCTACAAGAAAACCCAGGTACTACTATATTGATTTCCATTTTCATTGGGTGAAAGTGCACATGAACGATTTAGCTAGACAAGAAAACCCAGGTGGCTCTTGTTCATGGATTCTCAATGGGTGGAGGTGCATCACTAATGGTCCCATTGAAGTTCTCAGTAGTCACAGAAAAAACGGTGCGTGTGTCATGCTTTGGAGCGTTCTTTCCAAATTGCTGTTTATGACATAATACCATTTCCTTATTATTGCTCTGCAGATTTTTTCAATGCCAGAAGCAAGTATAGGATTTCACACTGATTGCAGTTTTTCCTACATTCTTTCTCGTCTCCCTGGATCTTTCGGTAAGAATTTGAGTGTCGAAAATTGAATGCTGCATCAGTTTTATTATTCAATTTATAGTGCCAGTCTGATGTTTAGGAGTAAAATCTGCAGGTGAATACTTGGCTTTAACAGGTGCTCGACTTAACGGGAAAGAGTTGGTTTCAGTGGGTCTTGCGACTCATTATATCCCTTCGGAGGTGAGGGTTAAACATTGTTTTTCCTTCTTTTTTTATGCCTACTTTAAGATTGTTAGGGGTTGACATCAGTTGCATTTATTGCAGAAATTGCCTGAGCTTGAGAAGTGCCTGATAGATTTAAACTCAGGAGAAGAACATGCAGTCAAATCAGTGATCGAGGAATTCTCCTTAGATGTTAAACCTGATGAGGACAGCATCTTAAACAAGTACAGAAACTGAACTTACATTTTTTTGTGTTTCCTTATTCTTTTCCCTCCTTAAGCACAAATGTTCTTATTGTTGTTATTGAATATCAAGATTTTTGGGATAAGACCATAATGCAGTAATATATATTTGCAGCCAGGCAACGATTGACAAGTGTTTCTCAAAGGAGACGGTAGAGGAGATATTTGAATCATTGGTAAGTTCAGCAAACTCCATCTCATCATGTCTTACCATAGTCTTGAATCTCAACCTCAATCAAATGGTGTTCTTAAACCTAATAAATTCTTTTCTCATAAGGAATCTGAGACAAACAACGAGGAAAATGAATGGATACCTGCAGTGCTTAAGGGCTTGAAAAGATCGGCCCCAACAGGATTAAAAATAACATTAAGATCGGTATACTCGCAGCTTATACTTCAAAACTTTGTTTTGTCTCACAAGTTGGTATTCATTATGAGTACTTTTGTAGATCATCTTTCCGAAACAATTTGTTTTCCTTTCAGGTTAGAGAAGGAAGGGAGCAAACTCTACCCGAGTGTCTGAAGAAAGAATTCAGGCTCACAATAAACATACTAAGAAAATTAATATCTGGCGACCTCTATGAGGTAACATATTATTTTCCACTTTGATTGTTACGAATTAATACATCAGTTTTTGGCATAATATGTATGTTCCTTTTTTCACCAAGTAACTCAAACACATTTTTCTTGTTTTTGGTCTTGAAAAAGGGTATTAGAGCCTTGACAATCGACAAAGACAATTCCCCGATGGTACCTCTCTTTTCATCACAGATGTTATTCTTCTTCGCTCCCCACTGTATTTCTTACTTTCCAAAGTTTTTATGACAGTGGAATCCAGCTTCTTTGGAGGAGGTAACCGGTGAGAAGTTAGACCTAGTTTTCCAGCCTCTCAAGGAAGACTTGGAGCTTTTCATTCCCACTGCAGCAGAAAGCAGGTCAGTCCATCCTTGTTTTCAGTCTGTCGATCAGCTCCCATTTTGTTTGTCCCTTGATAGGATTTTTTGTGCTGAAATCAAGAGAGAGTACAAAAGAACCCCAAAGTGATGCCTTTGGTCCTGTCATTTTGTTCCTGTCACCTGACATTCTGATACACTTTGTTTTTGGTCTAGTTAAACTCCATATTGTTTTCTTTTAATGAAGCGTATGTTGGAACCGGTTTACAGATGGGATGGCAAAGTATGAGAATTCAGTCTATCCTAGTTCAAACACAACACTGGCTTCGAATCCCCTAGTCAGCAGTGAGGTTTTCTGTTACCATGAAATTTCCGTGGTTCGGCAAAGTATGCCTTTGTTTGTTATCTTCCCACGTCTTTGCTGTAACTGAATCTCTACTTGTAAGCTTTGTACATGCTCGTTGTTTCATGAAGTAGAAAATGCGCCAAGATTTGAGTTCCAGTCATTTATTGTTCTGTTTTCATTTGTTCAAGAATCTCATTCTCTTTATTCAACTCCCACGCCATGTACACAACTTTCCATAAGACCAGACAGTTCACTAAATTTGTAATATGATAGTACAAATTACAACTTTCCATAAATATGCGTGTATGTATGCAATCTTTTTAACTATATGATAGTACTAAAAGGATAAATTGCAACTCAAAATCGGCGATAAATACTAAACAAAATTTGTAAAATGAAATATTATTAGTGGAGATAATTCTCAGAACATTACATTAACAATACCCAACCGTGAAAGCAGAATTTCATAATTTTATGTCTCTGCATTGCATATAACATAATCATTGATATATCTTTTTAGAAACTCATCAAAAATATTGGGAGTAAATCTTCCTTTAACAACCAGCTTCTGTTGTCCATCCAACGATCCAGTTGTTCCCATCTGAGTAAGTAAGAAGTTCATAACATGCTCTGGCTCCCTATGCATCTTTTTGCAGATATCCATGAAATTCACAAGGGCAGTCTTGTTGAGGCCTTCACGACCACGTTGTACTTTTGGTTTCGTGAGTATATCTCCTACAAGCTTTTGAATATTCTCTTGAATAACGTTCACTGCGCCATCAAGGAGCTCTTGATATTCTGGATTATTCTCGCGAAGAATGTTCACCATGCGATCAAGGAACTCTTCATATTTTGCCATTGCTAACTCAGATTGAATGGGATAGAGAGTTTTGTGATCTGTTATTTTATGAGAGCTTGGTTGAAGGGAGCTCTGCTTTATATAGACTACTTTGAGGTTCTAAAATCAGGACGATGATCGGAAAAGGAAAGGTCTTCAAAAAGGAAAGCAAATAAAAAACAGAAAGGTCTTCGAAAAGGAAAGCAAAAAAAATTTGTGTCAGATGTGGGATTTGAACCCACGCCCTCTCTCGAAGACCAGAACTTGAGTCTGGCGCCTTAGACCACTCGGCCAACCTGACTTGTGGGTCCTTTTTCTTTCGCCACCCATGTAGACGACATTCCAACATCCACTGCTTCAAGTTAGAATACAGTACGGCAACTGAAAACCAGAGAGAGGAATAGAAGAACCAGACTCATCATTAATTTTTTCAATCCAGTGGGAAAGTTTCCGCGGTTTACAGTTTCTGTAATGCCAGGGATATAGTGAATAAGAACTGAAAAATGATTTAAGCCACATAAGGTGAGATCAGATGGTCTCGGAAAAGAAGAGGGAACAACGCATTGACAGCAATGCAAACAAAACCACAAACTCCGTGCAAGTACAATACCCGGAAAAAGAACCTTTCACCTAATTTTGCATTTTTTTTTTTTTTTCAAATGAACTCAATGGAACTCAATAGAACAAACGAATAATGCACTGCCATTTAAAAAATTATTACATGTGCCCAAAGGCACAGCCCATTTGCACACAAAAAATCACTTAGTAGAAATATACGAGCCTCTCCTTGACCCGTGGGCTTAATAATATTTATAATATAGATTTTATCCGTATAACTATCAGAAATTTTGGAAATCGTATGAAGCCTGTAAAATTCTACTAGTCTACCGTGGTTTTATTTTCTTAGTTTCACAATTTGGTGTTGAAACAATTATTTATCAATTAGGTCTAAATGGATTATTTAACAATTGTTAAACAATTATTTATCAATTATTTTCTTAGTTTTACAATTTTCCTAAGACTTGAACGCTGTTAATATTTTTAGGTGAAATCAACGGTTAGATTTTTTCTAAACGAATTTTTAGGTTTCTCATTGCGATAAAAATATTAACATGAACATTAATATACCTCAAATAAATTATTTAATGAGCTTGGACTTGGTAGCCGTGGATTCAACAATGATATCAACTTGACATCTACGGCTTTTGGGCATTGGATTTGGTCCAGAATCCGAGCTCAAAAATTTGGGTCTTACACATAATATTTACTGGTACTTTATCAAAAGTTGGTGCATATCTCAGCTTCTAAATGTTCCAAAGCATGAAACCCGCGATTTCTATCATCTCATATCATCTCAAGTTAATTTCCATCATTATTAATACCTATGGAGTTAACAATGAGAAAACAAATGCTCTCGATCATTGTTATACAGTGTCATAGTATTATCACACAGCATCAAAGTTCAGTTGTATCACAACTTTGACAACAATATTATGGTGATATGTATCACTCCCCCTTAGTCAATACTTCATCTCGACATGAAAACCACTCCCCCTTACATAATGATCCGTAAACCATATGTATTTGTAGTATGATACTACACATTAATTCTCCCCCTTTTTGTCAATATAAATTGACAAAGGTACGAAAACTAGTGGGATCCTCATGAAATTTTCATAGAGATACTTCATGACCAAAAGAGAATAACATACCAACTTATTTAGATGCAATCATAAAGCCGAAGCTAAATGCATTCATCAAGGAGTTTATAAAGATACAAGATAACCCCTATAATATTCCACAACCGCACTACCCACAAATATTTGGCAATTAAGCACAAGTTCAAAAAGAACTCTCCCCCATAAAATGTCAATCCCGAAAGAACAACAAAGGCGACCTTACTTTTACAAGAAAAGAAGGATTTCTTTGGACATAACTAAATCATATGAAAACATGGATTTGAATCCAAAAATCTCAATTGAATCAACCACAAAAATGATCAATTCAATTGGTCATGCTCGACATAAGAGAACTTACGGAGCAACACAGTATATGCACAAAAAGATGTGGATCGGAGATCAACCAATACTGCGGAATAAACAAGGATTCATTCTATTTTTCCTCACTATTTGCACAATGACATATAATAGACTTAATCCTTGTAAACAAAAGTTTTATCCTTTCTTCCATCAAAATTTGCATAATGACATAAAAGGCTTTAACTTTTGTTTGTCAAAAGTTCATTCTATCTTTTATCAATACTTTTATGTCGACATAATAGAGATAACTTTTGAACAAGTATGGGACAGTCACAGGTTCACGGACGCAAACAACATATCCAATAACAATTTGCAATATATAAAATCATAAAGATTAAAATTGCAAAAATCATCTTCCAAAAAACTTAGAATTTAAATAAATAAATCTAAAACCATTGAAGATGAAAATGTTGGAAATAGCTATGTGTACTCACAATAATGGCTATTCCAAACCCTAGTTATCCTTCTTAAAAACACAAGAATAAAATTCTCATAAGAAGTTTCCTAGACATAAGACAAACTCGTAATGCACATACAAGATGATTTGTCCTTAGAGGGTATAATCAATCTTTTTCGCACGGATTTACACCAAGAATAGCTACCAAAGGCGTATAAAAAGATTTTCTTAACAAAGAAGAACATACAAAGTCATTAACGGCCATGCTCCATAGATCACAAAGGATGATTATGAACATTCAAGAATCCCATAACAATGCGTACTACTGGCCATTATTGAACTCCCTTCTTTGTGATTCACCAACAACATTTTTGTAAAAGCTACAAATTATCTTAGAAGAGTAGTACTCCAAGAATCCAAGTGCCCAAGTCCAATAGAAGTGGAACAAGTGCGCATTAAACGGAGCAAAACACTCAAAAACAAGAGACAAGACAAATACCAATCTTATCTCATCCAAATTCAAGGTTTCTCATCTCCATTTTGAAGATAATTCAAAGATAAACAGAATGCAAAAAGAATGAGGTCAATCCAAGTTCGGACGAAGAATTTACGGCCAAAACAATTTTTTCGAAAGTCGACGTCTACAGGCAAGTATGCATAGGGTTTGCAAACGAATTTTCATGACCTGGGGCAGTATGCAAACGGGTATGCGTACTAAAATCCCTGGAATCAGAAATTTAAATGATGGTATGCATACTTGGTATGTGTACCATGAAGTCCAAACATCCCGAACTACTATTTTCAAACCTAAACATTTAAGAACCTTAAAAACATATCAAGTTAGGTAGAAATGAACGATAAGCAAGGTACATGGATCATTATAAGTACTCTAAGCAAATAAAAACACAAATCTTGCTCAAGTTTATAGACATACCTTTTTAGAAGAATCCAATTGAATTCTACAGCCTTACCGAACATAATCTGTACGTCCCAATTCTTGTGCTTCCCTCACCGTATACATAGCAGGGCATTTCTTGGTGAGGATGCACTTCCAACACAATCAAGTTATGTTGAGGTTAACAATGTCTTGCTCACCATGGAACCAAGAAAGAGATTCTTTCCAACTACTCTTACATCTTACAGTATTGAGAGAAACCCAATGAACTATTTTTATAAGTTTTTTAAAGAACTTCCGTAGAGCACAAGAAAAAATGTGTTTCTGATTTCTTATTTTACACCTTATAAGAAACAGTTTCTGCAGATAATTTTCAGTATCGCATAGGGAAACTCTTTTGATAAAAAGAGACATCCTAATTTCTTCATAAGAATGGAAAATACTATTATCTTGGTAAGATGTATCGGGAATTGACCAATGAATTGATTCATACTTAGAGGTGGTACAGTCGGAAGACTTAGACTTAAAATCTTCTTGTAAACCGTTTAGTTTGCTACAACTAGTTGGATTACACAGAGGAGGAGCATTGCTCTCACTGATTAGTAAATCAATGTCAACCTCAACATG
Organism: Papaver armeniacum; assembly: GCA_023531295.1. Classification (NCBI taxonomy): domain Eukaryota; kingdom Viridiplantae; phylum Streptophyta; class Magnoliopsida; order Ranunculales; family Papaveraceae; genus Papaver; species Papaver armeniacum. Next base: position 281,038 of record JAJJWW010009274.1, read on the forward strand.
AATATTATTCATCATGACTAGATTTAGCTTATCAAGAGATTCTTGTTCTTTCTGGAGGTATAACTTAACATCAAGAGATAAGATTTCCAGTTTATTTTCAAGCCCTGAAAACACTTCAAGGGATTTCAAACCTGGAGGAGGTTTAGATAGAATTTATTCTACAGATTTAATCAAATCAGTCATGGAAGAGAATTCAGAAATCCCCGGATATGGTGGTGCATTTATAGAGATAGCACTTTTGTCCATATCGATCGCTACAAACACAGACTTATAAGGTTTTTAATGTGTTTGCCTCGCTCCGATACCAATTGAAAATGCGGGGTCTAACAACCACACCCAACAATTCGCTTGGCAACCGAGAGGACTTACTCCAATATACATTCTAGAGAATCAACTAGACAGTGAGACTCAATCTAGAGAAAAGTATATCAAAGAGTTTAATATCTCTAACTCTTAATTCAATCTGCAATCAGCAAATAGAAATCTGAGCCTGATTGAATATAAGAGGAGTAACTTGAACGGTACCAAATACCAATGTTCAAGTGTCAATCAATTTAAATCAACAACCAAAGGTTGGATATTCTAATGGATTGATCTTAACCCATAACCGTGATATTTCAATTATATAACAAAATATAATGCGAAAAGAAATAAACACGTTACATACCGTAAGTTTTGTTAACGAGGAAACCGCAAATGCAGAAAACCCGGGACCTAGTCCAGTTTGAACACCACACTATATTAAGCCGCTACAGACACTAGCCTACTACCAATGAACTTCGGACTGGAATGTAGTTGAACCCTAATCAATCTTACACCGATTCAAGGTACTGCCATGCTCTTACGCGTCTCGATCCCAACATGATACTACGCAATTGATTCCCTTAGCCGATCTCACCCACAACCAAGAGTTGCTACGACCCAAAGTCGAAGACTTGATAAACAAATCTGTCTCACACAGTAAAAGTCTATAGATTGTTGTCTCCCATAAAAAATACCCAAGAGTTTTTGTTCGGTGTTTTGATAAATCAAGGTGAATAGGAACCAATTGATAAACCGGACTTATATTTCCGAAGAATAGCCTAGTATTATCAATCACCTCACAATAATCTTAATCGACTAGCGAAACAAGATATTGTGGAATCACAAACGATGAGACTAAAATGTTTGTGATTACTTTTATCTTGCCTATCGGAGAAATTAATCTCGAGTCAATTATTTCAATTGTACACAATACGATAGAATCAGGCAAGATCAGAACACGCAACTACAAAGAAAATAGTTGGTCCGCTTCACAAACCCAATGAAGTCTTTGAAGTCGTTAACCTATGTGGTCTCAAAGAAACCTAAGGTTATAGGAGAATCGACTCTAGTTGATGCAACTAGTACACATGAGGTGTGGGGATTACGTTTCCCAGTTGCTAGAGTTCTCCTTTATATAGTTTTCAAATCAGGGTTTGAAATCCAAGTTACCTTGGGAACAAAGCATTCAATATTCACCGTTAGATGAAAAACGTGATTAAACCAAGCTATTATCTTTCAACCTTTAGATCGAACTTAGCTTGTTACACACAAATAAAATGTACCCTTATTTAGGTTTATGTAACCATACCCAAACGTGTACACCATGTTGGCTCAACAATAGTTAACCGAAGTTAGCCGTATGATTACTCTCGTATTAACCTTATTCATCTTAACCATAACTAGTTCAAATGACTCAAATGAAACTAGTTAAAGAGTCATTCAATTGCTATATTCTCATAGAAGTATACACAATTGAAGCAAAATCGGTTGGATTCACTCGAATCAATACATGAACATTATAGCCACGGTTTGCAAAGATTGTATTCCTTATTTTATAAATGTTTAAGTTCATGTACACAACCGATTTTAGAAAGTAACCAACTCAAGTATGCAAACGTGTACGCATACTTGAGTAGCCGGACCGAGTTTGGTTACGCCAGTACGCGTACGGGTGCGCATACCAATTTACATTCCAAACTCCAGTAGAAATTCACGGACGTGAGACTTCCGCCAGGTACACATACTTGCCCAGACATCCAACAACCGCCAGTATGGGTACGCATACTTAAGGTTCCCGGTTTTGGACTTACACACAAATGTGATAACACACTATGTTTATATCCAAACATGGTTACATGATTCTAAGCTCTTTATTTCAATCACTGAAACTTTCTTAGAGGATTTTTTGTGGGTGAAAACTGTTTCTGCCGATTTTGGTAATTTTGGGTGTGTGGATGAGAAACGAATCTAAACCCTAAACAATGCATCGCACCGAGTACTTTTGATTCGAGAGATCAACTGCATAACTCGGCATAAACTAAGAAATGGCCGTTCCAGATTGCTTGGTCACAAAGTGAAGGAGAAGGGTTGGTCTTAAGGAGTGAAGCGAAGAAAGTGTTGAGACCAGAATAGTTGATTCTGAAGGTATGGTTGTTTTATAACTTGTGTCATAAAGTAGAACTAGAATGAAAGGTATCAGTTCTTTGGTGATTTCTGGATACTGTGATGTTGCTGACCAACTTTTTTTTTGGTGGAAATAGGTGAAGCCTATTTATACAAGTCATATTGAAACGTACCCTGGTCTCGTAGGAAGTGGAAACGATTGAGTGGTGGAAGAATGGAGTAACGTATAACCGCCAGAAACCCATGCTTCCATGATGAATGAAGTGATCCGTTTACACCCGTTACTTTTTGCCGTCATTGATTGTCCTACTTCATGACACTTTCCTATAACGGGCGTATTGCGGGCCGCACGCTGTAAACCGCCAGACCAATACCCTGATAAGTATCCCCCAGTTTGTGACATATTTTATGTCTCGAGTGTTTTCGTTAAAAACATGTAGCATTTTGCTACGTGTGGCAAGTTAAAATCAAGAGGCTTGCCGTAGGAAAATAGCATGTGATGCTATTAGGCTCGTCTTGGCCGGTCGCCTAAAACTTGCCACAAGTCTGTTAGTTCGGTGGCGAACTTCGATGGCTGAGATCGCATCTCATGAGGAAGGGTAGCCGTTGATTATGGCTACCTTGTGTTGGCGCCTGATAATGGCGCAGTGGTGTTTTGGCGTACGCCAGTGGCAATGTGGCATGGATTTTGCATTTCAGTGGACGGGTGGTGTAAGTGGCGCCTGGCGTAGCCAATGGTTCCGGTTTTCCGCTGGAACCAGACCGATAAGGAAGAAACCGAACCAAACCATTTACTATTGGATTGGTTATGGTAAAAAAATTTGAAAACCGACATTATTGGTTCGGTTTTGGTTGACCTGAAAATCGAACCAAAAACCAATGGAAACCAATAAGTATAGGTCGTTGATTAAAATCAGATAGATTTTATCTACCCCGTCCATCTCACACTTTGAATATGGAATTTGGAGCATGCAGAACTTAGAGTTTATGTATTTTGAGTCTGCAATGTTTATGTTTTGAACTATGCTTATAAACTTGAGTTATGAACTACGCTTGTATGTTAATTACATTTTGCAGGTAGGTTAAAAAAATTCAACTGTGATATTTTTTTTAAAGATTTGACATACAATCGTTTTCCATTAACCCAATGGAACAAACCGAAACCGGCTAAAACCATTAAGAAACCGAACCAAGGGTTACTGGATTGGTTTGGTTTAGATTTTAGAAACTGATAGTATTGGTTTCGGTTTTGGTTTGGCTAGAAACCGAACCAAAACCGACCATGAACAGCCCTAGTAGCAGTTGGACATTCTGTCACAACCACTAGATTTAGGCAGTTGGACGCCTGAAGATTGCCACAAGTCTGTCAGTTCAGTGACGAACTTCGATGGTTGGGATTGCAATTTAGGAGAGAGGTTGGTCGTTGATTATGGCCACATTATGTTGGCACCTGTTAATGGCATAATGGTATAGCCGCGGCGTAGTGGCATGTGCCTACGGCATGGTGGCATAGCCGCGTCTGTGGCGTTGTGGCATGGCCACGCCTGTGGCTTGGCGGCGTGGCCAAGGCTAGGATTTGGAATCGTGGTCAAAGTTAGGGCTTGGCGGCATGGCCAAGGCTAGGATTTGGCGATGTGACCAAAGTTAGGGCTTGGCGGCGTGGCCAAGGCTAGGATTTGGCATTGTGGCCAAAGTTAGGGCTTAGCGGCATGGCCAAGGCTAGGATTTGGCGTTGTGGCCAAAGTTAGGGCTTGGCGACGTGGCCAAGGCTAGGATTTGGCGTCGTGGCCAAGGCTAGGATTTGGCGCCGTGGCCAAAGTAAGGGCTTGGCTGCCGGCCAAGGCTAGGTTTTGGCGTTGTGGCCAAAGTTAGGGCTTGGCGGCATGGCCAAGGCTAAAGTGGCTCGTGGCATGTTGTGGACTATGACCAAAACTTAGGGTTTCGGCTAAAAAAGTCTTGTTTCGATCACGAAATCCTAATTGGAGTCCGTTATGGCATTGGCCACAAAAAAAGAGTGGATTAGCACGTAGTGACGTCATTTGTGGCACATTGGCAAGCTAATGCGGCAGAGTGGCATGTTGGCATGCCGATTAATATGTTGTTGTGGCAGGGCGTGTTTGGCTTGCCAGTTAGTATGGTGGCGCGGCAAGTGCGTTTGGCCTTTAATATATGGTGGCGAGTTTAGACCGACTTGATTGGTCAAGAAAAGGGGCCAGCCAAACATAAAGCGCGGCCACACCTCTAGTGCTCGTGGCGCATTTTAAAGTGACCTGATTGGTCGGTAGGAAGGAGAGGGGCCGGCCAAGCATGGGCGTGGATACACTTCTGGTGTGAGTGTGGCGGTTATAGAGCAACCTGATTGGTCGATGGAAATTATGGCCGGCGGGTATGGGCCCAGCCACGACTGGTGTGAGCGTGGCGGTTTTAAGGCGACCTGATTGGTCGAGGGAAGTAGGGCCGGTTTAGGATGGGGGCGTGGCCAATGGAAAGTGGCGTCGGCTGGCCTAAAGAATGGCCACGCCTCCCTTTCTTTGTCATGTGGCTCCTTGTTTTCGATTAAGGCAAGGTTTTTGCACCTAATAATCCATGGCGTATTAATTACCTAGTTTTCCTAGGCTTAAATTTCGACAAGCAAGGTCTGATATACTGTAAGGCGCAAAATCCTAACTTTTGCAAATTAGTCAGGGTAATCGATGGAATTCTATGTGTTGACACAGAGTTCTTTTAAGTTCATTTTAGGAGAGCAAAGATGCTTTCGATCGAATACCTTATGCAAAGACCTTATCCTTGATATTTGGAAATTCGTGCTACTCTGCTGCGAGTGAACACAAATTGTCATGCCATATCAACATTAAGGGTTCAGCCGAGGAACATAGCACAGAAAGTGTTCAAAGAAACTTATATCAAGTGAATATAGGCAAGGCGCCGAAATTTACAGAACATCTGGGATGGTTGCTACATGCGCCAATCTGGATAAATTTCATGTAAATATATTGAACGGCTCAATAAATATGTCGGTGGAGAGGTTAACACTCACGGTTCTGTTTCCTTATAGAGTGACGTCACATCAGATGCAAGGTTTTTACAATTTTAACCCTAAGCTAAAAACCACCATCAACATTAAGTCCCCTGCTTAGATCGGAATAGTGGCATTGTTGCGGGGTAAGCATGAGATGGTGACAGACAAGGATAAAATAGAAAGGCAAGTCATGAAGAGATTGTCGGGAAGATTTGGCTAACATTTGTCGGGAGGTATGAAGAATCGGTGATCCTTGCATTGGCGGCTTTGCATAAATCCGGCTTGGCCATGGGGTGTTGGCATCATCGCTGCAACTTTGGCTACTGATCGGCAGAGGTGGCACTGCAAATTAGTCCGCGGAATGGCGCTGGCTGGCTAGGAAAGGTAGATGGCGCTACTTCGGCTGGCTAGGTCAATGGCGTTGCTGGATACGGAGAGGTGAATGGAGTTGCTTGCTAGGCTGTGGAGCGGGAAGATGGCGCTGCTTTGGCTGGCTGTGGAGCGGGAAGATGGCACTGGCTAGGTCATTGAATGGTAGGGATGGCTGCTGACCTGGATGCCAAACCCTAATTATCCGTACATTCGAGTATCTAATCCAGATGGTATCCCGCGTTCGGAGCCTTGATACACTAGTGTAAAAGGGTTTTCCTTTTCAGGCTTAATCAATCCGCTCAATATAAGAGGCGATCTTGAACCTTTCGTTCATATAGATCACTATAGAATTGCGTCCATCCTCTTCGCAGGTACTGTCTCGTGTCTCTTCTCCTAGTTCTCTATTTTGTCTTCTTCATCATGTAGATTGCCGATGCAGACATAATGTAAATTTTTTTTTTTTTGGTAGTGCACAATGGGATCTTCCGGTGATGATGATACCTTTGACTCCTCGGAGAAGATTTTTGAAGTTTACAAACCTAGGTTTCTTCATATGAGGAGATATTAAACCAAATCAACCCTTTGTTCCATGCAGCCGGCCGGATTATACAAGGCATGTCTCTTACCCATATACGCATCGTGCGGGTGCGTGCTCAGGCTTTCATGGCTTTGATGGACATGGATGAGAAATGGAGACATGATGAAGCGTCCCAACAAGTCGGGAAATCTCAAAGTTATGAAGTTTCTCCACATCCTAATGTCAGGGCTAATCGATTCGCTTCTCGATTGAAACGGCGAAGGACTGAGCCCAAGAAACTTCTAGGCGAGAGCCAGTTTGATTACCCAGTCCATAATGGTATTGTAATCCTTGATTCTGACGTGGACGAACTGGAGCATCCTCAAGGGGTTGTTGGCAAAGTTCCGGAGAAAGATGTTGACGCAATTTACGAGACTGGGGCAGCTTCCGGAGCGGACGCCGAAACTGCTGCTGGGGGAGTTGAAGCGATTGTTGAGGATGATGTCAAGACATATGGCGAGGCGGCGGAAGAATATGTTGGAGCCGTTGTCGAAACGGATCCTGGACGGGATGTTGAAGTCATGCTCATCGAAACAAGACTTCTAGATGGTATGTTCAAGCCGTCGCCGAAACGGCTTATGGATGGAATATTGAAGCTGTTGCTGAAACGACTTCTAGATGGGATGTTGAAGCTGCTGTTGAAATGGCTTCGGGATGGAATGTTGAAGCTGCTGCTGAAACGACTTCTAGATGGGATGTTGAAGTTGCTGCTGAAACGGCTTCGGGATGGAATATTTGCTGTCGGAGAGGGTGCTGGGGCAAGTGCTTGAAAAAGATTTGATGGAGGCGTCATTGACCAATGTGTCTTGTCATTGACAACTGGTTTTCCATTTTGTGATTTCCTTCCGTGGAGAAAACAATCTTTTTGTAGATCGTAGATATTTTTGATACTTCAGTTCTTCTTTTGTTCGTGCGACTGTGGCCATGTTTCACCAAGTAATATTCTTTCATTTATGCTGCTTTGATAATTTCACATCTTTGATTGAATGAATAAAATCTCACGGAAGAGACCTAAAACCCCTTTTGCGAAAAACAAGTTCTTCCACCCTTCCAAAGCGATTCAGCGGGTGGGAAGCCAAATCACATAAATGACGCAGCAATAATGCTAGTAGGCGTGTCACATTCTCTCCGTTTAGCTACTTCCATGGGAACGCCTCTCATGCCGGGCAAAGTAACTCAAAACAGAGAAAAACAAAGATAACAATGATTAAGGATTTTGACCAACCTTTTATTGGATTTTCCTCGCAAATTACACAGGACATTTGTGACATGCCGCCTGGGTATGTAGAAGTGTGAGCCGTCACAAGCTAGGAATCACATCGTGAGAAGTAGAGAATCCTCGTCGGGAAAAAGTTGAAGCCAGATTTTCTTGAATGAAGGTGTCTATGTCGCCACTCGATGATCTTCTTCCTTGCACGTTCCCTTCTTCAGTATTTTTTTTTCTTTTTCGAATAAGATATTTCTTGTAGGGTTTGATTTTTTCTGGTTTTTAATTGATGGGTAATGACTTTGTGGGTTTGCCGGATACTTTTCCCTTGAGATGATTCAGGAAAACTTATTTTGAAATAAAGATGCTTTTAATTAAAATTGAAACCCTAATTATGAATGCAAGCAGTGCAATCATTTTGGAGGGATTACAAATATTGCAGGGCAAAGGGAAAATTACTGAAGGAAATACTTAAAAGGAAAACGCTGGAGGAAAAGGTAGCACGGCGTTTTAGGTATTGAAGGGCTTGAGCCATCGCGAGTGAATTGTCACGCCTTCCAGCTTGTCGGCATTGATGAGTTTGCAGTAACCACCCAAGATAACATCTACCACCAGGTATGGATCGTCTTCCCTTTCTTTAAGCGAATCAGGTTGAGCGGATAGCTTCACTGTTGCATCTCCAACTTGAAACGCGGTCGCCTTGATTACCATATCTCCAATTTGAAACGGGTTTGTGCGTTGTGCCAGCGCTTGATTTTTGAACTCGTTATCTTTGACTGAGGAAGCTTCTAAATTTTTAACAAAGCATTTGAAAGGCCCAGCATCCCATTCACATCTCTTAATGACGCCCGGGTTGATAACTAGACTGAGTCCCCATGCCTGACCGAGAGGAGAAGTGGACTGGTGCGAAAGGATTGTTCAATAAGACTTACTTGTGTTCGGAATCTTCGGATGAACGTCGACGGGCTTTCTCCAGGTAATTGAGTTACCTTGGTAAGTTGTTGATACAACAATATGTGGTCTTCAGGGTTGGATGGCTTGTTGGAAATTCTTTCGGGTATCGACACCGGCAGAGGGGATACTCCTAATTTCTCTTTATTGCCATGTACCCATGAAAGCCCCAGAATCATGTCGTAATTTGAGAGTTCTTTGAAAATGTGGAATTTTCCATGTGTTAAAGCATCTCCCACCTTAATTTCAAAGTCGATGTAGCCATATGCGTCTATTGCTTCTCCTTCCAAAATTTTGACTACAATTGGGGAAAGAGTAGCCTCCTGCTTCGAAATTCTCGCAGCTCTCAGAGTCTTGATGGTAACGATGTTGAAGTCAGAGGCCGCATCGATCAATATGCTATCAAGCTCGGTGTCCCTCAGATAAACCGTGGTCAGCAGTCCCCAGTTGCATTTTCCAACACCGCTTCCTGATTGAGCTTTGGATTCTGGTGTGGTTTCTTCAATAGGAAAAAGTCGCTTTCCCGACACAACGTGGTTAAGGGCTGCGAGTATATCTTGACTCTGCGCCTTGGAGAAATAGAGATTTTCGCATACATGCTGCATCATGGATTGCACGGTTTTGTGAACAGAGTCCCCAGAGAGCATGCAACTCCTGACTGGAAGAGGATCTCTGTGAACTCCCTCATTTCCCAGTTGAAGTTCCCCTGCCTCCAACTTTTATTTGAAGATATGCTTTAATCTATTGCAGTCACTGGTCGGTAATGGACAAATATATGGTAGCGACGCAAGACTTAGGATTTGCCATTTCCTCTTGATTGGTGGGCGCCGCTAGAGGCAATTTGATGGCGCCATCTTGGATCCATGCTTCCAAGAGTTCAATTACTTCTTCGATTGGGAACGAGGAAATTTAAGGCCTTTTCTCCGGCTTCTTGATGCTGCGCAGGAGCCTTAGCTGCAGCCTTTTGCGTTGGAGCCGCCTGATGTGCTGCCATTGCGCGCTTGGATTGTTGTTCTGCCGCTGGAGCCTTCCTTTTTACTCTTTCGCTTACCATGCTCACGGAGGGGCCAGTGTTATATTGCTTGTTGATGAAGCGTCTATTTCCTCGAGTTTCACGTGCGTCTTCAACCTTGGATGGCCTGGTTCTTTCCAACAATGCTGGTGCTGTTGTGGCCGACCGTTTAGCAGCCTTATGAAGTTCATAAGGCACGGTAGATGGGAACCATGCCATTGATGCAAGAATCCACCAATTGTTGTTCGATCACATTTGGGTCGTGACAATCCAGCGCTTGAGTTTTGAATCTTTTGACATAATCATTTGGATGTTCATTGTTTCGTTGGAACATCCTTCCTAAATCTGAGAAGGTAATTTGCTCAGACACAAAGAAGTACTTCTTGTAGAAAGTCGTAACCATGTCACCCCAGTTGGATATGCTATTTGGTGCAATGTTGTTGTACTATGTATATGCTCTTCCGGTAAGTGACTTCGAAAAATCCTTCAAACGGAGAACATGATTGTATTCGTGCTCGCCCAAGGATTCCAAAAATCGAGAGACATGTTCACGCGCATTACCGGCGCCGTCGTACAGGGAGAATTGAGGGGAAGAGTATCCTCTCGAAATAGGAATCATTTGTACTTCAGGAGGATACGGGGGTTGATGCTGATGCATGTCCGTAGAATCGCTTTTGTCTCGGTTTAGAAGAAGTCGTTCCAAATCTTCTCATGTGACAAAATTGGATGGTTGATTCCTCTCCGCTGGAGCTCCCGAACGAGTCTCTTCATCCACAAAGGTGCGATCTGCTGAGGTATCAGCGCTCGGAGCATTGAAGGTGTTCCTCATTGGCTCTGGTTGGCGTGATGCATGTGGTAGTGATAGACGCATTTATGTGTCTAATTTGTCCTCAATGTTTCGTATTGTTAGTACTCGTTTTTGTCCTTATTATGGTGTTTTGTGTGTTTGTAGGTATTTTTTGGAAATAAAGATTGTTGGAAAATTCGGCTCGAAAAGTTGCTCGGAACACCCCGGAGGACATTTTCTATTCGGACTCCCACTTTGGATAAGGGGTAACCCAACTGCTAAGGGGCAACTGACCGGTTGTCAGCCGACACAAATATAAATTACACTTTCTTACTACTCAAAATATATAATGAAGCAAGGGCAAGAAAGGATCGTTCCCACAGAGAGGTCTTGGTTGTCAAATTGTTTTGGTATCTTATAAGTAACACTAGGTTTTTCGATTTTTATAAACTAAAATAATATGAAAGCAAAACAATAAAAGTAAACACGCAAATCAAGAATGAGAAAGTATTGGTCATGGATTTCGTTTTCATTCACAAACATGTTTTCAACACAATAACTAGAATTGATATTTTAATCTCAACTTTTATCAAAGGCCCTAGAATACCTTGATCGCAAGAATATCCCGCTAATCTCCTCTTGTCATCAACAAACACATTAAAAGATGCGAATATGAATTCTATCTAAAAGAACAACCTAACGTGTAAAAGCACTAATCAAGTTTAATTCCCCGGATGCATTAAGTTCTATGAAATTAGGCCAATCAAAGCAATCGAACGTGTAAAAGCACTAATCCGATTTAACAAAGGTTATGGTTCACATAAGATCATAAGAATATATCACTACAAACTATAATCTTATTTATGCTACTTGCAATCAGGAATTATCACTTTTGAGTATAATAACCCTAATCTAGCAATAAACATGAAAGCAAACTCAATCAATTCGCGACTCGACTAAACAAGCATTCAAATCATGTAACAATATTAATGGTGAATCATAAACGATGCTCCATGTGTTCAAGATAGATGTGCATAGTCGGTGAGCTTATCACAAATTCTAATACGGTGTGTCAGAGGTACTTTAGTGAAACGCAACCGCAGCATATCATTGGTTTAAATTTGAGAAGGATCCATGTGTTCTCATACGCTCATCCATCTCTCTCCATCGATGCTCCGCAATACACCATGTCTTAAGCTTTTCCAAAACGTGTCAAGTCGCATCCAGGGCTCCACCACGTGCTCACCTTATGCCTTCTCCGATTAAATCACGGCTTTTGGACTTCTCATATACACCTTCACTGCCAAACTCCATCTTCGATCATCAATCACGGTTATCGCGTAATCTCTGTCACCGCAAACTATTCACAAGAAGACTCCCCACTGAATCATCAACGCCATCATCCGTATCGCCATCATTGGAGGCAAGAATCGCCATCGAGCATCAACAATGGCAGAAGCCATAACCTTCATTCACCCTTCTCTGCCAACTTCATGGATACACTCGAGCAGCATGGTTCGAGCTCCATCGTGAATAGCTCGATCATCTCTACCAACTCCTCGAACTTTGAGCCCTTCTTATCTTCACTGCAATGCCTTCATCAATCGAAACACGGCATCATCGTACAAAGGCTAGCATCGAAAAGCACCAACGTGATCACCACGAGCTTCTCTTTGTTCACCATCACTTCAAGCTCAGTCTCATCTATTCTTCATCTTGTAATGATGGCAAAGCAACCACGAGTCCATCATGGCAATCAAGTGATAATGGCGCAGCAATTCTGACTTCTTCTGGATAAACTCGAATCGGAGCGTAACCCAAGTCTTCTAACCGCTTCGTATCCCATTGAACTATTCAATTTAAGAAACATTCCAAAATTGTCACATCTTGATCATCACGATCATCGGCATCATCATCACTCGAACACAATTCGAGCCTACTCGATTTGAAATGGGACTCTACCCAAGCCTTATATCATCTCCAATAACCCAATGATGTATTCAAAAGCTTAAAATCACTTCTGCCAAAAATCGATCACCATCGTGATCATCAAGCATCCACGAGCATAGGCTGCCATTCTCTTGAGTCTTCATTTTGCAAATGATGAAGAAGGAGTGCCGGAGATAATAAGTGGTGCCCTTAACATCATTTGAATCGGCAGCCCCCAGGTGAACAAAACTCGACTCCCTTTAGCACTTCCTTTGAAAATGTCCGCCCTTAACATGAGGGTGTCCCTTAGCGATCTTAATTCAACCGTCGAGTCTGGAAGACCGATGAGTTTAGTTCCTGACTTCATTCTTGTTTCGCCCATAACTTCTTCATACGATGTCGGAATGACTCCGTTCTTTCGGCATTGTCTTCATCTTCTCGTCCTCTACACAATGAAAAGTAGAAATCTTGTATTTGAACGAGTTCCAATTGGTCTTTTTGCTCCAAATGACTCCATTGCACCTAATAAACTCAAAAGCACACATAAGATACATAATTCACAAGAAACTCTCAAAGAAAGCATAAACAATAGATATAAAATTAGGTGTTTTACAACACCTATCAAATTCCCCCACACTTAGACTTTGCTAGTCCTCGAGCAAATCAAACAAAACTTATTCTAAAAACATACATACAACTCCGTGTCGCCGAGGCTACGGTTACTTTTAGCATAAATAACAAGCCTTTAAACCCCTAGGTGTCCCTAGTGGACGAGTTATAGTCTCGTGAGGGTTTACTAGAGATATACCCACAAAACCTACTTTTCCAACTTACTAGTTCTCCGTAATAATAACATCCAACGCGCTAAGAAGACATAGAGATTTCCAGCACACTAGTCATAAGAAGTTTGACACATATATGAACACAATCTCATCCTTAAAAGTTGAGAGAGAAATAACCATCCCTTATCGAAAGAAATTCGGGTTCGGAGTGATCAAAAGTCTCGACTCTACCTCACAAGAAAAGGTTTTATGAAGTTGCTCTCAATAATAAACAGCTTTTTATGGGTCACACATGTGTCCAGGTAGGAATGAAGAGAGAATCCTGAGACACGTTGAATGGTAGGAAGGCAAAACCCTCCTAATTGTTTTGAAAACCCACATCTTTTATTCATTTTGAAAACCCATTTTTCTGACGATCTCTACGAAAGGACATCAACCATTTAACGAAGGTGGGAATTTGCTTACTTACCTCGTTATCCGTTCGACGTGCAGCTAGCACCACTCTCACAAACATCCATAGAAACGTCTTCGGTCTTGAATCGGTGTCTTCATCTTCGTCTCCGGTCTTCAACTCTTGATGATAACTCTTGAACTTCGTAGAATCTTGACAATGTAATTCTTTCCTCTAATTTCTTGTTGCTTGAAACTTCATTATAGATATTCCTTCTTACCTTGGCTTTATTGAAAGAATACAAAATGAAAAGTAGAAATCTTGTATTTGAACGAGTTCCAATTGGTCTTTTTGCTCCAAATGACTCCATTGCACCTAATAAACTCAAAAGCACACATAAGATACATAATTCACAAAAAACTCGCAAAGAAAGCATAAATAATAGATATAAAATTAGGTGTTTTACAACACCTATCAAATTCCCCCACACTTAGACTTTGCCAGTCCTCGAGCAAATCAAACAAAACTTATTCTAAAACATACATACAACTCCGTGTCGTCGAGTCTACGGTTACTTTTAGCATAAATAACAAGCCTTTAAACCCCTAGGTGTCCCTAGTGGACGAGTTATAGTCTCGTGAGGGTTTACTAGAGATATACCCACAAAACCTACTTTTCCAACTTACTAGTTCTCCGTAATAATAACATCCAACGCGCTAAGAAGACATAGAGATTCTGCACACTAGTCATAAGAAGTTAGACACATAAATGAACACAATCTCATCCTTAAAAGTTGAGAGAGAAATAACCATCCCTTATCGAAAGAAATTCGGGTTCGGAGTGATCAAAAGTCTCGACTCTACCTCACAAGAAAAGGTTTTATGAAGTTGCTCTCAATAATAAACAGCTTTTTATGGGTCACACATGTGTCCAGGTAGGAATGAAGAGAGAATCCTGAGACACGTTGAATGGTAGGAAGGCAAAACCCTCCGAATTGTTTTGAAAACCCACATCTTTTATTCATTTTGAAAACCCATTTTTCTGACGATCTCTACGAAAGGAAATCAACCATTTAACGAAGGTGGGAATTTGCTTACTTACCTCGTTATCCGTTCGACGTGCAGCTAGCACCACTCTCACAGCATCCATAGAAACGTCTTCGGTCTTGAATCGGTGTCTTCATCTTCGTCTCCGGTCTTCAACTCTTGATGATAACTCTTGAACTTCGTAGAATCTTGACAATGTAATTCTTTCCTCTAATTTCTTGTTGCTTGAAACTTCATTATAGATATTCCTTCTTACCTTGGCTTTATTGAAAGAATACAAAATGAAAAGTAGAAATCTTGTATTTGAACGAGTTCCAATTGGTCTTTTTGCTCCAAATGACTCCATTGCACCTAATAAACTCAAAAGCACACATAAGATACATAATTCACAAGAAACTCGCAAAGAAAGCATAAACAATAGATATAAAATTAGGTGTTTTACAACACCTATCAAATTCCCCACACTTAGACTTTGCTAGTCCTCGAGCAAATCAAACAAAACTTATTCTAAAACATACATACAACTCCGTGTCGTCGAGGCTACGGTTACTTTTAGCATAAATAACAAGCCTTTAAACCCCTAGGTGTCCCTAGTGGACGAGTTATAGTCTCGTGAGGGTTTACTAGAGATATACCCACAAAACCTACTTTTCCAACTTACTAGTTCTCCGTAATAATAACATCCAACGCGCTAAGAAGACATAGAGATTCTGCACACTAGTCATAAGAAGTTAGACACATAAATGAACACAATCTCATCCTTAAAAGTTGAGAGAGAAATAACCATCCCTTATCGAAAAAGAAATTCGGGTTCGGAGTGATCAAAAGTCTCGACTCTACCTCACAAGAAAAGGTTTTATGAAGTTGCTCTCAATAATAAACGACTTTTTATGGGTCACACATGTCCGGTAGGAATGAAGAGAGAATCTGAGACACGTTGAATGGTAGGAAGGCAAAAAAACTCCTAATTGTTTTGAAAACCCACATCTTTTATTCATTTTGAAAACCCATTTTTCTGACGATCTCTACGAAAGGACATCAACCATTTAACGAAGGTGGGAATTTGCTTACTTACCTCGTTATCCGTTCGACGTGCGGCTAGCACCACTCTCACAAACATCCATAGAAACGTCTTCGGTCTTGAATCGGTGTCTTCATCTTCGTCTCCGGTCTTCAACTCTTGATGATAACTCTTGAACTTCGTAGAATCTTGACAATGTAATTCTTTCCTCTAATTTCTTGTTGCTTGAAACTTCATTATAGATATTCCTTCTTACCTTGGCTTTATTGAAAGAATACAAAATGAAAAGTAGAAATCTTGTATTTGAACGAGTTCCAATTGGTCTTTTTGCTCCAAATGACTCCATTGCACCTAATAAACTCAAAAGCACACATAAGATACATAATTCACAAGAAACTCGCAAAGAAAGCATAAACAATAGATATAAAATTAGGTGTTTTACAACACCTATCAAATTCCCCACACTTAGACTTTGCTAGTCCTCGAGCAAATCAAACAAAACTTATTCTAAAACATACATACAACTCCGTGTCGTCGAGTCTACGGTTACTTTTAGCATAAATAACAAGCCTTTAAACCCTAGGTGTCCCTAGTGGACGAGTTATAGTCTCGTGAGGGTTTACTAGAGATATACCCACAAAACCTACTTTTCCAACTTACTAGTTCTCCGTAATAATAACATCCAACGCGCTAAGAAGACATAGAGATTCTGCACACTAGTCATAAGAAGTTAGACACATAAATGAACACAATCTCATCCTTAAAAGTTGAGAGAGAAATAACCATCCCTTATCGAAAGAAATTCGGGTTCGGAGTGATCAAAAGTCTCGACTCTACCTCACAAGAAAAGGTTTTATGAAGTTGCTCTCAATAATAAACTGACTTTTTATGGGTCACACATGTGTCCAGTAGGAATGAAGAGAGAATCCCGAGACACGTTGAATGGTAGGAAGGCAAAACCCTCGAATTGTTTTGAAAACCCACATCTTTTATTCATTTTGAAAACCCATTTTTCTGACGATCTCTACGAAAGGAAATCAACCATTTAACGAAGGTGGGAATTTGCTTACTTACCTCGTTATCCGTTCGACGTGCAGCTAGCACCACTCTCACAGCATCCATAGAAACGTCTTCGGTCTTGAATCGGTGTCTTCATCTTCATCTCCGGTCTTCAACTCTTGATGATAACTCTTGAACTTCGTAGAATCTTGACAATGTAATTCTTTCCTCTAATTTCTTGTTGCTTGAAACTTCATTATAGATATTCCTTCTTACCTTGGCTTTATTGAAAGAATACAAAATGAAAAGTAGAAATCTTGTATTTGAACGAGTTCCAATTGGTCTTTTTGCTCCAAATGACTCCATTGCACCTAATAAACTCAAAAGCACACATAAGATACATAATTCACAAGAAACTCGCAAAGAAAGCATAAACAATAGATATAAAATTAGGTGTTTTACAACACCTATCAAAGTCCCCCACACTTAGACTTTGCTAGTCCTCGAGCAAATCAAACAAAACTTATTCTAAAACATACATACAACTCCGTGTCGTCGAGGCTACGGTTACTTTTAGCATAAATAACAAGCCTTTAAACCCCTAGGTGTCCCTAGTGGACGAGTTATAGTCTCGTGAGGGTTTACTAGAGATATACCCACAAAACCTACTTTTCCAACTTACTAGTTCTCCGTAATAATAACATCCAACGCTAAGAAGACATAGAGATTCTGCACACTAGTCATAAGAAGTTAGACACATAAATGAACACAATCTCATCCTTAAAAGTTGAGAGAGAAATAACCATCCCTTATCGAAAGAAATTCGGGTTCGGAGTGATCAAAAGTCTCGACTCTACCTCACAAGAAAAGGTTTTATGAAGTTGCTCTCAATAATAAACATGACTTTTTATGGGTCACACATGTGTCAGGTAGGAATGAAGAGAGAATCTGAGACACGTTGAATGGTAGGAAGGCAAAACCCTCCGAATTGTTTTGAAAACCCACATCTTTTATTCATTTTGAAAACCCATTTTTTGACGATCTCTACGAAAGGAAATCAACCATTTAACGAAGGTGGGAATTTGCTTACTTACCTCGTTATCCGTTCGACGTGCAGCTAGCACCACTCTCACAGCATCCATAGAAACGTCTTCGGTCTTGAATCGGTGTCTTCATCTTCATCTCCGGTCTTCAACTCTTGATGATAACTCTTGAACTTCGTAGAATCTTGACAATGTAATTCTTTCCTCTAATTTCTTGTTGCTTGAAACTTCATTATAGATATTCCTTCTTACCTTGGCTTTATTGAAAGAATACAAAATGAAAAGTAGAAATCTTGTATTTGAACGAGTTCCAATTGGTCTTTTTGCTCCAAATGACTCCATTGCACCTAATAAACTCAAAAGCACACATAAGATACATAATTCACAAGAAACTCGCAAAGAAAGCATAAACAATAGATATAAAATTAGGTGTTTTACAACACCTATCAAATTCCCCACACTTAGACTTTGCTAGTCCTCGAGCAAATCAAACAAAACTTATTCTAAAACATACATACAACTCCGTGTCGTCGAGGCTACGGTTACTTTTAGCATAAATAACAAGCCTTTAAACCCCTAGGTGTCCCTAGTGGACGAGTTATAGTCTCGTGAGGGTTTACTAGAGATATACCCACAAAACCTACTTTTCCAACTTACTAGTTCTCGTAATAATAACATCCAACGCGCTAAGAAGACATAGAGATTCTGCACACTAGTCATAAGAAGTTAGACACATAAATGAACACAATCTCATCCTTAAAAGTTGAGAGAGAAATAACCATCCCTTATCGAAAGAAATTCGGGTTCGGAGTGATCAAAAAGTCTCGACTCTACCTCACAAGAAAAGGTTTTATGAAGTTGCTCTCAATAATAAATGACTTTTTATGGGTCACACATGTGTCAGGTAGGAATGAAGAGAGAATCCTGAGACACGTTGAATGGTAGGAAGGCAAAACCCTCCGAATTGTTTTGAAAACCCACATCTTTTATTCATTTTGAAAACCCATTTTTCTGACGATCTCTACGAAAGGAAATCAACCATTTAACGAAGGTGGGAATTTGCTTACTTACCTCGTTATCCGTTCGACGTGCAGCTAGCACCACTCTCACAGCATCCATAGAAACGTCTTCGGTCTTGAATCGGTGTCTTCATCTTCGTCTTCGGTCTTCAAATCTTGATGATAACTCTTGAACTTCGTAGAATCTTGACAATGTAATTCTTTCCTCTAATTTCTTGTTGCTTGAAACTTCATTATAGATATTCCTTCTTACCTTGGCTTTATTGAAAGAATACAAAATGAAAAGTAGAAATCTTGTGTTTGAACGAGTTCCAATTGGTCTTTTTGCTCCAAATGACTCCATTGCACCTAATAAACTCAAAAGCACACATAAGATACATAATTCACAAGAAACTCGCAAAGAAAGCATAAACAATAGATATAAAATTAGGTGTTTTACAACACCTATCAAATTCCCCCACACTTAGACTTTGCTAGTCCTCGAGCAAATCAAACAAAACTTATTCTAAAACATACATACAACTCCGTGTCGTCGAGGCTACGGTTACTTTTAGCATAAATAACAAGCCTTTAAACCCTAGGTGTCCCTAGTGGACGAGTTATAGTCTCGTGAGGGTTTACTAGAGATATACCCACAAAACCTACTTTTCCAACTTACTAGTTCTCCGTAATAATAACATCCAACGCGCTAAGAAGACATAGAGATTCTGCACACTAGTCATAAGAAGTTAGACACATAAATGAACACAATCTCATCCTTAAAAGTTGAGAGAGAAATAACCATCCCTTATCGAAAGAAATTGGGTTCGGAGTGATCAAAAGTCTCGACTCTACCTCACAAGAAAAGGTTTTATGAAGTTGCTCTCAATAATAAATGACTTTTTATGGGTCACACATGTGTCCGGTAGGAATGAAGAGAGAATCCCGAGACACGTTGAATGGTAGGAAGGCAAAACCCTCCGAATTGTTTTGAAAACCCACATCTTTTATTCATTTTGAAAACCCATTTTTCTCGACGATCTCTACGAAAGGAAATCAACCATTTAACGAAGGTGGGAATTTGCTTACTTACCTCGTTATCCGTTCGACGTGCAGCTAGCACCACTCTCATGACATCCATAGAAACGTCTTCGGTCTTGAATCGGTGTCTTCATCTTCGTCTTCGGTCTTCAACTCTTGATGATAACTCTTGAACTTCGTAGAATCTTGACAATGTAATTCTTTCCTCTAATTTCTTGTTGCTTGAAACTTCATTATAGATATTCCTTCTTACCTTGGCTTTATTGAAAGAATACAAAATGAAAAGTAGAAATCTTGTATTTGAACGAGTTCCAATTGGTCTTTTTGCTCCAAATGACTCCATTGCACCTAATAAACTCAAAAGCACACATAAGATACATAATTCACAAGAAACTCGCAAAGAAAGCATAAACAATAGATATAAAATTAGGTGTTTTACAACACCTATCAAATTCCCCACACTTAGACTTTGCTAGTCCTCGAGCAAATCAAACAAAACTTATTCTAAAACATACATACAACTCCGTGTCGTCGAGGCTACGGTTACTTTTAGCATAAATAACAAGCCTTTAAACCCCTAGGTGTCCCTAGTGGACGAGTTATAGTCTCGTGAGAGTTTACTAGAGATATACCCACAAAACCTACTTTTCCAACTTACTAGTTCTCCGTAATAATAACATCCAACGCGCTAAGAAGACATAGAGATTCTGCACACTAGTCATAAGAAGTTAGACACATAAATGAACACAATCTCATCCTTAAAAGTTGAGAGAGAAATAACCATCCCTTATCGAAAGAAATTCGGGTTCGGAGTGATCAAAAGTCTCGACTCTACCTCACAAGAAAAGGTTTTATGAAGTTGCTCTCAATAATAATGACTTTTTATGGGTCACACATGTGTCCAGGTAGGAATGAAGAGAGAATCCGAGACACGTTGAATGGTAGGAAGGCAAAACCCTCCGAATTGTTTTGAAAACCCACATCTTTTATTCATTTTGAAAACCCATTTTTTCTGACGATCTCTACGAAAGGAAATCAACCATTTAACGAAGGTGGGAATTTGCTTACTTACCTCGTTATCCGTTCGACGTGCAGCTAGCACCACTCTCACAGCATCCATAGAAACGTCTTCGGTCTTGAATCGGTGTCTTCATCTTCGTCTTCGGTCTTCAACTCTTGATGATAACTCTTGAACTTCGTAGAATCTTGACAATGTAATTCTTTCCTCTAATTTCTTGTTGCTTGAAACTTCATTATAGATATTCCTTCTTACCTTGGCTTTATTGAAAGAATACAAAATGAAAAGTAGAAATCTTGTATTTGAACGAGTTCCAATTGGTCTTTTTGCTCCAAATGACTCCATTGCACCTAATAAACTCAAAAGCACACATAAGATACATAATTCACAAGAAACTACAAAGAAAGCATAAACAATAGATATAAAATTAGGTGTTTTACAACACCTATCAAATTCCCCACACTTAGACTTTGCTAGTCCTCGAGCAAATCAAACAAAACTTATTCTAAAACATACATACAACTCCGTGTCGTCGAGGCTACGGTTACTTTTAGCATAAATAACAAGCCTTTAAACCCCTAGGTGTCCCTAGTGGACGAGTTATAGTCTCGTGAGGGTTTACTAGAGATATACCCACAAAACCTACTTTTCCAACTTACTAGTTCTCGTAATAATAACATCCAACGCGCTAAGAAGACATAGAGATTCTGCACACTAGTCATAAGAAGTTAGACACATAAATGAACACAATCTCATCCTTAAAAGTTGAGAGAGAAATAACCATCCCTTATCGAAAGAAATTCGGGTTCGGAGTGATCAAAAGTCTCGACTCTACCTCACAAGAAAAGGTTTTATGAAGTTGCTCTCAATAATAAACTGACTTTTTATGGGTCACACATGTGTCCAGGTAGGAATGAAGAGAGAATCTGAGACACGTTGAATGGTAGGAAGGCAAAACCCTCCTAATTGTTTTGAAAACCCACATCTTTTATTCATTTTGAAAACCCATTTTTGACGATCTCTACGAAAGGAAATCAACCATTTAACGAAGGTGGGAATTTGCTTACTTACCTCGTTATCCGTTCGACGTGCAGCTAGCACCACTCTCACAGCATCCATAGAAACGTCTTCGGTCTTCAATCGGTGTCTTCATCTTCGTCTCGGTCTTCAACTCTTGATGATAACTGTTGAACTTCGTAGAATCTTGACAATGTAATTCTTTCCTCTAATTTCTTGTTGCTTGAAACTTCATTATAGATATTCCTTCTTACCTTGGCTTTATTGAAAGAATACAAAATGAAAAGTAGAAATCTTGTATTTGAACGAGTTCCAATTGGTCTTTTGCTCCAAATGACTCCATTGCACCTAATAAACTCAAAAGCACACATAAGATACATAATTCACAAGAAACTCGCAAAGAAAGCATAAACAATAGATATAAAATTAGGTGTTTTACAACACCTATCAAATTCCCCCCACACTTAGACTTTGCTAGTCCTCGAGCAAATCAAACAAAACTTATTCTAAAACATACATACAACTCGTGTCGTCGAGGCTACGGTTACTTTTAGCATAAATAACAAGCCTTTAAACCCCTAGGTGTCCCTAGTGGACGAGTTATAGTCTCGTGAGAGTTTACTAGAGATATACCCACAAAACCTACTTTTCCAACTTACTAGTTCTCCGTAATAATAACATCCAACGCGCTAAGAAGACATAGAGATTCTGCACACTAGTCATAAGAAGTTAGACACATAAATGAACACAATCTCATCCTTAAAAGTTGAGAGAGAAATAACCATCCCTTATCGAAAGAAATTCGGGTTCGGAGTGATCAAAAGTCTCGACTCTACCTCACAAGAAAAGGTTTTATGAAGTTGCTCTCAATAATAAACAGCTTTTTATGGGTCACACATGTGTCCAGGTAGGAATGAAGAGAGAATCCTGAGACACGTTGAATGGTAGGAAGGCAAAACCCTCCTAATTGTTTTGAAAACCCACATCTTTTATTCATTTTGAAAACCCATTTTTCTGACGATCTCTACGAAAGGAAATCAACCATTTAACGAAGGTGGAATTTGCTTACTTACCTCGTTATCCGTTCGACGTGCGGCTAGCACCACTCTCACAACATCCATAGAAACGTCTTGGTCTTGAATCGGTGTCTTCATCTTCGTCTTCGGTCTTCAACTCTTGATGATAACTCTTGAACTTCGTAGAATCTTGACAATGTAATTCTTTCCTCTAATTTCTTGTTGCTTGAAACTTCATTATAGATATTCCTTCTTACCTTGGCTTTATTGAAAGAATACAAAATGAAAAGTAGAAATCTTGTATTTGAACGAGTTCCAATTGGTCTTTTTGCTCCAAATGACTCCATTGCACCTAATAAACTCAAAAGCACACATAAGATACATAATTCACAAGAAACTCGCAAAGAAAGCATAAACAATAGATATAAAATTAGGTGTTTTACAACACCTATCAAATTCCCCACACTTAGACTTTGCTAGTCCTCGAGCAAATCAAACAAAACTTATTCTAAAACATACATACAACTCCGTGTCGTCGAGGCTACGGTTACTTTTAGCATAAATAACAAGCCTTTAAACCCCCTAGGTGTCCCTAGTGGACGAGTTATAGTCTCGTGAGGGTTTACTAGAGATATACCCATAAAACCTACTTTTCCAACTTACTAGTTCTCCGTAATAATAACATCCAACGCGCTAAGAAGACATAGAGATTCTGCACACTAGTCATAAGAAGTTAGACACATAAATGAACACAATCTCATCCTTAAAAGTTGAGAGAGAAATAACCATCCCTTATCGAAAGAAATTCGGGTTCGGAGTGATCAAAAGTCTCGACTCTACCTCACAAGAAAAGGTTTTATGAAGTTGCTCTCAATAATAAACTTGACTTTTTATGGGTCACACATGTGTCCAGGTAGGAATGAAGAGAGAATCCCGAGACACGTTGAATGGTAGGAAGGCAAAACCCTCCGAATTGTTTTGAAAACCCACATCTTTTATTCATTTTGAAAACCCATTTTTCGACGATCTCTACGAAAGGAAATCAACCATTTAACGAAGGTGGGAATTTGCTTACTTACCTCGTTATCCGTTCGACGTGCGGCTAGCACCACTCTCCACAAAGCATCCATAGAAACGTCTTCGGTCTTGAATCGGTGTCTTCATCTTCGTCTTCGGTCTTCAACTCTTGATGATAACTCTTGAACTTCGTAGAATCTTGACAATGTAATTCTTTCCTCCTAATTTCTTGTTGCTTGAAACTTCATTATAGATATTCCTTCTTACCTTGGCTTTATTGAAAGAATACAAAATGAAAAGTAGAAATCTTGTATTTGAACGAGTTCCAATTGGTCTTTTTGCTCCAAATGACTCCATTGCACCTAATAAACTCAAAAGCATACATAAGATACATAATTCACAAGAAACTCGCAAAGAAAGCATAAACAATAGATATAAAATTAGGTGTTTTACAACACCTATCAAATTCCCCACACTTAGACTTTGCTAGTCCTCGAGCAAATCAAACAAAACTTATTCTAAAACATACATACAACTCCGTGTAAATTCGAGGCTACGGTTACTTTTAGCATAAATAACAAGCCTTTAAACCCTAGGTGTCCCTAGTGGACGAGTTATAGTCTCGTGAGGGTTTACTAGAGATATACCCACAAAACCTACTTTTCCAACTTACTAGTTCTCCGTAATAATAACATCCAACGCGCTAAGAAGACATAGAGATTCTCGCACACTAGTCATAAGAAGTTAGACACATAAATGAACACAATCTCATCCTTAAAAGTTGAGAGAGAAATAACCATCCCTTATCGAAAGAAATTCGGGTTCGGAGTGATCAAAAGTCTCGACTCTACCTCACAAGAAAAGGTTTTATGAAGTTGCTCTCAATAATAAACAGCTTTTTATGGGTCACACATGTGTCCAGGTAGGAATGAAGAGAGAATCCTGAGACACGTTGAATGGTAGGAAGGCAAAACCCTCCGAATTGTTTTGAAAACCCACATCTTTTATTCATTTTGAAAACCCATTTTTTCGACGTGGATCTCTACGAAAGGAAATCAACCATTTAACGAAGGTGGGAATTTGCTTACTTACCTCGTTATCCGTTCGACGTGCAGCTAGCACCACTCTCACAGCATCCATAGAAACGTCTTCGGTCTTGAATCGGTGTCTTCATCTTCGTCTTGGTCTTCAACTCTTGATGATAACTCTTGAACTTCGTAGAATCTTGACAATGTAATTCTTTCCTCTAATTTCTTGTTGCTTGAAACTTCATTATAGATATTCCTTCTTACCTTGGCTTTATTGAAAGAATACAAAATGAAAAGTAGAAATCTTGTATTTGAACGAGTTCCAATTGGTCTTTTTGCTCCAAATGACTCCATTGCACCTAATAAACTCAAAAGCACACATAAGATACATAATTCACAAGAAACTGCAAAGAAAGCATAAACAATAGATATAAAATTAGGTGTTTTACAACACCTATCAAATTCCCCACACTTAGACTTTGCTAGTCCTCGAGCAAATCAAACAAAACTTATTCTAAAACATACATACAACTCCGTGTCGTCGAGGCTACGGTTACTTTTAGCATAAATAACAAGCCTTTAAACCCCTAGGTGTCCCTAGTGGACGAGTTATAGTCTCGTGAGGGTTTACTAGAGATATACCCACAAAACCTACTTTGCCAACTTACTAGTTCTCCGTAATAATAACATCCAACGCGCTAAGAAGACATAGAGATTCCTGCACACTAGTCATAAGAAGTTAGACACATAAATGAACACAATCTCATCCTTAAAAGTTGAGAGAGAAATAACCATCCCTTATCGAAAGAAATTCGGGTTCGGAGTGATCAAAAGTCTCGACTCTACCTCACAAGAAAAGGTTTTATGAAGTTGCTCTCAATAATAAACAGCTTTTTATGGGTCACACATGTGTCCAGGTAGGAATGAAGAGAGAATCCTGAGACACGTTGAATGGTAGGAAGGCAAAACCCTCCGAATTGTTTTGAAAACCCACATCTTTTATTCATTTTGAAAACCCATTTTTCTGACGATCTCTACGAAAGGAAATCAACCATTTAACGAAGGTGGGAATTTGCTTACTTACCTCGTTATCCGTTCGACGTGCAGCTAGCACCACTCTCACAAACATCCATAGAAACGTCTTCGGTCTTGAATCGGTGTCTTCATCTTCGTCTTCGGTCTTCAACTCTTGATGATAACTCTTGAACTTCGTAGAATCTTGACAATGTAATTCTTTCCTCTAATTTCTTGTTGCTTGAAACTTCATTATAGATATTCCTTCTTACCTTGGCTTTATTGAAAGAATACAAAATGAAAAGTAGAAATCTTGTATTTGAACGAGTTCCAATTGGTCTTTTTGCTCCAAATGACTCCATTGCACCTAATAAACTCAAAAGCACACATAAGATACATAATTCACAAGAAACTCGCAAAGAAAGCATAAACAATAGATATAAAATTAGGTGTTTTACAACACCTATCAAATTCCCCCACACTTAGACTTTGCTAGTCCTCGAGCAAATCAAACAAAACTTATTCTAAAACATACATACAACTCCGTGTCGTCGAGGCTACGGTTACATTTTTAGCATAAATAACAAGCCTTCAAACCCCTAGGTGTCCCTAGTGGACGAGTTATAGTCTCGTGAGGGTTTACTAGAGATATACCCACAAACCCTACTTTTCCAACTTACTAGTTCTCCGTAATAATAACATCCAACGCGCTAAGAAGACATAGAGATTCTGCACACTAGTCATAAGAAGTTAGACACATAAATGAACACAATCTCATCCTTAAAAGTTGAGAGAGAAATAACCATCCCTTATCGAAAGAAATTCGGGTTCGGAGTGATCAAAAGTCTCGACTCTACCTCACAAGAAAAGGTTTTATGAAGTTGCTCTCAATAATAAATGACTTTTTATGGGTCACACATGTGTCCAGTAGGAATGAAGAGAGAATCCCGAGACACGTTGAATGGTAGGAAGGCAAAACCCTCCGAATTGTTTTGAAAACCCACATCTTTTATTCATTTTGAAAACCCATTTTTCGACGATCTCTACGAAAGGAAATCAACCATTTAACGAAGGTGGGAATTTGCTTACTTACCTCGTTATCCGTTCGACGTGCAGCTAGCACCACTCTCACAAAGATCCATAGAAACGTCTTCGGTCTTGAATCGGTGTCTTCATCTTCGTCTTCGGTCTTCAACTCTTGATGATAACTCTTGAACTTCGTAGAATCTTGACAATGTAATTCTTTCCTCTAATTTCTTGTTGCTTGAAACTTCATTATAGATATTCCTTCTTACCTTGGCTTTATTGAAAGAATACAAAATGAAAAGTAGAAATCTTGTATTTGAACGAGTTCCAATTGGTCTTTTTGCTCCAAATGACTCCATTGCACCTAATAAACTCAAAAGCACACATAAGATACATAATTCACAAGAAACTCGCAAAGAAAGCATAAACAATAGATATAAAATTAGGTGTTTTACAACACCTATCAAATTCCCCACACTTAGACTTTGCTAGTCCTCGAGCAAATCAAACAAAACTTATTCTAAAACATACATACAACTCCGTGTCGCCGAGGCTACGGTTACTTTTAGCATAAATAACAAGCCTTTAAACCCCTAGGTGTCCCTAGTGGACGAGTTATAGTCTCGTGAGGGTTTACTAGAGATATACCCACAAAACCTACTTTTCCAACTTACTAGTTCTCCGTAATAATAACATCCAACGCGCTAAGAAGACATAGAGATTCTCGCACACTAGTCATAAGAAGTTAGACACATAAATGAACACAATCTCATCCTTAAAAGTTGAGAGAGAAATAACCATCCCTTATCGAAAGAAATTCGGGTTCGGAGTGATCAAAAGTCTCGACTCTACCTCACAAGAAAAGGTTTTTATGAAGTTGCTCTCAATAATAAATGACTTTTTATGGGTCACACATGTGTCGGGTAGGAATGAAGAGAGAATCCCGAGACACGTTGAATGGTAGGAAGGCAAAACCCTCCGAATTGTTTTGAAAACCCACATCTTTTATTCATTTTGAAAACCCATTTTTCTGACGATCTCTACGAAAGGAAATCAACCATTTAACGAAGGTGGGAATTTGCTTACTTACCTCGTTATCCGTTCGACGTGCAGCTAGCACCACTCTCACAGCATCCATAGAAACGTCTTCGGTCTTGAATCGGTGTCTTCATCTTCGTCTTCGGTCTTCAACTCTTGATGATAACTCTTGAACTTCGTAGAATCTTGACAATGTAATTCTTTCCTCTAATTTCTTGTTGCTTGAAACTTCATTATAGATATTCCTTCTTACCTTGGCTTTATTGAAAGAATACAAAATGAAAAGTAGAAATCTTGTATTTGAACGAGTTCCAATTGGTCTTTTTGCTCCAAATGACTCCATTGCACCTAATAAACTCAAAAGCACACATAAGATACATAATTCACAAGAAACTCGCAAAGAAAGCATAAACAATAGATATAAAATTAGGTGTTTTACAACACCTATCAAATTCCCCACACTTAGACTTTGCTAGTCCTCGAGCAAATCAAACAAAACTTATTCTAAAACATACATACAACTCCGTGTCGTCGAGGCTACGGTTACTTTTAGCATAAATAACAAGCCTTTAAACCCCTAGGTGTCCCTAGTGGACGAGTTATAGTCTCGTGAGGGTTTACTAGAGATATACCCACAAAACCTACTTTTCCAACTTACTAGTTCTCGTAATAATAACATCCAACGCGCTAAGAAGACATAGAGATTCTGCACACTAGTCATAAGAAGTTAGACACATAAATGAACACAATCTCATCCTTAAAAGTTGAGAGAGAAATAACCATCCCTTATCGAAAGAAATTCGGGTTCGGAGTGATCAAAGTCTCGACTCTACCTCACAAGAAAAGGTTTTATGAATTTGCTCTCAATAATAAACAGCTTTTTATGGGTCACACATGTGTCCAGGTAGGAATGAAGAGAGAATCCCGAGACACGTTGAATGGTAGGAAGGCAAAACCCTCCGAATTGTTTTGAAAACCCACATCTTTTATTCATTTTGAAAACCCATTTTTCTGACGATCTCTACGTAAAGGAAATCAACCATTTAACGAAGGTGGGAATTTGCTTACTTACCTCGTTATCCGTTCGACGTGCATCTAGCACCACTCTCACAGCATCCATAGAAACGTCTTCGGTCTTGAATCGGTGTCTTCATCTTCGTCTTCGGTCTTCAACTCTTGATGATAACTCTTGAACTTCGTAGAATCTTAACAATGTAATTCTTTCCTCTAATTTCTTGTTGCTTGAAACTTCATTATAGATATTCCTTCTTACCTTGGCTTTATTGAAAGAATACAAAATGAAAAGTAGAAATCTTGTATTTGAACGAGTTCCAATTGGTCTTTTTGCTCCAAATGACTCCATTGCACCTAATAAACTCAAAAGCACACATAAGATATATAATTCACAAGAAACTCGCAAAGAAAGCATAAACAACAGATATAAAATTAGGTGTTTTACAACACCTATCAAATTCCCCCACACTTAGACTTTGCTAGTCCTCGAGCAAATCAAACAAAACTTATTCTAAAACATACATACAACTCCGTGTCGTCGAGGCTACGGTTACTTTTAGCATAAATAACAAGCCTTTAAACCCCTAGGTGTCCCTAGTGGATGAGTTATATTCTCGTGAGGGTTTACTAGAGATATACCCACAAAACCTACTTTTCCAACTTACTAGTTCTCCGTAATAATAACATCCAACGCGCTAAGAAGACATAGAGATTCTGCACACTAGTCATAAGAAGTTAGACACATAAATGAACAAAATCTCATCCTTAAAAGTTGAGAGAGAAATAACCATCCCTTATCGAAAGAAATTCGGGTTCAGGAGTGATCAAAAGTCTCGACTCTACCTCACAAGAAAAGGTTTTATGAAGTTGCTCTCAATAATAAATGCTTTTTATGGGTCACACATGTGTCGGGTAGGAATGAAGAGAGAATCCGAGACACGTTGAATGGTAGGAAGGCAAAACCCTCCGAATTGTTTTGAAAACCCACATCTTTTATTCATTTTGAAAACCCATTTTTCTCGACGATCTCTACGTTTAAAGGAAATCAACCATTTAACGAAGGTGGGAATTTGCTTACTTACCTCGTTATCCGTTCGACGTGCAGCTAGCACCACTCTCACAAATCATCCATAGAAACGTCTTCGGTCTTGAATCGGTGTCTTCATCTTCGTCTTCGGTCTTCAACTCTTGATGATAACTCTTGAACTTCGTAGAATCTTGACAATGTAATTCTTTCCTCTAATTTCTTGTTGCTTGAAACTTCATTATAGATATTCCTTCTTACCTTGGCTTTATTGAAAGAATACAAAATGAAAAGTAGAAATCTTGTATTTGAACGAGTTCCAATTGGTCTTTTTGCTCCAAATGACTCCATTGCACCTAATAAACTCAAAAGCACACATAAGATACATAATTCACAAGAAACTCGCAAAGAAAGCATAAACAATAGATATAAAATTAGGTGTTTTACAACACCTATCAAATTCCCCCACACTTAGACTTTGCTAGTCCTCGAGCAAATCAAACAAAACTTATTCTAAAACATACATACAACTCCGTGTCGTCGAGGCTACGGTTACTTTTAGCATAAATAACAAGCCTTTAAACCCCTAGGTGTCCCTAGTGGACGAGTTATAGTCTCGTGAGGGTTTACTAGAGATATACCCACAAAACCTACTTTTCCAACTTACTAGTTCTCCGTAATAATAACATCCAACGCGCTAAGAAGACATAGAGATTCTCGCACACTAGTCATAAGAAGTTAGACACATAAATGAACACAATCTCATCCTTAAAAGTTGAGAGAGAAATAACCATCCCTTATCGAAAGAAATTCGGGTTCGGAGTGATCAAAAGTCTCGACTCTACCTCACAAGAAAAGGTTTTATGAAGTTGCTCTCAATAATAAACAGCTTTTTATGGGTCACACATGTGTCCAGGTAGGAATGAAGAGAGAATCCTGAGACACGTTGAATGGTAGGAAGGCAAAACCCTCCGAATTGTTTTGAAAACCCACATCTTTTATTCATTTTGAAAACCCATTTTTTTCGACGATCTCTACGAAAGGAAATCAACCATTTAACGAAGGTGGGAATTTGCTTACTTACCTCGTTATCCGTTCGACGTGCGGCTAGCACCACTCTCTGACATCCATAGAAACGTCTTCGGTCTTGAATCGGTGTCTTCATCTTCGTCTTCGGTCTTCAACTCTTGATGATAACTCTTGAACTTCGTAGAATCTTGACAATGTAATTCTTTCCTCTAATTTCTTGTTGCTTGAAACTTCATTATAGATATTCCTTCTTACCTTGGCTTTATTGAAAGAATACAAAATGAAAAGTAGAAATCTTGTATTGAACGAGTTCCAATTGGTCTTTTTGCTCCAAATGACTCCATTGCACCTAATAAACTCAAAAGCACACATAAGATACATAATTCACAAGAAACTCGCAAAGAAAGCATATACAATAGATATAAAATTAGGTGTTTTACAACACCTATCAAATTCCCCCACACTTAGACTTTGCTAGTCCTCGAGCAAATCAAACAAAACTTATTCTAAAACATACATACAACTCCGTGTCGTCGAGGCTACGGTTACTTTTAGCATAAATAACAAGCCTTTAAACCCCTAGGTGTCCCTAGTGGACGAGTTATAGTCTCGTGAGGGTTTACTAGAGATATACCCACAAAACCTACTTTTCCAACTTACTAGTTCTCCGTAATAATAACATCCAACGCGCTAAGAAGACATAGAGATTCTCGCACACTAGTCATAAGAAGTTAGACACATAAATGAACACAATCTCATCCTTAAAAGTTGAGAGAGAAATAACCATCCCTTATCGAAAGAAATTCGGGTTCGGAGTGATCAAAAGTCTCGACTCTACCTCACAAGAAAAGGTTTTATGAAGTTGCTCTCCAATAATAAACATGACTTTTTATGGGTCACACATGTGTCCAGGTAGGAATGAAGAGAGAATCCTGAGACACGTTGAATGGTAGGAAGGCAAAACCCTCCGAATTGTTTTGAAAACCCACATCTTTTATTCATTTTGAAAACCCATTTTTCTGACGATCTCTACGAAAGGAAATCAACCATTTAACGAAGGTGGGAATTTGCTTACTTACCTCGTTATCCGTTCCGACGTGCGGCTAGCACCACTCTCACAAGATCCATAGAAACGTCTTCGGTCTTGAATCGGTGTCTTCATCTTCGTCTTCGGTCTTCAACTCTTGATGATAACTCTTCAACTTCGTAGAATCTTGACAATGTAATTCTTTCCTCTAATTTCTTGTTGCTTGAAACTTCATTATAGATATTCCTTCTTACCTTGGCTTTATTGAAAGAATACAAAATGAAAAGTAGAAATCTTGTATTTGAACGAGTTCCAATTGGTCTTGGTAGGCCCGAGAAGATGTATATATTTATGGCCTACGGTAATACCGCAAGTGCACGGTGTCTTGGTTGTAGGACTGAGCAAGTGCGGGTCGAACCACAGAGACTTGTGGTGCCCTTATGTGATCTATGGACTTTCTAAACTGAGTTCTAAGGTGACAGAGTAACAAAGGTTGTTTTTGCCGAAACGGCTAAGATTGAGTGGAATAAACCTAAACTAAGGTATAACATTGAAAACAAATGTGTCTTTGGGTGGTCAAATTCACCACTAAACCATGTTGTGTGTTTAACTATGTTGGCTATTCTTGTCCTGTGATGAGATAAGGATAATTTGTCAATTTTATCACATATCTAAAGGGTTTCTCCTAGTGACACTTCAATACACAGCTAAGGGTACTAACCTAGAGCATTAGTTATCTAATTAAGTATAACTAATCAAAGGAATTAGTGTTAAAAATAGAAGCAAGAGTCGCAATACACTCAACACAAGTTGAGACCTAACTACAATGCATCCATGGCGTTGGTATGCCTCATGAGAGAAAAGCATTGGGTATTTAGTATTGAAGCTATCTAATTCATTATATCCTCAAGAACATTCAACAAAGTTTCATACACAGTCATGGAATTAGGGTTTCATCTCAAACCCTCACACTAAATTAAAACACAAAATTAAACATAAATTAAACCTAAATGACTGCCCTGGCTAATCCAGGCGTAACTAATTTCACTCTCTACTCCTCTATTTATACATGCAAGTCCAATAATTTCCAAACCCTAATTAGTAATAAAAT
Source organism: Papaver armeniacum (assembly GCA_023531295.1). Lineage (NCBI taxonomy): Eukaryota > Viridiplantae > Streptophyta > Magnoliopsida > Ranunculales > Papaveraceae > Papaver > Papaver armeniacum. Next base: position 314,019 of record JAJJWW010009274.1, read on the forward strand.
AGAAAAGAAATTGCAAAACATCTCTCACCCATACTCTGAATCGTTCTCCTCTTGTCAAATCGTCTCTTCTAGCCTTCCTTGTGTCGATTGACTTGATGTATGAGAAACCCTAGCCTTGTTTATCTCTAACCTAGCTTCTAGGGTAATGAGAAGCTAGTTTAGAGATAACCACAACTTAGGTATGGCGGAAATAGGGGTGGTTGTTGCTGGCTCTGTCGGAGGAAGGAGATGGTGGTGTCGGAGGTGGTGTTGCAGAAGATGGGGGAATGGGGGGATGAGTTGCTCTACAACCGATAGAGACGGGAGAGGAGAGGAAAGAGAAAGGTGGAAGGAAATGGTATGTTCGATTAGGGTATAGGATATGGGCCATTTTGTCATGAGCGACGCATCAACGGACGATGGGACAGGCCTAGCGAGCGTTGGATGAGGCTGTCGCGATCCGAACGCAGGCCGAGAGAGGTAGCGGTTTTGATGTGATCTCGGTGTAGCACGGGAGCAGCGATCTTCGATGCACGTGGAAGCAGCGACCGTTGGATGTAGAAGATCAAAATCTTGACGGCTTGGAGTGGACGGGCTCGGATCCGGGTCGCGGGTCAGTCTAGCTCAAGCCCATGTCTTGAGATGAGTTGCTACTTGTTGGGTTGCAAATCATTGCGCGCGGAGCTTTTTATCTGCTCCATAGATGCTCGACTCAATTCTTCGCTCTTTTGGCTCCTCGGTTTCTCAGGACTTTATTTAGTACCTAAAAATACAAAATTGATTAATACAAATATTTATTCTTGAAAACAAAGAAAACTCGAGAATGCTGGGATAATATCTCGATTTTCTAGCGCAAAAGATGAGTAAATGCCAATAAAAAGGTGTATAAATATGCACTATTTGGCACTCATCAGTCTTTTTGCTCCAAATGACTCCATTGCACCTAATAAACTCAAAAGCACACATAAGATACATAATTCACAAGAAACTCGCAAAGAAAGCATAAACAATAGATATAAAATTAGGTGTTTTACAACACCTATCAAATTCCCCACACTTAGACTTTGCTAGTCCTCGAGCAAATCAAACAAAACTTATTCTAAAACATACATACAACTCCGTGTCATCGAGGCTACGGTTACTTTTAGCATAAATAACAAGCCTTTAAACCCCTAGGTGTCCCTAGTGGACGAGTTATAGTCTCGTGAGGGTTTACTAGAGATATACCCACAAAACCTACTTTTCCAACTTACTAGTTCTCCGTAATAATAACATCCACCCGCTAAGAAGACATAGAGATTCTGCACACTAGTCATAAGAAGTTAGACACATAAATGAACACAATCTCATCCTTAAAAGTTGAGAGAGAAATAACCATCCCTTATCGAAAGAAATTCGGGTTCGGAGTGATCAAAAGTCTCGACTCTACCTCACAAGAAAAGGTTTTATGAAGTTGCTCTCAATAATAAACAGCTTTTTATGGGTCACACATGTGTCCAGGTAGGAATGAAGAGAGAATCTGAGACACGTTGAATGGTAGGAAGGCAAAACCCTCCAATTGTTTTGAAAACCCACATCTTTTATTCATTTTGAAAACCCATTTTTCTCGACGATCTCTCGAAAAGGAAATCAACCATTTAACGAAGGTGGGAATTTGCTTACTTACCTCGTTATCCGTTCGACGTGCAGGCTAGCACCACTCACAAACATCCATAGAAACGTCTTCGGTCTTGAATCGGTGTCTTCATCTTCGTCTTTGCCTTCAACTCTTGATGATAACTCTTGAACTTCGTAGAATCTTGACAATGTAATTCTTTCCTCTAATTTCTTGTTGCTTGAAACTTCATTATAGATATTCCTTCTTACCTTGGCTTTATTGAAAGAATACAAATGAAAAGTAGAAATCTTGTATTTGAACGAGTTCCAATTGGTCATTTTGCTCCAAATGACTCCATTGCACCTAATAAACTCAAAAGCACACATAAGATACATAATTCACAAGAAACTCGCAAAGAAAGCATAAACAATAGATATAAAATTAGGTGTTTTACAACACCTATCAGCAACCCATTGCTATTCGCACCCCACAACTGGTTAAGGGGCACCTTTCTTCTTTGTTTGAATTCACTTTTTGGCGGGAAACTGGTTTTGGAACTGGCAGAATTAGGGATCAAAATTTGATCATGTTTTAAGGAGATTCAAGATCCTAAACTCATTGGGTTTGCTTATTTGAGCTTAACAGAGATGGTAAGAGCGTTGGATTGAGGCTAGATGATCGGTGAGAAGGAAACAGAGCTCCGTACGTAAAAAAAAATAATAAAAACTATGAAATTTGGTTTGGATAATTTCTGGTGAGATTCAATCGAAGATTTGGCTTGGTTTGGGCCTGTTAGAATCAAACAGGACCGGTAAGTCCTTTAGGAACGGGAAAATAGGAAGGTGTACGCATGTTCGATTAAACAGGGGTGAGTGAAGTATTCACGGGATTTCTCGGTATTTTCTCTTGTTGGCGTATGTCTGCACAAGTTTAACTGCCTATGGAAGATGAAATCAACAAGTTTGGAGCGTGTTGACATCAACAGGCTCGTGAAGAAGAGAAAAAGGAAAGAAAATTTCCCGTATCTGCATGGGAATAAACCAATTTGCTTGATTGATTGATGGTGATTTTGGTGTTAATGACGAGAGATTCTCAAATCCGATGATTATAAAAAGGTTTTCCAGGGTTCATAGAAGGGGGACAGAGAGTTTGGGAGAGTTTAGAGCGTCAATAGAGCCGAGAAAATCAAGTTGCAGAGAACACACTTCTGCTGCTGCTGTGAAGAACACGAAGAACATAAGCACGACGCACGCAGACCGTGCGTTCTTCAACAGTGTTAACGACTCGCACTTGTGGGTCGTAGTTTGGAGGCAGACTTAAAGAAACAGTAACATCGACAGTTAATATTTATCGTTCTCTGTAACAGTTCGGTTTGTAACAAAAATAATTGTTACAAACCCGATTTTTCATTATTTCTCCCTTATTCATCATTTGTAAACCATTTTTGAGCAATGAAATCAACTTTTGAGCGTGTTTCCAACATGATGAGCTAAACCCATCCTCTGGGGCGACAGAGGAAGCTATATTGCCAATGAAAAAATGGTAATTCTTAATTATTTAATTTGTGCAATTTTTAATTATAATTATTTTCCTAGATTGAAAATAGATTTTATGATTTTTGTTAAACAATTATATTTTCTATTGATGGAATATGCTTGCCCTAGGGTTTTGATATCCCATGCTTTGGATTAACATTTGTTGTTTCTAAAAAATCTACTTTTGCAATAGTTGAGAATCAAATTGAACGTGTGAAATTGCATGATTGTAATTAGTATCACTTTGGAATTGGTAAATAGCGGAATCCTAGCCCCAACCTTTCCATAATTTCCAAACAAATTTTTAATTGAGCTTGTTATTTTTATTTACAAAAATTAAGTCTAAAAAATCTGCTTTCACAAGTCTTGAACGAACCTATTACTACAACATCATTGAAAATAAACCATCAATTTTTGGCGCCGCCGACGCGGACTTTTCTTTAGGCTAGAGTTTTTAGATTTTTTTTTTTTTTTTTTTTAGGTTTTTATTTGTTTTTGTTCTTCTTTAAGTTTTTGGGTTTTTGTCTTTTCCTTACGGAATTTGGAATTTGGAGCGAAAGAAAATTCTGCCAAAGCTTTTGGTGAATACTTAAAGACTGGGAGTAAAAGGCAAGGCGAAAGGAGCAAAAGAAGAAGATTTTTTTTTATTTATTTGATAAAAAAAGAGAGAAAAAAAGAGAGGCATTTTTATTTTTTTGGATTTTTTTTTTATTTTTTTTTATTTTAGACTTTCCTTTTCTTTTCTTTTACTTTTTGGACTTTGGACTTGGACATTTGGACATTTTTTTTTTTTTTAAACCCTACGGAAGGGTGGTATTAAATATTAAACTGCTTGCAGAGAAGGACGGTGATTACGATATCACCTCGGCCCCTCGGGTTCGTACATGACATAGGAGTCGTGGCCCGAGTCGACTACAACGGTTCATCCCCGTGTCTGCAATGGGAGGTAAGTTTGTCGAAACACTCGCGAATCCCTTGTCAGCGAGTTACTGTATTCCTTCGTTTGCATATATGCCGAGGACTTGAAAACGGCTATTTTAATTTCCTAGTAAAGGGCAAGGACTGGCCATACAAGATAAGGGTTCGGATTTCATTACCGTTCTCTTCTTGCCCGCCTTAGGAAAACGATACTTAACGCGAACCTAAGCTTTAAAATTTGGAATAGAACGAGACCGATAGGGTAACGAGCTTAGTAGGAAAGTCGCTCGAAAAATATTGGTTACTCTTTTAAGCATACTTGAAGTCATGATGGTTTCGTGAAGTTGAATGCGTGGACTGCGCCGCCTTGTAATAGCGATGAGGCCTTGGGTATCAAAGCTCCACTTGAGCTTCCCTCGCCTTGATTCAACTTACTTTGACTTGGATTGATCCAAAGGGGTTTGCTTAGATTGTAACGAATTCCCTTTCGAAGGATTAGAAGCGGGTCTAGAAAACAATCTAAGTGGAGCCATCATGCTTTTTGTTTGCTAAAATTCAATAGGTTTGTTGTGGTGGAGTCAGCCTTGTTTGTGTTTGCAAAGAACTTCCCTTCCTTTTAGGATTTTTCTTTTTCTTTTGTTTTGAATTTTTAGTGTATGCCCGAGGTCATTAGAGAATGGGCTTGGAAAAGAAACACTCTAGGTCATTTGATTAGTGACAAACCTAGTAGTTCTTCTTGTGAAGGCGGGGAACTCGAAGACTCTTCTTTTGAGAGCCCCATTTTTGGAAACTTCAATTTTGAGAATCTGTCTCTTCGTGAGGAAAGTACCCCTAGTACTTCTTTGTGCAGCGATGGCTACTTTGAAAGATTACATGTTCCCAACTAGGACCAACCGAGCCGTGTATTAAATTGCCAACCAATACGGCTAATTTCGAGATAAAACCTAGTCTTCTTCAGATGATCCCTATATTCTTAGGAAAAGATGATGAGAACCCTTATTTTCATATTAGGGACTTTGAGGAAATTTGTGGGACAATTAGAATAAAAGACCTTACTGATGAGGTCTTGAAACTTAAGATGTTTCCCTTTTCCTTGAGAGATAAAGCCAAGACCTGGCTGAACAACCTACCATCTGGATCCATTGAAACATGGCAGGAACTGATTGCATCTTTCTATATAAAATTTTACCCTAAGCATAAAACTGCAGCTGTTAGGCAGAACATTAGTGCTAGTGTGCAACAAGAGGGAGAGTCTCTTTATAGGTTTTTAGAGAGATTCAATGATCTCCCATCCCAGTGTCCTCACCATGGATTTGATAAGATGAAACTTGTGGAGATTATTTATAATGGTTTAGACTATTCAACTAAATCCATGGTCGAGTCTATGTGTGCCGGTGAGTTCACAAATAAAACTGCTGATGATGCTTTTACCTTCTTAGGAACTATCGCTGAAAAATCCCAACAGTGGAAGTCTTGTGTTGAACCCCATAAAAGACTCTTGGTCAATAGAAGTAGCACCAATGTGGTAGATACAAGCTTCGAGTCAGATGCTAAGTTTGCTGCTTTGTCTAGAAGGTTAGAAGCTTTGGAAATGGGTCAGTCTAAAAATAGGTCCCTTGTTGAACCTAATAGAGCCTCTCAAGTCTCTAGTTGTGGAATAGAGCCCGATAACTCATTTTGGGAAGGTCATGTTAGTGAAGAACAAGCCCATGTTGTCTATAACAACGCTAGGTTTGAGAACCGTCAGAAGTTTGACCCCTACTCGAGAGACCTACAACCTCGGTTGGAGAAACCATCCTAATTTTTCTTGGTCTAAGGGCCAGAATCAAGGACAATCTAGTAATTCTCAGCCTCCCCGGTTTTGGTTATACTTAACCCTTCGGGTCAAACCCGCCTTAACACTTCGAGAAAAAGATCTATACCTTAGAAGAAGCTCTTACTATGTTAGTAAATAACCATGATATGTTATCACCAACCACCTTAGCTTTCAACAAGAAACCAGCAGAGAACCATAAGGATAATTCCCGGACTCTTGCTAAATTAGAACTTCAAGTCGGCCAAATATCTAAGTATTTAAGTGAGAGAGAAGAAGGTAAGTTTCCTAGTCAATCTCAACCCAATCCTAGGGGGGTCCATCAAATATCTTTAGTTGGTGAGGAATCATCAAACCATGTGAACTCGATAAAAACCCTTAGGAGCGGTAAAAAGGTAGACAATAAGGTAGCCATGCCTAGTGGACATACTGTAGTTTCACCTTCTACGTCCCAAGAGGAACCCGTAGCTGAGGAAACTGAAACAATCTGTAAGGAGTCCCAAGAAATTCATATTAGGACTACCTTTGTGCCTAGAGCCCCATATCCGCAGTTGTTATCCCCAACAAAGAAGGAGTCGACATTCAACGAGATAATGGAAATATTTAAACAGGTGAACATCAATATTCCGTTATTAGAAACAATTAGGCGAGATGCCTGCTTATGCCAAGTTCCTTAAAGATATTTGTACACTAAAGCGTCGCTTAATGTCCAAAAGAAAGCCTTTTAGCCGGTCAAGTAAGTTCCATTCTTCGAACCAAACACCCCTAAGTATAAGGACCCCGGATGCCCCACCATATCTTGTGCGATTGGTAATCACATGGTCGATAAAGCTTTACTTGACTTAGGAGCTAGTGTTAACTTACTCCCGTATCATGTATACACCCGGCCTAGGTCTTGGTAAGTTGAAACCGACTAAAATGACACTATAATTAGGCGATAGGTCTGTAAAAGTCCCTCGTGGTGTCATAGAGGATGTTCGATTGAGGTTGATAAGTTTATTTATCCGTGGATTTCGTTGTTCTAGACACACAACCTGTTCAAGACCCAAATGCTCAAATCCAAGTGATTCTAGGTCGCCCATTTTTAGCCACAAACCAACGCTTGTCATCAATTGTAGGACCGGATTATGAACATATCCTTTGGTAATATGACCACTGAACTAAATGTCTTTAATGTTACTAGACAACCTTCTCCGAGAATGATGATTTAGAAGAAGTGAATATGATTAGCACTTTAGTTGGGATAATTGGCATGACACTCTACCGGGAGATTCTTTAGATGAATTTGAGGAAACCATTCTCTTAGACCGGATGTGTGATCAATCTTTAGAAGAATCCCTTGAGTATTTTAATGACTCTGCGGGACCCGTAAATCCAGCAATAGTGTTAGGTCTTTCTAAGAGTAATGATGACCCTAAGTGTGGGGTAGAGAACTAGAAGAAGCTCTTGAGTATTTTAAGGACTCTGAGGATCCACAAATTCAAGCAATAGTTAGAGGTTTGTCTATGAGTAGTGAAATCCCTACGTTTGGGGGTAGTGATGGTTCTTGTGATTGTCACGTATCCCTAATTGAAGTCCCTAACTTGGGACTCGAGCCATGTGCGTCTCGAGATATTACTCGAGTCTATTCGGACTCAAAGAACCCGATCCCCGAGCACTGGTCCGGTGAGGTAACCCATGTATTAGAGACCCGTTTTTCGGATGAATCTATTTATCAAGATCCACATATGAAGCTCAATTATGCTACCCAGATGAACCTAGTTGTCTTGACAGAAACCTTAGACGAGGATGTGCTCCTTCTATTCATTTATATGAACCAGTGCAACTGTCTGATATTGGTGTTAGCTCTATTTGGTCTTATGGACCCACAACTATTTAGGCTATTGGTGTATGACTTTGGAAGGTGAAGATCCTTTTGAAGTATTTGATGTTTGTCTGAAGACTTTAAACTTAGCACTCCTTGGGAGGTATCCCTTGCTCATGCAACACGGTAATATTTTTCCTCATTTCCCTCTAGTGGTAACGGTTTCTCCTTGTTCATGTTTTTAATTTCATCTTTAGAACATTGAAGACAATGTTAGATTTAAGTTTGGGGGTATGGGAGAAACTTTTTAGTTGCAATAAATAAAACTCCAGAGCCTAGAAATTTATGTTTATTAAGTATGGCACTAACCAATCTAAGTGGATGGAAGCATCTTGGTTATAGGAGTTGAGGAACCAATCTGATTAGATGGAAACATCTAAAGAGTCTATTCATAAAAGCACAGAGCTCAGGTGTTAAAAAAGAAAACATGGTAGTTTCGCCATATCCTCGTGATGGAAACATCGAAAGAATCCTGATCACTTCTTTTTCTTTTTGTTTTTACCATTGCTAGGGTGAAATAGAGTGACTGAGACCAAAAAAAAAAAAAAAAAATAATGAAATTGAGACCAGACCATCAGACCAACCGGAATAAATTCAATAAAGTCGACCACTGGTGCCCTTGTATATGCCAGTTGTGTTGACCTAGAGTTAGGATTATCACCCGCTGGTTCCCTTGTATATGCCAGTTGTGTTGTTATTAGTCCAGACCAGTATCTCAGTCCATCGGGATAGGTTCACCTTAGTCAACATCATCCACGTTTTTCTCTACATCCATCTTCTTAATCTATCCATGTGATTGGTTGACTCCGGTTTATGATGTCTAGAAATTATCTGAGTAGAGCTCTGTCACTTTATATGAATTTTAGTATGCTTGAGTGCAAACTCGTGTACAACAATTGTAATTTTGCATCGGTACTTCCTCCCGTAGTCAATAAGTATGCCAACCAAGGAGATTCTTTAGTGCCTTCCAAGGTTCCGCGTAGATATCTAGGGTCCGGAGTAAAGGTTTTGTGGGTACACCTGCAAACCCTCCCGAGATTAACTCGGTCACCGAGGCCACCTAGTGAGTTAGAATTTTATTAGTTTTGCTCGAGGACTAGCAAATAATAAGTTTGGGGGTATTTGATATACGCATTTATGTGTCTAATTTGTCCTCAATGTTTCGTAATGTTAGTACTCGTTTTGTCCTTATTATGGTGTTTTTGTGTGTTTGTAGGTATTTTTGGAAATAAAGATTGTTGGAAAATTCGGCTCGAAAAGTTGCTCGGAACACCCCCGGAGGACATTTGCTATTCGGACTCCCACTATGGATAAGGGGTAACTCATTTGCTAAGGGGCAACCCATTGCAATTCGCACCCCACAACTGGTTAAGGGGCACCTTTCTTCTTTGTTTGAATTCATTTTTGGCGGGAAACTGGTTTTGGAACTGGCAGAATTAGGGATCAAAATTTGATCATGTTTTAAGGAGATTCAAGATCCTAAACTCATTGGGTTTTCTTATTTGAGCTTAACAGAGATGGTAAGAGCGTTGGATTGAGGCTAGATGATAGTTGAGAAGGAAACAGAGCTCCGCACGTAAAAAAAAAAAAAAAACTATGAAATTTGGTTTGGATAATTTCTGGTGAGATTCAATCGAAGATTTGGCTTGGTTTGGGCCTGTTATAATCAAACAGGATCGGTAAGTCCTTTAGGAACGGGAAAATAGGAAGGTGTACGCATGTTCGATTAAACAGGGGTGAGTGAAGTATTCACGGGATTTCTCGGTATTTTCTCTTGTTGGCGTATGTCTGCACAAGTTTAACTGCCTATGGAAGATGAAATCAACAAGTTTGGAGCGTGTTGACATCAACAGGCTCGTGAAGAAGAGAAAAAGGAAAGAAAATTTCCCGTATCTGCATGGGAATAAAACCGAATTTGCTTGATTGATTGATGGTGATTTTGGTGTTAATGACGAGAGATTCTCAGTCCTGATGATTATAAAAAGGTTTTCCAGGGTTCATAGAAGGGGGACAGAGAGTTTGGGAGAGTTTAGAGCGTCAATGGAGCCGAGAAAATCAAGTTGCAGAGAACACACTTCTGCTGCTGCTGTGAAGAACACGAAGAACATAAGACGCACGCAGGACCGTCGTTCTTCAACGGTGTTAACGATTTCGCACTTGTGGGGTCGTAGTTTGGAGGCGAACTTAAAAAACAAGAACATCGACAGTTAATATTTATCGTTCTCAGAACACTCGGTTTGTAACAAAAATAATTGTTACAAACCCGATTTTTCATTATTTCTCCCTTATTCATCATTTGTAAACCATTTTTGAGCAATGAAATCAACTTTTGAGCGTGTTTCCAACATGATGAGCTAAACCCATCCTCTGGGGCGACGGAGGAAGCTATCTTGCCAATGAAAAGTGGTAATTCTTAATTATTTAATTTGTGCAATTTTTAATTATGATTATTTGCCTAGATTGAAAATAGATTTTATGATTTTTGTTAAACAATTGTATTTTCTATTGATGGAATATGCTTGACCTAGGGTTTTGATATCCCATGCTTTGGATTAACATTTGTTGTTTCTAAAAAATCTACTTTTGCAATAGTTGAGAATCAAATTGAACGTGTGAAATTGCATGATTGTAATTAGTATCACTTTGGAATTGGTAAATAGCGGAATCCTAGCCCCCACCTCTCCATAATTTCCAAACAACTTTTTAATTGAGCTTGTTATTTTTATTTACAAAAATTAAGTCTAAAAAATCTGCTTTCACAAGTCTTGAACGAACCTATTACTACAACATCATTGAAAATAAACCATCAGGTAGCCGCTCCGTTAGTGCCTTGAGGAAAATAAGCACCTCTTTCTGAGTCGAAGCCATGTCCGTCTGAGCTCTAGCGAGAACTTCCTATCTTTCCATCAAATCAGCAATGGTAATATGGGATCGGTTTCCTCTAGCTCCCCCAGTTTCTCGTCCTGATGGTGGAGTAGCAGCGGTTCTGGTGACGGTTGGAGGTGTCACACTTGAAGAAACGTTGGGGGTGGCGGCAGCGGCTTTGGCTCTGGTGACCGGAGGTGTAACGCTTAAAGGAACGTTTTTCGTGCCGCTGGTGTTAACAGTGGCGTGTTAATGCCACTGGAAGGAACGTTGCTATCGAGAGTAATTTCAGCGCTAGTGTTCTAGGGGTTTGTTGCTGACCCGGACCTGAGCTCTACCATCTTGAAATTTGGATTGAAAAATGAAAATGGAAATTAGTATTGCAACCGAGCGATTAATCTCCCACTGTGGTCGCCAATTGTTTGTGGGTGAAAACTGTTTCTGTTGATTTTGGTAATTTTGGGTGTGTGGATGAGAAACAAATCTAAACCCTAAACAATGCACTGCACGGGAGTACTTTTTATTCGAGAGATCAATCTGTACAATCTTGGCCTAAACCAAGAAATGGCCGTTCCAAGCTTACTTCGGTCACAAAGTGAAGGAGAATGGTTGGTCTTAGGGAGGGAAGCGAAGAAAGTGTTGAGACCGAGAATAGTTGATTCTCGAAGGTGTGGTTGTTTTATGACTTGTATCAGAAAGTGGAACTGGAATGAAAGGTATCAGTTCTTTGGTGATTTCTGGTAGGCCTCTAAAGGTGTTTATATTTTGACCTACATGTAATACCGCAAGTGCACGGCGTCTATCGGAGACGCGGCAAGTACGGGTCGATCCACAGAGACGAGGGGTGCTTTGTATGATCTAAGGCTTGCTTGACTGAGTTTCTAAGTAATGTATGTAACACAATATTGGTTGTCAAGCGACCGAGATGGAAATGTGACACTAAACTAAGGCAAAGAAGGTTGTAAAGCACTAGGTGTCGACTTCACCACCTAATCGAGCTAATTCGGTTCACCTTCAATAACGTTTCGTCCCTTGTAATGGCAAGGCTGCCATTCATCCAGTGGTTTCTATGGATGCCTTACTATCAACTAAGGCAATTAACTAATTCCTAGTATTGGTTGTCTTGTCAAAGTACAACTAATCACAAATCAGTTTCATTACTCGTGTGATCAAACTCATCCTAAAAATGGATATCCTAATTGCAATTAGAGTATTTTTCCATAGTACTAATTGTCTTCTCAGTGGCACAATTAGTCTAAAGATCAATAATAAACACCAAGTATGAATTGCTACACATTCAATCATAGAAATGCTCGACTACAATGAATACTTGATAGACACCGTGAAAGTAATATGTCAAGTGTCAAATTAAGTTTATCCTAAACAATCAAGCTCAATCAAGAACAATTATCAACACATGAACTAAAATTAGCAATGACCATGGGTTTCATCTCAACCCTAGAAAATCAATTTAAAACATAATTAAGATGAAAACAACTACAAATTAACCCTAATTGAAGCTAATGGCTAGTCCAGCATAACCTTCTACATACATGTACCACTTCAATTTATACATGCAACATAAAACCCTAACCCTAATTTCAAAAAATCGAAATTAAAATTACATTAAACCTCTCACCCACGTCGCTCCTCGAATCGTTATAAATCGCTTCCCGCTCCATCGTCTCGAGCTTCCTTGCTTTGGTTTTCTCCCCAATCGTGAAATAACCCTAATTCTCTCTTCTCGATCTTAGCTCCTAGGGTGAGAAGCTATGACAGAGAGGGAAAGATATTTAGGAGTTGTTGGAGTGTAGTGGTGGTGTGGCTAGTGTCGGGAGGTGATGGAGATGGTCGCTTCCGCAACTTTGGTCGGGGAAGAAGATGAAGGTGTTGCAGAGGTTTCTGTCGGGTGAAGGGAAGAAAGAGAAGGAGAAGACGAGAAATGAGGTGAGTCGAGAGGGTATAGGGTATAGGTCGATACGTTGTTGAGGAGTACATCGAGGTATGATGAGAACGCTGCACCGAGCATTGGATTTGGCTGGGAAGATCTGAACGGACGAGAATGGTAAGCGGTTTTGTGTGATATGGTGTTGCGCGTGAGCATCAAAAGATGATGTGTAAGAGCCGGAGCGACCGTTGGATGTAGCCGAGGGAGATCTCAATGGCTCAGAGTGAGCGGGCTTGGATCCGGGTCGTGGGTCGGAGATGGATAGCTCGAGCCCATGTATGTAAATGAGTTGCTACTTGTTGGGTTGCAACTGTTGCGCGCGCGGGCTTCGGCTTTCTGCTCCTTGGGCACTTGACTCCAATTCTTCGCTCTTTGGCTCCTCAAATTCTCCGAGCTTTATTTATTACCTAAAAACACAAAATTAATTAATACAAATATTTATTCTTGAAAACAAGGAAAACATTAACTGGGATAATATCTGATTTCTAAGCGCAAAAGACGAGTAAAATGCCAATAAAAAGGTGTATAAATATGCACTATTTGGCACTCATCAATTTCTGGATACTGTGATGTTGCCGACCAACTTGTTTTTTGGTCATTATAGGTGAAGCCTTTTTATACAAGTCATATTGAAACGTACCCTGGTCTCGTAGTAAGTGGAAACGATTGAGTGGTGGAAGAATGGAGTAACGTATAACCGCCAGAAACCCATGCTTCCATGATGAAGGAAGTGGATCCGTTTACACTCGTTACTTCTTGCCGCCATTGATTGTCCTACTTCATGACACTTTCCTATAACGGGCGTATTGCGGGACGCACGCTGTAAACCGCCAGAACAATACCCTGATGAGTATCCCCTAGTTTGTGACATATTTGATGTCTCGAGTGTTTTCGTGGAAAACATGTAGCATTTTGCTACGTGTGGCAAGTTAAAATCAAGAGGCTTGCCATAGGAAAATAGCATGTAATGCTATTAGGCTCATCTTGGCCGGTCGCCTAAAACTTGCCACAAGTCTGTTAGTTCGGTGGCGAACTTCGATGGTTGAGATCGCATATCATGAGGAAGGATAGCCGTTGATTATGGCTACCTTATGTGGGCGCCTGATAATGGCGCAGTGGTGTTTTGGCGTAAGCCAGTGGCAATGTGGCATGGCTCGTGCATGTCAGTGGCACGGTGGTATAAGTGGTGCCTGGTGTAGCCATGGCCACTAGATTTAGGCAGTTGGACGCCTGAAGCTTGCCACAAGTCTGTCAGTTCAGTGGCGAACTTCGATGGTTGGGAATGCAATTTAGGAGAGAGGGTGGACGTTGATTATGGCCACATTCTGTTGGCACATGTTAATGGCATAACGGTATGGTCGCGGCTTAGTGGCGTGTGCCTACGACATGGTGGCATAGCCGCTTATGTGGCGTTGTGACATGGCCATGCCTGTGGCTTTGCGGCGTGGCCAAGGCTAGGATTTGGCGTCGTGGCCAAAGTTAGGGCTTGGCGGCATGGCCAAGGCTAAGATTTGGCGCTGTGGCCAAAGTTAGGGCTTGGCGGCGTGGCCAAGGCTAGGATTTGGCGCTGCGGCCAAAGTTAGGGCTTGGCGGCGTGGCCAAGGCTAGGATTTGGCGATGTGGCCAAAGTTAGGGCTTGGCGGCATGGCCAACGCTAGGTTTTGGCGATGTGGCCAAAGTTAGGGCTTGGCGGCATGGCCAAGGCTAAAGTGGCTCGTGGCATGTTGTGGACTATGACCAAAAATTAGGGTTTCCGCTAAAAAGTCTTGTTTTGATCACGAAATCCTAATTGGAGTCCGTTATGGCATTGTCCACGAACAAAGAGTGGATTAGCACGTAGTGGTCATTTGTGGCACATTGGCATGCTACTGCGGCAGAGTGGCATGTTGGCATGCCGATTAATATGTTGTTGTGGCAGGGCGCGTTTGGCTTGCCAGTTAGTATGGTGGAGCGGCAAGTGCGTTTGGCCTTTAATGTATGGTGGCGAGTTTAGAGCGACTTGATTGGTCAAAAAAAGGGGCCGGCCAAACATAAAGCGCGGCCACACCTCTAGTGCTCGTGGCGCATTTTAAAGTGACCTGATTGGTCGGTAGGAAGGAGAGGGGCCGGCCAAGCATGGGCGTGGCTACACTTCTGGTATGAGTGTGGCGGCTTTAGAGCGACCTGATTGGTCGATGGAAATTGTGGCCGGCGGGTGTGGGCCTAGCCACGACTGGTGTGAGCGTGGCGGTTTTAAGGTGACCTGATTGGTTGAGGGAAGTAGGCCGGTTTAGGATGGGGGCGTGGCCAATGGCAAGTGGCGCCGGGTGGCCTAAAGAATGTCCACGCCTCCCTTTGCTGTCATGTGGCTACTTGTTTTCTGATTCTGGGCAATGTTTTGCACCTACTAATCCATGGCGGATTAATTACCTAGTTTGCCTAGGCTTAAATTTCGACAAGCAAGGTCTGATATACTGCGCAAGGCGCAAAATCCTAACTTTTGCAAATTAGTCGTGGTAATCGATGGAATTCTATGTGTTGACACGAGTTCTTTTAAGTTCATTGCCAGAGCAAAGATATGCTTTCGATTGAATACCTTATGCAAAGACCTTATACTTGATATTTGGAAATTCGTGCTACTCATGCAGTGAACACAAATTGTCATGCCATATCAACATTAAGGGTTCAGCAAAAAGGGAACATTGCACGTAAAGTATTCAAAGAAACTTATATCAAGTGAATATAGGCAAGGCGTCGAAATTTACGTAACATCCGGGATGGTTGCTACATGCGCCCGATCGGGATAAGTTTCATGTAAATATATTGAACGGCTCAATAAATATATCGGTGGAGAGGTTAACACTCACGGCTCCGTTTCCTTACAGAGTGACGACACATCAGATGCAAGGTTTTTACAATTTTAACCCTAAGATAAAAACCACCATCAACAAGGATGACAATGGCCGTTTTCACACACTATTAGCATCAAACAATTTTCAAGATATTGAAATAATCATTAACGAAACATTCCAAGACTACACCAAATGATTGTATCACACAAACCATATAAGATGTTACTCGGAAATTTTCACATGATATAAGATGAACTTGGTCGAAGCGAAAGCTTGCCTACACATATTTCGACAAATATGTAAGCGAGATAAATTCAGCTCGAAATCTCAAATGTGTGTATAGAAAACTATATCGTAATACGACTTATTTCTCAATATAGGAGAAAGCATAGAAATAGACTTTCCAAGTGATAGATGAGTTTCAGTCTCCACATACCTTTTGTCGATGAAGTTCCACAAGCTCCCCTTAGTAGTTCTTCGTCTTCAAATGATGAACGTCGTGAAGTCTGAGCTCAACTACAAAATCTATGTCCTAGTCCGGGACATCTATAAATATGCTAGAAATAAAGACTTATAGTTTTGATCACTAACATTGACAAACATGCTTGAGATAGCAACGCATGCGAGTTCGACCGAGCAGTGCTCTAACATAAAGGAACTTTCGTATATCCAATATAAACTCCTTTGGTCAAAGGTTATATCAAGACAAGGATAAATCTATATCTCAATCAACAAGCTCTAGTCAAGCAATTATACGAGGAAGAGCAACTAACCGGTTTGGTTGATCTTTTTACAAGTCTAATCTTACTATAATAAAGAAAAATCCTCTTTTTGGTACGACCTCTAATTTCCTTATGTATTTTCGATGTAGTCTGTTGTATCATATGACATTCAAAACACGGAATTTGATCGAAGCCGTCCATCTGATAAGTGAGTTCGACATCTTTTCTTCCATCTGCTTCCGAGTTTTCAACGAAAACCATCACCACTTATGACCAACAAAAATTGATACACCACCTCCTTCAGTTTCATCTTCGATTATTACCACCTTAGTAAATGTCTTCTTCTTTTTTTTCACCACCCTAATTTCTTCAAACCCTTACTGAAATCTTTACCGAGAATATGAGCTCTCACTTTTGATTTTATCTGATTTTAAAATTTTGACGTACCAATTTCATATCAATTTATTTCACAAATAAGGAGTTATGCTTCAAATTTCGTTGTACGCAACTTACTAATTTGAGTAGATTCAGATGATTTGGATTCACAACTCTGGGGTTTTAAACATCAAACTTTTCGCCAGAATTCCAAATAGTTAAGTTCGATCGTTAATGTATGTTAAGATCCTTATTTGTGGTTTAAAGGATTGTCTTGCTATAAAAATTTATGTTGGTGTCTTATTAGACATGAATTTGATGTTAACTGAAGGAGAAAATTTAGGCAGGGATTAAATTTTACAATTGATTGTGTATGTCACCAATCAGGCATGAAATTTGTAAACAATAGACCCTTTTGGATTTGTAATAAGGAATGATAATTATCAAGAAAAAAAAAAGAAACACATTTACTAAGATGGAACATTTTCTTGCAAAAACGAAATCAATTATTGTTGGCTTATGTTACCTCTATTACCTGTTTCTGTAAATGTCCAAGAGAATTTGAAGGAGCTGAATTCATTCTATGTTAACTTATTGGTTTGATTTGAACTCATTTGCTGTTAAATTTTTGGTTTGTTTTATTCATGTGTAGGATGGTTCCACGTCGAAGCCCGCCAATATCCTTGAAGTACTATTTGTAACCTCCCAAAGTGTTCTGTTGTGCAGAAAGAGTACCATAGGAAAATTTTGGGGACAATTTGGTATTTAGCATCTCACTTTGTTCTTTAATTCTCCACTTCTGCGATAAGTAAGTTCTTAACTTTGGATTGTTGATAAATATTTTATTCTTTAGCTTGGAAGTCATTTTCCACTATGTGACCTAGCTGCCTTATTAATTGGGTTAAGGCCAAGGGTTATAAAAAAACAAATAGATTAAATGGTTTACTATATAATTGGCATGAAGTTGCAGTTGATCTTCGAACATACTTACTGTGTTTCAAGGAAAAGAGTATTAATATTATAGTTTCCATGGAATTTTAAAATTTTGGAGTTTGAGAATATCATTCATCTATTGAAAACAAAACTTCACTCTCTCCGATGTTACAAAACAATGAAGTCTACCGAAAATTTTTTTTCTCTTCCTTTGGAAATGTTTCATGCCTTGCTATGGTCTTTGTTTCACATTGCACATATAATTGGTGTGCCCTTCACTATTAGAAACAACCTATTCACTTGGGTTAGGGGATGGGCAAGATGATGTTCTTTGTCGGTGCACCTCAGTTGAGCTTGCTTTTAGCGAGCACTAAAGATTATATCAGGATCGATTACATTGGATATATATATTTCCTTTCTTAGAAAAAAAAAACATTGGATATATATGACAGGTGTAATATACTCTTATTCCATTGGTATTTTTATCCATTTGGTAATTTTGGTTTTGATAAAAACGGTTGTTTAACCATTAAAGATGAAATCGTCATGAATTCCTTTTCGTAAATTCCATTATCTTAAGAAACTGACCAAATGTTTTACCTTTTTTTTTTTGTATAAGCGACAATCAAACAAAAGTAGTGGACTGATTGCAGATTAATTGCAGAAACAAAGACACATTCATGGAGGTTAGTTGATGGTCTTTTGGTGCATGGGTACATACAAGCTGTGCTGCTTCCGAAGGCGGGTTTTTACACAAGAAGTATTTTATTTAACTTTTATGTTGTTTAGGTTTTGTGACGGAGCGGCAGTCGGCAAGTGCATCGCACATGCGTCTTTGCTAGTGTTTATAAAATAAACTGCTTGTTATATCCCAGAGAATCAAGTGTGCACGAAGTATCACAAACACCAAAATACCAAAAAAGAAAAAGTATTCTAGTTTGGGTTATTTAACGGATGGTACCCAGCAAATGACCAACACCTAAGTTTGGTACCCAATATTTCAAATATTAAGGGATGGTACCTTGACCAAACGTTGACTGTCAAAGATGCCGTTTGACCAGTCTTAATATTATATTTTCGATTTTTTATTAAAATATATATATGAATTTACAAAATTATCCCTAAGAGGTCTTCATCATCCATCTCTTATTCCTGCAACAACTACCATTGAAATTGAGATGTAATCAATTAAAAATACAGTTAATAATAGATGATATTAAATATTTAAAAATAGTGCTTTGTCTAATGGAAGAATGGATTTAATGGAAACTCGTCCTAACCATTCGTACATGTAGTTAGAAAATTGAATGACCAAATATGTTGATGTAAAAATGAACAATGTTCATTTTTTGAAACATTAAAGAACTAAATTCATGTTTGCCAACTCACGGTTAGGCTAACCCCTATGGGCTAGATTGAGCTACTAGATTGGCCAAAAAGTGCTGCAATTCAAAAAAAAAATGTGGTTTAAAAGTTAACACTTGCACATGCTAGTTCTCTCTCCTAGCATTTGCTCGCAGTTCAACTAGCAGCGAGATTCAAACGCTGAACGATTCAGCGCTCAAAAAGTGACTTTAACGCTGAATGGAAACGCGCTAGCGCTGAACAATACAACGCCCAAAAAAAATTCTATCTTATGGACAACTAAAAGGGTATGAAGTATTAATGATCACCTTGTCAATTCTTTTCATTGTTGTCTTCTTATGGATTTTTATAATGTGGAAGAGAGATAGGTGAACACGTGGAAGAGTGATGGAGAGAAGAAAAAATGTGATGGAGAGAGAGGAAATGGTTTTGCTTTTGTGTTGAGAGAGGAAAGAAAAAGTACGATGGAGAGAGAGAAACTAAAATGATTATTTTTTGAGCGTTGTTTGGTTCAGCGTTGGGCGCTGTTTGGTTCAGCGACTATATGCTAGATTAGCCATGCCATAGGACTTAAGAGGTTGCCCATGCTGACGTGGATGGCCAATCTAGCAGCTAGATATCAAGCCCATATGACTTAGCCTTACACAATAGCAACTAGCTAATTCTAACTATTTTTTTCAAAACCACGTATTTAGATTCTTGATTGCTAATCATACCCAAAATTAAGATTGCACTACAATATCAGTTAAACAACCAGCTCAATCAGATCTACAAACAACACTCACCATTTGAGATAAGTTTTCACCTTCAAATTTTTTCCATAATACCTACTGCGTGAAATTGGTGCAGGCATTAATATCTTGCGGATCTAAAAATTACTTTAAGTTTTTTTGTTATTTATATATACGAATTAATTAAAAAGGGTTTATAAAGCTGGAGAAGATTCAATAAGTGATTTAGGGTGTATTATTAAACGAGACGGAAGAACCAATCGATCTTCTTTCTTTGTCTCTGTACTTCTAATTTTGTTTCAATTGTTGTTTAGAGATCGAATAAGACAAGTATAGGAGGAATAAGATAGGGATATTAGGGATGACTTTGTAAATTCATATATTTTTTAAATAAAAATTCAAGAATATAATATTAAGATCGGTCAAATGGTGTCTTTGACAGTCAACGCTTGGTCTAGGTACCATCCCTTAATATTTGAAATATTGGGTACCAAACTTACGTGCTGGTCATTTACTGGGTACCATCGGTTAAATAACCCTTATAGTTTTCAATCTTCAATTTTCAAAGTATCACCTGCACAAACAATGTGATTCCTACCAATAATCAACATACACAAAACGAAATCTGTTAACATTGGATAATCTCCAGTTCTATCTTCAGTTCCCGAATCACTAGATCTGAAATAGTCAATCCTCAAACAAACTTGAGTGGCCTTATATCATAATAGAAGGTACATGGAATTTTCAAGTATGATTGATAGAGGATAACTATATTATTAGCCAATAAAATCAGTAATCAAAAACTAAATAACAACATGATTTACTTTTCCACTAACTGTACTACTAATAGTTTCTTTATCCCAGGAAGACTTTAAACGAAGGTGACTCTGAAGATTTCACCTAATTAGATTACTCTCCTCTATCAATGAATTGGCTTCCCACATAAACGATTAGGCGATGTGCCAAAATATGAATTTGTAAGAATACAAGCTCCGTTATTTATGATGTTATGACCAAGGCTTGTTAGGACAATAGGGAATTTCCAAATCCGAAAAGCATATATTCGGTTTTGACAAATTTCAACTGTAATTAGATTACTCTGCTCTAATTAGGTAAAGATTTCAGCTAATTAGATTACTCTCTTCTATAAATGAATTGGCTTCCTACAGAAACAGTTAGGCGGTGTGCAAAAAGATGAAAATCCTCAGATATGCAATAAAGCATATATTCGGTTTTGACAAATTTCAACTGTAATCCAATATACCGAAATAACTCATAGTTGACAAATAATATTAGCTTGTATCAAGGAAAATACTTGAACATTAAGTAATAAGAGTTTAGCATAGGTTCAAATCACTATGTCGACATTATGTGAACATTCCAAGTTCAATTAGAACGCATCTCGACATTTGTACAAACCCGGTGGTCTGGTCCTTGCCACAAGATATTGGTCCTACAATGAGATCGGTCTTGAACTCTCTTTTGACAACGAAATATGATTTCGTAAATCTACTTCCTTAGATTATATATATGGTATTCCTTCATATATAATCCCAAGTTTTGGATTCATTCCGGAAGCTCAAACACATTAAATAATTACAAGTTACCAATTAGTGTAATGTCGATTCACGAAGCCTATAGATAAAATATACTTCATAACTACATATACTAAAGTTGTATAAAACAACTAGTACTTTGATCATAGTATAATGACCAAGTTACTGATACTAAAGAAAAGTAATACTTCGAATGTTATATTTTCAATAAATACAGGCCTGAAAGAAAAGATATAGAAATAAAACATGTGAAGTTTGTTGTTATTAACCTTCAACTGAAGAATGATGTGTATGGTGATGCTGATACGTCTCTAGGTTCTTCATGAGTAACAAGTACGAGTCTCAACATTTATATGTTCTTAGTCTCACCTAAAGAATAGTTGACTTGACTAATCAAAAATAAAGCAGCTTCGAGTTTTGGCACCCATGCCAAACATGACATACCAATGCTTGGTGAATTCGACCTAACAATGCTCTAACATGTTGCTAAGCCTTTTTATAACAATTTTTAATAGCTTTCCACCTTTTTCTATATAACTTAGTGTTTTTGGATTTTTAAATTTGTAGTTCCTATTAGAAGTTGATGATCTAATTAAGCGTACAACGTTGTTTGTACCCAAAATCACTTTTGGGCATGAAACACGATTGAGGTGTGTATTTAGGGTTGGAGATGAATTGAAGAATAAATAAAAGAGACACAGGTTTTACGTGGTTCGGCATGGTTTGCCTACATCCACGGGTGAATCCCCTTGGGGAGTGGTGTTTTATTGATAATATAATTACAGTATATATTTTTTTTTCTCCTTTTCCTCTCCCCTATTCAGAATTACATTCCCTCTATTTATACAATTGAATACCTAATTAAAATATAAACTTAAATGGCATTAACTACTCATTCATGTCTTCATGTTTAATTCTGCATGAAACTGCCTCCTGAATTAATTCGCATGAAACTGTCTTTGCATGCCTCCTGAATTAATCCTGCATGCTGGCAGACTGGATTGATGGTTGATAGGCATAATGGGATGGCAGTTCGGATGGAGGCTGGCTGACAGCGCATCTGGCAACATGGCTGGAAACTGATTAGAAGACATCCGCGGTAAGGCTAGAAAGCGGTCTGTTGTGCATGCGGTGAGAACTTGGTTGGATATTGGTTGAAGCACCTGCCAACAAGACCGAAAGTTCTTCGAGGTGACGTGCAACCCGACTTTGTTGATTGACCAACGGTTGACTTTGACCATGATCGAGCATTGACTTTTACCATTGACCGGTCATTAAATTTATGTAATACTGGGCAGGCTGGTGGGATGCCTCGATTGACTGGTTAGCGGGTGATAGGTGTAGAATACACCGTATTTACTATATAGAGTTTATGCTTTCTTTGCTATTTTTCGTGTGAATTATGTATTTTATGTTTGCTTTTGAGTTTTATAGGTGTTTTGGAGTCATTTGAGTAAAAGGAAGTGGAACTCGCTCAAATTCAAGATTTCTTATCATCACCCTGGAGACGACGAAAAGATGAAGCCAATGGCGAAAGAACGGAGTCATTCTGAGTTTGTATGGAGAAGTTACGAGCAAAACGAGAATTTGAGGACTAAGGGCTAAATGGTCATTTCATAGAAAAGTACTATTGGTAACCCCACCGTACGTTAAGGGGTAGCCATTGTGTTAAGGGGTGAACTGTTCAAAGGGGTGCTAAAGGGAGTCTCGGTCTTACCTGGGGAAGCCGGGACCAAATAGTGTTAAGTGCAACACCTATTTACTTAGGGCACCTGTGTCTTATTCTTAAGTTTCATCCAAGTTTTTTGCTCAAACCGAGAACCATGGTTTTCGTTTATACAAAGTAGATGAAGATGGGTTGATCGGTGTTCGATGGTCAATAGAAGCTAGTGCCGTGATCATTAGTTGTTGCAGATCGGTGATGGTTAGCGATGGATAAAGAAGCTCGAGAAAGGTTTGAAGTCTTCGCCAATGAATACATTGCTTGCACTTAGCCATGACACGGACTCGAAGTAGCAATGGCAAAGACTATATCTTTGGGGTTGATAGGTGCTGGTACCAATAATGCTCGAATAGCTAGCATGCTTCGCAATCTTTCAAGTTATTATTACAAAGAAGCCACTGACCTCTTATTTTGTGTCTGATTGCTCAAGGTCTTGTGCATATGGGAAAGGGTTTACTTACTCTTGCTCCTTTTTTTTCCTGAGCGGTTTCTTCTCTCCCCGACGGCATTTGCTGGATTAATCGTTCGGTATAGCTATGGTAGCAATGGCTGAAGAACTTGGCCTTGATATGACAATTCGATCATTAGAGCACATGCTACAATATGGAGAGCAGAATATTCGTCGAGCAGTTCCATTGGCTCTTGGACTCCTCTGCATCTCAAACCCAAAGGTAAATATGATGACGAAGAGCATGACAGAGAGTACGAAAGATGGCTGCTTCCATTTCCAGCAGAACAGATGGTGAACTGATGCATTGATGATGAAAGGAATGGAGGCTAAGCTGATGATCATGTCGATGGAAGACTCGATGGCAGTTATCAGTGAGGACGTGTGCTGTGGCTGTGGGTTAGTCGAGATGGCTGTCGCCATTATCAGAGATTAAGCAGTTGAGGCCGAGTGAGAACGAGGTTCAGGGAGTTGAGCTCGAGTCTGAGATGCGAGTACGAAGTGATGTGAAGCTGAGAAAATGGATTAGTCGATGGTTAATGAACGATATGGAGTTGTAGTTCTGTCTTGTGCCGAGTTTTCACGGCTGGAAAGGGTTTGCTGTTCTAGTCAGGTGGATGTGCAGTTTGAGTCCACAATGGATATTGGTATGATTGAACGAGAAGTCAGAGAATGGTAGTTGAGCTCGAATCAGTGGTGGTAATGTCGGAGAAAGAGAACGGTAGAGATGAAACTGCTTCCATTAACGATGATGATATAGATGCTGTTGATCGTGGTCTAGTGATGGCATTCAACTGAGAAGGAATCGACAATGGCGATGCTGGCACGAATGGAAGAAGCCTGTGTTTGATCTTGGCAGTAATGAAACAGAGAGGAAGAAAGGTCCACTGCCATTGCTGGGATCGGTTATCTAGGAAGTTAAGAAACAGGGAACTCGACCTTGACATTGAAGATGGAGAAAAGAGCTACTGAGACCGAGTAAGAAAAACGAGATTATCTCGTTTGGCAGTGCATGGTGATGTTGCTGGGTTCGAATGGAAGTAAATTGAGCTCGAGTCTGGTCTCAGGCAGAATTATGGGTATGACTTAGTTGGAACTGTGGCAGAAGAATTTGTTGAGAATGGGCTGGGCTTCCACAGCTGATGCACGAGCTCAATAGGCATTATGTGAACGTTTTCTTAACTTGCATGGCCAAAACTTGGACGTGTGAATGGCCAGACTTTGGCAGCCACTTCGCACGGGGTGTGATGCACGGACACTTTCCTATTTTCACTAGGTTTCCTAGTTTCTTCAAGAAGAGGTTACAAAACTATATATATAGGGAAGCTTAGAGAGAATTGGGGACCACGTTTTATTATTATCTCTTCTACTTTGTTCTAGGGTTTACACCATGAAGTCTTTTCTCTTTCTTCTTGTGATGAACTCCATGAATATGAGTACCTAAGTTTATTATTGGTTATGGAATAGTTGGATTTCACAAAGCATGATTCTTTGATTCAATATATTAGTTTTGTCTCATATCTATCGCTTGCAATTCTCTCAAAATATTGTTTTATGATTGATTGATTGTTTTGTCAAGTTGCAAATTGGTAGAACTTCTAATCACATCTATTGCTAGTTTAGGGTTTATTATACGCAAAAGTGATATTCCTTGGATACAAGTAGCATAATATGATTATAGTTTGTAGTGATATATTCTTATGATCATATGTGAATCGTAACCTTTGTTAAATTGAATTAGTGCGCTTTCCACGTTCAATTGCTTTGATTGGCCTGATTTCATAGAACTTAACGCATCTAGGGAATTAAACTTGATTAGTGCTTTTACACGTTAGGTTGT
This sequence comes from Papaver armeniacum, assembly GCA_023531295.1. NCBI lineage: Eukaryota > Viridiplantae > Streptophyta > Magnoliopsida > Ranunculales > Papaveraceae > Papaver > Papaver armeniacum. The sequence goes on from JAJJWW010009274.1 coordinate 339,062, forward strand.
TCCTTTAGGTAGAATTCATATTCGCATCTTTTAATGTGTTTGTTGATGACATGAGGAGATTTGCGGGATATTCTTGCGATCAAGGTATTCTAGGGTCTTTGATAAAAGTTGAGATTAAAATATCAATTCTAGTTATTGTGGTGAAACCATGTTTGTGAATGAAAACTAAATCCATGACCAATATTTTCTTATCCTTGATTTGATTTGTTTGCTTTATTTTCTTTTATTTAGTTTATTATAATCACACAACCCCGGTGTTATTTATAGGGAACCATAACAATTTGACAACCTAGACCTCTCTGTGGGATCGATCCTTTCTTGCCCTTGCTATATTTATATTTTGAGTAGTAAGAAAGTGTAATTATATTTGTGTCGGCCGACAACCGGTCAATTTTGGCGCCACAGTGGGAGGCAATGATTGTTAATTGTTTTTGGTTTCTTATTTTTGTATTTAGTTTTTGTTTTATTTTTTTTTTATTTTCTGGGTTTTAACCTTGTTTTGAGAATCTTATTTCAGGTGCTTATTTCTATGGAAGGAGCATATTGGAGCAATCAATACAGGTTTCAACCTCAACAATGTGATAACTACCAATTCCATGGGTATAATCAAAACCAATTCATTGGTTATGACCAATATTCCATGGAACCTTGTGGTTTTCCTCAACAACCTTATGGTGAGTATGTGTGTGAACAACAACAAGTGTGGGAGGATTCTTATGCTCTTGAACAAAAAGTCTCTAATTTTATAGATAAAGTTTCCACCTTTTACAAGAGGAATTTCAAAAAGCAAAAGAGACTACAAACGAGCAACCCAGAACTTCGTGAAGGTATGACTATCTTGCGAAGAGGTATTGATCAATATAAGGAAGATATGGATAATTCTAATGTGCATATGGTTTGTGATGAATATTTGATTGATGCTAATGTTGAAAAGGCCAATCCTTGGGCACTTTTGTTGATAATTGTGTAGTTAACTCAACTCTTGATCGTAATAATGATCATTCACCTATTCAAAAGGATGAGTTAGAGATTAACAACACTAAATTCAGCGAGGAACATTCTTATGTTGACTATGATAGTGACGGTGATTATGATACATCGTTTGAAACAACTCATGGTGACATCTCCGAGGAGTATTTTTGGGATCAAGATGAAGATGAAGAGGAATATGTCGACACTTGTGTAGATTACTCGAGCATTGATCTTAATAATGATCAAGAGCCTATTCAAAGGTTGGAGCTTGAGGATGATACATTTTCGAGTGTTCTAAAAAAGTTTCTTATAATAAAATTTGGATCCGCAAAAGAGTATGTGCCTTACAACAAAAAGGAGTGTGTTGAGAATGAGACCGTTATGACCAATATTGTGGAAGACCCAATTGAGCTTGCAAATGATTGTAATGATGATGTTTATGTCGATACTTTGGTTAAGGCAGAAACGGATGAAGAATGGTTGCAAGGTTTGATAGAGGACCATGATATACAAGAGGTGAATAATTCACTTGAGTTTTTCAAGGATGAAGAGGATTCCGTGATACAAGAGATTGTGCAAGGTTTATCTAACCCATTGCCTATTGTTTCTTCTCCTTTACCTCTTATTGGTTTGAATGTATGTGCTTCGAGAATATTGTTGAATGACTTTGTTTCTCGTTTTCCGCCATTAGAGATACTTGATTCTCATACTATGCAAAGTTATGGAACCGTAAACCGTGGAGGTACCCGACTTCTATATTCTTTATACACTTCCATGTGTGGACAAGAATAAGTGTGGGGGAAGCTTTTATTGGTTAATAGCTTCACTTTTGCTTTATGTTACTAATATTTGTGTGAAGCTAGTGTTTGCAAAACAGGTTCTATGGACGGATCCCCAACTTTTCAGGTTATTGGTATATGGGGAATGAATCTTGCAAGGATATAGTCGGGCTGACGACTATAAAACAAGCGCTAAGTGGGAGGCAACCCACCGGTTTTGTATCTCTTATCCTTTTGAATTTTATTTTTGTTTCATTTATTTATTTTTTACTGTTTTCATATCATATTTGCATCCCTATGTTTAATTTCATTGAGTCCGTAATCTATCTTAGAAGAGAATTATGATGAATACCTTTTCGTCAGAAAAATTTCAGACTGCGCGTAGTTCAGTCCAGAGACCATAACTGTCAGACCGTTTATCAAAACACTGTGAAATTTTGACACTGTGTAGAAAACACGTAGGTGAACAACTTTTGTGAAATGGAGTTTTTCCAAATTCCTTACCAATTTGCACAGTTTTTGCGTTTTATCTGATGTTACGTCAGAATTCAGAACTTTTCGGTTTTACACATTGAGGACAATGTGAAGTTTAAGTGTGGGGGAGCATTTATATGTTTGTATAGTTTGTTTTTGACACCATTAGTGGATGGAACCATTTTGAATGCAGGAGTTGAGGAACCAATTAATTAAAAGGGAAGAATATAGCTCAGTAAATCACAAATTAACATGATAGTTGTTACCATATCTCGAATATCACCATATCACATTCTATTTTTATTTTTCCATATTTATCTATTGTTCTCTAAGTGCTTTGGTGGGTCACTAAACATCGACGTGTTATTACTGCTAGGATGAAATAGAGTGGTTGAGTTACAAGAAAAAAAAAAAAAAAAAAAAAAAAAATGAAAAAAATATATGAAAAGAAAAAAAAAAGACCGATCAATTAGACCAAAACGGAATAAAAAGACACTTGGGAATAGCAGTATGTGTGAAACGTAGTCCCTGTCTCCGTCGCCTAAACAAGCGTGGAATGCAGGATCCAAGGCAACTATCATGTACTTGCCGACAAGAAGCATGCGCTTGGATCCAAAAGATCTAATCATGCCGTCTAAAAAAAAAAAAAAAAAAAACAAAAGAGAATTTGGATCCAGTTTGATCCAATCATAAAAAAAAAAAGAAGAAATTATTATTGTGTTGAATAAAGTCACTCTTGGTTCCCTTGTATATGCCAATTGATTTGATGTAGCATTCAAGACCAAGTAGCTCAATCCAATAGGATTAGGTTCATCTTAGCAGTTGACCTTCGACAGATATGGGAAACATCGAACACTTGTGAATATTCGCCAACATCTACATCTATATCCATTATCTTAATCTTTTCATTGTGATTGTGGTTTGTTAGTTTCCGAGTATTGTGGCTTGTTCGACTATCTAATTAGAGTTTATTTACTAATAATTGAATTGAATTTGCAAGGTACCTCCTCCTCGTAGTCATTTTGGATTCGTTCATTGATTTGTCATAATAGACGGAGTTTGAAATATAGGTTTTGTGGGTATATCTCTAGTAAACCCTCACGAGACTATAACTCGTCCGCTTAGGGACACCTAGGGGTTTAAAGGCTTGTTATTTATGCTAAAAGTGACCGTAGCCTCGACGACACGGAGTTGTTGTATTTTATTGTTTTGTTTGATTTGCTCGAGGACAAGCAAAGTCTAAGTGTGGGGGAATCTGATAGGTGTAGAATACACCGTATTTACTATATAGAGTTTATGCTTTCTTTGCTATTTTTCGTGTGAATTATGTATTTTATGTTTGCTTTTGAGTTTTATAGGTGTTTTGGAGTCATTTGAGTAAAAGGAAGTGGAACTCGCTCAAATTCAAGATTTCTTCTCATCACCCTGGAGACGACGAAAAGATGAAGCCAATGGCGAAAGAACGGAGTCATTCTGAGTTCGTATGGAGAAGTTACGAGCAAAACGAGAATTTGAGGACTAAGGGCTAAATGGTCATTTCATAGAAAAGTACTATTGGTAACCCCACTGTACGTTAAGGGGTAGCCATTGTGTTAAGGGGTGAACTGTTCCAAAGGGGCTGCTAAAGGGAGTCTGGTCCTTTACCTGGGGGAATCCAGAATTCAAATAGTGTTAAGTGCAGCCGACCTATTTACTTAGGGCACCTGTGTCTTCTTCTTAAGTTTCAGTCGAGTTTTCTGTTCAAACCGAGACCCATGGTTTTCGTTTATACAAGTAGATGAAGATGGGTTGATCGGTGTTCGATGGTCAATAGAAGCTAGTCTTTGTGATCATTAGTTGTTGCAGTGTGATCGGTGATGGTTAGCGATGGATAAAGAAGCTCGAGCAGTTTGATCACGCCAATGAATACATTAAGCTGGACTTAGCCATGACACGGACTCGTAAGTAGCAATGGCGTGACTATATCTTTGGGGTTGATAGGTGCTGGTACCAATAATGCTCGAATAGCTAGCATGCTTCGCAATCTTTCAAGTTATTATTACAAAGAAGCCAGCCTCTTGTTTTGTGTTCGGATTGCTCAAGGTCTTGTGCATATGGGAAAGGGTTTACTTACTCTTGCTCCTTTTTTTTTCTGAGCGGTTTCTTCTCTCCCCGACGGCATTTGCTGGATTAATCGTTCGGTATAGCTATGGTAGCAATGGCTGAAGAACTTGGCCTTGATATGACAATTCGATCATTAGAGCACATGCTACAATATGGAGAGCAGAATATTCGTCGGCGGTTCCATTGGCTCTTGGACTCCTCTGCATCTCAAACCCAAAGGTAAATATGATGACGAAGAGCATGACAGAGAGTACGAAAGATGGCTGCTTCCATTTCCAGCAGAACAGATGGTGAACTGATGCATTGATGATGAAAGGAATGGAGGCTAAGCTGATGATCATGTCGATGGAAGACTTCGATGGCGGCGATTATCGTGAGGACGTGTCTTTGTGGGTCGTGGGTTTCGAGATGGTTGTCGCCATTATCAGAGATTAAGCAGTTGAGGCCGAGTGAGAACGAGGTTCAGGGAGTTGAGCTCGAGTCTGAGATGCGAGTACGAAGTGATGTGAAGCTGAGAAAATGGATTAGTCGATGGTTAATGAACGATATGGAGTTGTAGTTCTGTCTTGTGCCGAGTTTTCACGGCTGGAAAGGGTTTCTTTGTTCTAGTCGTGGATGTGCGATTTGAGTCCACAATGGATATTGGTATGATTGAACGAGAAGTCGAGAATGGTAGTTGAGCTCGAATCGGTGGTGGTAATGTCGGAAAAAGAAGAGGTAGAGATGAAATCGCTTCCATTAACGATGATGATATAGGTGCTGTTGATCGTGGTCTAGTGATGGCATTCAATCGAGAAGGAATCGACAATGGCGATCTTTGCACGAATGGAAGAAGCTTGTGTTTGATCTTGGCAAGTAATGAAACAGAGAGGAAGAAAGGTCCACCGCCATTGTGGGATCGGTTATCTCAGGAAGTTAAGAAACAGGAACTCGACCTTGACATTGAAGATGGAGAAAAGAGCTACTGAGACCGAGTAAGAAAAACGAGATTATCTCGTTTGGCAGTGCATGGTGATGTTGCTGGGTTCGAATGGAAGTAAATTGAGCTCGAGTCTGGTCTCAGGCAGAATTATGGGTATGACTTAGTTGGAACTGTGGCAGAAGAATTTGTTGAGAATGGGCTGGGCTTCCACAGCTGATGCACGAGCTCAATAGGCATTATGTGAACGTTTTCTTAACTTGCATGGCCAAAACTTGGACGTGTGAATGGCCAGACTTTGGCAGCCACTTCGCACGGGGTGTGATGCACGGACACTTTCCTATTTTCACTAGGTTTCCTAGTTTCTTCAAGAAGAGGTTACAAAACTATATATATAGGGAAGCTTAGAGAGAATCGGATAACGTTTTTATTATTATCTTTTCTACTTTGTTCTAGGGTTTACACCATGAAGTCTTTTCTCTTTCTTCTTGTGATGAACTCCATGAATATGAGTACCTAAGTTTATTATTGGTTATGGAATAGTTGGATTTCACAAAGCATGATTCTTTGATTCAATATATTAGTTTTGTCTCATATCTATCGTTTGCAATTCTCTGAAAATATTGTTTTATGATTGATTGATTGTTTTGTCAAGTTGCAAATTGGTAGAACTTCTAATCACATCTATTGCTAGTTTAGGGTTTATTATACGCAAAAGTGATATTCCTTGGATACAAGTAGCATAATATGATTATAGTTTGTAGTGATATATTCTTATGATCATATGTGAATCGTAACCTTTGTTAAATTGAATTAGTGCGCTTTCCACGTTCAATTGCTTTGATTGGCCTGATTTCATAGAACTTAACGCATCTAGGGAATTAAACTTGATTAGTGCTTTTACACGTTAGGTTGTTCCTTTAGGTAGAATTCATATTCGCATCTTTTAATGTGTTTGTTGATGACATGAGGAGATTTGCGGGATATTCTTGCGATCAAGGTATTCTAGGGTCTTTGATAAAAGTTGAGATTAAAATATCAATTCTAGTTATTGTGGTGAAACCATGTTTGTGAATGAAAACGAAATCCATGACCAATATTTTCTTATCCTTGATTTGATTTGTTTGCTTTATTTTCTTTTATTTAGTTTATTATAATCACACAACCCCAGGTGTTATTTATAGGGAACCATAACAATTTGACAACCTAGACCTCTCTCGTGGGATCGATCCTTTCTTGCCCTTGCTATATTTATATTTTGAGTAGTAAGAAAGTGTAATTATATTTGTGTCGGCTGACAACCGGTCAGCGGGCTTGGATGACAGTTGAACAGTAGTTCAGGCAACATTCTGGCCCGATATGTGGTATTTTTACTCATGGTACAAACATCGCCCCCTCTTAACCTCCAACTGGTTGGGGGTTAAGAACATTTTATTTCCTTGATTAATGACAAAATTCGCCCTTAAGTGTGGATTATTGCTGCCAAAGTGATTGGCAACCTTCTCTTGTCAGTTTTAAGTCAAGACGCCCCAAGAGTAAATTTCATTGTCGGGCGAAAAGAAAATTGCCTTCGTTGATTGTGGAAATCATAATGAAGTCGCCCCCCCAAGTGAGGCTATTGTGTTTGGAAGATCAGAGGGAAACAGTTGAGTATGAACCATTGTTGTACGAAAAACAAACAGGACTGAAAGCTGATCTGGTCTGCAATGGAAGCATGATGGGAGCGGAGTGTTGAAAGTGAGCTGTAATTGTTGATGTAAAACTGAACTGTGAAAGTTGCATAGAACTTGACTAGTAGTTGTTGTTGTAAACGAAATTTGAATTTGCTTGACTGTAAGAATTTCCACCAAACTAGGTAGTAGTAGCTGTTGGTATTAAGTCGTTGTCAATACGGATCGAGCTGCGGTAGTTGCAGCAAAAAGGGTGTGACCCTTTAATAGTTGAGATGGTAACATACTTTGTATGTTGTTGGGCCTCCAATGGTCTTGGTTGTTCTAATGGATTGACATCGATCCTTATATGTCTTCAATAGTTATATGAATCAGATAAAGCAATGATGTCGATCAGATCACAATTGTTGTTTATGAATCGATTGCAAGATTGCAGAAACTTGACTCGTGACGGCCACAAAAAACTCGCCTCTTTTGCAAGAACGAGTAAAACTCGGTAGTAACAAAGATTGAGAAAACTGGTCTCAAGAACTGCACTGCCAGGATCGATGGAGTTGCGAATAGAGCTACACCGCAAAGAGTTTTTCATCACCGGATCTGCAGAGCCGCGAACATACCGACTACCGCAACTTCGATCACCGTAATGCACCAACAACGAACAAAGTTTCACCACAAGAAGCTGCGATGGGTTGACTCAGAGTCGCTAACATACTGGGATCGCAGCAGCTTCGATCACGACGAGTTAAAGTTTCATCGCAGTCCGCCGCGATCACCGATCGGCAGAGTCGCGAGCGTAGCCGATCAGCAGAAACATGCGATCACCGAATGCAGCGAATGATGAGCAAAGCCGCACTGTAGCAGTTGCGATCACCGATCATGTTGATTCGCGAACAGAATCCGGCGCAGCAAAGAATTGCGATCACCGAATCCAACAACGACGAAGCTAAGCCGATCGGGCAGCCCGCGCGATCACCGATCACAGGAGTCGCGATCAGCCGAATACTGGCGGCATTTAGAGAAGCTTCACTACAACATCTGCGATCACTGGACCGGGCAGAGCTGCGAATAGAGCCGGACCGCAAAGCAATGCGATCCGCTGATCGCAGAGCCGCATCGAGCCGAACCGGCAAGAAACTTTCGATCACTGGACCAGCAGCACTGCTGAGGGATTTGATAGGTGTAGAATACATCCTATTTACTATCTATTGTTTATGCTTTGTTCGCTATTTTTCTTGTAAATTATGTATTTTACGCTTGTTTTGAGTTTTGTAGCTACTATGGAGTCACACGGAGGAAAAGAAGAAGAAATCACCCAATTTGAGCCAAAAGGGCAAAAAGGTCATTTTACAGGCGATTGATATATGGAGCTCAGTTAATGTTAAGGGGTAGCCAGTTTTGTTTTAAAAGAGGAAATGTTAAAGGCACCAATAAAGTTACTCAGGGCACCCAGTCTGGGGGTGGATCTTATTCCTGGGGTGTACCCATCTTTCCTAACTCTTAACCCTACTAATCGAGAGATATGTTTTCTCTCGTTTTCTTCTTTCACCTGAAATTGAGAGTTGAAGCAGCAGCAGCTGCTGTTACTTCTGAGATATTGAGAGAGAATCGATGGCCATGAACTGAAGAAGAAGAATCAGATCGAGAATTAAAGTGGGATTTGGTCAAGTTTTTGGTGATTGAAGATCCGAGTTCCTACTGCTATGGGTCTATGGATTGATGATCGAGAAGGAATTGTTGCTGCCGATTCCATTTAACAGAGTTGGATTACGAGACGGGTTTCTGCAGTTTGATCGAAATACTGTGTTTGATGGATGAAATCGCAGGTAAGATCAATAATGGGTATGTGTTGGTGGTGGAAATTGAACTGAAAATCGATGATTCCAGGAAATAAGATGGGTCTCTACCGTGACCACCAGATCGAGAAATTGAGAAGGTGGTGGTGCTGTGAGATGGGTATAGTGGTGATGCTGAGCTGAGCTTGAGAATGTAGTGGTTTGCTTGCCAGGGATTGCAGTGGCTCAGGGTAAAATATGGAGATTGCAAGATGAATGAAGGCTGAATTTGTGGTGGTACAGCCATTATTTTGTCAATGTTGGTGGTGAAATTGGTCACTTGGAATTGCAAGTGCAAAGTTACATGGCATAGTCGAATTGGTCTCGGTAGTTGCATTTGGGCAAGAACAACACAGGGAATGAGATGTCTTTGTTGATCATGAGATTGAATGGGTGTGTACAATGAGGTACGGGGATGTGAATTGATGGTGGCTCAGGTGGTGGATGAGTAGAATGAGTGGTAAGTGAGGCTGAAATGGATGGTGTTTTGCAGTGGTGAAGCCTAGGCATGTGATAGAATTGCAGGTGGCCTAAGGAACTAATGCACTGAATTGCAGGTTTGGTCTCAACATTGCGGTGAGCTAAAGAGTTGGCAGAAATTGGAGGTTTGGCACTAATGATTGCGAATTGGTGAAGTTGAGTCTTGCATTGTAGAGAAGGTGCAATGTTGGTATTGATTTGGTTGTGCGGTGTTGAGTTGCAATGGGATAAATTGCATATGTATGTGGAGTTGAAATCGGTGCAATTGTACGAGATGGCAAATGGGAGTGCAACTGGACATTGATGGTTTGAGCCATAGTTGATGCTGTCACTGAATGGTTTGAGGAAATGGCAGCTGAGATGGAGATACAGGGAAGGAGTAATGAAACTCTGAAGAAAATAGGGCCATTTTGGCCGTGACTGATAGCACTACACAGCTGCAAAATGCACAACCAAGATGGCTTGTGCAACTTTGGCCTAGTGATTGATCAACTCGACTCGATTGAGTTAGATGGCTAACTCAATGACTCGATTTTTGATCCGGTCAATCTGTCAATGACCGTTAGTCGTGATTAATCAGAACGGAATCTTGACGGAATATTCCATCACCGAGGTGAATTTTCGGTGTGGCTTGGCGGCGATAATTCCGACCGGATTCCGCCATAATCCCGCTTTTCCGGCGAGCTAAAAATTCCAGAATTTTCTATGGACTTCTCTCATGGGTGTGAAGACTTGGGCTAGGAATTGGATGGAGAATTGGACTCAAATTTGGAAAGAGAAGGTGGAAGAGTTGAGAAAAGCTTGGATTTGGAAATTGAATTGCAAAAGAAAAAGGATTCTATTCCTTGGAAGATTTGGAGAATATTGAAGCCTATAAATAGAGAAGTTTTCTACAACTTCTACACACATCTCTACACACACAACACTTTTATTTTCTTATTCTTTGTGTGAACTCTTTAACATGAGTAGTTAATTTATTGATTGAGGATGAATTCCTAGTTCTTGATATGATTTAAGTTTTTGTTTCAATTCTATCTTGAGTTTTTCACATGATTATCGTTTGTTTTTACTAATAGGAATGATCTTAATGACATTCATGATTGATTGTTTAGAATGCATGCTAAATTGATTTGTTAATTTAATCTAAATCTAGTATAAGTTAGGGAATAAGTAATCGTTCTCGACACTTTACACAAGTAGAAAACACAAGACCTTGCGGAGGGATTCCGTGGAGCAATTGTGTGTAGAAACAACGCTAGAAAGTGAACCAAGCGAACCGAGTTTAACTACTAGTACTAAACCTAAATTCATAGATCTTAATGCATTCAGGGAATTACATCTTGTAAGCGAACCTCAAGGTGGTTCTTTTGAATAGAATCTGATAACTAAGCGGACCTGTTACTCGGTGAAATTAGGGATTTTGGGGCTAGCTAAGCGGACCTGCTATCCTACGGTTGGTGATAATCTGTGACTAATAACAAGTAGAAAAGAACATAACTTTAATCATTGTTTTGCAACGAAGAAGGATTCCTTGATCTTGTCTCTCTTATTGATTTCAACTTTATCTTTTAATTGCTTTGTTTATTTTCTTTTGCTTTTTACACCCCCTTTCGTGACAATTTTTACAACTAGAATCTCGTGCTCCTCGTGGGATCGACCTTGACTACCCTATATTACTTGTTAATTAGGTAGTAAAGTATTAATTAATTTGTTGTGGTTACGACACGCATCAGATTAGACTTAAACAGTTCGATAAATCTTGAGTGTAACAGTTATAAATAAAACTGATCGCATCGATTTGCGTCCAATCGAGTAATAATGGATGAGCAAATCGATCGCATCGGGGCTGCGTCCAATCGAAGTGCAGATTGCTTAGAACCGGATTATAGCAGATTCCATCAACTTAGTCAGAAAGCTTGATTTAACATTACTGATTGCAATAATTGCGTCAAAATAATAGGGTGTATGCTCGCCCCCTCTTAATCCTGTAACTCGTTGGAGGATTAAGAAGTTTGGGTTACCTTTTGTTTCGATTTTCTGAAGCTGAATTCCGCATTGCATTTAGGTGCAATGTAACTCACCCCCAAGCGTATGGAGTGTTGCGCAACTAGCTCTTAAAGATATACTTTATACTATGAGGTGTTACATATCTCGCCCCCAAGTGATGGTCATCCACGTTGAAGTGACATGCAACTCGTCCCCAGAAGACAGTGATTGTCATGCTGCTCAATGCTCGCACAAGGGTGCACAGCCTTGCTGCATCTTGCTCGCGCATGGAATGATGTAGAAATATTTTCTGCTATCTGGAATTCGCGCAGGGGGCCAATCCCACTATTCCAGATTCACATGTGACTGAGATGTGTGCATCTTCACATGCCTTGGCATATGAAAACGCTCGCCACATTGCACGTGTCCCGGTGAACAAAAGTATGCATGATTATATAAAATGATACAAAAATATATTTAATTGTATTCGTACCTTATGAGTTGTGGTATTGCGACTTCGTTTACGAGGTGATTAGGATGTCCTATGGCTACTTTGATGTTTTCCAATGACGATGACTAGTGTAGTTGCCTTAGCGTCTCGGCTTGACTCAAAGAACTAGTTTTGTCTCATGGATCGGAATTCACTGATTGAAAAAGATGTATTGAAGACAAATTGTTCTCGAACTTATTTCAGTAGATTGAGATCACTGAATTGTAAATGATTATAAGTAAAACTCGGGATCAAGCAAATTCTTGAGAAATTGAACTACGTAAGTTCGATCATATTGGACTAAAGCGATTATGGGAAACGTACTAAAACAGATTTTGAGGAAAACTAAATACTACACAGCTTCGATCAATCGACTGTGGTGATTATACGAAAAAAAAAACTGCGACAGTTCGAACAACTAGACTGCAGTATTTGCTGAGGAATCGACTACAACAGCTCGATCAATCGGATCAGTAGTAATTATGTGAAAAAATGACCGCTGATAGATCGATCAATCGATGGCAGATTTGGCCGCGAATCGACTACAACAGCTTCGATCAAATCGGATCTGTAAGTTATGATCATCACCGAATGAGTGTCTTGAGATTTGAAAATCTACACAACAAACACGAACTTTTCATGTTGTTGAATTAAATAGACACAACATCAATCTTTGAGGATTTCGTTATGGCTTCATATGGTGATTTAAAATGGGCCCCTCTTCGATGTCGCCGCTCAAATCTTAAAAAATAATTTTTCTTTAAACGTTTAAATTCCGCCCTCATGTTGTTGGAAATTGACATGTGATCGAAACGAGCCGAAAATCACTCAATTCGGACGTACGATGAAGAAGTTATCAAAGAAACATAATCGATGACTAAGCCCAAAAATGGGTCAAGTTGGCTAAGCCCATGAAGCGGGGTGGAGAAATCCGCAAGCCAATTCAGGAAGGTCTGAAACATCCACAAGTCATCAACTCGACTCGGCAAAGAACTCAGTGAGTCGGCTCAACTCGGATAGGTGGGCGTAAATATCCATCAGGGTAAAGGGGTGAGGCGGAAACATCTAGGGGCCACGAGCTTATCTTGCTCCGAGACGCACGGAATCAGGACCACGATATTAACATGCGTCGTGATACACTGAAGTGGAGTTGACTGGCCGACCGGTGTAGTCCGCCGGGTAAGGCCGGCGGTTATCTGCTGCTCTACTGTCGCCTGAGAAGACGACCGGCGCCGGTGGCCATTGACGGAGAAGATGACCGGTTGCGGAAGTGTGCGGCAACTGACGATGATGACGTCATACTAACGTCATGACGGGGAAAGGTAACAGCGTCCGTTAAAGCTAACGGAATATTCACGGTATATGCTGACAACGTTAACGTTGACGGTTGATGGCGTCATGTTGTCGTATCATTCCTGACGTCACGCTAACATCACTCTTGCTGACGTCATGATGACGTTTCTGTTTGACTTGCAGTTGACTGTGTATATCCTGCATACGTGGCAACCGGAGTGGTGGACTTGATGACATGGCTATGCTGACGTGTCAAGTTGATGACGCGCCGAGCTGACGTGTAACCGCTGACTTGGCCACCTTGTTAACGTGGCATCTGCTGCTGACGTGACGGTTCACTGCTGATGTGGCATTATCCGGTTGGTTCACTCTTGCTGTGGCGATTATGCTGGCGGCGCGTGGGTTGCTGACTTGTCACTTAACTGACGATGACGTGTCAGCTAATCTGGCGATGACTGGGCAATATGCTGACGTGATATACTGACGTGGCATGCTAATTGGCACGATGACGTGACAGTTGCTGACTGAACATGTTGATGACGTGGCAGTGTTGGATAGACCACATTACTGATGTGGCAGATGCTGATAAATCTGCTTGATAACGTGGAGGCCGATGATTGGATCACATTGATGACGTGGCACAAATTGCTGGACCATCTTGCTGACATGTCATTCGCTGATTGGACCAGTTGCTGACGTGGCGAGCGTTGACTGGACCAAAAATACTGATGTGGCGAACGCTGAATGGACAAACAAAATACTGACGCGGCGGTCGCTAAGTGGATCGATTCACTGACGTGCCGAGCTTACGTGGCGTCCAGGTGGTGTTGTCACTGCTGACGTAAGTGAACTAGAAGCTGATGTGGGTGACGTTCACCAAACATGGGTGACATAAATTCTGACGTGGGTGGACCAATCAGCTAACGCGGGTGATCAAAAAAACTGAAGTGGGTGAACAAAACCTCTCATGTGGGTGATAGACAAATGATGGAGGTGAACGACACTCTTGAAATGGGTGAACGGATCTCGCCGCCGGGCTTGCCGCCTGGGTGGCTGCAACTTTTTTTTTTCTTCTTTTGAAACTTTTCGCCACGGTTTTCCCGAACTGTGATCTTTCCTCTCGAACTTTTTTGTAACAGATTTTTTGAACTATTGTATTTTATTGTCTTGCAACGGTTGGTGTAACAGTTTAGAATCGTTGTCTTTTCTCCTTGAACTTTTACAACAGTTTTCTGTAACGGTTATTTGAGAAGTCTTTGTGATCCTTTTCAGGAAACTTTTGTGATACTTTTTTTGGAAGTTTTTCCTAGGGTTTGCAAGCGCATAGAGATGCAGGCAAACTTGGACTTGAATATGTTGTGGATCGAACAACTTGCCAATAGTTTTAGCGATCTTCGCAGTGAGTCAATTTTGGTGGCTTCCGACTGTGAAGCCGGGATCGCAGCGAAGCACGATCAATCGGATCTGCAGTATACGATTAATCGATCGCAAAGACTGCGGCGATCACCGGGTCTGGCAGTGATTTCGATTAGAATTGGACCGCAACAGTTTCGATCAACTGGACTGCAGCATTAATTGTTGAAAGCATCCAAACTGGAAGTTTCTGGATGTTTTTCAAGAGTTTTTTTTTTAGGGCTTTCTCCTCGTTTTAACAACAATCTTAACGATCCTTGGAGGAAATTGCAACGAACTCTGGACCCTATCATGTTGCGGATTGAACATCCTGCAACAATTTTGATGATGTTTTTATGCCATCTTTTACCGTGGACCGAACGTCCCGGGAGCGGTTTCATCGGTCTTTGTAGTGATGCAATTTCAGTGATTTCCGAAGGTAATAGTTTTAGCAGAACTAGAACAACGAATCTGGACTGCAGCAGTCGCGACCAACTGGATCAAAGCGATTCTTGTGATTATCTGGTATGCAACAATTGCGATCACCGATCACGCGATTGCGGCGCAAAGTGATTACGATCAACTGATGCAATAGTTATTTTTTTTACGTTCAAACCGTTTTTTGACCGGACACGATTTTGAAGCTTTCTGAACTACTTTTCTAAACGGGAAAACACGATTCCTTTTCTCGTATTCCCCTTAGTCAGTGCCAATGTTTTACCCAAAATCACTTTTGGGAACGAAACACGATTGAGGTGTGTATTTAGGGTTGGAGACGAATCGAAGAAAAAATAAAAGAGACACGGGTTTTACGTGGTTCGGCATGGTTTGCCTACATCCACGGGTGAATCCCCTTGGGGAGTGGTGTTTATTGATAATAGAATAAAAGTTTATTTTTTTTCTCTCCTTTTCCTCTCCCCTATTCAGAATTACATTCCCTCTATTTATACAATTGAATACCTAATTACAATATAAACTTAAATGGGATTAACTGCTCATTCATGCCTCCATGTTTAATTCTGCATGAAACTGTCTTTGCATGCCTCCTGAATTAATTCGCATGAAACTGTCTTTGCATGCCTCCTGAATTAAACCTGCATGCTGGCAGACTGGATTGATGGTTGACAGGCATAATGGGATGACAGTTTGGATGGAGGTCGGCCGATACCGCATCCGGCAACATGGTCGGAAACCGATTAGCAAAGACTTCGGGCAAAGATTGCTGAAATGGTTGGCATGGGCAAAGAACTTGGTTGGAAATTGGTTGGAAGCACTCGCTGGCAACAAGACCGAAAGTTTGAGGTGGAGGTGCGACTTTGCAACCCGACTTTGATAATTGATTTGGGCATTGACTTTGACCATTGATGGTCATTGAATTTATGTAATACCGGGCGGTGGTGGGGCCTCGGTTGATCGGGTTAGCGGCTTGGATGACAGCTGAACAGTGGTTCAGGAAACATTCTGGCCCGATATGTGATATTTTTACTCATGGTACAAACAAGCGCGTTTGGAAGTCGAAAGCAGAAATCAGAAGCAAAACTATTTTGTTGAGGAAAATGGGTCATTGCTGAGTTTGAATGAAATATAGTTGTGTTTTGTTGAGAAAAGAGGGCTTGGAAGAATTCGGGAGAGATCTAGCTTGGACAAAAAAAAAAAACGTCTTTCTGATGAGAGATGTAGAAAAAGCCGAAGCAAGGTGCTTTTTATAGACTTAAGCTCTCAAGTTATGGCGGTGGGAATTTGCGTAGACTTGAGTATTAGCTTTTTGACTAATCTATTGGAGTCCTACCACGTATTCGGGTATGTAAAAGAAAACAATATGTCAATTTTTTAATTTTTTTTTCTTTGTGAGATGTGGGATTTGAACCCAAGCCATCTCTATTGGGGATTACGAAAACAAAAAGAAAGTGTCAATTTTTTCGAAAACCAAAAAAAAAATTCTTATCATATGTGGGATTTGAATCCACTCCTTATGCCGAATTAAAAAGTCCTAGTGGTTCGACTAGTTTGAGTGAGCCAAGTTTAAACCCACGGGAAAGGAGTCAGAGACTCGGTCATTGGTCAGTAGTAAAGCAAATAATCAGTAGTAAGCTCTATTTGGATTATATCTCGCAGCTTGTCTTGCCAGCTTCTATGGAACTGGATGTGTGTACTAGTAACGTTTAGCCAAATATGGCCGAAGCTAATGCGTTATAATTGAACGAAAGTGCATTCCTTGTCCTGTTATACAGAATGTGCTTGGCAGCGACGGGTATCGGAGGAATTATAAGACAAGTACTTACGGTATACACCAACATGAAATACAAGATCGAGAAGTACTAAAAGGATAAATTGCAACTCAAAATCGGCGATAAATACTAAACAAAATTTGTAAAATGAAATATTATTAGTGGAGATAATTCTCAGAACATTACATTAACAATACCCAACCGTGAAAGCAGAATTTCATAATTTTCTGTCTCTGCATTGCATATAACATAATCATTGATATATCTTTTTAGAAACTCATCAAAAATATTGGGAGTAAACCTTCCTTTAACAACCAGCTTCTGTTGTCCATCCAACGATCCAGTTGTTCCCATCTGAGTAAGTAAGAAGTTCATAACATGCTCTGGCTCCCTGTTCATCTTTTTGCAGATATCCATAAAATTCACAAGGGCAGTCTTGTTGAGGCCTTCACGACCACGTTGTACTTTTGGTTTCGTGAGTATATCTCCTACAAGCTTTTGAATACTCTCTTGAACAGCGTTCACTGCGCCATCAAGGAGCTCTTCATATTCTGGATTATTCTCGCCAAGAATGTTCAGCATGCGATCAAGGAACTCTTCATATTTGGCCATTGCCAACTCAGATTGAATGGGATAGAGAGTTTTGTGATCTGTTATTTTATGAGAGCTTGGTTGAAGGGAGCTCTGCTTTATATAGACTACTTTGAGGTTCTAAAATCAGGACGATGATCGGAAAAGGAAAGGTCTTCAAAAAGGAAAGCAAATAAAAAACAGAAAGGTCTTCGAAAAGGAAAGCAAAAAATTTTTGTGTCAGATGTGGGATTTGAACCCACGCCCTCTCTCGAAGACCAGAACTTGAGTCTGGCGCCTTAGACCACTCGGCCAACCTGACTTCTCTGTGCTTTTTCTTTCGCCACCCATCTAGACGACATTCCAACATCCACTGCTTCAAGTTAGAGTACACGGCAACTGAAAACCAGAGAGAGCAATAGAAGAACCAGACTCATCATTAATTTTTTCAATCCAGTGGGAAAGTTTCCGCCGTTTGCAGTTGCTGGAATGCCAGGGATATAGTGAACTGAAAGAATGAGTAAAAGCCACATGAGGTGAGATCAGATGGTCTCAGAACAACGCATTGAGGGCAATGCAAAGAAAAACCACAAATTCCGTGCAATCGAAAAAGAACCTTTCATATAATTTTGCTATAGAATTCAATGAACGAACAAATGATGCACCGCCATTTACAAAATTATTACATGGGTCGAAAGGCACACCCCATTTGCACACAAAAAATCATGTACGTAGTGGAAACATACAAGCCTCTCCGTTGGTATATATAAATAAGACAAGGAGCTCAAGAAATATAATGAGCCAAGAAGCATGATCGCTAGCTGCTCAAGAAAACATGTAGGCATTACGTCTTTGGACTAATCTGACGGGGACCTCTACCACAGATTCCTGTTTGTAAAAGGAAAATAAGAAGAAAAAAAAGTGTCATATCCGGTGGAAGGAACTGTCTACATTCGTCGGCCAAGTAGATATGTACTCGTATAAATGACCGTTAATATCTTGGGAGACAACATCCATAAACCGTAAACGGGGATGAATTGGTTTTTAAGGAAAGAATTAGATCACCTCGATCGATAAGTATATATAGTCTAACTTTCTTCTTTGTCCGTATTTTATTTGTTGCATGAATATGATTTCCAAGAAACCGAAACACTTGTTATTCCAACATTTTTCAAGTGCTAATATTCGGATTATCTTTTAGATTTTAATACCTTAATTTCTAAGTATACATTGAAATGTACATATGTATCAATCCAGTGGTATGTTTCACATTAGTAGGTGAATGCTTTTCATTAGTAGGTGAATGATTTTTATGTACTTCTAAGTAGGTGAATTATATTCTGATGGTAAAGTTCATGATGAAATCTCTCTTGGTTGATGCAATATGGGCTTATAAATACGTAATCACAGATACACACAAACAAGCAAAAAAAAAAAAAAAAAATACAGAAATTAATTACCTGAAATGTGAGGAAGAAATGGAAGCAGCGGCAGCAGCAACTCCTACCATCATCATCACTTCTCTTAATGATGATGATACTGTGCAGGAGGTACCATTAGAAAATCGAGTTCCTCTTGTTGATGGTGGAGAAGTAGGATTGGTGGTTAATTTGAATGAGAATCAGGCAGATGTTCATGCCATGATGGCACAAACACTCCCAAAATATGTCATCATCCAATCCAACATAAACGACCACTACGTGCACTTGTACACAGAAAATCCAAGCGTACCTAATGCCCTCCGGTATACCGGAGCTTACAGTTTCGACTTGGATACGAGGTTTGAGGTGGTGCCAGCTACCACGGGAACTGGACTCATCCATATTAGGTCTTTCCAGAACAATAAATACTGGGGAAATTTTGGTGCTGGCAACAACTGGGTCGCTGCCATGGTCGACAAACCTGAGGAGAATCAGTCCGATACACATTGCACGCTCTTCCAGCCTCTCTTCGTGAATTCCGACAACAACCGCATCATTAAGCTCCGCCACGTCGGCACTGGCACCTACGTTAGGATGTTTCATGGTGACGACGACCATTATTTCCATGCCTTGTGTTTAGGGCCAGACAAATATAATGATGCGTGCATCTTGATTGACTGGGAATCCGTCGTTGTGTTGCCTGATCTTATCAGGATCAAGGGCGTGAACATCGGAAACCACCTTAAGGCCTTCGAAGACGGGTTTATGGACTTCAATAACCAAGTCGATGATACCTCATTGTTCGACTTCGAGGTGACTCCAAGTCGCGACGGAGGTATCCGCCTCAAGAGTGCTCGCTTTGGCAAATGTTGGACGGCTATGGATACGAGTGATTGGGTATTATTAGACCAAAATTCCTTCCATGACACCAACACCGTGTTTTTCCCCACGATAATTGGTGGAAACCGCATCATCATGCGGTGTATTAAGAACGGGCATTTTTGCAACAGACACTCAGCAGACGGAAAGAACAACTGCCTCGCCACACTTAATAGCTGGCCCGACGATTGGAGCCACATGGATATTGAGGAGCCTGTTATCTCAAGGAGGATCAATAACGTCATATATCACCTTACTGATGCAAGGCTTTACAACGAGAACACTGTAGCACTCATCACTGATTATTCGAGCAACAAGACGAAAAATCCCTTGGTGTCGGAATTAAATCTTAAGACTACAGTTTCCAATTCAACTAGTTGGAGTACAAGTGTGACGTTGAGTCTGGGTGTCAAGATGACGGTTACCGCTGGTGTCCCAGACATAGCATCCGGTACGCTTGAGATTTCAGGTGAAGTTACCAAATATGCGGATTGGGGAGGAACGGAGACGAAAACCGACGAAGTTGGGAATGTGAAAACTATCACTGTGGCACCTATGACTAGGGTGAAGGTGAGTATAATGGCAACACGGGTTTCATACGACATACCATTTTCGTACACTCAGCATGACGTCTTGAAAGATGGGAGTACGAAAATTACTGAAAAAAACGATGGCCTTTTTACTGGCCACAATGGATATAATTACAGGTACGAGGCTGTCCCGCTTCCTCTCGAGTAAACCTCTCTTTGCCGGTGGTGGTGATGATTGAAGCTACTGAACTGCATGCATGCAGAACCCACCTGATCAGTTTGCACTTGGTTTGCTTGTTCGTTTGTTTGGCTTTACTTTTTTATTTTATTTGTCGTGTGTTTGATTTTCTGTTCTTTGTTTGTGGTGTGTTTGTCAATCGATGTCAGATGGACCGGAGTTCTCCAGCGGATTCCGGTTTGTCAAAGGAATAAAGAATTACTAAAAGGATAAACTGCAACTGATTTAATTACTCAAAAGTTACATAATCATTGATATATTTTTTCAGAATCCCTTCAAAATTACTGGAATCAAATCTTCCCTTAACAACCAGTCTCTGTTGTCCATCCAAATATCCAGTTGTTCCCATCTGAGTAAGTAAGAAGTTCATAACATGCTCTGGCTCCTTGTGCATCTTTTCGCAGATGTCCATGAAATTCACAACGGCAGTCTTGTTGATGCCTTCACGACCACGTAGGGATGTTCTTGGTGGCGTGAAAACTCTCTTACGTAAATCTACTACAAGCTCTTGAATACTCTCGCCAAGAGCGTTCAATGCGCCATCAAGGAGTTCTTCATATTCTGGATTATTCTCGCGAAGAATGTTCACCATGCGATCAAGGAACTCTTCGTATTTGGCCATTGCTGCTGAGATTGAATGGGATAGAGTTTTCAGATCTGTTAAAGGGAGTTAGAGTTTTTGTGAGAGCTTGGTTGAAGGGAGCTTCTTTATTTATACTACTTTGAGGTTCTAAATTCAGGATGATGATCGGAAAAGGAAAGGTCTTCAAAAAAGGAAAACAAATAAAAAACGAAAGATCTTCATCTTCAACAAGGAAATCACCAAAACAAAAAAAGTGTCAGATGTGGGATTTGAACCCACGCCCTCTCGAAGACCAGAACTTGAGTCTGGCGCCTTAGACCACTCGGCCAACCTGACTTGTTGGGATTCTTCGTAAAATACCCTAGTCTGATTTGACATTCTCAAATCAAATAGTCCATTACGGTAAAGGACGAAGAAACCCCAAAAATTATATTCATGTATTTGTTGCTAAATGCTAGATTTTCCAGAATGAACTGCAGGCTGCAACATACGTTATAGTTAAACTTATACAACTGGTGCGGGGCCGTTTAGAATATTTCAGTCAGAGATTAATTAATGAAGGGAAAATTGGGGAAAATTTCCCCAAAATTGGATACCCTGCCAAACTCACGCTTATCCTATGAGTTTATATGTAAGTGTTCGACTACGCTAACCGAAATGGAAGTGTTGTAGTGGTTGCAATGGCAATGCTGGTTTGTTAATCCAGGAGGGCTAGTGGCACTGCTGGTGGTGTAGCTTTGATATGGAAGAACAACCTTAATATTGAGATTATTGAATTCTCATTAAATCATATCAATGCTATAGTCAAGCCTGCCAGTGGCACTCCTTGGTTATTCACTGGTTACTATGGTAGTCCTTATGACACTAATAGTAAAATCAATTCTTGGAAAATACTGTTGCCATAAACAATTTGCCATGGTTGGTCATTGGAGACCTAAATCTCATTCTTCATGACACTGAAAATTCTGTATTCACTTTCTTGATGGGACTAGACGAATGAATAGTTTTTAAGAATTCAAATTCAGGACTTTGCTGCACTCCGGACGATGAAGCAGCACCATTGATATTCCTAGATTGCCTGAGCTCAGTTACCGGAGATGGAGTGAATTCAGGTTCCCTGTTGCCCTTCATCTTATCATGCTTCTCAACTCGAACTTTGAATGGAGATTCTTTGATGCTATCCTTGTGAGAAAAAGGGACCTTTGATCTTTCTGATGAATTGACCAGAGTGCACATAATATTATCCAAGTTCCCTGTTTTGATAATTTCAATCAACAAAAAAAACTTCTCTTCCTTCAAGGGTAATTTGAAAGGCTGCCGGAATGCTCTCTATTTTCCCCATAATACAAATTGTAGCTTCAGAAATTTTGAAGAACCCACTGGTAGCTTTTGATATTGCCGATAACTTCCCACATTTAAGACCAATCTAAATAAATGATTCCTCTGTCCATAAATCAAGAGGAAGCCCTTTTACTCTTAGCCATATATGATTTTGAGAAAATATCTTAGGTACATCTGGTGATTTATCTGAAGAACAAGAGAAAACAAGACAAAACCCACTGAAATAAAAAATCCAACTGTAAGCCAACAGTTTTACTGCAGACTTCTTCCGTCTACATTCTTTAATCACTTGCTACTGTTTTATTACCTGGATATGTGCCATTAAAATTGGTACAGTTTTTCCAACATATAGACTAGGTAAACCACATGATTCACAATATAAAAAGAAGAATTCTGGGCAAAAAAAAAAAAAAAAAAAAAAAAAAGGATCACAACTTCTTGTTAACTGAATGGTGGTTCAATGTAAGCCCTTTTGGGTTCTGAGTCGTATCCCGAAATTAGTGATGAAACCTTTCCCATGGTTGTTTGTAAGTTGCTGACTCGTTTCCAAAACATCAAAAATCTGGGTCTGAGCGGTCGTCCTAAGATAACCGATTTTGTTACGTCAAAGCCACCATTCTTTGGATCCAAAGTTCAATATCTTTGCTTAGATTACTGCTATCATTATTCAGATATCGAGTTGTCTATTTCGTTTTCTTGGTTCCCTCGTTTGAGATATGTAAGTTTAACACGTTCTTGTATAACTGATAAGGGTTTAGAGGCCCTAGCAGAATGTTGTTCATCCTTAAATAAGGTTAAACTCCCATGGTGTCACTCGATTACTGATTCAGGAATAAGTTTTCTCTTACAAAATTGTGGAGAACTGGGTTCACTTTGTATTAGCTACTGCAGCAAAATAACTGGTATTGGATTTCTTGAGTGTCCAAAAACCTTAACAAAACTTGAAGCAATCGGGTGCAAATTGAAACCGGAGGGGATTAAAGCAATTGTTAATGGAGGTGGGATGAATCGTCTAATACTATCAGCTGGGTTAAGAATGCATGAAGAAGGATGTATTGACACTGAAGTAGTTATTGCGATTTCAAAAGGTTGTCCTTTCTTAAAGAAACTCATCCTAGCAAGGTGTCACAAGATAGAACTGGAAGGATGGAAAGCTATCGGTCGGAACTGCAAGAATCTGGAAATCCTTGACGTGCGGGGGTGCAAAAAGTTATGTGATCAAGGGTTGCAGGCTTTGTTTAAGGGGTGTAACAAGCTCTCCAGATTATTGGTAGACAGTATAGAGTACCGAAAGCGATGTGTCGAGACAGCTTTTCAAAGATTGTCCTTTACGACCAAAACGGCTTGACTGCTGAGACCAACACGCTAGCGTAAATGGAAGTGTACTATAAAAAAATTTCCCACCTTGCACTGCAGAACTGCTGTACTTTATCCTTAACCTTTTCGAAAGCAGTTCGAAGTAAGTGTCAGATACTTTGCCGACGTAGGTACGAACAGGCGGGCGAGCCGAGGAACGAGGACGATATCGAAGGTAATGGCGAGCACCTCCCGGGACAAGCGGGATCCCGAGAAACCGAGTCACAAATGGGATCTAGTGTGCAAGAAGGACTCACGGATTCCCGACACGAAGATCATCGGCCAAACAACCAGGGAGAGACTCAGGCACTAATCAAAGGCATGACTACTGTCGACGAGGAGGTCGATTTGGGCCGAGAAGACGATCTCCCACATGGGATGCTGAGGATTAACCCGGGCCAGGTGGGGCGAGGGAATGAGGACAACATGGAAGACGGAAGAACTGCATCGGATACCGAGGAGGAAGAGGAAGTGCAGACGATACAGGAGGAACGAGGGAGAGAAAGACAACCGACAGAGCACCAGCAAGAACTAGAATAAGAAGGTGAGAGGCTTAGGCGAGTACACTTGGCAAGGGGCGACCACAACCGGGACATCTCCCCGGCAGCGGCCGCCTATCCCGTAGCTCCGATCGTCCCCCCTGTCGTTCTCTCGACGAGACCTCGAACTGCACCCCCTAATATAACAGGACACCAAGTGAATGGCCACTCTAGCCATGAAAGCACCGACCCAATGTTACTCGCTATATTTGCGAGCCAAAGAAGGCAAGAAGACCTAATGAGAGAACTGCAAAGGAGAAACCTATCTTTAGAACATGAAAACTACCAACTCCGTAACAGGAGAACGGGGCCGAGAGGATCATCGAGACGAGGCGCTTCTAGCAACCACACTCCGTCGATGATACCTCATTGTTCGACTTCGAGGTGACTCCAAGTCGCGACGGAGGCATCCGCCTCAAGAGTGCTCGCTTTGGCAAATGTTGGAGGGCTATGGATACGAGTGATTGGGTATTGTTAGACCAAAATTCCTTCCATGACACCAACACCGTGTTTTTCCCCACGATAATTGGTGGAAACCGCATCATCATGCGGTGTATGAAGAATGGGCATTTTTGCAACAGACACTCAGCCGACGGCAAGAACAACTGCCTCGCCACACTTAATAGCTGGCCCGACGATTGGAGCCACATGGATATTGAGGAGCCTGTTATCTCAAGGAGGATCAATAACGTCATATATCACCTTACTGATGCAAGGCTTTACAACGAGAACACTGTAGCACTCATCACTGATTATTCGAGCAACAAGACGAAAAATCCCTTGGTGTCGGAATTAAATCTTAAGACTACAGTTTCCAATTCAACTAGTTGGAGTACAAGTGTGACGTTGAGTCTGGGTGTCAAGATGACGGTTACCGCTGGTGTCCCAGACATAGCATCCGGTACGCTTGAGATTTCAGGTGAAGTTACCAAATATGCGGATTGGGGAGGAACGGAGACGAAAACCGACGAAGTTGGGAATGTGAAAACTATCACTGTGGCACCTATGACTAGGGTGAAGGTGAGTATGATGGCAACACGGGTTTCATACGACATACCATTTTCGTACACTCAGCATGACGTCTTGAAAGATGGGAGTACGAAAATTACTGAAAAAAACGATGGCCTTTTTACTGGCCACAATGGATATAATTATAGGTATGAGGCTTTCCCGCTTCCTCTCGAGTAAACCTCGCTTTGCCGGTGGTGGTGATGATTGAACCTACTGAACTGCATGCATGCAGCACCCACCTGATCAGTTTGCACTTGGTTTGCTTGTTCGTTTGTTTGGCTTTACTTTTTTATTTTATTTGTCGTGTGTTTGATTTTCTGTTGTTTGTTTGTGGTGTGTTTGTCAATCGATGTCAGATGTAATCTGACCGGAGTTCTCCACCGGATTCCGGTTTGTCAAAGGAATAAAGAATTACTAAAAGGATAAACTGCAACTGATTTAATTACTCAAAAGTTACATAATCATTGATATATGTTTTCAGAATCCCTTCAAAATTACTGGAATCAAATCTTCCCTTAACAACCAGTCTCTGTTGTCCATCCAAATATCCAGTTGTTCCCTTCTGAGCAAGTAAGAAGTTCATAACATGCTCTGGCTCCTTGTGCATCTTTTCGCAGATGTCCATGAAATTCACAACGGCAGTCTTGTTGATGCCTTCACGACCACGTAGGGATGTTCTTGGTGGCGTGAAAACTCTCTTACGTAAATCTACTACAAGCTCTTGAATACTCTCGCCAAGAGCGTTCAATGCGCCATCAAGGAGTTCTTCATATTCTGGATTATTCTCGCGAAGAATGTTCACCATGCGATCAAGGAACTCTTCGTATTTGGCCATTGCTGCTGAGATTGAATGGGATAGAGTTTTCAGATCTGTTAAAGGGGGTTGGAGTTTTTGTGAGAGCTTGGTTGAAGGGAGCTTCTTTATTTATACTACTTTGAGGTTCTAAATTCAGGATGATGATCGGAAAAGGGAAGGTCTTCAAAAAAGGAAAACAAATAAAAAAAAAAAAGGTCTTCATCTTCGACAAGGAAATCACCAAAACAAAACAAATGTCAGATGTGGGATTTGAACCCACGCCCTCTCTCGAAGACCAGAACTTGAGTCTGGCGCCTTAGACCACTCGGCCAACCTGACATGTTGAGATTCTTCGTAAAATACTCTACTCTCATTTGACAGTCTCAAATCAAATAGTCCATTACGGTAAAGCTAAAAGTATTCAACTTCTCTGGACGAAGAAACCCCCAAAAAGGGGGATTTTGTGTTTCCCCCTCAAAAAAGATACCTATTTTGCATTACCCCTTTTTAAATCAGTAATTGGTAAAACCCCCTTTATGTTAGCTCTGCCGTGACTATTCTGTTAAGTCAGCACGTGCAGTACACGTGTGTATCATGATCGATTGGATCTTATGGTCAAGAAACAATTGAGTTAGATGAGCGGTTAGGATTTTATCTTTGTTAACTTAATGTTGGCTTAAATCACTTGCCGTAACTTTCATTTTATCTCCCAAAACTCTGTTCTTCTTCTCAAGTCCCATTAAAATCTAGGTCATCTCCTTAGCCTCTGTTACGGAGACAGATCTGTTCTATTTCCTGTTCCTGGAGATCATGATAACGAAATTCAGAAAACCCAAGATCGTAAACCCAACGAATGAAAGGACGGAAAAATAAGAAGTTCCGGTTTTGGTGTTTTGATTGTGGTGGTAGTTGATTGTAATCTGCATAGATGATTAGGTCTTTGGTATGCTAATTTCTGATGGTGATTTTGCTCGTAACCCGTTTGGTAGAATTCCTCATAGAGATCCAGATTTGGTGACAAATTTAAGAATATGATTGTATGGGTATACTGAAATCAGTTTGCGTAAGTTTGTTTCCCATTTGATTCTCCAGATGTTGATTGGGTATTGAACTATAATGATTTTGTTTAACTAGTTGATGATGAAATAATGTTGTTCTCTTCTCTTTCCATAAAAACAGTGATGAACAGTGATGAAATTGGTAAATTAAAAGAATGGAAAAATGGTGGAGTTGTTCATTTGGTGGTGGTGGAGGAATTGGTGATGGAGTGGGCGGTGAACAAGATGATGGTGATGGTTTTAGGGTTCATATAGAAATTTTTCAGGGGACTGTCGGATTAACTTACCGAGCAGAATCTTCTTATTTTACACGCGCGTGCGCGTATTGCACGTACTAACTTAACTGAGTAGTCACGGCAGAGTTGACAGAAAGGGGGTTTTACCAATTAGTGATTTAAAAAGGGGTAATGCAAATTAGGTATCTTTTTTGAGGGGGAAACACAAAATCCCCCCCCAAAAATCTATTCATGTATTTGTTGCTAAATGCTAGATTTTCCAGAATGAACTGCAGGCTGCAACATACGTTATAGTTAAACTTATACAACCGGTGCGGGGCCGTGTAGAATATGTCAGTCAGAGATTAATGAAGCGAAAATTGGGAAAAATTCCCCAAAATTGGATACCCTGCCAAACTCACGCTTCTCCTATGAGTTTATATGTAAGTGTTCGACTACGCTAACCGAAATGGAAGTGTTGTAGTGGTTGCAATGGCACTGCTGGCTTGTTAATCCAGGAGGGCCAGTGGTACTCCTTGGTTATTCACTGATACTATGGTAGTCCTTATGACACTAATAGTAAAATCAATTCTTGGAAAATGTTAGAAAATACCGCTGCCATAAACAATTTGTCATGGTTGGTCATTGGAGACCTAAATCTCATTCTTCATGACACTGAAAAAATCAGTGCCCAACCCATTGATATTAATAATGAACCTGGCGAAATTGGGGTATACCCAATAAGACAAAATATGGTAATTTTGAAGTAAAGTCAAGCTACCCCTTAACTTATATTTTTTTAAATGGCTAAAATGCCCCCACAATGATTAACTCTAATTTAACTAAAATGATTAGATTAGTTAAATTAGTTAGATTAGTTAGTTGATTTAGTTATAAATTGGGTTTTAGAAATCATTTAGAGAGAGAATTAGTATGAAGGAGTAGAGGAGATTGGGGGGGGGGGTTTTTGTGAAATTATTTGTGATATGAGTGAGATGAGTGATTCTAATCCTGATTTTGAAGTGGGGGAGTCTTCTAACTTTCCTCCTACAGATGAGTACTTGTATGATGATATACCAGACCATGATCGAATGGATTATATGCATGACCCTCACTTTTATTTTCCTCAAACTCATGATGGGTATGGAAGTGATGAATGTATTGAGCCAAATGAAGAATCCAATGACCAAGAAGAAGAGAATGGAGCTGCAAGTAATCAGGTAGACAAACTAGGTGGTGAAGATTATGATTTTTCCATCCAAGTAATCAGGTCGACGCTTGTCGATCATGCCGGCCGTAAAAGCCGGCGTGGTTCTACTTTGCACAACGTGCCGACTTTTCATGAGCAGTACCACGCCGGCAGTGTAGAAAATTTTAACCTTGCCGATGTCAATTTTTTTGAAACACTTTCAGACCTTGCTTGCATTTGTTTCCATGTCTCGCAATATTTATATTCTCTTACGTGCCGGATTTTTTCTAGCCCGTGAGTGTTTTATATGTCGAACCTGCCGACCTTGGTAATACATATCAACTAAACTTTTGATGTTTTGTAGATTGTGGCATTGGTACCTATGGCGGATCAGCCTCAAGCTCAGAAAATTTGGGGTCCCGATACTTCCGAACATTATGCTAATGATTTGGAATGGAAGGAAAAAGACGACGCGGTTAATTGGATTGTTGAGAAAGCCAAAGAGAAGATGTGCGTTCTAGTGAAAAACACCCAACAAAAAGATATGCGGTTTGAAATGGTATGTGAGTGTTATGGGTTGCCGGAGGAAAGTCACAAGAGAAAGGGTTATGTGTATGATAAGAAGACGACTAGGGTGTATGGTAGGCCCGAAAGAGTGTGTAAATTACGGCCTACGGTAATACCGCAAGTGCACGGTGTCGTGATGTAGGACTGAGCAAGTGCGGGTCGAACCACAGAGACTTGTGGTGCCCTATATGTGATCAATGGCTTGCTACTTAACTGAATTTCTAGTGTGACAAGTGACAGCAGATGGTTTTGCCGAAACGGCTGATTGAACTGAAGTGACGCTATGCTAAGGTAAACAATGATAAAAGAATGCTACTCGAGCTGCAATTCCACCCCCACCTACACTGTGTCTTCACTCATGAAACTACTCTTGTTCTTATGATTTGTTAAGGAAGAGATGTCAAGTCTTCCTTACGTCTCAGATTGTTTCTCCTACTGATAGTATTGATCACAACTAATATGTTTATCCTAAGTATTAACTGTCTAAATAAAGTACAGCTAATCTGTAGATAACACTAATCTAATTGAACTTAAGTTGTAGCATCATCATCACAGGGGGGATCAAACTACAGTGCATCCATGGCTTTGGTATGCCTTTGTGAGAGCAAAGTGTGATGTCTTCGAGATTAATTCCTATCTTGAAATTAGTTAAGCTATCAAGAACAGTTCATGAAGAAGAATACAGTGACAAGCTAGGGTTTCATCCAAACCCTAGCAACTAAATTAGAACAAAATAACAAATTAAACACACAATTGACAGCACTGGCTAATCCAGGCGTGTCTAAAATCATCATCCCCTGCTTCTATTTATACATACCATGCAAACCCTAAAACAACAAACCCTAAATCAATTAAAAATACAAATTAAATGAAAAATAATCGAACCCATACTCTATTCGGCTCTGAATCGAGCTTCCCTCTTGTCTAATCATGCTCAGAGAACTCCATGCGTCGGTTGTGGCTAACCCTAGCTCTAGCTTTTTCTAAATTAGCTTCTAGGGTTGATAGAGGCTAAGAAAGAAAAAACTAGTGCTAGGGAAGTAGAGCGGTGGAAAGCGGTGGTGTGGTTGTGTGTCGAGAGATGGTGGTGGTGTGGGTTGTTGGTCGGGTGAAGGACGGAGGTGGTGTGGTGTCGGAAGAGAGCGAGCTGCTGCTCGATGGAGACAGGGAGAGAGCAGAGGAGAAGAAAAATGAGTTTAGGGTTAGGCTTAGGGGCTTATATAGGGGCTATGGTGTTGAGTGGGTACATCGAAGATCGATGGGAACGCCGCACCGAGCGTAGGGATGAAGTCGAAGAGATCGAACGGTCGAGGTTGGTAGCCGGTTTTGGAGTGATCTCGTGTTGCACGGATCATCGAGATATAGATGTAAGCGATGGAGCGACCGTTGGATGTAGCAAGGCGAGATCTTGACGGCTCGAGTGAGCGGGCTCGGATCCGGTCGTGGGTAGCTCTAGCCCATGTCTTCCTTGTTGGGTTGCAACTTGATTCGCGCGCGAGCTTTGGCCATCTACTCCATAGATGCTCGACTCTAATTCTTTGCTCTTTTGCTCCTCGGATTCTCCGAGCTTTATTTATTACCTAAAAACACAAAATTAATTAATACAAATATTTATTCTTGAAAACAAGGAAAATACAGAATATGGAATAATATATGATTTATAAGCGCAAAAGATGAGTAAAATGCCAATAAAAAGGTGTATAAATATGCACTATTTGGCACTCATCAAATACCCCCAAACCTGAATTTTACTTGTCCTCAAGTAAAACAGAAAACAAGAAATCCTAACTATACCCCTGTCGCAGGTCTCTCGAATGCATTTAGCGTATGCACTAAGCCTTTAAACCCCTAGGTGTCCCTAGTGGACGAGTTGTAGTCTCGTGAGGGTTTACAAGAGGTGTACCCACAAAACCTTCTCCAACTTGAGTGTAAAAGAGTCTCAAGCATCCTAGAAGCTATGAGGACATAGAGTTTTCGCATGCTAGTAATGTGAAGTTAGAACTATCGAAGAACGCATTCTCATCCTTAAGTGCCGAGCGAGAAGTAACCATACCATATGAAAGAATTCGGATTCGATTGTGATCATAAGTCTCAACCGCCTCACCATTAGGGTTTTATGATAATTGCACTCAAAAAGATCGCTTTTTAGTCTCTCATGTGTGCAGCGGGAGTAAAGAGAGAAATCTGCACACGTTGTAGGTAAGAAGGATAACCTTCCGAAATAAAATCTGGAGACTCCACGAAGTGTGGATAAAAAGAATCTTTTCTCGATGATCTCTAAGAAAGGAAAATCAACCATTAGCAAGGGTGGGAGTACTCACTCACTTCTCACCCGATCGGCAACTAACATCACTCTCTCATAAGAAACCATAGAAACGTCTTCAATCTTGGTCTTCGGTCTTGATCTTCAACTATTGATGACGAACTTCGAACTTCATAAAAACTTAATTTTTAACTTTGTGGTAACTAGGCACATAAAATAAACTACAATTTTTTTTTTTTTTTTTTTTTTTTTTGTTACAATAAAACGATAAACTCAATTTTTCACAAACTTCATTAATTCTCATCTTCTTTTCCTTGTTGCACATAAACCTTGGACTATATCAATTTTTCTTTCAATATTTCGATTCGCTCTCTCAGGTTCTTTGACGATGATGTGTTTCTATGGGTCTTCTTTGATTGAGAGAGAATGATGCTAACTACAAATCGGTATTTAGAAGGAGTTTTCATCTTTAGACGTCACCCTCATGATTGACGGAATTAGCACTCAAGAGATCAAAAGTAGTGCTGAAAGTGGTGCGAAGTTGGGTAGCTCACCATTCCTACCCGGAATTGACGTACGGTGACACACACTCTAAAAGCTTTTCTAGAAAGTCACAAAGAGTGAAGGTCGGTACCTCGCTTGATGTAAAATGGGTAGTCTCCACTATGGGTGATCACAATTCTACTACCGAATATCTAAACAAAGACCTAATTAGCCCTCCCAGTATGGTTAAATCCAACTTTAACGCTCTAATCAACTAAGAAACCCGATTGTGTTTTCAGGTACTTCCAAGTTGTTATTTCGGTCAGATTCCCTATGTAAACATAGCTAAAAGCATGCTAGTGACTCTAAAATCTCTAAGAGTTGGTGGTTTTTATTTGCAAAAATTTTTAATTTTTATAATTTTTTTTTTTTTTTTTTTTTTTTTAAGTGAAAATAAAAGATTAAAAAGACTAAAAACTCTAAATGCAAATGCACCCCCAAACCTAAATCAAACATTGTCCTCAATGTGTCTACATATAGAAAAAAAATTTAAACAGTCACATACCGAGAGAACTATGTTGATAAGAGAAAAGGGAAGAGATTCTGGGATGTCAAGCAAGAGCAAGGTTGAGCTTCATTCGTCAAGGCAAAATCCAACATTCTCAAGTGGTGATTATATCGGATTAGCATAATATATGTGCAAGAAGACTCAACCGAATCAAGAAAAGAAAAATTTAACAAGTCCTACTGGATTATATACAAAAATTTACCATAAACTAACAATCTAAAGAGTTGAGGATCAACCCAATAGAAAATATATACAAACATCAACGAGTCTTACACAAATATAACATGAGAGTGCACGTAAGACTGTAGATGTGAAGGAGTTTCCCCCAAACCTAAACTTGTGAACAGGGGTGTTTGTGAGAACAAAATCTTGCAATTTTAAAGGTACATCATGCAAAAGGTCTAACTCGAAATGAGTTTTGCTAATTACAGGCAGACATACATATTCCAACTGTGGCTCCTTAAGAGTGTTATACTTTGATGCAAAATAGTCCAAGAGGACTTGGGAAGCACAAAGTTCTAGGCCTAAGTTAGGCATTTTCAGAAAAGTTGGTTTTGCAATTTTGTGACAAACTACACCTAGGTTTGGTGGAGGAGTTTCAATTTGTGACTCAGGAGAGAGGTTAGGTACATCTAAGTTATTTTCATGTATAAAATCATTTGCACCGTCACACTCTTTCCTAAGGTCAGGAGTGGGTAAATCATGGTCATTTTCACGGGAAATTCCACGGGTTCCACATCAATATCACATGCATGAATATCGAAGAAGCATCATTCATAGGGTTCACGGGAGAGACACTTAATGTCATTTGAACCTAAAAATTCTATTACATTTTCAAAATACACATGCTCTTCATATTCATCATCATCATCATCATCATAGCAAAAATCCATCTCTCCATTCAATATTGTAGTATTTTTAGTGTACTCATCTACCTCTAGATTAGGTTCATATTCAATGTTAGTTGCATGAGTAAGACTAGAAACACTATTTTCAATCCTATCATTTTGTAACTCAATCGGGTTCCTTTGAAGAATCATCTTGAGTTGTTCCATTGAAGGAGAGTCTTCACTAGTGGGTATGCATTCATCATATGGATATTCATTGTATGGTTGTGCATGAGGTTCACTAGAGAAGGGAAATTCAGACATGTTGCTATATGGATGGTCATGCATTGCATTCATTTCAAGCCTAGCATTTAGCTCCATGAGTGTATCCATTGTTGATTGCAAACTAGGAGTTGGGGAGTATAAAATTGTTCATCTCCCCTTTGTGGTGAATGATGCATGTGTGCGGGTTGATTATGGTCCCAATAGTCACTTCTAGACACTTCGTTTATTGGATTATCATGGTTTTCCCTAGATTTGTCTAAAATCATGCAAGATATAACAAGATTGACAAGGTGGTCTAAGCCACCACATAAAGTGCAAGCATGCGTTTCATATTGCCTAGAAAAACTAGATTCGGCAGATTGCCTTTCTAAAGCTGATTGCCTATCTAAAGCGAGATAGTCGAGCCTCTAGTGATCTAAAAAAAAAAAAAGTGATGAGTAGGTATGAGGAGAGTGTTCATTCTCAACTTTGTGATGGATGATACATGTGCTCATAGTGATTAGGGTATGTGAGGTCGGGGCCCGAGAAGGCGCATAAAATTCCCTAAAGTCACTATGGTATGTGGGGGTTCATCCCGTGAAGCGTGCCCGTAAGCACGCTCTCTAAGGGATTTGTTTCCATCCCTAGATGCGAGACCAAAATCGACATGGTCTAGCTCTCAAATTGAACTCACAATCTAATTTGGTTTATGTGGGTTTGTTTGGTTTTAAATGGGTTTCATTTGGTTTGTTGGGAAAGTTTGGTTTATGTGGGCTTGTTGTTTGGTTTTTGTATGGGAAATCTAGTAGTTGTTGGCTCAATTTGGTTTTGATGGGCTTAGTTTGGTTGCAGCCCAAAGTGTTTGCAAAACTTAGGTTGAGTTAGCCAAGTGAAAGTGTTCAGCCCAACAGTTTAAATGGCCCAGATTGGTTGTATGTTAACAGCCCAGGTTTGGTTTTTGTTAATTGGGCTAGCTGTGTGTAGAGCCCAGGTGAACTGGGCTAAAGTTTGTTTGCAACCCAGGTTGGGTTCAATGAGCCCACTTGGTGTGGTCGTCGTATTGACTATGAGGCTTCGATTTTGGTTTGTTTCGGCCAATTTGAAGTGGTCGATCGGCCAGTTGATAGTGGGCTCTGGTTATGCGAGAGTTAGTTGCTCGGCCCACTGTGGGCAACTCGGGTTGGCATAGCCCGGTTTGGGTGTGGGCTCTAGGTATAAGTTCAAGTGTATGACCAATATCCGGCTTCAACCTATACAGCCCGAGGTTGTGCAGTTGCACAACCTAGTAGTGAGACAGCAGGCTTGTGCAGATTAGCAACCAAGTATAAGCTCAGATGCTCTGAGTTCAAAGGTGCACAAAATTTTGCAGAGTTTGGGCACAACAGGGTTTCAACTTTCAACTAGGCACAGAGTCAGACGAGCCTAGGATTGGCAACTCAAGCGCAACCTGGCTATCTTGCACACACAGCTTAGACTTAGCACTGATTAGGCGGTCACACAAAGACACTGGTGTGAGCTCATTTCAAAGACAGAGATAAATACAAGACAGCCAATATGCGATTCTCAACACAAAGACTTTGGACAAGGTTACTCAAAAACTCATGCAAAAATTAACACACCAATTCACAAATAAACAAAGTTCGGCCTCTACAACACACCACTGAGTGTCAACAAGGCCAGTTGCTGTTACTCTTCACAGGGTGCAGGGCAGATAGGTTGAGCAATCAGACTACCATGCAGTATGCAACTCAGGGCTTTAACAGATTTATCAAAAGTTTGGCTAACATATAAACTCAGGCACTAGCTCTCAGCAAGCCTTAATGCAATTATCAGCAGGCAATACAGGCTAAGCTCAAACTGCAGCTACAGGGGCTTGCAGCTAAGCTCAGGGGCTTGGCAAGGTTACACAGGTGCACAGGCTAGTTGTAGCAAGCCAGGTTATGCCTGGGGTTGCAAATATTAAACAAGGCACGGCACAATTTTAAAGACAAAGCACACAAAAATGTACAGGCGGTGAATGTACGGAGCCGTAGTTATGCAAGGTCAGTTGATCTTGGTGCTCACGAGTTATGCTCGGGGTTAATCACCTAGCAAGGGAACAAGGTTATCAAGCAAGTGGGTAGGCCTACCTCATTCACGACTCATGCGCAAATGTGCCGGGGCAACAAGACAAACAAGCAAAGCAAGTGCCTCGAGTCTTGAGTTTCTCCTTGGTCTAGGCTCGGCCTTGCCACTTGCACCTAGTGCGGTTTGCTCGGGGCTTGTGAAGTCGAAGAGCACAAATGAAAGACAATGTTGTGAGTTGCACAGTACTGTTTACTCAGGAAGAAGATCAGTTTTCTCAAAATTTCACAACAAGCAACAGAGCTAGTGTGTTGCGATGACAGAGCTAAGCTCTGAGCAAAGCACTGAATGAGGTAAAGTTATGAGCAAGTTTTAAAAACAAGGGTGCTGTGCAGCCAAGATGGTCATGTCTTTCATTTATGCGACCAAGATGGTTTGTCTTTTGCACATTAAGTTAGCGAGATGGCGTGCTAAGTTGGACCGACACGGGAGAAAAATAAATTGGACTGTCTGAGGGGACTAAAGTTACAAGTTACACTAAGCACGGGTTGTACAAGAGTCTACTTGCAAGCTAATAACAAAGCTCAGTTGAGCTACAAGTTACGGGGCTAGTGAACTAAGTTATGAGGCAAAGTAAGCTAACTAGATGCAAAGTTTGGATGAAGAATTAAGCTAACAAAATAACAACTAAATCATGAGGCAATGATGCAGATAGATGCAAGAATGCAATAACAACGAAAAAATTAGAAAAGATGCAGAAATAGGCAAGTTACAGCTAAGTGCAATAATAATCTAAGTTACACAAATTACAGGGCTAACATGCTAATAGTAAAAACAAAGTGAATATATACAATGAAAAACAATGAAGTCAAGTCAATAAATCAGCAGGGCACGCGCCAAGTCCCCGGCAACGGCGCCAAAAACTTGGTAGGCCCGAAAGAGTGTGTAAATTACGGCCTACGGTAATACCGCAAGTGCACGGTGTCGTGATGTAGGACTGAGCAAGTGCGGGTCGAACCACAGAGACTTGTGGTGCCCTATATGTGATCAATGGCTTGCTACTTAACTGAATTTCTAGTGTGACAAGTGACAGCAGATGGTTTTGCCGAAACGGCTGATTGAACTGAAGTGACGCTATGCTAAGGTAAACAATGATAAAAGAATGCTACTAGAGCTGCAATTCCACCCCCACCTACACTGTGTCTTCACTCATGAAACTACTCTTGTTCTTATGACTGTTAAGGAAGAGATGTCAAGTCTTCCTTACGTCTCAGATTGTTTCTCCTACTGATAGTATTGATCACAACTAATATG
Source organism: Papaver armeniacum (assembly GCA_023531295.1). Taxonomy (NCBI): domain Eukaryota; kingdom Viridiplantae; phylum Streptophyta; class Magnoliopsida; order Ranunculales; family Papaveraceae; genus Papaver; species Papaver armeniacum. The sequence goes on from JAJJWW010009274.1 coordinate 375,756, forward strand.
TTTATCCTAAGTATTAAGGTGTCTAAATAAAGTACAAACTAATCTGTAGATAACACTAATCTAATTGAACTTAAGTTGTAGCATCATCATCACAGGGGGGATCAAACTACAGTGCATCCATGGCTTTGGTATGCACTGTGAGAGCAAAGTGTGATGTGCTGAGATTAATTCCTATCTTGAAATTAGTTAAGCTATCAAGAACAGTTCATGAAGAAGAATACAGTGACAAGCTAGGGTTTCATCCAAACCCTAGCAACTAAATTAGAACAAAATAACAAATTAAACACACAATTGACAGCTCTGGCTAATCCAGGCGTGTCTAAAATCATCATCCCCTGCTTCTATTTATACATACCATGCAAACCCTAAAACAACAAACCCTAAATCAATTAAAAATACAAATTAAATGAAAAATAATCGAACCCATACTCTATTCGGCTCAATCGAGCTTCCCTCTTGTCTAATCATGCTCGAGAGAACTCCATGCGTTTGTTGTGGCTAACCCTAGCTCTAGCTTTTTCTAAATTAGCTTCTAGGGTTGATAGAGGCTAAGAAAGAAAAAACTAGTGCTAGGGAAGTAGAGAGGTAGCGGTGGTGTGGTTGTGTGTCGGGAGATGGTGGTGGTGTGGGTTCTTTGGTCGGGTGAAGGACGGAGGTGGTGTGGTGTCGGAAGAGCGAGCTCTGCTCGATGGAGACGGAGAGAGCAGAGGAGAAGAAAATGAGTTTAGGGTTAGGCTTAGGGGCTTATATAGGGGCTATGGTGTTGAGCAGTACATCGAAGATCGATGGGAACGCTGCACCGAGCGTAGGATGAAGCTGAAGAGATCTGAACGGTCGAGGTTGGTAGCCGGTTTTGGAGTGATCTCGTGTTGCACGGGATCATCGAGATATAGATGTAAGCGATGGAGCGACCGTTGGATGTAGCCAGGCGAGATCTTGACGGCTCAGAGTGAGCGGGCTCGGATCCGGGTCGTGGGTAGCTCTAGCCCATGTCTTCCTTGTTGGGTTGCAAATCGATTCGCGCGGGGCTTTGGCCATCTACTCCATAGATGCTCGACTCTAATTCTTTGCTCTTTTGCTCCTCGATTCTCCGAGCTTTATTTATTACCTAAAAACACAAAATTAATTAATACAAATATTTATTCTTGAAAACAAGGAAAATACAGAATATGGAATAATATATGATTTATAAGCGCAAAAGATGAGTAAAATGCCAATAAAAAGGTGTATAAATATGCACTATTTGGCACTCATCAGTGTACAAGACGAAGTCAAAGAAGTGTGGATGCCCATTCATGATTATTTTTGGGAGGAACAAAGAAACCGACAACATGTGGAGAATGAGTAGAGTTGATGTCGGCTGGCATAACCATAAAGATCCGGAAACTCTTGTTGGGCATTGTCAAGTTGCCAAGATGAAACCGCACGAGTTCGAACAAGTAAGAACAAGTTAGGGAATTAAACCAAGTAAGCTCCTAAGTAAGTTCAAGAGGGATGACCCGCGTAACCTTTCTTCATTGTCTACAATTTATGCGGCCAAGGCAACTATTAAAAGAATTGAATGAGATGGAATAAAGGTGATGGAAGAATCACAATGGTTAATACACAAATACAACTACACAGTGAGACACCATGAGTCATCGGAGGGGAAGGTGGATCGTATTTTTCTTGCGCATCTCGATATGATTAAATTGGCGCATTGCTTTTACCAAGTTTTTTTCATGGATTGTACTTATAAGACGAATAGGTACAACATGCCTTTGTTGAACATTGTAGGACAAACCTCGGATAAGCAATCGTTCACGGTGGCATGGTGTTTTATGGATCGTGAGAAGGATGATAGCTATATTTGGGCATTGGAAACTTTGAAGCTTCTCTACCACGAAGACGAAACTCCGGGGGTTATAGTCACCGACAATCAGCAAGCAATAATGAACGCCGTGAGGATAGTCTTTCCCAATGCACAAAAGATTCCTTTGCACTTGGCATATACAATCTTAGAAAGAATTGTAGAAGTCATATCCAAAAACCGAAGGCAAAGAAAGGAACTAAACGTGTCAAAGAGGAAGATGAACGTCTCAGCAAACTAACTAAAGAGGAGCGAGAGAAGGAGAAAGAGAAAGAAGACGAAGAATGGAAAGAAGGTGAGATCAAGTTTGGGTTATTCATGAAAGCGTGGGATAAGGTGGTTTGGTCGATGAGTGTGGGAAGATATGAGTTAAAATTGAAGGATTTCGAGGATGATTGGGGGACTAATTACCCCAAAGTAGTGGAATTGCAAGAAACAATGGTTGAGGCCACACAAAGAGAGGTTTGTGTATGCTTATACTTACGACTATAAACATTTCAAACTAGAATCCACAAGTATGGTAGAGGAAGCTCATGGGAAACTAAAAGGTCTACTTTTCATGAGTCAAAATGGGATTGTGACGGTCCAACATGCTATCCATGAGTACAATAATAATGATATTGACAAGATAAAAAAACAATTCCAAGAAAGTAGCTTAGGAAGTTGAAGGAGTTTAAGGAGGATGATTGGTTGCTTGTTGGTATACATAGAAACGTCTCGCATTGGGCAATACGTTTCATGATGAAACATCTTGCATTGTTTAAAAGTATAAAAAGTATGATGACCCGAACACTCCTTGTAAGTGTAGGATAATGAAGGCTATCGGACTTCCACGTCGTCATATGCTTGGTAGGTATAAAACTCTCATTCCTCTTGATGATATCGATCCTTATTGGAAGCAATTATCTTTCAAACCGGCTCCAAGAGAAGATCTTGGTGAAGAGTTTGGCGACATGGAACTTGGAAGAATAATCATTGAAAAGTTCCCCAAGATGAATAGGTTGGACAAGCAAACTATGAAGCACAAGTTGATGCCGATTGTTTACCCTTTTATGGAAGAACTTGAAGAACCGGAGAAACAAGATCCTAATGGTAGACCAACTACCAAAAAGACGAGGGCTGAAGAAAGAGAACAAATCAAAGAGTTTCTGAGTACAAATTGCGATCAAGATCAATCCGAAAGAGAACAAATCAAAGAGTTTTTAAGTATAAATAGTAATCAATCCAAAAGGGAAAACATTAAAGAGCATTTGAGTACAAAGTGCGATCCATCCAGACATGTTTATACCGAGGCGCAATACAAGGAGGAGCTCGCTAAAAAGAAAAGAGGTCGTCCAAGGAAGGATTCAACTACACCAACGGTATCTAACTTGAATACAAATGGCACTCTACCTCTTGAGAGTCAAGCAAGCGTGGATTTTGTTGGAAAGAAAAGGGGTCGGCTAAAGAAGGATTTAACTACACCAACCGTCTCTAACTTGAATACAAATGGAACTCTACCTCTTGAGAGTCAAGCAATCCAAGGAGATGTTGCGAAGAAAAGGTCGTCCAAAGAAGGTAGTACAACCGGTGTTGCAAAAGTATCGCAATCAACTCCCTCCAATTATTCAAGATTTCGTGATTGGTACCGACGATGTTCTGAAAGATGGAAATTGTGGGTTTCACGTTATCTCGCAACAATTGGGACACCTAAGTGGAGCGGTTGAAGAGAATCTCACCCAATGCCAATACATTAGAAAGAAGATGGCCGCTCGACTAGAAAACGACAAGGAGTTCCATATCTCAATGATGCTAGAAGGTTCCATGGAGGAGAAAGAAGCAACTTTCAAAGGTTTGCTAACTAGTGTTAAAGGCCCGGAGGGAAATGCACCGATCAAATGGGAGCATTGGTTGAGAATGCTTAGGAGTGTGGCCATCTATTGCGAGATACTTGGAATTGCGTGGTACAATTTTTTAGTGAGGGACTATCTATAGCATTTGCACCGAAACATGCGGTTTGCGTGGACCAACTCAAGCATAGAAGAATTGTCATTGCTTTGGTGAATAAAAATCATTTTATTGGTCTACAACTCAATAAGGAATGTCCATTACCTCCTCTATGTAGGTTTAATTTGTGGGAGAAGTTCACAAACAACAAGAGCAATGAATGGATGAAAATTTATGAGGACAACATGGCCCTTTGGAATGTTATAGATGAGTCTAGGGAATGTCCCATAGATTTGACTAAAGGAGGTTCAATAGATTTGAATGAACTCCCTCCAATAGATTTGAGTGAGGAGTGATTATGATTAGGAATAAAGCGACTTTTTTGTGTAGTGTACAATGGAGTACTAGACAAAACATTCGTACTTTTGGAGTACTTTTTGTAATCGCATGCGTGTTTTGTGTAATGTACTTTGGAGTGCTACAAATGAATGAAATGGATTTTTTTTTTTTTTTGGGTGTATTCTCATTTGGTCGGCATCATATTTATTACCAAACCCTGCCGGCTCTCCCAGGGTCGGTACGGTATTATTTCGTCAGACTGCCGGCCGCAATGCATGACAGTACAGGAAAAAGCTGCCTGATATGGCCGGCAAGGTCTGGCTTTTGCCAAGCTGTCGGCGCTTTCTACGCCAACAATGTTTATGAAATTTTCCATGCCGCCTAAGAACTCCCTTAAAAAGATTGTTCCTGGATGTTTTTTTTTCTATCAAGCCGGCAAGGTCCTGGTTTTGCCAGGTTGCCGGCTTTTATTGCGCCAGCACCGTTATTGAGGAGAACCATGCCGGCTAAGAACTCCCTCAAAAAATTGTTCATGAATGTTATTTTCTATAAAGCCGGTAAGGTATATTATATTTCCATGCCGACAGAACAACCGTCGGAAAGCTTTTAATATAGGATAATGCCGACAATAAGGCCGCCGACAAGCTTCTAATTTAGGAAAATGCCGACTATACATCGGATACAAACCTTAATTAAAGCATACAAACTTTAAAAACTTTACCCTAACACATTTGGGACATAGATAGTATCTTTTTCCGGTACACAATTTCTTAGGAGAGGTAATTAGCTTCATCTTACCGTCGCAACATGGATCTGTACATGGTAGAAGGTTGATTTTAGCAACTTCATCTTCATACGGAGCTACACGCTCATCTATCCAATAGAAAAACCCACAACAAGTGCATTTTTGAAGCATACTACTGATATACACCTCCTATTGCAGCTTTCATGAGAAATAAGAATCCCTTACAACCTTCAATAGTGCATTTGCTTCCTTCAAAGGGACAACTGTTTGCAAAATGACCACTTAGTGTACAAAGACTACAAATATTTGGTGGTGAAACTTTCATTCTTTATGCAAGGTTGAAGATGAAGTTGGGAATGCTTTTATAATAACAACATACCTAATATCTTGATTTTGAAATTTCTAGCCGTTGAGCATTCAATGGGTTGTACTTAGTACCTAAAAGGTGCAACTAACATTTAGGTCGGCAAGGTATATATTTCATACCATGCCGGCCTCAAGTACTTTGTCTAAAACTGCATAAACAAAATAATAACTTCTAAAGCAACTAAAACTGAAAATTAAAATAAGTTTAACAAGTCTAAAACCAACAACTAACAGTTCAAAACATAAGGTAATAGTTCAAACCACAATCTAAGTTTATAAACCAAGTGAAACATAATAAAATTTAAAAATTTCATGGATCCTTCTTGTTGTTGTTATCTTCCTCCACATCACTAGATTTTTCACAAAGATCGCCTTTTGCTTTTCCCTTATATGGACCTATGTAATCACCGGCCTCATTGTAATAGGGGTTCACTCCAGAAAAGTCACATGCCCTGAAAAAAGTCATTGGATCAACCTCCTCTTCCTCCTCTGATGATGTGCATTCAACATAGTTGAGGGGATTGCTAGGACTGTGCATAAACCTTAGGAATTCTTCAGGATCCTTCTTACCCATCTAAGTAACTTTCTTACAGGGCAATTCTCTTCAGTTTCATCTTTAGGATCTTCTAAATTTGGATAAATTCCGTCAATAAATTCTAATAGCTCTTCCGCAGTTAGCATACAAAGTAGATCTTCTTTTGTTTCCTCTGGGAACCTAAACAATGCACAAATAAGATATATGAAAACAAACAACACAACACTGTTGATCTTCTTCCAATGGCCGGCAAGGCCGATAAACTAAACAGTGCCGACCACCATATGGTCGACAAGGTGTTAACCAACTACACTGCCGACTACAGTAAAGTCGGTAAGGTGTTAACCAACTACCTTTCCGACAAATAAAAAGCCGGAATGGTCCTATTTATGAAAGATGCCGACTAATAACTTAGGAAATTAAGGTTTCTGATGCCTAACGTCGGCATGGTACAAGTCTAAAATCACGCCGACCAAATATAATCCGAATGGTTGGTTATTATACCCTGCCGGCCCCGGTTATTGTCCAACAGTCGCCATGGCTCTGATGAAAAGTCGGCAGGTTATTCATCCTGAGACCATGCCGGCTCTTTCAAAATACCAATGGTCGGCGTGTTGTTCAACTATTGCCGGCCAAAAATCTGAAAATCATAATTTTCGATTTCTAACCTAATCTAACAATCATATAAAACAAAAAAAATAATGGGTTTGAGTTTATAAATCACTTACAATCTTCTTTTCGCCTTTAGAGGTTTCTTTTCAGCATCTTCAAGGATTGCATTCTTGGGTTTACTCGTTCCAACCTTTCCCTTACATTTTCTCTCTGATTTGGATCTTTTCATGTTACCAGTTAAATCTCTCTTGCTGCTGGATCGTTTAGAATCAACCATTTTTTGTAGAAAATCAAAATTGAAAATTTTGGTTGATTTTAGGTTTTTGGAATGAAAGAGAAGAGGAGAGGGATTAGAGAAGAAGGATTAGAGGAAGATTAATCAGTTTTTAGTTTTTAAGTTTATGGTTTAGTTTTAGGTTAATTAGTGTAGGGGTATTAAAGTAACTTTACCACGTTTTGGCCTCCCATTAGTAAGGGCACATGTCCATTTAAATTTGGGTATACCCCAATTAGTTTGGGTATACCCCAATCTCGCCAGGTTAATGAAGCTGCTCTTTTTAGCAACAAAATCCTTGAATTGGATTTAGTTGATCTGGGTACCACTGGGTGTCCATTCACTTGGTCCAACAAAAGAAGTGGACATGCTCTCATTGAACAAAGATTGGATAGATGATTTGCAACAGAAAGTTGGCTTCTTCTATATCCCAATACTACTATATAATACAATATGCTAGCTATTGGGTCTGGCCACCATCCAGTCTTTCTTAATTGTAACCCTTATTGGCAAAATTCCTTTTAAATTCTTTGGTCCTTGGCTGGATCATAAGGATTACAGGAAGATCATATCTGAATGTTGGAGAAAGAATATCACTGGTTCCAGTGCTTTTCTCATAGCCAGGAAACTCAAAGATGTCAAACTTCATCTTAGAAAGTGGAACAAGGAAGTTTATGGTAACATTAAGACTAACATTGAAGAATGCAAGCAGCATCTCTTTTGGTTACACAAAAACTACTTCAGAGTTGACATAAGTCAAGCTGTCAACTTAGCCAGAAAGAACCTTAGAGATTGGCAAGATATTGAAGAAAATTTTTGGAAGACTAAAAGCAGGGATCAATTCATAAAACTTGGTGATCAAAACACAAGATACTTCCATAGAGCTTCTAAGTGCAGAACAAGAAGAAACAAGATTGATACCATCCAAGACAGTAAAGGAAACTGGATTACTGACTATAAAGAACTAAAGAACTGTTTCACACAACACTTCTCCAGAATGGCTACTGCTGAAACTACCCTCATTAACCCAAAAATCATCAACCTAATCCCTACCACCATCACCACAACTGACAACAGAATGCTCAACAGAAGCCCAGATCATAATGAAGTTAAAGCCATTCTCTTCAGTATGGCAAAAGACAAAGCTCCAGGACCTGATAGCTTCCCACCTAATTTCTTCCAAGCTAATTGGGAGATGCTTGGAGAAGACATTGTCAAGATGGTGCAACATTTTTCATATCTGGTCATATGTTAAAAGAGATGAACTCCACTTTTATCTCTCTTATTCCTAAAGTGGAAAATCCTTCTTCCCCAAGCCAATTTAGACCTATAAGCCTCTGCAATACAACCTATAAAATCATATCCAAACTCATATCCCAGAGAATGAAACCATATCTCAACAAAATAATATCCCCATACCAATCTGCTTTCATTCCTGGGAGGCAAATCTCTGACAATATTGTCATTGCTCATGAACTCATCCATTCTATGAGATCCAAAAGATGAGTTAAAGGTGAAAATGAGAGTACGGGTATAAAGATTGACATGACAAAAGCCTTTGATAGAGTTGATTGGAATTTTCTAAATACAATTATGACTAGGATGGGTTTCAGTGATAAATGGTGCCAAAAAATCATGCAATGCATCACTACAACATCATCTGTTGTCCTTATAAATGGCTCTCCTGACTCTTTTTTTCAATCATTTAAGGGGATGAAGACAGGGTGACCCCTTATCCCCATATCTTTTTCTCTTCTGTATGGAAGCTCTTTCTAGAACTCTTATACATGCTGAGGACTTGGGCATCACTACTGGAATAAAAATTTGCAGAGGTGCTCCTTCCATCAACCATCTTCTCTTTGCTGATGATTGCGTAGTCTTATGCAAAGCTAACAAGGTGGAAGCTCAGAACCTCATGGACATCCTCAACATCTTTGGTGATACTTCTGGCCAAATCATCAACTTCAACAAATCTGGAGTGTTCTTCAGCAAAAACACGGATCCTACTCTTATCCTTATCATCAGCAACATTATGGGAGTTCAAGTGCTACAACTGGATGACAAATATCTAGGTTATCCTCTCTTTACTCACAGAAGCAAAATCAAGTCTTTCAAACCAGGGGTTGATAAGCTAAAGTTGAGATTATCCAGTTGGAAAAATGTTCCTCTCAAGCCTGCTGGAAGGGAAATCCTATAATTGTTACCTCAACAGCTAGCATCTACCAAATGAACAACTTCATAATTCCAAAGCAAACTTGTCAAGACTTAAACAAGCTTCAAAGAGACTTCTTTTGGGGGGGAAATCTGGAAAACCCCAAAGGATGCTATCCAAAGGCTTGGACTGTAATATGCAAACAAAAGGAACTGGGTGGATTTGGCTTCATGAATATGGAACTCTTCAACAGTTCTATGATTACCAAAATTGGCTGGAGGCTTGAACAAGACAAAGATTCTCTATGGTATCAACTAATGGATGCCAAGTATCTCCTGGGAAGAAATGTCCTAAATATGGATACAAAAGCAAAAGATGAAGACTCCTGGATCTGGAAATGAATTCTTGAAGGTATACAGAACATACAACAATACTGTGAGTGGAAGATTGGGAATGGGAAGAGAATCAAAATTTGGGAAGACCTCTGGATCCCAAACTCAACAACTAAGCTTATAAAACCCAATCATTGCCCACAACATATAGAATTACCGACACACCTCATGCAGCCTAATGGGAACTGGAATATTCACCTTATCCATCACATTTTAAATCTTAACATTGCTCAAGCCATTCTGGCTCTGAATACTCATCCAGGGGGAAAAGACACAATCCAATGGAACTTAAATGAAACTGGCAAGTTTTCTGTCAAAGCCATTTACAAGGCAAAGATAGACAACTTGTACATGAATGATACTCTAACAAGAAATTGGGAAGCTATCTGGAAAATGGGCATTGCTCCAGTTATCAAGATCTTTATCTGGAAATGTTCTCATGAAATACTGCCCATTAATGCAAAGACTGCAAGCATTCTGCATTATATTGACCATATATGTCAAGTATGCAATAGTGGGGAGGAAACCATGACACATCTCTTCTTAAACTGCCCTGCAGCAACTGAAGTATGACATGAAATAATTGGAACCTCCCATGGCAAGTTTGATAATACCACAAACTTTATGGATTGGTTCAACTCCTGGTTTATCCCTGGAGTTACATCTGGAAACATTAATACCTATGCTACTACTTGTTGGTATATTTGGAAGGCTAGGTGTGATCTTGTTTTCAACAACACCAAGCCTAATGCCAAACACACAACTCTATGCATTAAGCAACACTTATGTGACTATAACAGAGTCAACCTACCAACTCATGCCCTGAATATTTTTTCTCTAAATGGTGCAGAGTCTGACACTGAGGCAGACATTACAGTTCCATATGATCTAAACCAACATACTACACAGGAGTTTGGTTTTATCATCAGAATATGCACTATACATGATCCTGAAAATTTTAAATATTTCGCTGCACTAACTATATTGGATGCTGCAGGAAACAACATTGATAGCAGAAGACACCCAGCCCATTTTGGAGAATGGGGAGCAACTAGAGGCGCGGATCTAGCTTTCAGCTGGGCCAAGGAAAAGCAGCACATGAACATTGAAGTACATGCTGAATCCAGGGAAATTCTTTTAAGGTTTCAAACTCTTTATTACCAGGCAATCAAGGGAAGATTCAACCTCAATCACTATGAAGACTCAAGAAACAATGAGGAAGACAATTACTCAAGAATTAACCCAATATCTTTTGTGTTAACTAGTCTTAAAATTATCCATAGACTTCTAAATTTGGATACTCTTAATCTAGCTATCCTTTGTAAGAACAATAAAAGCAGGCTTGGCACAAGTACTGCTAACTCTTTGTATGGTCCTTAGACTTTTGTCTAAGTTTTTCTAGTAGCGGTTGCAATGTTTTTTTTTTTGTTAGGCTGTATTAGAACTATTTTTTACCCAATAATCGTAAGATTTACCCCGATTTTTAGTTCCATTTTGATTCTCTGTGTATTTTTTAATCACCCAAAACCCTAATTTTTCTCTATTTAATCCCAATTTCTCAAATTGTTTTTCCCCACACCTTGTTATGCTCTCTTTCATCAATTTTCCTTACCAAATTTACATACTCTCCTACCCTTTGAATACCCTCATCAGTAGCTTTCCAGCTGAGTTTTCAGTATCACCATGCAAGCTGTTTGGCATGGTGATGTCTCACAATTAACAAACATGTTACAAGCCTCCTTGAATTTGAGCAATGGTAGGCAGTTTGCCCTTGAAGACATAATCCCTCCAAGGTTCATGAATAATGAACAACTCTGGACAAGCTGCTTGTTAGGAGTTTTTGCAGAACCAGTTGGAAGAAACAGCTGGGATATTAGAAATGCACTACTCTTTCAGTGGAAGATTCATGGAGGTCTCTTTTTCAAGTCAATCAGTGAATTTATGTATCTGGTAAGGTTTGAAAGGGAAGAGGAAATGCATAGAGTTCTTGCAGTGGCTACAAGAGTAGTCTATGGTGATCTGTTTTGCATTAAGAAATGGAATAAGACTGAAAGATTAGTGAACTGGGTTCCTTCGGAAGAGAAATTCTTCATCACAGTACATAATCTTACACAAGCACAGGTTAACAGTGAAAACTTAAGGAGGTACTTATCATGTATGGGGGAAATCCTTTCCTTCTCTTACCCTGTGAGAAAAGCAAATGGTAGCTACTCTATCACCATTAGGGCTAGCATAAGGTTCAGCAAAGACTCAGCTTCAGTGTTTTGGCTGAGAATGAGATGGGATTTACAAATGAAATAAACTTCCAATTCCACCATTTCCCAAACAACTTCTGTGGCTACTGTAAAATCATTGGGCATAAGATAGATAACTGTGAACAGTTTGTGGCTTACCAGCAACAAGTGGAAGAACAACAAGCTGAGGCAGATGCTGTTATGGAAGCCATGCAAAACATTGATGAGCAGCAAAGAGAACAAGAGAATTTACAGAATCATGCTCAGCAAAATATGCAGAATGATTGGATGGGGTTTGATGAAGATAGTCTACCTGACACTGAAGAAGAGCACACTGAAGAAGAGCAAGCTGCTTCTGAGATCACTTTCTCTGAGTATCTTAGACAGTTTGAGGTAGATCATGCAAGCCAAGGCAGTAATAGAGATATCTCGCTCAGTGAGATTCAGACAACAAAGCTGGTTGGAAACCTTAATGCACATGCTCCTCCTTACATACCTATTGGTGGAGTCAACAGTGATGCCTTCATGTGGAAAGTAGTTCACAAAAGAGACATGCCTGGGGACACTTTGAATTTTGAGGCTGGTTTCTGGAAAGGCTCCAGCTCTGCTCAACTGTCACAAAGTTTAGACTCAGAATACAGTAGAAATTGGCAACTAATGCAATCCTTTTTCCACTGGGATACTCCTCTACCAGTTTCCAAAAAACTGAAGATAAATGAGATTGATTTGAACAACAAGCCACCAGAAACTGTACCTGAAGCTCCCAGAGACATCCATGTCATTGAAGTACAAGACAAATCAACTACATCCAACAATCATCCTCATCAGTGGTTTAGTGGTGAAGGTTCTGGTGCCTCAAAAGTACCTTTGGATCCCAAGGCAAAAGGCAAAGGAATTGCCAAACTTGGCTAAGTCAATATGACCCCTATAATTACAGCAGAAACATATGTGACCTATAGCGCAGAACTAGATTAGAGCCTATGTCTATCTTTCTTGGTTTTTTTGTGAAATCTGTTCCCCTGTTGCCTCTTCTCTGTTGGTTTTCTCTTTGTGTTGTTTGCTGTAGTTTATTAGTGTTTCCCTATTCTATTACTTTACTTCTTGTATCTGTAAATTGGTGTTTGTATTACTGCTTTCTAGTGTTAGTTGTATCTACTTGCTTTGTAATCCTGCTTTAGGTTCTTGTTTATTTCCTGTTATTAGTTCCTCTATATCATCTGTAATATTTCCTTTCTTGTGTCTGTATTTGCACTCTTTGCAATCCTGTTTTAATTTGTTTCTCCCCTAAATATTTCATTCTTGCAATCTTTTGCTTGTTCTCCTGATCTTCAGTGTAACCCTTAAGTTTTGATTTTTCTTGCCTTCAATCTCCTATAATCCTGTCTTTCTTCTCCTCCGTTTCCTTTTTGCTATTTCTTGTTTAGTGCTCTTGGCTTACAGTTCTCCCCCCTACACATCTTCTTTTAGTCCCTTAAACTCTCCCTGTGCTCTTTGGACAACATAAAAATCCTTTCCTGGAATGTCCGGGGCATAGGTACCCCAATCACAAAGGACCACCTCTCTTACATTTGCCAAACTTACAACCCTGATATAATTTTCCTGGCTGAGACAAAAGCCCAACTGTCTCGCATGGATTTATTTTTCAAAAAATCCAAATTCTTTGACTGGTTTATCATTCCTTCAGTGGGATTAGCGAAAGGGTTAGCAATAGCGTGGCACAATAACATAGAAATGAAACTGATATCTGCACTTTTTAATGTGTGCCATTTTAAAGCAATTATCGATGACAAAAAATCTTTCATCACATTTGTCTATGGTGCAGTGGACGGCGAAGGAAAAAGTGAACAATGGAACTATATTTCAAATTTGGTTCAAAAAGTGGATAAACCCTGGACAGTGATTAGCGATTTAAACATTATCCTTGATCCGGAGGAAAAACAAGGGGGAAACAAGGCAAGCTCAAGTAACAAGCAAAATATTATACAGATTATAGACACAATGGGCTTACAAGATGCGGGATTTGAATGTGCTCCCTTCACTTGGTCAAACAACAGAAAAGGAGATGCAAACATCTGCGAAAGAATTGACAGAGCATTGACTTCTGTCTTTGGAATCAGTATTCCGGATACAAAAGTTAAACACTTACCTAGAGTTGGATCTGATCATACACCTATTCTTCTAGATACAAAGCCGGAAAAATTAAAACTTCAAAAGCCTTTTAGATGTATCAAGTCCTGGCTATTACATTCCAGCTTACCCGAAGTAGTTAAAGCTTCTTGGGAATCTCATTCCACTTTCTCGACAAATAACAATTTTCCCCTCAAACTCCAACTTTTATCCTCCGATCTTGCCCGGTGGAACTCGGATATTTTTGGCAACATACATAAAAATATCAGGAATTTAAACAATAAAATTGAGAATATCCATAGATCCGGGTACATTGCCAAAGATATAGATAAGCTAAAGCAACTCCAAGAGGAATTAGGTAAATGGTACCAGATCAAAAATGACTACTACCAACAGCTGTCAAGAGATAAATATTTTAAAGAATATGACGAAATACGAGAATATTTTCATGCCCTTTGCCTCAAATAGGAAAAGAATCAACTCCATAAACACCCTTAGAGAACCTTCCAAGCTTATGGCTATCCGACAGAGATCAAATATATTCTCTTCTAATCAATCATTTTTCCCAAATTGGCTCATCCCAAAAAATCAATTGTAATTTAGACATGTCCAGCATCATAGAACCGTGCGTATCGGAAGAAGAAAATTTATCGCTTCTAAAAATCCCCTCAAAAAATGAAATCTGGCTAACTCTCTCCAATATGAACCAATGGGAGCGGTTTGGGCTGGATGGGTTTCAACCGAGATTTTTAAATCCAAGCCGGGAGGTCTTCGGCCCGACATTATAAACACGGTCAAGAGTTCTTTAAAACGGGATTCTTGATGAGGAATTGAACCACTCTTTCATAACCCTTATTCCAAAAATTTCAACTCCTCAAACCCCATCCGATTTTAGGCCAATAAGCCTAAGCAACACCATTTACAAACTCATTTCAAAAATTCTTGCAAGCAGATTAAAACCTATCCTCAACAAAATTATCTCCCCAAACGAATCTGCTTTTCTTCCCGGTAGACAAATCACCGACAACATTATCATCGCACATGAGCTCATCCACTCAATGAAAACCTCAAAAAAGAAAAAAGGACATCTAGCTCTGAAGCTAGACCTGTCTAAGGCTTTCGATAGAGTGGAGTGGAATTTCTTAGAAAAATCTCTCCTTAGTTTGGGTTTTGACGAAAGGTGGACTGATCTAATCTTTCAATGCATTTCTACCACTTCTTTCTCTAGTCTTCTCAATGGCTCTCCTGGTTCAAAGTTTAGAACATCTAGAGGATTAAGACAAGGAGACCCGCTCTCGCCTTATTTATTTCTAATCTGCATGGAAATTCTATCCAGACTTCTAGACAAGGCGGTTTCCGAGAAAAAAAATATCTGGTTTTAAGATCAATAAAGAAGCTCCAAACATCTTTGTTCTTCGGCGACGATTGCTTTCTCTTCACAAAAGCCGATATAGGGGAAACAAAAAATCTTTTGGAAATCCTATCTCTTTTCGGAGATATAACAGGTCAAATGATAAATCTACAAAAATCAAGTGTATATTTCAGCCCAAAATTCACCCAAAACATGGAAAAATGTTAGCCAGAATCCTAAAAGTTCCCCTAATGACAAAAAATGATAGATATCTTGGAACCCCCCTATTCTTCGATAAAAATAGGAAAGCAAATTTTGAGCCTCTTCTACAGAAATATTACTCAACTCTACAAGGTTGGAAATCGAAACTACCCTCTCAAGCGGGACGGACAGTTCTGATAAAATCTATTCTCCAAGCTTTTCCAACGTACCAGATGCAAGTTCTTGCTCTTCCAAAGGAAACCTTAAACAAGTTGGACAAAATACAAAGAAACTTCGGGGTGGAATAAAGATAAACAAAAACGGCAAGGAGGCTTCATTAGGGCTTGGAAATATATTTGCAAACCCATTGTGCAAGGGGGCTTAGGTATAAAAAACCCACACCAATTCAATATTGCCCTTCTCACTAAACTAGCTAGCAGATTACTATTAGAAAATGAGCAACTATGGGCAAAAATTCTCAAAGCAAAATATTTCCCTCACTCAAACCCTCTGGAAAAATCAAAAATTTCAAACTTATCGTGGATTTGGACAAGTATCCGAAAAGGTCTGGAATTAATCAAAGGAAACTTTATCTGGCAAGTGAAAAATGGAAAATCGATAAAGATTTGGGAAGATAGATGGATTCCAAATGAGGAAATAATTCCACAACCTCAATTGTCTCAGGTTATAATTCCAACAAAGGTACAAGCTTTAATTACGGAAGAGAACAAGTGGGACAACGAAAATCTAAACACCTACTTTAGCTCAGAAGTGAGGGATAAAATCAAAGCCATTTCTCCAAAAAGAGATGAAGAAGATAATATAAAATGGTTGCATCACCAATCAGGAATTTTCTCAGCCAAAAACATTTATAATTTCCTAGCGAATCAAACGAAAGAAGAAGACATATCATTACTAGATTTCCCATGGAAAAATATCTGGAGAATACAAGCAATTCCGAGGATAAAGCTGTTTCTGTGGAAGCTATCTGGGAAAGCATTACCCACTTCATCAAGACTGGGGGCACACAATTCGGAAATCGCAACTATTTGTCAAATGTGTAATATGCAAGCTCAAGAAACGGAGATTCACCTGTTTGGAACATGCCCATTTTCCGAGCCATTTGGTTTGACTTCTCTTTAGGTCATCTAATCCCCTCGAGACAATACAATTTCAATCACAACTTGGGTTAAAGGTGGATTCAAAACCCAAACCTAAATAATCTAACGGGGAAAATTGCAACAATTTTATGGTTCATATGGAAATACAGATGCTCGGTGGTTTTTGAGGAGACAATCCCAAATCCAACGCAACTAATAACCCAAATCAACAGTTTCTTACAATCCATTCCGGAAAATTCTACTACCAAAGGATCGGAAGCCAACAGAACACAGTTGATCAATGCCAAATGGTCAACCATAAAGACTGATTGGATAATATTTGTAGATGCCTCTTTCAAAGAGGACGACCTAGCGATGGGATATGCGCACATATTATATTGATTGACAAACACACCATCATGCACATTTCAAATTTGGCTCGGAAAAAGCCAATTCTGCTTTCCATGCGGAAGCAAGAGCTTTACTCAAGGCGACTATGTGGCTAAAGGAAAATGTGTTATCTAGTGTAACCATCAGAATCGATTGCAAACCCTTCGAGACAATATCAACGAGGTCAACACAAGTCCCCTACGGGATGTACCAAAAACACCGTGCAAGAAGTAAAGGAAATCCTTCAAGAACTTCCGCAGCTAAGGTAAAGTATACTAATCGAAAATACAATTCAATTCGAGACAAAATTGCTAAAGAAGCAAGGATAAAAGGTCTACAACATTTATCCATGAAGATACAGCAACAACTCAAAATTACTAGCATTATTTCCAATGTTTTCGATAAAAACGAAATTGTAAATCTTTTGTACTATATTTGCTAGTGAATAAATTTAGTCTTTCCATCAAAAAAAAAAAAAAAAAAAAAAAGAACTATTAGCCAACCATAGCCATAGCTAGTTCCGTCGTAACGTTGGTGTGAGTCAGTGTGTCATGTACATTTTTGCACCCTTGTGCTGCCCAAGGATATAAAAAATGAAATGAGACTCTTGACCTGTAAAGAAAAACAGACCATCTCAGACAAAAACCTCTCGCAACACCACCAAAACCCTTCTCTCTTTCTGTCTCTCCGTTCTATTTGATTTATCCTCTGATCGATTTTACAAGAATCCAGGTAAGATTTTCAACGGTTCTGGTTTAGGGATTTGTTTCGTACGAATTCATTTGTTTTCACGGGATTTGTAGTTTTGATTAGCCTAAAGAGATTCAAATTTAATCTGTTTATTTTGAATTGTTGCAGCGGGATTTTGCAGCAGTTTTTGATCGCATCTAGGATTGGTGTTTCTTCCTCATTTTCATCAGAACAGGTAATTTCTCCCTCACTCTCTGAGCTTTCTTTCTTGTAAGTGATATAATTGGATAAACCTGAACTTATATTTGATTAAAGAAACCCTAAATTTGTAAAATTTGTTGTACATAAATGTCACTTGCCGACGACACTTAACAAAATTGTTCAGCATCAGAAATTGCACAACAATTAGTTTTACCTTTATACTAGGTTAGGGTAGGTTTAATCTCCTTAGATTAAACTGATTCCGGTCAGACCTTATGATAGATAACTGAAGAATTGAATTAAGGTTTCTTAGGTTATAGTGTTTCTTTTCTGTGTTAGTAGAAGAATGTCGAAGAGCTTGGTGTTTGAGGGACAGTTTATTATACTCACGTTGTGAGTAGCTTAAACTCCAAATGCGGCCCCCCTTTTCTAACTCAAATAGGATTTTGTACTTGGAAATAGATGTAAAGAGTGGTCTGGTTTCATTATATTTTCTTGATCTATGGAAATATTTCTTTGTTTTGGATTAAACTAAAGAAAGTTGAATTGACACGGATAGAGTATTCTTATCGGTTACACTAAAATGAAGTAAATGAAAGATGTAGGCGAGCATTGGCTTTTTAATTCAAAGACACGAACACAATTTCAATAATAGTAAGTAGTAATCTTAGAAATATACACATTATTAGTTTATTACACCTAATCATCTTAAACCAGCAGTTAACTGCAACTTGGTATAACTGAAAGTGTCTTATCTTTTGACAAATTAAAATTGAGTTTGAATCGTGGTGGTAGATTATGACGTACAGGGTAATTGGGAATTACCTCATGTAACATCTTTTTTATTGTTATATTCGAAGATATATTGAATGATATTTCAGTTTAGTTTTGTTTATAAACGTGAAATCAGTTTATACTCTAATGGGGTTCTCTCTTCGAGCTTTAGCATATTGTTTTGTTTTTCTTTGCTGTGCAGTTGAAACATTTTAGTTATTGGTTACAAGTTTAAGCTGAAAATCTAGGTTGATTTTTGCATACCCATTGTTCAGTAAATCTTTGTTACTTTGTTTCATATTCTCTCCCAATTTTACAAGAAGTATACACATACTAGAAGCATCTATTGTTGCAGTTATTTAATACATATTGTCTGATGAATTATAATACCTCAACCTCTTGGAATGAGATCATTACAGAACCATGCTGTTTTAACCTTAAGGGATTTTATGTTCATTAATTCATTATTTGGGTTGTGGAGTTCAATAGAACTGAGTACAATGGAGATGAAACTGAGAATGATCAATGAAAAACCTAATATTAATCAATTTAGAAATGATTCTGGTTCTTTTGTGCTTCATTTTTTGCTAGATCACTTGCAGAGTTAAGTTACTAATATACTATAATCATGAACCATGTTTTCCCGTTTCCTTTTTATTTGATTCAGGAATCAGAACACATAATTTTTCTTTGACGGGTTTTCAGACAGTGTAAAGAAGGAAATGATTCAACTTAACATCGAAAATGCTTATTTGAACCCACTTTCCCTCTAGCTTGTGTTGACGGATCATTCTCGTTTGCATTGCTGGTTGAGAGGCAGTTGCAAACGGTGTATGACTAGCACCGTTAATTTGACACTGTCATGGACTCATGGTTTTATTTTCTTACTGAAATGAAGTGAACAAACAAACCAACTGAATAGAGCATTCTCCCAAGTAAATAGTATCACTGGTTCTGATTTGTAGAAACAGAAGTATAAAACTAGAATATTTTGTTGATATATGAAGTAGTTTATCTAATTATCTTCGAATATCTAGTTTATTTTACTTGTTTAGTTGTTCATATAGGTATTCATTCTTTTTCTTTGATACAGTTCATCTTGAGTGGTGGTTACCTTGACCGGCTCAGATGGAAGCTAAATTCTTTCGATTTCTTAAAATCGTGGGAGTAGGATTCAAGGCCAGAGCTGAATCAGAAGGCAGGTTGCTGTTTCTGAAATTGGGTTACAGTCATGAGGTCGAATTGTCTGTTCCACCAGCAGTTCGTGTGTTCTGTTTTAAACCTAACATCGTTTGCTGCACTGGATTAGACAAGCAAAGGGTGCACCAATTCGCTGCTGCAGTTCGTAGTTGTAAACCTCCTGAACCCTACAAAGGAAAGGGAATAATGTATACTGACGAAGTTATAAAGAAGAAGCAAGGGAAGAAGTCCAAATGATTGTGCCAAGGCGTGCTTTGCTGTCTTAGCTTAGAAATATTTTCTCATAGCGTTTGGATTTCAAGGGCTAGGTGCATATGGAAATCATACCTAGTGTGCTTCTAGTAGCTTCGTTTTTTTTTTTAATCATTTGAGAAGTCCATCATTTGTTTGGTTTCATTCTCATTTTGATTCATAAGAGAAGGAAGTAAAACTGTGGAGATAGAGACGGATTGTTTTTAGCAATGAGATATTGTCCATTTTTCATTTTATTTCTGTAACTTGGAATTCTTGTACTCCCAGTAAATTTTTTAAAAATGTCAGATTTTTACATTGCTGCTTACTTGAAGATACATAAATTTAACTATTTTTTTGTATGTCTGGTAAGCCACATTCTTCATATAACAGATTCCAAAATGGAGAAAAACATCACTAGGTAGTCGCTGTGAACATTATGGTATAACTGAATTCAAAATGGAGTTTAGCATCAGTTGGTGCATCTGGTAGTAAAGAGACCCCAATTCATTCCGAACGATTCCTATCAGTTTATCCAGGTCCAGGAAGCAACTGCATAATCTGTCTTTGAAGAACATCTTTTATGACTAAACTAAAAACATTCAGGCAATATCCTCAAAAAAATGGGAACATCTTTCTTCCTGGATGGCCACTTCCAAAAGATCTTCTGAGGGTCCACTTAGTCAAGAACATAGATTCGAGAAGCGACATCTTGAACCATCCAGTCAAACGCCTCCAGCAATCCCTCCCCAGTGTATGCACTACATCCGACAATTTTCCAGTGCCGGGTTTTGTCCATAGCATCTAAATTGAGCACCTGCAGAGGTTCAAAAACTTCATTTTTTGAACTGTACATAGCAACAAATCACATGTCCTACAAGATATCCGTCATCCTTCCTCGTGAAGGAAGAACAGCGAAGGCAGTGGAAGTAGAGGTTGGGACAGACTACAGAGACTCAAATGTACAGGGCAGAGATATGATCCAACCTAAGTATCGTGCCGAGGCTTCCCACCCCCTGGAGGGTTTGCTCATGAAAGATTTAGAGCTTTCAAAGCAGTGAACAATGTCCCAGCTTATGAATAGTTAAACATCAGATGAGTATTATAGGAGCTCATTTGTTGCTTATAATAGTAAGTGGAACATCTAATTAAGCATGCATGAAGTTCTATTATTTCAGAAAAGTGTAGATCCTGAATGATGGTGTCTTGTCTAGAAGGTCTCATTGGATAAGCGAATAAGGTTATCAGATTGAACAATGAATCAATGATGAAAGTTAAAAGATTTTTATAAACCAGTAGTAACCTTACCTTAGCGATCTCATGTGGTGTCAGAGCACCTTGTATGTCCTGCTTATTTGCTAGTATAAGTAAGGTAGCTCCTGATAGCCTCTGTCGGAAGCACAATTAGGTTATATTAATCAATGAAGTACGTCTAAGAAACACAAAACCAACAGCAATTACTTCCAAGGAGCACCGTTAAGCAGTATAACGGACTACTGTCACAACTTAAACTACATCGAGAATGTGAGTTTACCTACTAAAATGGAGATAATAATTTCATTATTTTCTTGAAATCTATGTGCACAAAAGCAAAAAAAAAAAAACAATTACGAGTACTATCTCTCTACAGACACAAAATGACAATTTGAAATACTATAATCTATAGACACAGTCACACAGAAACGAGAACATTGAGTGACATTACCTCTTCCTTCAAAAGATTATCCAGTTCCATTTTGCAATCGCCTAATCTCCTAACATCTGAACTATCGACAACCCATACCAAACCATCAGTTTGTTCAAAGTAATTCCTCCAGTAAGACCTAATGGTTTTCTGCCCACCAATATCCCATATATTAAGAGTATACCTGATAAACCACCAAATGAGTATAAGAACGAAATACCAGTAATGAGTGATAACAGTGGAAACTTGCCAACCATAAGCAAACGCTTAAATTTCAGATGTGTTACAATTGACAATTGTTTTGGGAATTTCCCCCCCTTGAAATATGTTTCATTGCTACAATCATTTAAACATGAAATGAGGTTTCTAAGTTAATTCTCAAATCTTACATTGCCCCGTCTCATAATGGATGGAACCACACAGAATAACAGCCTATGTCACTCTGGCACTTCAATCAGTGCTGGACAAACAAAGGTCCATTACAATCAGAGTTCTGAGGAAATTTGGACCCTCCGCGTGAACTCTCATTGGTCAATTGGCCAGTTGGTACATATGGGTACAACTAGCATTTTCCAGAAACGGTTTCCTAGTTCCAGGTACTATTCAGAAACTAAACAAATCAAAATGACTCGGTTACTTTCTCTATTTTTATCATAGACATTATATCCCTAAATGTCTTCAATGTAGCTCAAAATCAAACAGAAACAACAGAAATTGGGATCAATTGCAATTTCAACTAAGAAAACATTCATTGCTCACATGCTGTTCGACCAAATTTCCATTACAAAAACCAAATTTCTACAAGAAATACAGTAAGTTTTCACCAAACAAGATTATCAATCAAATTTCTTCTACAAGAAATACAGTAAGATTATGAAGTAGACAGTGAAACAAACCCATAAAGAAAAAGGAGCCTACTTACTTATCATAATTGATGGTTTTGATATTAAAACCTAATGTTGGACTGATAACACTAGTATCTTCTCCATTGATTCTCAAGACAATCGTTGTTTTACCAGAATTATCAAGTCCCCTACAAAACAAAAACACAATTAATTTCCCAAATCAAATCCCTGCAGTGAATAAATAAAAAAAATGAGATAGATATTTTTGGGGGTTTCGAAACCATACACCATGAGAATTCGCATCTCTTTTTCTTTCCTTTTGATTTTTCTAATGATACTGAGAAGACCCATTTTTTCAGATTTACACTTCTGTTACTGAATTCAATAATGATTTTGAATCTACTGAGAGGTGGTTCTGATTTAATAAGGGCAACTTGTGGCAAGGTCCCTAGTCCCTACGGTTTGGTCTAAAGGAAGACGAAATTCTAAGGCTGGGACCCGCAATTTGTGCTGCAAGAGGGGAACAACCTACGGGACTAGTCCTCCGATCAGTATAGCAGTTCAGCTGACTATGAGCTTACTTGTTTCAATGTTTTAGCCCGACCAAAATAGTTGCAAGTCCTTGGAACTCGAATTGGAGTTATCCTCCAGATTTGACTAGTTTGGGCAGATTTTAACCCCCACATGATCAGAGCTTGAATTGGTAGTAAAGCAAAAATAATAAGGCTACTGTCCATGAGCAGTTTATGACAAAAAAAAAAAATGTTAAAAATCCTATCTGGATTCTGGAACCAGAATTCTATGGAAGGTAAGATTTCATATGTAAAACAAACTTACAGTCGATCTATTGCTTGGTCAGTGAAATAAACTTACGGTTAGTCACCAAATTGTTCAGCAAAAGAAACTTAACATCAAAAGTCACCAAAAACCATTAGGAAATGCAACTGAATCCCACATGAAATATTTCTAGCAAGGCCTGCATCCTTCCATTTCATCCTTGACAAACTCAATTGAAAAATTCCAGGAAGTCCTCAAGAGAGGGTCTAAAGAACCTACCTTGTTAAAATCAACTGAAGACATCTATCTTGCAGCTTCTACTCATTGCAATGGTAAATTTGGTCACACGATTATCAGACTTTCTTTTCTTTCTCCGCCGATGTAGAGAATTCCAGCATCCATTGCTTCAAGTTAAAGTACAGCAATGATCACAAACTGAGAACAACTAAGATGCACGACCACAACTTTAAAGACAAAGGGTACTGCTGCAGAGCCGCAATGTTAAATATGGAATACGGACCAGAATCAGAATTTTCATCCTAGTGGGAGAATTTTCACGCTTATACAGTTGGTCTAATGTCAGGGATATAGTAAATAAGAATGAGTAAAGCCACATAAGGTGAGATCATATGGTCTCTGCAAAAAAGAGGGAACATTGAGATTTGAGACAATGCAAAGTAAGTCAACAATCTGAATAAAAGGGGTTCCTCTAAAGCCACACAGGTTGCAGGTAAAAGAGGCAACAATATAGACTGCTAAGAATAGCATAACCAGTTGTAAGAAGAGTAGCCTGAAAAGAAAACAAAAACAGGAACAGAAAGCACACCTTGAAATGAGAACAAATAGATACCGACAACCTGAGTGTTGAAACTCGGCAGCACCAAAATCCTATTCAACTAATTAACAAAAAAAACTGAAAAACTATGAAAGAAATCATCAATCTTGAATCGACCACTCTCTTCTCTTTCAAAATAGATAAAGATCCACCCTCTTCATCCTCGTCTTCAACAGATGTCATCTCTCCACCCACTGACATAAGGCCAATACATCTCTTCTGTTCTTTCCTTCCTTTTCTTTGAGCAAGTGGTCTTCTCTTCCTCCTCTATGTTATACGTTAGCTCAGGAACTAAGCTCTTGGGCACAACATTACCTCGGATCATCGTTGTTGCATCTTTTTCTCCTAAAGCCTTCAATGAAACAAAACTATTTACGTGTCGTGTTGCACTGTAAATAGACCGAGTGGAACCCTTTTTAAAACCCAAAAGCGGGTATGATGTTCTAGTATTCAAGTCATGACGATAGAAAAACCTTTCATCATGGAAAAGAACTTCACCATCCTTCGTAATTGCAAATGGTTTGAGTCTTTTCAGGTTCAACTTCTGCGAGGCATCACAGACATCTTGCAGAGTATAAACTTTTATCCAACTCCACGACTGGTAGTCTTGCTCCTTATCCAATTCTTTCTTCTTCAGAAACCATACGTCATAGACATCTCTTTGGCTTTCATGGACTATACTCAAACATTCTCCATCTTCTCTTAGTTGATAGGAATAGTCATCCCAATCACGGAAACAAGCAGGTGATGGGAGCACTCCAAATTTTTCATCTTCTAAATCAAATGACACTAAATTCCGATCTTTGTCCAACCTGTTATAAGCTCCATGTACATACACCCCAATGCCAGACTTGTTGCATTCTTTTTTAGTTCCAATGTGTCTCCACCCCTTGCCATCACCAAGTGTATACACATAGACCTCCTCCAAGTAAATTCTAACAACCTTGTACTCATTCGTCGAAGGACTGTACCCGAACCCATCATAAAAATTTCCTCCCCATAACTCAACATCATCATCATCATCACTATAAAATGAATCATCATCATTTTCATCATCAACTGGAACAACTATCTTCGGGAGCACAACACATTCTCTTGTCATGGGATTACACACATACAGAGGTTTATAGAACAATTCCTCTCTAACATTGTAAGATAATGTGACACAAACTAAGCCATTACACGAGCCAACAATTTCTTCATAATGTTCAATTTCTTCATTATATGGTATTTCCCAAGGTTCTGGACCCCAAGGGCTATTAGGTATTCTTTCATAATCAACACCATTATCTGCTTCTGTATGTGTTAAATCAAGATCTCTAACTCTAACAAAGTTTTCATCTGTTTTGTCGAATTCAGCATAGTACAATCTTTTGACAGATTCTGGTATGAAATATTCATCAGGTACCGGTAATTGAAAAATGAAATTTACCTTGCCAGCAGAAGAATCATGATCGAGACGATGTTGTACATGCATATGAGTGAAAGATTGATCATAAACGATGAGATCTCGCCAGGGTTTGGAGACTAATTTGCATTCCCAGAGTGATTCATTGGGTAAACGAGATAGTATGTTTGTGATTATCTCTTTCGGAAGAAATTTCCCCATTACTTGACGATTCTAGGGTATGATTGCGGCTAGTTTGATTCTGAGGAATGGAAATGAAACCCTAATCTGTATATAGAGTTCCAAGAGCGAGGAGTAACGCCTCCGGCAGTGATGGCATCAAGGAAATTAGGGCGAGTTTTTCGTTTGGAGAATAAATGGGAAGGAAAATAAAACAATCTTGGTAAAGCCGTAACTAGTTCAATTTGGGAAAAACCCAATCGTAATACGATTACGGTTCTTAGAAAATCTTGGATACGACCGTAACTAATTACGGTTCATAAAAAAGAATCGAAACCAAAGTAACTAAACTACGGTTGGTAAGTCATCTATAGTTTGAACCAGGTACATCACTACTTCCAAAAATTCTTAACATTGAGGATGATATACGGTTGGTAACTTTCATTAAGTTACCAACCGAACCTAGGTGCTGATTTGGTAACTAAGGTTTAGTAACAACCGTACTAAACCTAATTCTCAATTTTTTTTAAGGTACGGTTCGTATTTGAACTATTACCAACCGTATGTTCTTCAAAATATCCAGTTACGGTTGGTAATTGAGTTATTACCAACCGTAACTCGCATAAACCCAGAAATTTCAATTTCAATTTTCATACAAAACCCTAATTTTTGATACAAAATTAAATTAAATTCAACACGATAAACTAAACCCTAACTGGGTTTTTCCAAACATTTTTCAAATCGCCGATTAATCGAAGACGATGAAATTTTCGGTTTTAATGGAGGTTTGATGGAGGAGAAGAGAAGATGAAGAAGAAGATGAAAAAAAAAACTGATTTGATTTTTTTTTGATTCATTAGGTTAAAAAAAAAATTGATTTGATTTTGGTTGATTTAAGGTGAAAGGGTAATCTAGTCAATCTACATCCCTATAGGACACCCCCTAACCAATAAGAGGGACATTGCTATCACACTTGCCGTCCCTCTACCAATTCATGCCGCCCCTTTACCAAGATTGAAATAAAAACCGTCCGAAGTTAGAGGAACTCCAAAAGAAGGTGGATTTTTTATTTTTCAGTGACACATACGATTTTAAACCTCCGTTTGGCATAAATTAATCTCCAATAGTAAGGCTTAGTCCTATGGGCTAGATATTTAGCCGCTAGATTGGCCATCCACGTCAGCCTGGACAACCTCCACAAGTCTACATGGGCTAGATAACTAGCAGCTAGATTGGCCATCCACATCATTTGTGAGCGCCCTAACCATTCGGCGTTTTTACGAGCGCCGCTCAGCGCGTTTTGATTACTTTTGAGCAGCCTAAGCAGTTCGGCGTTTCAATCTCGGCCAGATTAGATTTTGTGAACGCCGAACGGTTCGCGTTGAGACAACTTTTTGAGCGCCGCACCATTGACGTTTCAATCTCAAGATAGTGAGATTGCGAGCAAATGCTAGGCAATTGAAGTAGCTTGATTTAGTGTTAACTTTTTTCCCACACTTATTTCATGATTTGCAACACTTTTTGGCCAATCTAGCACTCCAAACTCTCCCATAGGACTTAGCCTAAGGTCCTACAAGATAGGAGGGACCAATTACTAAATATGAAGGTGTTCAAGAAAGTGTTATTTACACCTCCGTTTGCACCTACACGTCATCTTTTTCACTAATTTTCTTTTAATTCTAAGGCTAAAATTCTCTCTTTTGTTGGAGATGTGATTCTTAGAAAGGGAAGAGTAACATGGGGAAAGAGTTATGGCGTGTTTGGATTTTGGAAGGGAACCTTATTTCCAGGCATAAGGCCGGTTCCTATTGGGATGACTAACTCACCCATAGGTCATGCCGGGCGGTCTGGCAAACTGGACGCACCATTATGGTAAAATTGTTGAGCGATGGAGTTTCAACCGAACGATAGAGACTACACCGTTGGCTGTCGAAACTCGACCGCTTCCATCGCTTAGGAAATAATGGTCTAACGGCTATCTCCCCCATCCAAACCTATATATTCACCTATTAAACTCAAATTAATCACATCTCGTTTTTTCATCAATTAACTATCATCTTATTCCTTTCTACTTAATCCTCGGTTTACTTATTTTCAGTTTCATTGATCAATGGATTCCACTGATGAAGAGGTGTGTATTCATATGGATCGATTTGAATTACAACAACAATGTTCGTTCACGCGATGCGACAAATGGATGACGATTCGGATGAAGATAGAGAACTAACCAACACTGTACTGAAACTATATTCATCAGAGCAGATACCTAGAGATGCAGATCCAAGAGAAGTATTCACAAGAAGACATACGTATCGATGATGGGAAAATTCCATAAGAAGCTGATGTTAGATTATTTTCTTCCAAGTGTGTGTTCTCTGATGAAGATTTCCAACGTCGATTTCCCATGCTCCGGCATTTTGTGTTAAATATTATTGGTGAGCTTTATCAGGTAGGACCTCGATTTAATTATCAGTACGATGCACCGAGTATTAGAGGTCATAGTCCTGAACAAAAAGTTACTTCATCCTTAAGGGTTTTAGGTTATGGAAAACCTCCGGATTCTAACGATGAGTATTTTCGTATGGGAAAAACAACTGCGTACAAGTATCTTGCGTTGTTTTGTGAAGCAATGATTAATCATTTCGTTCCAACTATTTATGAAACCAATTGATGCAGATGTTAGAGAAATATTAAAGAAAAATCAGGAAAGGGGATTTCCAGAAATGTTGGGTAGTTTTGACTGCATACATTGAGATCCTGGCCGTTGGTTTTATCTTATTCAAAATTTTTTAATAAACTTGTAAGTTAAATAATTCCAAATTAAGGAAATTTTATTTGTTTTGGGGAAAAAAAAGAAAGAAGAAGAAGCACCACTGTTGAAAACAAAGTTGGCTAAAACTGATCAAAATGGTGAAAAGAATATTTCATATCCATAAATATTGAATGTTCATTATAGTTACATGTTAGATAAAGTTGTTGTGACTCATATAGTCATTGTGTCTTGAACATAATTAGTGTGCACATTTATTTTTTATATTTATTCGATTTCATTTGATTCTCATTCTTAGCGAAACCTGAATACTTAGGGTTGGAGGTCTATCTTTTCCTTTTGAGCACTTTACATAGCACGGGGTATGATTAGTTCTTTCAATGAATTTAAATGAAAGTAATTATAAAGCATCAGTATGGAAAATCCTCTCTTCTTCAGGCGCTTTCTTCACATATAAATAACGTCTTAAGATGTTGGTGGAAACTAATAGACGTTATTACCAATTATAGAATATAAATCATTTGTTAAAGGAAGAAACTATGATTGTGCAATAGAAGTTTTGTTGCAATAGCATAATCAAACTTATGTTAATTGGGCATCTGTATTGACAAGCAAGAAGCATGTTGTTTTACCTGTGACGAATATTACTTTCCAAAAGAGCAATGATAGGTGTTGTAAAACACCTAATTTACTATCTAGTAGTTACGCTTTCTTTGCTATTTTTCTGGTGAATTATGTACTTTACGCGTGTTTTTGAGTTATTAGGTACTGGAGTCACACGGAGGAAAAGAAGAAATTATCAATTTGAGCAAAAGGGCGAAATTGTCATCTCACGGAGCAAGTGATATATGGAACTGACCCGAGGTTAAGGGACAACTCTCTTTTGGAGAAATATTAAAAGACTGACCTGACAAATGTTAAGGGGCTACCAACTGGGTAGCCCTTATCAAGGTGATCGGACCTTTGGTATAACCCTACTCCCATAACCCCTTATCTTGCCGAGACAAGGGTGGCTTTATCACTTTCATTTTCTTACCTGACCTTAGAATTCAGTGAGAAATCATTTCTCATTATTGCTCTGAAAATCGAGAGAGCGGGAGATTGGAATCACCTGAGAGTTGCAGATATTATGAAATTCAGAGGAATTGGACGGAAGAATTCATGGGTTTGTTGCATTGCTATTGAAGAAATCGGAATCGATTAAGAAAGAAGCCGATGTTATAAGGGAAGATACGGAGATGAAACTCAGGTGGAATTGGTCGTGGGTGTTCTTTGTGAAGAAAAGGGGGTTTTGAGATGAATTAAGAACGAGATTAGAGCAAATCAGGGTGCTGGTAGTGAAGGATTGAAGAATTGTTCCATGGGTTTGCTTCTGATCTAGGAACTAGGGTTTCTGTGGTGATTTTGGTTTGAATCTGACATTGAAGAAGAAGATGATTGAGATTAAGCTAGGTTTTGAAATTCGGTATTATGGTGGTGTTTGTAGATGGATTTGGTGGCTTTGTGGTTGAGAATTGCGGGTTAGGGTCTCAATCATTTCCGAGTTTGAAGCTCAAGAGATGAACCTCAAGTTAGGGTTTGCCAATTCTCTCGGGTTCATGAGGGATGCGAAATTGGTTGATGATTAAAGGGATTTGAGGAAGAAGAGATGAAATGGGTTTTTTGCCATAAGTTACAAGGTTGTGGCGATGCTATAGAGAACAACGTAAAAGAAAGGAGGAGTTATGTGTGTTGTTGCGGTTGAGATTGCGGGGAAGAAGGAGTATCGATTCTTGTGGTTATCTTCGGGAGCAGATCTGTTTGGTTAGAGTAGCCGAGAAGACAAAGAAGGAAATGATAATTCTAGTGAATCAAGGGCGTCTTTGTAGGCGAAGAGAAGCTACAACTAAGTGACAAAGTGTTGTGTGATATCGAGTTAGGAAGAAAGTTGCAGTGGTGGTATATTGATGTGCGAGGTTTTGAAGTGATGTTGAGTGTGGCAAGATATGGTGGAATCGTTAGGGGTGATACCGAGGCGCAATATGGACTGGAATGTTGCAGTTGCAGGTGTAACTGTTGCTTGGTGCTGTGAGATGATGAGGTTACTGAGTTTGTAGAATGGCAAGAATTGATTGGCTCAAGTGTGCTGCTGGGATAATGTTGCAATTGAGCTGAGGTGTCTTGGCGGTATGGTGATGAAGCAGTGAGATTGGGTCTATGAATTGTTGGTGGGTGGTGATGTTCTTTGGTATGAACCGGTGAATGTTTTCGAGCCGACTTTGTGTGGTGATGTTGGTCAAATGGATTGAATAGCACTGCAATGGAGTGTTGGTCTAGGATTGTGTTGTCTTGTTCAAATGGGTGGTCCGAGCTACATAGGCGGTGGATTTGAGTTGATGGATGTTGCAATTCTGGACTGAAATGGAGATGGAGGCTGAGGTGTTGCTGCGAAGTTGGGGAGAAGCGCCACAATGGTGCAACACAAAGCAACACACGGCTTCTGCCATGTGCAAGAAGAGGCTTCTGACCAGTGAGGTCTTTGCTATGGAGTTGTTCTGAGGCATTGAATGAGATATTGGCAAATGTAAATGGTGATCAAGAAGATGGAGTACGTGGATTGGATGTGTTGGTGATTGAACTGCAGGCGAGGGGTTATGTATCGACGGGATAAGATAGCGCATCATTGAGTAGAGCCCGTGCAAAATGCTAAGGCCCGAGCAAACGAGACTATTGGTGAGTTAGCTTAAATTATTCGAGACTTACCTCTTCCGACTCGTTTTGGTAGTCCGACACGAGCGAGTCACCTGACTCGGTGCTTGACCGAGTTGACCCGACCGAGTTGACTCACTGATTCGGTGACCGGGCGGACTTTGCCGGTCACCTGAGACGTTTTCGAGCGACCTTTCCGGCCAAGTTCCGGCCACAATACGATTTGGCGACCACTTTTGGGACATATTTTCTACATGGGTTTCTCCTCTTATGGGCTTGGTGGATTTTCATCTAATGGACTTTGAAGACTAGACCTAATTTTAGAAGTTGGAGAAAAGCTATAAAGGGAAGGTCTTCTACAACTTATAAAATATCTTATTCTTGTTGTAGGGCTTGTAGCCCATGGATGTGCGGCCCAATATAGTGTCTAGGGTTTACTTCCTACAAGTATATATAGGATATTGTTGTATGTAACCAAGCCGATCTTTGATGATATAGAAACTCTCTCTTGCCTCTTTGTCTTCCCTATATTTTCCTCAAACACGTTATCACCACGATGCTCAACGTTGCCGCAAAGAACGACAAGAAAAAGAAAAAGGGTTATTAGCGAATGGGTTATATACATCTATCATTCTTTTATTCAATCAGATCCATCGGAGAAAAAAATGGTATACCTAACTCTATTGTTCTTCTTTTCAATCAGATTTGTTGAAAAAAGAAAGAAAAAAGGTATGCCTAATTCATCATGTGTAGGCTACTATGTCCTCAATGACACGCTAATTGATGAACCTAAATGATATTGTTTTTTTTTAATTTGTATGTCCGTTTGATAGACAAATTACAATTAAAAAAAAAAAATTTGATTTGCGTGATGTATGCTAGGGCTGTATATGAACTAATGAAACCATGTGCAATTTTTTTTTCTCTCATATGAAAACAATTTCTTTTTGTCTGCCATGTCTAATGTTTTACCCATTTTTAAAAAAAAACAAACAAAAACAAACAAAAACAAAAAAAATGATGGGCTGATTTGATATCATGTATCATCTGATTGAGTATGGCTTTGTTCTCTTTGGGTATGACTTGTTGTGCTTCATGTATCTATCAATAAATTGATTAATGAAAATCATCACCATTTGTTTACAATCTGTATGTATGTGTATTTCTTTTAACTTCTCGATTGGCGTGATATTATTACTTTACTATTTATATTTACAATGCAACTTTGTTTGCAATCCTGATTGATATCACTGTTAACGGGTATTCATTGATACGTCTGTTATTAGATTAATGTTTCCAAATCCATATAGATTTTGTTCGTTATTAGATTGACATCTGTCATTAGCTAAAGTTCCATACAAATTTTTTTATCTTATCTTTCCCTATTATTCTCAATACTCATCTCCCAATACGTAGAAATCATTATGGAGCGTTCCGGTTCAATTCCAATTCTTTGGTCGTTGATTTTTTCCCCGGGGTGTTTTTCTTATCAACACCGTGGAGAGATGATGTTGTTCGCTAGGGCAGCCTAAGAGTCGGGTAGAAACGGAAAAGGTAGAGGGTCCTGACCCGATCGTTAATCAACCTGATCCAGATGGGTCTGCCCGATTTAGTTCGGCCCGATCAGATGGGTCCGCCCATCGATTGATTCGTTCGATTTGACATTTCATGACCAAGCCTCGTTGCAGGTTAGTGTATATACGATGGGAACCAAAGCCCAAGGTATGTAACTAATGTGGGCTTTTACATTGAATAATAGTTGCTAGGCTTAATTATTTGTTTTTAGAACATGCTTAGTTTTGCTTTTCTTTTTGTCTTAAGATAAGCCCATATCATATAAACGGTCAACTTGAATTACGACTATTGATCTCGTTCATTAAGAATTTTGGTCTTAATGTTATTTTGTTCTCTTGAATATGATATTGGCTATAGTTGAATGGTTTCTTTTGTTCAATTGGTTGTACCAACTCGATCCAACAGTTGGATGTTATTTTCCCCCAAATTTGAAGTTTAGAAGAACTTGGGCACCATTATTGTGTATTTGATATTTTCTGCCCAAATTTGAAATGTTTTGTGGGATGTAATCCGCTGGCCCGACTATTAAAGAGTCGGTATTTTCAAAAGATACATTGCAAATGAAATCACATATATTCCAATTTTTTGTGGAAGAACTCACAAAAGGCGATATGAAACAGAAAATTTCCATTTCTCTACTTCATCCATGATACTAACGAACCAGTATATGTTGAAGTATGACAACAAGAGAACTATCTTTAGTAATATATTCAACCTAAAGTAAATGGTTGACAACTTGACATGTGTTGTAAGATTCTTTTGGCCTGTTGAGATAAAGAAATTTCTCAAATTAAGCTAAATGTAGCAAAATTGAAGATGGAAAGAACCCTGAAGTAATGAGGGTTAGACGTAATGACTCATATAAAGCATGTGAAAAGGGACATATATTATGAGACAAAGATGTATTTTTTTTCTCAATAGTAATGACACCAAAGTACATGTATCAGCTGAATATGGGATGAAGCTAAGATGTAATTCTAGCTCCATCATAAATGAAAGAGTTGGAAATGCACCTGGTCATAGGTGTTGATATATACAATAAAATGTGTGTATCATAGTAGCAACCAATTTTCACATCAACTTTAATGGCAACAAGAACTTTGTCGGGCCAATTGACTATCTTATTTAGTTGAACTAGATCCAATATCTGCACCTATGGAATGAAAACACGAGACATAAATTCTCTAAAGCACTTGAGATATATTGGGTGAAACGTAAATATATATTCGATCTAAAGTACTTGAGTTGAATCCCACTTTTATTACGTAATAAGGCCACACCACTTATTAACACTCTCAAGACCCAAATGTCTAACTCATAGTTGTTTTTTCTTCCACTAGCTTAAGAAATTTAAACTAGTTGTTGAACTATTTCCTTATAATGTGACTACGAGGATTGGATCATCGAGCGCAACACTGCTCAAAAATTTGTTTTCAAGATAGAACAAAGGCTTCACAAAATCTCATATGTACCGAGAGATAATCACACCTTGTTAAATTTCAAAGAAACCCATGCAAATGGATATTATGTGGAACCTGACTGTGATGATAATGTAACTGATTGCATCTTTTATAGTCACTAATGTATTTGGAATACTTTAGGGAGACTAATGAGTCAATTTAGTGAAATGTAAATCACTATAGTATTAATTTGGATTATTGAATCCATATTGACTCCGCACGATGAAATGTTGGAAATTGACTCATACTGAGACTTTGACATAACCATAAAGGCACTTTGGTTGTGACATGATGTTTCATTTGAAAGGACTCATACTTACATCATTGTGCTTGAGTGAACGAGACAACGGGAAAAAGATTGTGAGAATGCAAAGTAACGACATATCTCTCAATAAGTGTTTTCTAAAGTACTAGATACAGACCCCTTCCCTCTCGTTATGCTTTTAAGTAAGAAAGCATATCACTCATTTTACAAAGTCTTGATAAAATAGGATCGAGACCATCCTAAGATGCAAATGGTAAACAATCCATATTACAAAGATAATAAGGTGAAATTTAGAAAAATATTCATGCGAGAATGCGGACCATTAAAGTGACTTATGGCTCGGTGAATGTTTTAACATTTTTGGACTAGTTATAGTTCCCAAGAAATTGTGTTTAAAAACTACTAGCATATATTTTACATGTAAGGGCTCACCACTCATTGCAAATGCTAGCGAATGTACATCAAAAGGACTTGATAATTATTGCATGTTTAATAGGATCAATGAAGAGCATCCTATACCTCATGGTCTCGCAAAGGCTATCATCAAAGGTTACATATGATGCCTAAGGAATAGGTTATGCGTACCAACCTACCTTTTATTTCTTTGGGGATATGCAATATTACACGCATCTTTACTTAATTCGTTTTTATAACCAATATTAGTCAACCTTTTCTCGCATACCGGTTGGTAATCGGATTTAAACGACATTCATGTTCTTACGCATTTTTGGTTGTACTATATATGTGCCATTACGAATCCACATCGTACTATGATGGGTCTTCAAAACTATTAAGTAGTTATGTTGGAAATGAGTTCCCAACAGTTATCCGCATTTTTAAAACCTTTGGCAGGAGATCTCTTCCGCATTAGATTTTGCGGGTTGTCATTTTAATGAGGCAGTCTTCCCATCGTTAGGGAGATAAGAAAAGTATTTTCTAAGGGAACGCGGGGAATTGTCGTGGTGTGTTCCCTTGTGTCTCATATTGATTCTTGTACTCCACAAATGTAAATGTGAAGTGACAAAGAATAATCGATTTTGAGAATGTACACCGATGTCGCTAAAGTGACAAGATCACACATACCAGGTTGCAAATATTCACTGAGGTTAAAAATCCTCATTATGGGGTACACCATAGACTAAGGTGTTACAACTACACTTGGTGGAAGTGTAGTTGAGGCTGTGGGCTCCATAAAAGGAAGATGGAGACACCACCAAGTTCGATCAATGCTCACCTAAAAGGAAGTAGATGAGTAAGGCACAAATAATTTGTATCATTAATGAAATCATCTCATTTGGGTGTCTCGACTATGTCCATGAATCAATCTTGGAGAGGGCGCTCCAAGTTTTAAATGATTCTAGAGAACAATAAAATCGTGACGGATTTCGAGAATGCACATGAGTCAATGGAAGGATCATGCGTGTACAATGATGATATAATCCATTATTAGTTGCTCGTAACTAGAGCACAATGAGATCGAACCATGCTTTATTTTGATTAATTTCAAATAAGTAGCATATTTGGCCTACACAATCGGTAGAACTTAGTTCTTTGGCAAATATACGGGTATTTGGTGTGGTGGTGCTAACCAACCAAGTGTAAAGCCTATTGGACATACATAATTAATTTGTCATAAAGCATAATGAGAAGAAAGTAGTCTTAAAAGTACAAATACTCGCCTTGTGGCGCGAGGTTTCTCACAAAGCCACGGAATTGTTCTTTTGTAATGAGCGTTATAAAGTTAGCTACTTAGTTAGCTTAGTAATTTCAAAAGGACTTGAAATGCGACATATGTATGTGGTTGTTACATATCTCTCGAAAGAATCAAGAGATAGAAGATATTTACAAAAGTGCTTGATAGACTTTTGTTTCCCAAATCAAGTAACTCTAAACCACAGAGTGCGTTTACAATTAGGTAGAATGCTCACTTATAGATTGAAGCAATCGGGCGGATGTGGTATACCCGTTTAAGTGGCTATTTGGTTTGGAGAGGATAAACAAATAAGTTATTTTTCCTTGTGTATTCAAGAAAGTTCCTAATTTGGAATTGTAGCTATTTATGTCGATGGACGGACATGATGGGTACTCTTGATGTAATAAGAGACCTTAAAAGCTATTTAAAATCCAATTTGAGTTGAAAATCTAGGGAAAGCTCGACCAAGTACTGAGCTTGTGGGATATTATTCCACCGGTTGCATATGTCTAAAGTTCTCGAGGGCAATTTAACAAAGACATGCATCGATAGCACTCCCATGATTAGTCGAGGTTCAAATGTAAGTAAGTGACCATTTCGTCTTAAGGAAGATGACGAATATGTGTTGGGAGATGAAATTCCCATATGTAAGTACAATAGACGCATTGTTGTACTTAGTATAATAATGTACTCGATTAAATTTCACATCCTCGGGGAACTTGTTAGCTAGATATAGCTTCGCGCCAACGCAACGTCATTGGAATGGTATAGTGAATGTAATCATGTACTTAAAAGTAACCATTGACATAAATTTGTTTTATCCTCGCCAAAGACATAAAAAGGAATGCTAATGAAAGTACAATCCAAAAGTTGTTGATTATGAAGAAACAATAATCTCTTCTACAACAAAAGTAATCGGGGGAGACATGGTAGACTATTTTCTAAGTCATTACCAATATTCAGTTTGAAAAATACATGACTAAAGGAAATGGAACAACTCGAAAGTAATCGGGGGAGATGCCGACATTAGGGGGAGGATCCAAGGATATGATGTCGACATATTTTACTTCGAAATTGAAGCTGCGTTGTACTCTTTTTCCCTTCGATCGAGAATAGTTTTTCCCAAAGGGTTTTGTTACTCAACAAGGTTTTAGCGAGACAACACTAAATACATCAAGTCTGTTGAACGTTGAAGACATGAAGTTCGCGTTGATATTACTAAAAATATCTGAATCAAAGAAATGAAACGCGATAGTCTGTTAAGCAACGTAACTTCCAAGATCAACAACATGGTCTTACAAGCTTTCAAGTCACCAAGGTACAATGTGATAAACTCCTTTTGACTGTATTAGACTAATAAAAATTGTATAACATCAGGGGGAGCATCTAATGGTGTGTTGAACTCTTTTCCTTCACCGAGGTTACTTTTTCCCACAGGGTTTTGTTGCTCGGCAAGGTTTTTAATGAGACAACAACAAACACCGGGAATGTAATTTCCTAACTAAGGATATTGTCTTTCCCACGAGGATTTTCTGCCGTAAGAGTTTTGATGCAACTAGTCAACTTCAACGGAGCAAAGTGATCATCTCGGCGGATCACCTTTACTTGCATCTCGTCACGTTGTACTCTTTTCCCTTCGTCAAGGTTTTATCCCCTTTGGGTTTTCCTTGTCAAGGTTTTAATGAGGCAACATATTCGAGTCTAACTATATTCTACATTTGTGTAATATTGTACTCTTTTTCTTTAATTCGGGTTTTGTCCCTTTGGGTTTCCCTGACGAAGTTTTAACGAGGCAATTAACTTAGACTCATCGATCTTTGAAGATCGTATTGTATGTGATGAACTACATGTAAAGTACGAGACAACATGTGAAGTACTATATGTGAAGAATTGTACCAAGGTTTTGTCCCACCGGGTTTTTCCTTGTAAAAGTTTTAATGAGGCAATTGATTTCGGACAAGTAATCAAGGAGAGGACGACATTTGAAGAACTATATTCAAAGCATTACATATGAAGTTCAAGTTGGACCGCACAGGGGGGAGTGTTGTAGGGCTTGTAGCCCATGGATGTGCGGCCCAATATAGTGTCTAGGGTTTACTTCCTACAAGTATATATAGGACATTGTTGTATGTAACCAACTGATGCTGATGATATAGAAACTCTCTCTTGCCTCTTTGTCTTCCCTATATTTTCCTCAAACAATTCTTGGAATTTTGGAGAGCCATTTTGTTTACGCTTCTAGGGTTTGCTTTTGTTCATCTTCTTCTTCTTTTCAATTAATATTATTATGATGAACTCCATAGCTACGAGTAGCTAAACATATTATTGGTTATGGGATAAAAGTTGATTTCTCAACATGTTTTTGAATCTATGAATTAGTTTTGTCTCAGTAATTTATTGTTTGTGATTCACAATTAATAGTGTTATAAGATTTGAATACTTGTTAGGTTGAGTCGGGAATCAATCCGATTTGCGTTCATCTCTAGAGCTATATTAGGGTTTTCAATACGAAAAAGTTGTTTATCCACGATTCTAAGTAGCATAATTGTGGGTAGTGCTTGTAGTGATATATCCTACTAGTCACAAGTGAATCATAACTTTGTTAAACGTTTAGTGCTTTTACACATTCGTTTGCATTGATTAGTCTTATTCCATAGAACTTATTGCTTTTAGGAGTTAAACTTAATTGTGCTTTACACTTAAGGTTGCTTTCTAGGAAGAATTCACATATGCATCTTTTAATGTGGTTGTGATGAAAACGAGGGAATTAACGGGTTATACTTGCGATCAAGGTATCCTAGGACTTTTAGTAAATACGAGATTAAAATACCAATTCTAATCATTGATGAAAATACATGTTTGTGAATGATAATATCCCGTGACCAATATCTTCTCCTTATTGATTATTCCAACTATTTGCTTTGCTTTATTTTATTTTTACTTTAGCATTTCGCTTAAACAACAAACATCCCCCCTTGGTTACTTTAGAAACTGAAAATTGCATAACAACAATTGCCTCTGTGGATAATACGAATTCTTCCTTACCTTGTGCTTCATTTAAATTTAGTGAGTAAGAAAGTGAAATTATTTTTGACGGATTGACAACCGATCAAGCAATTAATTTATTCTTTGGACTTGTAGTTGGTTTTATGAAAGTATTTTATCTCCAAGGATGAGGACGACCATGGCGATGTTAGATCATATCCTCTTTCATGTTTTGTTTTAATTTTCTTAAGTATGAAATTCTTATATATAAGAGCTGGCAAGCGTCAGAATGTGCCATGTTGTCTAAAAAATAATAATTAATGTCCTATGTTATCTCAAAGAAAAACAAAAACGGAAGAAACATACAAGACAACTTGTGTGCTACTTGTAACGTAGCGACCCGATAATCCATTTACATCACGATCGTTGATGTTAATTGTTTCTTCACAAATTTTATGCAATAAGTTATCCCGCAACTTGTTACTTTGTTGTTGAGCACCATTGATATTATCTTGCGTAAGAAATTCATAGTTTCTGCAAATACTTTTATCTTCGACTATGGTAAATTTTGCACCTCTAATTTTGTTATTGTTCAATAAAGAATCAGATTGAGAATCCGTATTCCAAATTTATACAATAGTAGTGAATTGTAGGGAGGATGGGAGTTGGGTGATGAAATTTGTGTTACATTATCGCGAATATAAGAAATGAGAAGAGTATAGTTGCAATAAAGTTGGAATTGGGTATTTATAGAGGATGAATCTATAGTTGAATCGGATATCTTTGAGCGGTGAAGTGCGTGGACGGTCGAGTCATTACCGGCCGCTAACGGCCTAGACTAGGCCACTCGGTGTAGTGTCAACCGAGCGGTTTAGGCTCCACCGCTCGGTAGATACTAGACCTCGCCTGGATAAGTGGAAATTTGCCACTTTGCCATACCCATAGTGGGTGCGAAGTGGCAAACTCATGGATTTGCTATGCCCATAAGAACCTTCCTAAAGCGCATCTACATGTTTACCAATTTTTTTTGTTTCCCAGACATAAGCACATCTACATAGTTTACCATTTTCTTTGTTGATATTACTCGATGCGACGATCCTTCTCAATCACGATGATTAAATGTTACTATATTTACAAAACATTTTTTGCCAAAAGGTTCCACCCTGTTGTTAGGTACTGTTTATAGCATCAAGTGTAAATATGCGCAATTTCTACATATACTTCCATCTTCATTCATCAATATTTTGGATCACAAACTCTACCAAAAGCTTGAGATGACTTATGTTGTGAACTTGACAACAATTTTACAAAAATAAAAAAAATATGAATTACACAAATTTAGTGATAATTAGAGAATGTGTAATACAAGAGTTAGTAATAAACGAAACCACTCGTGAAGAGAGAGAAAAGAGATAGGAGTCAGGAGAGAAAACTTTCGCCCTAAACCAGTAGAATTTCTTTGATTTCTCACTCATTTTTCAGCCAATTCTCTTGATTCTTCTTGTTTTTTCTTCCTCTTCTTCCTTCCTACAAGTATGAGGTAGATTTTTAGTTTTCTAATTCGAGTTTGGAGTGAATTGGTTTCATCTAGGGATTTGTTTCTTCAAATCAACCATGGATGAAGCTAATTCAAGCTTGGGGTTAGCTGCTTTTCCTCCTCTAAACGCTTCAATTGGCGTTAATGGTGGTCAAAATGGAAACCATAAATCAGTTCCAAATGGGGTTGCTACGAAATTGAATTTTGATGTTGCAACAGGAGGTATTGGGTCTTCTGATGGGGCTTGTTCTGAAAATCTTAGGGCTGACAAATGGAGATCATCCTTCTTGAAAGACAAGAGTTGCAATGAGGATTTTTATTTCTGCAAATTGCCAATCCACAAGACGCAAACAATCAATGGTAAGAAGAAGTCTATTATCACCTCTCTTTTGATATTAAAGATGAACTTAGGGTTTTGCGAAAAATTTCTTGTTGGATATTTTGTTGGTCGTAGAGTAGACTTCAATGTAGTTAAAATTGCGATGGAAAAGGCCTGGAATCTCAAAGGGAATTTTAATATGACTCTACATGAAGAATCGGTGTTCATATTTGAGTTTTATTTGGATGAAGATAGGATCTCTGCAATGAAATTGGGGTATGTATTTGTGTCAGGTAAATTATTCTTAATTCGCCCATGGCAACTATTTATTGAACATGATATTCAGGAACTGAAAACAATTCCTATTTGGTTTAAGTTGAGGAATGTTCCTATTCATGTATTCAATGCTAAGGGACTTAATATGATTGCTAGTATGGTAGGTACTCCCTTGCTTACTGATAAAAATACTTTAGCTAGAACACGAATGAGTTATGCTAGGGTATGTGTGGAAATTGATGCCAATTTTGATTTTCCGGACTCCATTCCAATCTCCTTCGATGGTAAAGATTTTGAAGTCCTAGTTCATTATCCCTAGAAACCTCCAAGGTGCCTGTCTTGCTCTACTTTTGGGTATTCAAGTGCTAAATGTCATATGGATCCCGCAAACAAGGTTCTTAAGAAGGGATGGTTACATAAAGCAAATAGTGGTGATAACGAAGGTGTTGGGATGATGTTAGAGACTCAAGGGAAGGCTAAGGAATGTGTACTTGTGAATGGGGATAAGGAAACATGTGGAATTGCTGAAACACAAGTGGGTAGTGAAGAGTCTGCAGGCAACAAGGGAAGTATTGAGATGACT
The DNA here is from genome assembly GCA_023531295.1 of Papaver armeniacum. NCBI lineage: Eukaryota > Viridiplantae > Streptophyta > Magnoliopsida > Ranunculales > Papaveraceae > Papaver > Papaver armeniacum. The sequence continues at coordinate 417,304 of JAJJWW010009274.1, forward strand.
AAAGACTTTGAGGCTACTAGTGCTCATGTTGAGATTACGAAAAAGAAAAAAAAGAGATCTAGGAAAATCAAAGAATCTCTTTCAGTTGGGGAGATTAATGAAGGTATTGAGATGGGAATGATTGTTCAACCGGTTATGGAAGGGACAAGCACTTTATCTTACAGTGCATTTGTACGCTCCTCCCTGGCTTTGAAAATTATAATAGATTCGAAGCTTTCGAAGAAGACGAGGAGATCGCAACTTTTCAACCAGTTTCTGAAGATACAGAGATAAGCATAGCAAAACCAACCTCATAGGAGCCAATTCTAGTAAAGAGTACGAAGTTAAAGTTAAAAGCTAAAGCTACCGGTATGTTTCCCACCTGTTCTTTAAGTACAATCAAGAAAACTTCCTCAAAATCTAGAGCTCCTAACGAGGTATCGATAACTAAGCTTACGGCATATGGTTCTATTTGGGGTTTAGACTTTCCCCCTTTGGAGGTAAATCGTCAAGACATGTTTGATAATCTTGTGAAAAATCATAATGGTTTAACCATAGGGGATGTTGAGGAATCTTCTACTTTATTTTAGTTAGTCTTTTTTGGTTTGCAAGTTGCACTTTGTATTTCAGGTCGACAAGATGTACCTTCATCTGCTAGTCCTCTTTATGTTCTTTGAATTTGTTTAGCCTTTGCTATCGTTTTGCTCTCTTTGGTTTTTTGTGGGCTTTGTCCTCATATTTTGTTGTATGCGCCTGCACACGGCTTGTGTGCCCTTTAATATATTCTCTTTTGACCGATCAAATTTTTTTTAGAGAATGTGTAATCTGAAATGAGTGGAACGGTTAGTATTTGTAGAGATTTCAAAGAGAGATGTTGGATATATTTGTTCGGAGACATAGCTATATCCAACAACTCTCTTTGAAATCTCTCTCGATAATGGTTGTTGGGCGATAATGATATATCTCTGGAGCTGTGTCTGTCGACCTAGGAAATGTCATGCGACACTCTCCCGTCTCAATGTGTAAACCATGAATTTTGTTTGTTTGACCATCCATTTTTACTGTTTGCTCATTTCATAGTTGGAACAAAAATGAATCAGAATTTCATTTATTCTATAAAGAATTTTCCTTAATGCCTAAAGGCACTTTTGGATGATACCTTTGGTTTCTCATTAAACAACCATACTCAATCCAGATAAGGGTTATCTAACTATAATGGAAAATAGTTTTAATCCATCTAGATGATGATGCAATGCGTCGTATATCAAACTACGTATTCTGAAGTTCCAATTCCATCTTCATCTTCCTTGAACCAGATTTGGTAATAGTAATTCTAAAATTTAAAAGTTGAATTTGGCGTGGATTGCACAAAACTGGTTTCCAGTACGAAAGCTGTTTCACCATTCAGAGGGAGCTAAATAAATTTAACCCATATATACTTGTTGGAGGGTAATGAAGTACCAACTAGATCCATATATTCACACTTTTCACAAATATTTTATTCTTCACCTGAGAGCAGATTGATACTAAAAATCAAAATTAATCAAATTCCAATCTGAGAGTTAATAACATTATAAAAACATAAGATGACGGGGAAACAAACAAACAAAATTAACAAGAAAACTAGCCTAAGAAGGTTCATCTTCATCGGCTGACTTTAACACGGTCGAGTATATGGAGCACGAGCGTTATGGCGGAGCAAGCAAAATTACCATAGTTTGGTGTACGTGGTGGTAAAACTGATTCGGAAAAGTCGTCTTTCATGTAACAAACATTACTCTGGATATAACAAGAATAAAAATCTTTGCATGAACACTTCAAATATGATCATGAACAACTAGCATTATGGATATTTTTTTTGATAGGGTACAACAAGCATTAAATGAACAACCAATGTCACAACCTGTCCATAATGAGGACGACGATGCCTCTGAAGAACATGAAGAAGATTCTTACAACCTTGATTGAATTGGTTTACTTCAATCAGTTGCTAGTTTAAATTAGTTTTTAACTAAATGAAGTATTTATGCTTAATTGTAATATTTAGTTTGATATAGTTTGAAGTTAGTTATTCTTAATTAGTTTGAACTTTACTATTAATTAGATAAAATATTTATGCAAAACTTAAATATAATTGTCTTTGGTTTCATTAAATCGTTCATTCAAAATACATAAATAGTTAAAAAAAGACATCATTCCAAATGACTAATAATTGAATTCTTTTGGTGGAAGTGCATGCCTGCATTATAGTTAGTTTTGATTGGTCCCTCATCGAGCAGCACGTATGGCTCCTTTTGGGTCCAAAGATACACACTCATATCTTGTCTAAATTGTTGGTGGAGTCCTTGGTTTTGAATTCCATTTGTAGCAAGTCTATATTTTCTAGCAGGATGGCCTTAGAGCATTACAAGATTAGGATTTAAATATTCGTTCGGATAACTAGTCCAGGTTGGATTACGTCAGGTTTCCTCGATGACCATGTTATGCAAAATCATGTAAATGAACATAATTTTATTCATTTCTTACGTATTATAAAAACAACATGGCCTACAAACAACTATGAACTTGTTTTCCAAAATTCCTAATGTGTGTCCAATATCCTTCCTCACATCCATTTGTTGCGTGTTAAAATACTCTATATCCTATGAATGTCCATGGCCGCTCTAACTGTGGGCTTGACCTAAAGTTAACAATTATGGATAGAGATCGTCAGCTAGGTAATACCCCCGAGTGTAGTTACTATCGTTGATGGTTAAATTATAACTTGGAGAAAGTCCACGCTTCAAATCTTCGAACAATGGTGATTTATACAAAACATTGTTGTCCTTTCGTGAATCAGGAAGTGCAAAAAAGGTAGGCCAACTCCAATTGGTCTAGGGTAATGACCTTTATACAGACCCAGCCATTCAAAAGGACATCCCAGCTACACTCAGTGCATGCAATCAAGACTACGGTAGCATTCCATGAAAACCCTTATTTGTGTTTTCTTTAACAATTCTATCAACATCGAACTGAGTAGGTCTTCGTGGTCAATATAAACCAAAATGGTTGACTATTGTCTCACAAACATTGCCAGTTATTTGAACGTATTTGTTTTTCATATATGGATGTACTCATCAGTGGAATCCGGGTAACTCATAACATAATATTCATAAGGCTACAATGATCTTTTATTCATGATAGATCCTTTTACATGTCTTGCATCATACTAGTAATTAAATAGAGGTTGTGCCTGAAAATTAAATTTCAGCAATAATCCTTTGAAGAAAGTTGCACCCCATGCGGAATCGACGCTAAAAGTTTTCCTCATAATAAACACACCATCAACAAAACAATCATGCATCAGCTTGTCGTTGTAAAAATTTCGGTCTCGCCACGTCCATCTCATTGTGAAAACTTCATCAAACTGTAAATCCCTTGGTATTAATTGTTCCTGAATGTAATTGCAATTTAGTGTTTCGACGCCTTGTAGCCTCAACCGAGTCTTCATTCAATTATCTTAGAATCTCTATATAACTTTCTTGGTCTTCCTCATATAAATCCATATCCATATCCATTTTCTCTTTAGAAGAATCAATACCAGGTTTCATGGTGGAAAAAACAAATTAAGTGAATTTGAGACAAAAATGATTTGTAAAAAAAATTAAGCGAAAGTGTTATCAAGATAAGATATGGTATGAAGTTCTTATATTGAAGGGAGAAAGTAGTTGTTGGAAATTAACAACATTGTAAGTTTAGCCGCTAGCAAAAAACCGTCGCAATGCAATATCATATTGGTCGCTTGGCGAGACAACATGAGTTTCCCAACGACATAACTAAAGCCACGATGCCAACTCTCAACCGCGCGACAAATGTTGTGACGCAGACTAGCTTTTCCCATAGTGGCAAACTCAGTAATTATCCATACGTGAGTTTGAATGAATAAACTCATTTTGGACATTTCCCATTCCAGAAGATTTTCACCAATTCCACCTTCCTGGGCTCTGAAGGCCCAATCCTTAAGGGCCTCTCTTTATCTAGAATATAAAACAAAGCATGGACAAGTTAGGAAAGATAAAAAGCGGCCAAGATTTGTTTAGGGAGAAGCTAAATTAATGGTGGTGGTTGTTTACATCATTATTGTATCATTAATTTCTCATTATTAATATTTTATTAATCTTACATCATGCTCTTTGGATAGTCCTCATAAATAAACTTTCATTAAATATTTTTATTAATCTTCCATTATAATTATCTTCATAAATTAACTTTCATCAAATATTTTAGTATTAATCTTTCATTATAAATGTCTTACCTTACAAAAGTTTTATGATTATCTTAATAAATACTTTCATTAAATAAATACAAATTTGTAATAATCATATCAATCGGGTGTTATTTGTGGGTGGTGGTCCATGGAGCCGGCGACGATAGTGATGATGTAGTAGTGATGGGTGGTTTTGGTGGTGGTAGTGCAGGTGGTCAATGTGGCAGTCAGGTAGTAGGTAATTCTTATTCGTTAGGAAAAAAGTAAATTATTACGGAAATTGTGGTTGATTTTTTTAATGTGAAAATAAGCTGGTTATAATACAAAAGAAACAATTATACAGGATGACCGCAATCCCTGAAAACAACCCCAGGAAAAATCAATAATGATAACGTAATCGATCTACTATTGGGATAGTAAGGATTTTCAGTTGGTCCCACTACATATTTCACTCGGTGGTTTCTTCGGGATAACTATTACGGATAACCTAGCAATTCTCCAAAAAAAATCATGGAAAAAATTGTCTCCATGTATAAAGCCCAAAAAAAATGACGAGTTTAAAATTGACATAATCCTTCTTTTACTTATTATGGAGACCGTGCCGTAACACGGGTGAAGTTCTAGCTATTCTTTCGTATATTCTAGTTTGTGTTTTAATGACTCAAACTAAGACATCCTAATCCGATACAGTTGATTGGAGTTTTTTTTTTTATACGAAAAAGAGAGCAGCGGCACCTAGAAGGAATGCCTACCCCCGGTTACATCTGTTGTGATGCCTGTGCTAACTCTAGCAACAGGATCAGTTCTCAAAATATAAGTAGTGTTTTTACAACAATTCAAATCAAAATGAGTTTGAGGAATTTGTAAAGCATGCATGATAGTAGATAAGTTCGCTCCTCTCCATATATAGTCAGTTAAGAAAGGCGTATGCGGCGGTCACTGGTTAAGTTAATTCTTTGCATAGTTTTGTTGAGTAGTTACTCTAGAGAGCTTCCCTAGAACAAAAGCAATTGGTTGGCTTTTGGTGTTCTTTTTAGTTGATGAGTACTTTGACACGTGAATCTTTGTTGAACTTCCCATTGGTATTGAGCTTTTATTATTTGTAGAGTATCTTCGGACTCGCTGACAAAGGTGATGTTAGCTTGCCGCATTGTTTTTCCCCATGTGAGTGCTAATTGAGCTCCTCTGTTTTGACCGATTCGCTTTCTTGATTCCAGGTTATAAAGTCCTTGTAGTTTTTGGTTCCCATACATTGACCTGAATAGGACATAGCAACAAGAGAGTAGTTAGTAAAAGATCGTGTTTCACTAGTAGCCTGGTAGAGATCAGCTGGATCAATATGCATGCTAATGGTGATTCCAAATTTATCGATATATGTACGTGTTGACTATGGTTCCCTTGAAAGTAATTGGTATTGTTGAAGCTGGTAATAAAGATTATTCATGATATGCTCTGGTTTGAGGTGAATCCTGGAATGATTGTATAAGTGTTATGTAATATCCTGAGCAGTGGCATTGGATGTTGGGGTAATCTTTCTGAAGACCCAATCACATCTTGTTTTCCATATGAACCAGCATATGGTGGCATAAGTTTTATTCCAGCTAGCCTTACTGTTGTCTGCACGTAACCAGGTGTTTAGCCAATCATGGAAAGAGTAGAAGTTGGTGAAGAGGTTATGATGTTCTCCAAACAGCCTTTTCCAAACTTCAGAGGCAGCAGGGAAGGATATTAGAACATGTGTTATATCTTCTACTCCATTCTTGCAATGAGAGCATATAGGATCAATGTAATTCAGGATGCTAGCTGTTTTGGCATTGGTGGGGAGAATACTGTGAGCACATTTCCAGATGAATAAATGGATTGCTGGGTTGGTATGAAGACCCAAGATTTTACTCCAGGGGGCTATTTGAATATCCATAGCATATTTCTCCTGTATCTACTTATATCATATAAGGATTTGTGAGAAAATTTTTGTTGGTGGTGAGGGGCCATTCAACTTGATCCTGCTCAAGTATGGTAATGAGGTGTTTGAAGGATGAGGGCTTGAATTTGGTGTGAACCATTGGTTTAGAATGGTAGTGTCCCATTCTCCATAGGTGTTGAAAATTTGGTTGATTGGTGTTGAGGTTGTTAGGGAAAAGGGTAGGTTTTATGAGTCTTCCAGAATAATTGTTAATCCATCTGTCATTCCAAATGTGTATTTTCAAGCCATTTCCCACCTTCCAAATGTAGTGTTGTTGGAGCAGTGCTATTCCTTCCAGTATTCCTTTCCAGATCCAAGAGTCGGTGCTTTTGGTTTGGTTTCTAATCTTATGACTTCAGTGTTGTGGTAATGGGAAGCCTTCATGGTCTTTGCCCCATAGAGAATCCCAGTTCAGTGATTAGTCTCCAGGCAATCTTTGTAAGCATAGCCATGTTGAAAATTTCCATATTCTTGAAACCCAAACCTCCCAGCTCTTTGGGTTTGTTAACAGCATCCCAAGCAAAATAATATACTCCTTTTGACTTGTCGTGTTCTTTATTCTAGAAGAAGTCTCTTTGAATTGCATTAATCTCCTTGCAAGTAGCCTTTGGGATTTTGAAGCAGTTCATCTGATATATGCTAGTTGTGGAGGTTACTGACTGTATCATTGTCATCTTCCCAGCAGTAGAGAGATTTGATTTCCATCTAGCCAATCTGAATTTAAGTTTTTCAACACATGGTTTGAAAGCTTGGATCTTACTCCTGGTAGTGAAGAGAGGAGATCCAAGGTATCTGTCAGATGTGTTTATCCTTTGAACCTTCATAGTATTACTTATATTTTCAGCAATATCTGGAGCAGTGTTTTTGCTGAAGAAAATGCCAGATTTTTGAGAAGTTTATTAGTTGGCCTGAAGACTTTCCAAACTCTTTGAAGATATGTATGATATTGTTGCATTCTTGTATATTAGTTTTGCAGAATATCATGCAGTCATCCGCAAAGAGGAGATGATTAATAGCTGGAGCATCCTTACAAATTTTGATTCCATTGAGTTGTTGTTGGGACTCAGCATGTGTCAGATATCTGGAGAGGGCTTCCATGCAGAAGAGAAATAGATATGGGGATAGAGGGTCTCCTTGCCTTAGGCCCCTAGAAGGTTTGAAGAAATTTCCTGGGGAACCATTGACTAGAACAGCCATGCCAGTAGTGGAGATGCATTGATGAATTAGGTTGCACCAATGTGAACTGAATCCCATTTGGGATAGGACTTGTAGGAGAAATTCCCAGCTAACCCTGTCAAAGGCTTTTGCCATATCTATCTTTATGCCCATTATACCATTGTCTCATTTCTTCCCCCTTCTGGTATTCATATGGTGAATGATTTCATGGGATATGGCTATATTATCAGAGATTTGTCTTCCAGGGTTAAAGGCTGATTGAAATGGGGATATTAGTTTGGGTAGGAGGGGTTTTAGTCTCTGGGCAATAAGTTTAGAAATGATTTTGTAGGTTGTATTACGGAGGAGATGGAGTCCAATTGAGTGGTATGGTAGGTTTTTCAGTCTTGGGAATGAGGGATATGAAAGTGGAGTTCATCTCCTTGAGGATATGTCCAGTTGTAAAGAAGATCTGAACCATGTGAATAATGTCTTCCCCCACAATGTTCCAGTTAGCTTAAAGGAAGTTTGGGGGAAATCCATTGGGGCCTGGGGCTTTATCTCCATCCATACTAGAAAGAATGTTCTTGATTTCCAAAGGTTCAGGAGTTCTGATAAGAGTGTGGTTCTCCTGGTCAGTAATGGTGGTGGGAATTAGCTGAAGGATGAAAGGGTTGATGTGAATGGGTTCAACAGTGGCCATTTTGTCAAAGTGGCTTGTGAAAGTGTTGGTGATTTCTGCATTATCTTGTATCCAAGAGCCATCCTCCTTTTGTATGGAATCAATTCTATTTCTTTTGTATCTTTTCTTGGCAGCAATGTGGAAGTAGCCTGTATTTCTATCTCCCAGTCTGATGTGTTGATCTTTGCTTTTAGTCTTCCAAAAGACTTCTTGAACATGCTTCCAGTGGTCTACTTGCAGTCTTGTTGCTTTGAGCTCAGTACCTCTATTTGGTTTAAACTGATTTTTATTTAACCAATCCAGATGTTTTATACTTTTTTCTAGATTAGTCTTTATGTTGCCATAAACATCTTTGTTCCATTTCTTCAGCCTGACTTTTATGTCCCTTAGTTTCCTTGCTATCTTTATGGCTAAGGAACCTTTATGAGTTGTTTTCCAGCAGTCAGCTATGATGTTCTTGCAATCTTCATGATTGAGCCATGGGCCAAAGAATCTGAAGGGAATTTGACCATGTTTCTAATTGGGGTTGGTATTGAGGATGATTGGGTTGTGGTCAGAACCAATGGTAGTGAGGTTTGAGATGGTGGTATTGGGTTGGTTGTCTAGCCAAGCTTCATTTGCAAGACCTCTGTCCAATCTTTGTTTTGTGATTTGATGACCAGTTCTTTTGTTTGTCCAGGTGAAATGACATTCAGTGTAGCTCCAGATCAGAGAGATTAGCTTCTTCAATCTTGCTCAGGAAAATATCAGCTTCATTTTGATTAATCGGGTGTTGACTAAATTTCTCGTGTCCATGCAAAACAAAGTTACAATCCCCAATGATCAACCAAGGTAGAGTGTTAGTAGCATGAGTATTTTCAATCATGTTCCAGGAATGAAGTTTATCATTAGTAGTAAAGGGGCTGCCATAATAACCAGTAAAAAGCCAAGGATCTCCATGCAGAGGTTTAATGATTGCATTAATGTGATAGTCAGAGAAGTCTTCAATAGTGACATCTAGATTGGTTTTCCAAGCAAGAACTAGACCTCCAGCAGTATTGGCTTTGCCTTTTGGTTCAACAAACCAAAAGTTTGTGACTCTTATGTTTCCTAGGATTTTCTTTAGGTTTCTAGATTGTTGTTTGGTCTCAGAGAGAAAGAGGATCTCGGGGTTATGTTTATTTAGCATCTTTGTTTAGATATCTAATAGTGTCGACTTGTCCTAATCCTTGGAGTTCAAGCTATGATTGAGTAGAATTGCGGAAATATGATATAATAGGGTAAGTGAATGTAATGATTATGTATCCTAAACTTAAAGATGTTGTTCTAGCTTTGTAGTTCTCTAAAATCCAGCATTCGATCCTCATAATTATGATGATATGAATATTGAATTTAACATATAGTTTGCTGTATATTACCTGGTTGTTTTCGGCTGTGGTAGCTCCCTCCAGATTACTAGTAGTGTTGTTTGACATTTGCTCTTCAACCATTGGGGAGTGTTGGGTATTGCTCCTCTTAGCTGATTGGTGCTCATTCCATTTCATCTCATGGTATTCCGACTGGCTAGCCAAACTGTATATTTTCCGTTTTGGATCAACCAACTGAGGATGATGTTCAGCATCAACGGCTTTCAAGTTCCTCTCACTTCTTCTCCTTTCCCATAAGAGTTTTTTCTGTTTTTTGTGCTCTTCCCTCATCTTTTTTTGTATGTCAGCTAGAGAGGTAGTGTTTTGGAATTCAGTATCAGCAATTTGGTATTGGAGATTGTTATTAGTTTTTGGGAAAATGGTTGTGGGATCTAGAGTTTGCTCTAGTTAGGAGAGATTGGCACCGTAGTGAAGCTCTTTCTAGAAAGCATCTTTGATGTTGTTTTCTTTTTCCTTGTGTATTTTTTCTTCGTGGTTCTCCGGTAGCTTCTTGTGTTTTTTACGGCGTGCTATGGCTTCGAGATTGGTATTTGGAATGTTTCCCTTGATAGGTTTGTCTAAGCCTGCTTGGAAGATCAGGTGTTGGGGTGGTCCATCTAATTCTTCACACAATGGTTTCTAAGAAGTGTCTGCTGATGCGCTTCCCTCATCTTAGAAGTAAATTCTTCTTCTCCAGTTTTATCAGAGTAATAGTGAATGGTGTGTGGTTTTTTGGGGCTTGTGGATGGAGTGATAGCTTTGTTGGATGGAGAGAGAGTGGTGGTATTTGAGGAGGGAATGTTACCAGAAGTATAGGTATACTTATTAGTTGAAGTTGGCTAAGTTTTTCCTTTTTCTTCAGTGCACATTGGGCCAGGATGGTCAAGGATTCTGCAAATTTTACAGAAGGCAATACCATTAAGAGCATAAGCTAATTCAAGCCAGTGAGAGGTATTTTCATCTTCATAGGCATCAATACCATACTTTAGTGCCTTAGTAACATCGATAGTGATTTGAACTTCCAGATTTTTCTCATCATCATCTCTTTCATACGCTTTTTTAGATCCTTGATAGATTCCTGCTGGTCCAATCAAGTTTCTTATGTCAGGGACAATATGGGTTGGGATTATTTTGACTAGAGCCTAGATGCAGACTTTGTAGAAGTTTGCTTCACCAATGAAATCTGGTCCTGCTTGTGGCACCTCAGTTAAGACAATGAGCTTGTCGAAAATTCCTCTTGTACCCCCTTTCCTGAAAACCTTATAATCTTCATTGCTAGTTAACCTGATTTGATAGTAATTTCTTCTTTTTTTCCATAGAGAAATTTCAGCATTTCTTTGTAATTCCCAGTTGTTATTGATGAATCTTGATATTTCTCTTGTTTCATATGATATTTTGCTGCACAATCTCCCAATGTAGACCCATTTCCAATTTATCTTCTTTTTTGGCAGGATGTTAGCCTTGTTGACAAAAACTTTTGGGAATAAGTCTTCTGGTATGTTTAAGGATGTGTTCATTTGTTTAACAAGGTTTTCAATACTTTCAGAGTTTTTGGTTCCTGAGGAAGAGGCCATGAGATTATATAGACTGGTTTTGTTATGAGGGTGTTTGTGAAAGAAGCATATATGGAGTATGGCTTTGGTTTTTAGTTGTGGTTGAAAGCTGTTTTGATCAACTTTAATTTGAATTTTGAATTGAATTTTGGCATTTTGCAGATAGTACAATTTGTTTTTTTGTTGCAGCTGGTGATAATGAGGAGAGATGAACCCAGCATAGTCTGTGTTATAAGATGGTGACCAGGCATATGTCCAGGGTTGGCAGCTAAGAGGAAACCATCCATTGTTTTTGAGGTTGGTGTTGCTTTGAAATACTAGCAATCTGAGGGAGCATAACCTGTATAAGTTTGCTACACCAATACCAATTCCATGATTCAAGTAATAAATGACAATGTAAAGAATAAGTTGAGCAAAATTGATGTCTAGTTTCTGATATGCTTGAACTTTGGTCAAATTTTTATCCTTACAGGTCTTGGGTGTGGTGAAGGTGTACTCTAAGACGGGATAGTGACCGATGCTTTGTGTCAGCATAGTATTCCATTTGGTTTGTTTTATATTTGGGTGATTGAATTTGTGTGTGATATGTGGGGTGTTCATCCTATGATAGGTCAACCTAATAGACTTACTGAGGAAGATGATATAAGAGATGTACTTTAAGATTCTTGTATTTTTGGACTGCAGTGTATTATGAACGAAAGTAATGAGGGTTATGTAGCTTACCTGATTGGAACCAAATATTGTACCATACCTGTTACATGTGCATGTGTATTTGCAAGCCCCTTGATCCAACTTTGTTGTGCGCCCTTCGGTGGTGATTTAGAGTCGGTATCTGCGGGTCGTTAGGCGGTTTCGATCCGTGGGTAGGGTAGTCGAACCCGATAGACCAAATTTCAACTTGTTGCCAAGTGTCTGTTGCGCCCTGCATTACCAATAGTTTGGGCTTGCGTTCTATAGGTCTCTGCATGTGATGGCTAGGTATGGGGTTCTCCGAGATATCCATAACCTGATCTCTAAGGGAGGGGGTGGACGGGTGAGATGTGCTTCTGTTGGTCTTCTTATTCCTAGCGCCTTAAGAGAGAGGCGGTTACATTTTCCTATTTAGCAACTCAGAACTTCCCTTTCCAATTTTCGTTTTCACTTAGCAATTTCCTGAGACTACAACAATGTCGAAACGGGATCAAGCATACATGGATTATTTGAGTCAGGATGATCAACCTGCGATGTCTATTAATCGAGATGCCGGTGAAGAGCCCTGCTACAAGAGGACCAGGTTTGATGTGCATGGGAATCACGTAAGTGTTTTTGGGTATCTTGTGATAGGTTTTGGTTTCTGGGTATTGATAGTAGAGTTTATGTCTAGTGTTAGAAGAATTTCTAGATACAACGATGATATTGATTTGAATTTCTTTAATTATCGAGTTGCCGGTGTGAAAATAGATCATGATGATGAAACTTTTTCTGGTATTCAAGTAGGGTCTGGTAGCGGGAAGCATGTCAAGCAAGTAGGACCAACAATGCATGACCACTCCAAGACCAAAGTGTTTGGTTCTCAAATGCCCCAACTTCAGGCTGCTAAGGAGGGTTGGGTGGTGTATGCTGTTCACCCTGACAAAGGGCAATTTATCATTAGGGAGGGTGTTGTTCTTGTAGGAGAGGAGCAGATCGTGAGTGGGGGTGCCAATCAAGGATTCTATTCTGCACCCGTTCCTGTTGTTGTTAAGGCCAGAATTAGAGAGAATGATCGGATTGGCCATCCTAGTGACACTGTAGTCTTCCACAATTATCTTCTGTTGGCTCCAGAGATGCATCAATTGGCAGAGGCTGCTTATGATCTCTCCCTCTTTGGTCCCGGTGAGATGACTGCTTCCATTAATGTGCCAGCTGATGTTGTTTTGCCAGTTCCTACACCCAGAGGTAACTTTTCCGTGTCTAGGCTGAAGACTGCGCCATAAATGGGTGGGATTGGCAATGCTAGGGTGGGTAATCTTACACTTCCAGTTTAAGAAAGTGAATTTGTAGATAGTGTTTTTTGGGTTCTATACTGTGTGTGTTCTGAAGAACAAGTAGAAGTAGCATTTCTGTGGTTGTTTGAATATGATATGAAATTGTCGGTATATTTGGTCTGGATTATGTGGCTAAAGATGGTATGAGTGGAAGTGATGTTTATTTTGGTTGTTATGTAACTAAGGGTAGGTTGGATTTCTTTGTTATGCATGTTTGAGAAGTCTGGTTATTTGATTTAGGTTCTGCAATTGCAAACCTGAGAGAGACAGGTCTCAGAGGGGATTTTGATGAGGTTGTATATATAGTGATGTGTTAACTCCATAGGTTTTATGATTATTCCTAGGTTTGTGATTGTTCCTAGATTTATGTTTGTTCCTAGGTAGACAAAAGGGGTTTCCCACCTGGTAGTATGGGTTTGGTTTGTAACATTACAATAGAGCAGAATGTAAATAGTACAGTGAATTAGAGGGCATAAAGATTTTTTACCATAGCCATAGAGAGGTAATAGTTTATCAGATTTAGCAGTACACAAATTCCAGGCAGCAAAGGGCTTTACAGGTGCAACCAATACGAGGATCCAGTACTCTAAGTGTTTCCATCTCCATTGGTTACCAAAAAAAACCTGAAAACTTAATCTCAGGGTAATCATAGAATTTGAATTAGGGAATTTAGAGCCAGAAAAGTGAACTGTCAGGACATGAGAAGCAAAGAGCATTAAAGCCAATTCAGAGTGCAGTAACAATAAAAACTTGAGGTTTGGGGAGGGTGAGTTTGTGATTGTTGTGTTTCCTTGAATTCCTGGGCTACTAGAATTTCTTGTACTCCTAGAGATTAGATTGAAGCATTTATGTGATTGGAGAGATTTGTGAGATGTAAGGGACTTGTGAGAGTTATGTGATTTACGTGATTTGTGTGATTTCGATGATCCAACATCATAAATTCCTTTGGTGAGTGTGAGATTGCATCTCGGGTTGTTGTGATTGTGTTGAAAGCAGTTGCATTGACAGTGTAGAATGACTGATTTGTGCTTCATTGAGTTTTTGGTTAGAACATCCGGTCACATTCAGGTCAAAAAAGACCGTTAGAGTACCGTTGGGGGAAAAAGACAGGCGAGAAACGGGAGATAGTTAAACCTCAGGCATGGAATCAGGCGAGGAAAGTGGAGGAGAGAGAAGAGAGCTCTAGAGGAGAGAGTCCGGAGTGAGTGTACTTAATCGGGTAAAAAAGAAATGCGGGATGATCATTATTCATTTGATTGGAGTTTGACTTATCACTTTTTGACTCAAATCTTTTTTTATAAAAAACCGTTGAATCCAGTCACATGCTAGTTGATTCAGGTATAATTTTGTGGGTGAATCAAATACCTCAGAGTTAGATAAACAATTCCCGATTCATATCTTAAATCAGATTTATATCCAAATAAACAAGATTTACAATGTGTTCATGGAATTCGTACACGCCGTCGAAAGACAAAAAACCAAGAGCCTAAAGGAACAACGAGTAGCCAGATACATATTTGCATACATCATTTTTATTTTATTTTCTTGTAACTAGCTTTAATTATGTGAAAAATCTAATTTATAAGAGCAACTGCAGTGGGGCGAGTAAAACCAAAGAGCAAAAACCAAAAAAAACTAAAAAAATTTGGTTTACTCAGTGCTGCGACGCTATGGTGCACGAAGCAAAACAGTGGCGCAACTTAAAAAGTTCGCCCCATCAGGCTCACTTTAAAACTACGCCCCATTTCATTTTTTAATTCAAAAGTAACTTTGAATTACGCCCCATCATCAGGCGTAATTTAAAAGTACGCCCCACCATCAGGCGCACTTTATACTTACGCCCCACCTCAAACGTAAATAATATCTACGCCGGTGTCAGGCGTACTTTTAAATTACGCCCGACTAAAACCAAACTAAAGACCAAATATGGTTTGGTTTTTGGTTTTACTCTGGTTTTTGATCTTTACTCCGCTCGACTGCGTCTGATTTCTGGACCAAAATTAGTTTAGTATCCCGCTGTGGATGCTCTAAGGTCGTACTCATCCTTCTAAGATATTTCTTTTTACTTTAATTAAACCCTAAAATCATAGCATTTTCCTTAACTTTTGAAGACTCTTCTTTGAAAAGATGAAGAACTGAACTTCAGTCGAGATTAAAAGGATTTCTTCACAAAATTTTCCCTCTTCTTACTATTTTATTCGATTTAAACAAAGAACCATATTTTGGGGACTACTAAAAAATGGTGGGGGACTACTTTGTGATAGGAATGTCAACCCTATATTTATAAGGGGTATCCTAAGGTGTGGAAATGACTAACCTACCCTTCACCCATATATATAATCACCTCCTCCCATCACCACCACCTATTTATATATAGCCACCTCCTCCCATCACCACCGCCGCTTACCACCATCGACCATCTCAAATCACCACCACCGCCACCTCTATATATAGCTTAATTTAAATCATTAACAAAACAAAATCAAAATCAAAATTATAACAAACCCATTACTTTCATTCGTTTTCCGTTGAAAAAATGAGAAGTAATCATCAAAATGAGTTGAAAATGGAAGTTACAGAGAGAAGTTCGATTAGGAATTATGTGAAATTTTTTGTCGAACTAGCCGAACTCAACTTTAATGGAGGTTTTTGTTTTCAGAGAACAATTCGGTTACGTCGAGAAAAAAATGTCAAGCGAACTTGCGGTTGGTTTACGTCGCAAAAGTTCGGTTACGCCACAAAAAGTTCGGTTTACATTGCAATTTTTCTCTAACAAGAACTTTTCTCTGAAAACCCGCATATTGAGTTCTTACGTCGCAAATTTTTTTCCTAGACAAACTCCTACTTCGGTTACGTCGCAATTTTCTTCTCCTAACCGAACTTTTCTCCCGAAAGAAAAAAACTCCATTAAAAGTTTTGAGTTCGGCTACCTATGTTTTCGAAATATTAACCGAACTACACTTGCAGGTGAGTTCGGCTACCTGATCTTCAGATGTCGTAACCGAACTTTTTAACCAAACCGAAATCAATTTGTAAATTGTTCATTTTTAGGAATGTTTTGGCCAATTCAAGCACCATTAACTAAATTTGAAATTTGAGTACCCAAAACATCATACTCTTGTTGTGGCTCTTAAAGAAAAAGATCTTAATTTTTTTTCTTCCAAAACCCTCATCTTCATTATCATCTTCATCTTCATCTTCTTCTTCTCCCTCTCCCTCTCAATAATTCTTCTTTTGAAAAAAATCAACTTATTAATTTAATCTCACTAATCATTAATTAACTCACTAATCATTACACTAATTTAATTACTAAGGGCAAGTTTGGTATTAAAAAAAAATTAGATAAGGGGTGACTCATTATTACTTCTAATATCCACCCCAAAAGTTGGAGAGTAGTCACCCACCATTTTTGAGTACTCCCCAAAATATGGTTCTAAACAAAACACAAAAAACAGCTGCCTTTATTCATTGGGCCTAAGGCAGCGCTCAGGCCCAGGCTCATTAGGCGCCAAAAATCCCAGGCTAGGTGTTCTTCGGCCTAATGGAAAAGCGCCTTTTACCCCACTGAATGCATGTGAAGGTAAAGAAAATGGTGCAGAATACTTGAATATAAAATAGATATGAAAGCAATAACATTTGCATACAGGATAATAACCAATGAAGGCAGAACACCTAACAATGCTGCAGTAACGAGTCCAAGTGAATAACCGCTTCCATTTTATGAGGACCGAAGTTGTGCACTAAAAATTGGCAACATAATCCTCGTATATCCCTCTTTCTAAAGGAGCTAGGCGCGACAACACCTGTACCAGTGGCCACAAAGTTTATATCAGAGAGGAGTACAGCATAAGAAACTTGGTCAGTGCCTAGCAAACCATATAATCACCTCATGGATTACTTATCAGTAATCACACAGTCTCTGTCATCCACAAAGAAATCAAAGTTCCCTCAGATAATTTATGGAAACAGTTCCAGACTAAGTATGAACATTCAAAAATATATAGCTGTGAGATCAAATAACTTTTGGAGTTGTGACAAACTTCCATAATAGTTTAAGCAAACACGAGGTTATGTTCTCCCTCGGGTGTGATGGGCGCAAAATTCCCAAGTTGGGAATTATTTCGAGCTGCAAGTACCGACAAAGAAATTTATAGCATCACTTACTCAATATCAAATCGGTTCGCACCTCTTTAACTGCATCTAGTGAGTATAAATAGGGCCACTATATAAGAATAAAAGTTCCCACCACCACCAAGCCTAGTTGTAACACCCGCAGAAGTGGATTCTGATGCCAGAGACATTTACCAAAAAAGATGGCCGAAACATGCAGGAGCTAAGTAAGCATTTATCTGCAAGAAATAACAAAATATATTTCAAATGAGTGGTTTGTACACTTTGGCTTCTCTCCGCGACTGTTTATCAACTTACAAAAATGTAATTCTAGTTCGGTACAGGTTTAGACCCAAACCTGTTTATGATTTAACGCGAGACCGAACAAGATGCAAGCCACCAACTCATTCTTGGAGAAGATGGCAGCAACAGCTCCAACTGTAAGACCCAGGTTGATGCATTTGTACCAAAAAAGTAGCATATATAAGACTTAGCAATTGCCATCTTAGCAATTGCCATAAAAAGAAGGACTACAAATAGAAGCCAAGTATATAAGCATCTACCTGAAAATGGCCATGGTCAATTAGAACAAGACATGGGCTGAGTAAAATCAATGCAAGGTGCCATGTCTTGTTAATTGTTCTTCCCACGATAAATCACCGACGCGAAGAAGATGAGCACAATGAAGAAAAAAACTGTCCATCACAGAAGAAGTTTTTTGCATGAAAAAGTTGGAGAGGATACTATTTTTTTTTTTCTTTCTGAAATTTCAATTCATAAAGAGGAAAACACTAAAAATTGAAGTTAACAGTAACGAAATCTTACCCTTTTGGAGAGCCCTCCCCCTGCCCCTGGACATAAATAGAGCAACAGATTCAGGATGAGATAAGTGGATAAATTGTAGTTTGCCTCTGACACATTTCATCATAAAACTCTACTTTATAGTCATTTTTTCTCGAGCATAAAGCTCTTTCTCGTTTCTTTACCGATTTACATATAAAATGTTCATCTGAACTACACTCCATCAAGTATAAAATCAGTATCAGAAATTTGATCTTCCTCTTTCATTTTCACCTCAATTTCTCTCAGCAACTGATACACATACTCGGACTCTGGGTGTGAAGTATCAGCAGCTGTAAAAGTATAGACCCTGTCTTTAACCTGGACCCGACTTTGTCCAGGTATCCTGGTTAGTCCCTTCTCCTTCACCAAATTTCTAATTCTTGCAACACTGTCCCATTTCTCGTCCACAGCATATATGTTAGATAACAATACATAATACCCAGCATGGTTTGGGTCTTGTCGTAATAGCTTCTTAGACACCCTCTCTGCCATCTCAACATTTTGGTGAATCCTACAAGCACCAAGCAGTGCACCCAAAACATGGGGTTCACATTTAACTTTCATCTTTTCGATGAACTCCATGGCTTTGTTTAATTTTCCTTTGCGGCCAAGCAGGTCAACCATTACATTCTGATGCTCTGAATTAGGCTCAATTTTGTATTTGTGAACCATCTCATCAAAGATCTTAATTCCTTCTTCCAGCAATCCTGTATGACTACACGCAGATAAAACCGAGAGAAATGTGACATGGTTCGGTAAAATCCCTGGGCATTCAGTCATCAGATTGAACATCCTGACTGCTTCCCTACCAAAACCATTCATCCCATAGCCTGCAATCATCGAACTCCAAACGACAACATCCTTTTCGTTCAGAGCATCAAAAACTCTGATCGAGTTATCCAAGCTACCACATTTTGAATACGAATCTATCAGTGCAGCACCAACAAAAACCTTGTCATCAAGACCACTACTAACCAGGTAACCATGGAGGCAAAGAGCTTGTTGAAGAACACCTAGTTCTGCACAGGCCATTAGGACTTTCACCATTGTAACTGCATCAGGCCTAGTTCCATCAGATAACATATTACGAAATATACCCAATGACTCATGTGCTAATCCATTTTGAGCGAACCCGCTGATATAAGCAGCCCAGCAGACAACATCCTTGCAGGGAATTCTTTTGAAAATATCAATTGCCTCATTTAAGCAGGAACACTTCATGTACATGTCTAGCAGAGAAGTAGAAACTGATACATCTAACTCAAACCCTTTTTGCTTAGTTAACTCATGGATTCTCCTACCTACATCTACATTAGAAGCTGCTGCACATGCTTGTAATACACTAACTATTGTAACCGAATTGGGTTCATACTTTTTCTTAACCATCTCCTCGAAAAGATCCAAAGCTGCATCAGGCTCCTCATTCTGAACGTAACACAATATCATAGAGCTCCAGGAAATCACATCCTTCTCGTGCATCTTCGCGAACAAGTTCCTTGCGCTTCTGATGCAACCTGTCTTTGCATACAAGTTCAGCAAAGAATTAGCCAGTGATAGGTCATTCTCAAACCCCATCCTAATAGTTAAACCATGAACAGACTTTCCAGCCAAAAGATTCATCAATTGTGCGCAAGACGAAATAACGCTGACTAGGGTCACTCGATCAGGAGTAAGGCCTTCATTCATCACCATCTGTGAAAAGAAACTCAACGCTTCTTTGGCATTTCCATTCTTCTGATACCCAGTAACCATCGATGTCCATAAAACAACATCTGGTTCAGGAAACTCCTCAAAAACTCTCAAAGCATCCTCCATTTCTCCGCATTTAGCATACAACTCAACCAATGCTGAACCCACAAACATATCCGACTTCATCTTATCATTCTTCTTAACCAACCCATGAATTACTTTCCCAGTTTTAAGATCCCATAAACCCCCACAAGCCTTAATAACAATCGGCACCGTAAAATTATCTGGCTTATCACTTATACTATTACTCCGAGACAACATTTGATTAAAGAGACGTATGGTTTCTTTCCATTGTTTCTCTCTGCAGTAACTCCTAAGCAACGAATTCCAAAGGTAAACAGATGGATGCGACGTTTCATCAAACAGTTTACGTGCATTTTGTAAAGTAGAGTGTTTGGCATACAGAATGTTCAGCTTAGTGAGAAACAGACTGTTGGTGATGAGACCAGTTTTTAAGGTAAGACAATGCAACCCACATACGGACCTCCCATTTTTACATGATTCAAATAAGTGGTTTATAAGTTCCTTGGATTTCATGTAACAAAAAATGTCTACTACTGTAAAAGACTCTCCAAGTTGAACCGCCAGTCCAATTTGTTTGGGAGGGCCACACCGTCCAAATCTGTTGGCCTTATCAAACAGCTGAAACATCGGCTGCCCTTATCCACTACTGAATGGTGAATATAAAAAAAACTTCGTAGGGGTAATATGGTAACTTCATCCATGGTAAACTCTGAACCCTAAGAAAAAGCTTGAGACACAGAGAGAGAGAGAGAGTTGAGATAGATTCAGAAACATAGGAGATATGGAAGAAGGTGCTGGGAGAAAGTTGTTTGGGTTGTCGATGAAGATTCATAAAACCAAAAAGAAAAGGAAGAAAAATTTACAGATCTTGATATTTGGTACGGGAGGAATCGGAAAAGTTAATTGCATTTTTTCTTCCCAATATTTGAATTCACCTGCTTGGTGTCTTCTTCTTTTGAATCAAGGCGGTATAATATGATAATCGGCTTTTATTAAAGCAGTTTCGTGATGAAGACTCTAGCCTGTCTTGCATTACTGAGGTAACATAGATTTTCAATTGTTTTCTTATTACTTTGAATTTTTATTTTTATGTTAATATCATCATTTTATGTTTAGTAAAGTCATTCCCACAGACTATAGGCTGACCACCATGAAATTTATTTGTGGATTTGATTAATTGTTTTGGGTATAAATAACTTTGAAGAGAATTTTTCAGCTTTTAAACCCTTTTGTTGATGTTCTGTCTAGCCCTTTTAGATTTAAAGTATGTTAGAAGAAATGAGTATTAGTTCTTATGGTGTGCAGTTGATGAGCAAGGGCTATAGGGAAGTTGCAAGGCGCCTGATGGTTGATTCTGAGTTAATTTTTAATGGTAAGTAGTTCTGAGTGGTTCTGACTCCTGAGTATTGATTTTTAATGCATGTTTCTAACTGTTTGATTCTGAGTCAATTTTTACATTTCGTTATTTGGTTTTCGTTAATTTAAATTACTAATGAAGTACACCCAACAAATGAAGTGGAACTTTTAGTTTTGTTAGTGACTGTCATCTCTTACCATCATTTGTTTTGGAAATTGGAAATATAGTTTTGCATATTGTTGTGAATTTCAATTACTAATTGTTTGATTTATAGCTTTTGGAACTGCATGACAAGAATCAGTACTACATATTCCAGTTACTATTTTGGTGGACACATTGCTAATGCTACTCTTACATTCCGGTTACTATTTTAGCGTGTAGAAACATCTCTTCTCAATAGTCATGTTTCTACAGTTAGCAGTGGGTTTTTTATGGTTAAAAAGATAGGAAGCTCAACTAATATTTTTACTACTGTTTGTTACTAGTAGATGAGCAAGTTCGGCGCATGACTATTTGAGTTACTGTATGCACATATTTGCTTAATTTTAGATTGAATGTAGATATGTATTACTATTTAGGTGCCATGTAGAATGTTTGGTAGTATATGTCCACTCAATTTGCTAGTATTGAAGTTTGTTTAGATCCCCGACCTCTTAAAAAGATGTAAGATTAGGTTTTATTGTATTGATCTGGTGGTCGGTAAGCTTTCTTATATGAGTGATGCTGTTATCTTGTAGAGAAAGCATTACTTCTTTGATGCCAGTGGGGTGTTGCTAAAACAATCTTAACGGTTCAAGTGTGAAGACCATTGGGATAAGCAAGCTTGGGAGGATAACCAAACATCAGGTGAACATACTCAGCAGAACCTGCAATTTTATCCTTCTTGCAATTAACCATGGAATTATTAAATGGCACGTTTGTTGTTTTATCTATTTCAGGATTTGTTCGTACTATGAATGTTATGAAAAAGCTACCTTGCGTATTGCCTGTGGAATATTTAGGAACAAAATAGCTAAATGGAAAAGCTGTACACCCCACGATACAAACGTCTTGCAGATAAACCCAACGCGTTAACTGACAGGGCGTGGAAGGATCTAGTGAAATTTTAAACTACTGAAAAGCATCAGGTAAAAAAATTCAGAGCTTTGTCATGTTCACCCAGTAATTTTCTTCTTTACATTCATGTCTAATTAATTCTGACTTGTATATTTTTAAGGTACTTTCTGATTGCAAGAGTAGAAGCCACCAGGAAATCTGAGCTCACAGTGGGTAGGAAAAATATCCCTTGATGCAAAGCTGAAATGGTAAGTACATGCATATGTTGGTCTTTTAGTTGCTTCTCATTCCTTGATACTAATTTAATCAGTACTCTTTATAAGACTTTGAGCTAGTTATGGTGAATTTTTCAAATGTGCACTGTGAGGTTTGGTGAGTTTATAAATGAAGGAAATAATTTTTTTTTAGTTATGAGGTATTTTGTTTATTATAATCTAGGGTAAGAAACAGAGAACAACTTAGTGGACTGTATAGGTATGCATTGTTTGATGAACATAGAAGTTGAAAAAGAGAAACTCAGCTGCTTTGTTGTAAACTCAACTGATTTACTTTGTTAATTCAGCTTTAAACAGCTATTTTCTTCGAGTGTAAAGGAGAAGAAATTCCTTGAGCATGGTATTCAACTAGAGGCTTGTGTAGGCAATGATGGCCCTACCATGCATCAACCAATGGGATGTTGAACTTAGGGAGAAAAATAGCCAATGTTTTTGTGAGTATTTTGTTGTTGTTGCTAGAGGATTTCCTAGTATGTCATCAATTCAAAAGTCATAATAATGTTACTTGTTTGTCGAACATTTTGTCATTTGATGGATTCATTAAGGTTATTTTGTACTCTCTTGTACCCTCTACAGCTCAATTTCATACGTAATTTAGGTTGTCAATTTGATTGATCATCTATGTTACTCTGTGACACATGTTTTTGTTTGTTTATTTTGTGTTCCTAAGTTCTCAATATCGAACAAAAGCCAGTAGAGAGTTGGGAGCCGCTGTATCTGAAATTAAATGAATTAAGACCATTGGGCGTGTCGGGGGTGACCCAGTGCCTTAGCGTGTTCCATGTTATTACTTATTAGTCACCTCATTGAACAATAGCCTAGTTAACCACGATAAAAGCATGTAATTGTTAAGTTGGAAATATGTTTGGCTGAAACTATGTAAATACCTAGTTTATCACTTCTATTTGCTCAGGTTTGACTAGGTTTCATGTAGATGGTCTGAGGAGTTTTTCGGCTCTGTATGAAAAGCAGAAGCCTTACATGGAAGCTGCAAGAGTAGCCTTGTACAGTTATATTTGATACTGACAGGATCCCTTCATGATAATGGTGGGATTGGAAACTGTTGAATCAGTGACCAGTATTTGTAGTTAAATTAGTGAAAATATTTGCTACAGTCCACACATTTGAAAATCAGTACACTCTCTTTAAGTTTTGTGGAAAGGCGAAAAGCCATACATCAATATTTTTGTGATTTCTTATGTTTCAGGGAGATGCTGACAGTGCAGCTGATCGGGGGAATGTCATTGGCGATTTTGAGTGCATTGACGAATACACCTGTAATGGTTGATTTGACACAGGTGGAGGGACACCAGAAGCACATCTGTAATGACTGTTTCTTTCAGGGGCGGATGATTCCCCAAACAGTTCATCATCGAAATTCAGTACTCTTTAATATAGAAGGAAACTCTTTCCTTGCAGCATTGCAGTGATTACAAAATGCTTGTTTGCCAAGTGATCTTAAAATTTTAGTTTATGTTGCGAAACAACTGAACAAGAAAGTGCTAATGAGCTAAACTGACAATGGGTTATTTTCAATCCAGTTTGTCAAATTTATGTACAGCATGCAAGGCAGAAATAAGAAGGTTCAAAAATTTGTTTAATTTGAGCTTGGGTATTAGAATGTAAAATTTTTGCTAACTTATTCAAGGCATTTACCAGTTTATGATTTCTCAAAATAATTCAATTTTGAACTCCAGAACCTCTAGTTCTACATCACATTTCATATCCACCATATCAAATAGTGAGTCATGACTGTATATATCCTGCCCTTATCCACTAAGTAGATAGTAAATATAAAACCACAGTAAGCTTTGAAGCCCTAACCCTAGGTATAAAAGGGAAATGTTTGAGACAGAGTTGATGATTCCCTTCAGGAGTCCAAAGATGCAGCTTAAGATAGATCTAAAATCTGAGGTCAAACATGCTCTCTTTAATTTCTTCTGGAAGATGTTTGGGTTGTTATTCAGAAGACCAAAACGAAAAAGAAGAAAAACAAAATGGTTTATGTACTGATCTGAATTATTGGTATGAGTGGAATCGGAAAAGTTAACATCCTTAACCCTTATCAGATGATTAGATTCTCTAAGGATGTTAATGTTAGGTCTCAACCATACAGGTAACTCTATTGCCTTGTATGTACGATCAGTGTTAAATTTTTGTAGTAATTGCTTTTTGAGTTGTTAATGTGATTCCTTTTTGCAATTGTTTGAACTCAGGTTACTACCTAAGCTGTGCAGGCGGATAAAGGAAAACAAGGAGCATTGCAACTTGGAGCAGACACGCACAAGGCATCTCTGGATGGTATTAAGGATGGCTGCAGATCTATAATAGCATTAGCTAACGGCTACTTCAGTTCAGTTGATGCTAACAATGGCATATATCCTGTTGCCAATTTCAGAGGGTGAGACATTGTATTGATTGCTAGATATACATATGTTTTGGGTTTGTGCATTGATGTGGACTCTGGAATGCTGCCTTACAGGCATCAATAATGCTGTTGAACTGAATTTAAGGGATGTGCTTTATGTAAAATGTTACCTGCATCTATCAAACTTAAGAAATGATTTTGCTACTGTCTGGTTACGAATAGATGGGCAAGTGGACTATATGCACATATTTGCTTAGTTTTAGATTTAATGACAGGAATTGCCTCATTGGTACTTACTATTTAGTTGCCATGTAGAATGTGTGGTAATACATGTCCACTCAATTCCTGCAAGTATTTACTAAGCACTAAGCAGAGTGCAATTTTATTCTTCTTTCGGTTATTGGCAAGTGATGTGATTAGCCGTAGAAATTATTGGATAAGTGATAATGGAGTAACCATTTCTTCAAATTAAGTTTGCTTGTTTTGTGCGACTTATCCATTGAATGACAAGTTTATTGTTTTATCTATATTTCAGGATTTCTCCGCAATAGATGAACGTTAAAAAAAGGGTACCTTGCATACTGCCCTGTGGAATATTTAGGAACAAGAAAAGTAATTGGGAATCACATCAATATACACCCCACATACAAATTCAAAACTTGTTGCAAGTAAACCTGACGCGTTAGCTGACATGGAGAGGAAGGATCTTTTTTAAATTTGGGATACTGAAGAGCATCAGGTAAAAAACTTCAGAATTCTGTCATGTTCGCCCCAGTAATTTTCTCCGTTACATCCATGTCTAATTATTTCTGACTTGTGTGTTTAGAAGGTACTTTTCGATCGCATTATCAAGAGCAGAAGGGTTGGAAAAACTTACCTCGATGCAGAGCTAAAACGGTACGTACATACATATGCTGGTCTTTACAGGCACTTTTTGTTCCTGAAACTTGTAAGCTATTTGAGCCTCGAGGTTTATTATTTGGTCTCTTGGATTTGACTGTTCATGGTTGATATATTTCTCGTATTTTTGTGTGTAAAACATTAGAAAACTTTTTAAGATTGGGAACACAGTATGCTAGTAGACTTTGGATGTGCTGCACCATGTTTTACGGCTGCAAAAGTATTATGCAAGTTTCATTCTTTGACATTTACTTATATATAGTACTGCCTACTGAATCTAAATGCCAAGTGTTAACCATTCAAACTAAAAACATAATTCATATACTACAGGCAGACTGCAATCTGATCTGTTCTTCTCTTCCTATATGCAGACAAATGAACCAAATTAGGATGCTTTGAGCTATTGCAGAGGACTGAAAATGTGAAGTGCATTTGTAGTTATCATCCACGAAAGTGTTGAAGGGAGCTGTGGTAATCATCAAAAATAGAGTAAACTTTAGTAAAGATTAGAAGTTCGTAAGGAACATTTGATTCTATTGTGGGTCGCAACTAGTTCAGTTGTAGATGGCACAAGAATTCACTGTCATGTTTGAAATACTAGCAAATCGAACACCTGGGAACAATTGCCAAGTTACATTGTTCTCCATGGATCCTAACAGAACAGTAAAAACAACTCTTTGAATTGTAAATATGTTCAATTTCTTGGCATATAAAAGTTGCTTTCAAGTGTATTTGATGTAATTAGTATTATCAATCCAATTCGATTATCTTCTTTCGTTTCCGTTGATAATAGAGAAATTAAGAGTTAGGATGCAAGCATTTCAGTGTGTTTATTTCTTATACGTAACACAAGTAACAGACTAGTGAAACACACCAATTACGAAAGATAGCACAAATCAGCGACAAGGTTAGGGCTGTCAAATCTTAATTCAGCAACCCAAGTTGCAGAACCTTTCATGCTTGAAGGTTTCAGCAACCCAAGTTGCAGAACCTTTCATGCTTGAAGGTTGGGATCGGTAACGAATGGTCTGGCCTATTTAAAAACTTTTATGCAGTATCCTTCTAAAATTGCTATAGCATGGTCCAGGCATCTAGTCTCTTAAAGATCCTTGAATTTTGACCAGTAACCTTCTGAAATTGCTACTTATCGTTTCCGCATTACTTACCGTTATCGCAGGGTAAAATTTCAACTCTTAAAACGGTTAGATTGTAGGCCTGCAAATGAGAAACTAGAAGTGTCTGACTGAAAAGTGCAAATAAGAAAAATGCAATATATTTTTCTTCCATTATAATAAAAATGTAGCAAAATAAAATTCTATACTCGAGGGATAGCAGCAGAATGTGCATAGGACCTAAAAAATAAAAGCAGCAGAATGTCAACCAGCGGCATAAAAAGCACAAGTAATCACACTGGCCAAGGGAACTATCAAAAAACAAAAAGGATTTGCAACTCTGAGAAACAGCCATCAGCAGCAGTTCATCTGATTCTACCAGAAGATGAATCGAAGTTAAGCAAGGTATCTAAAGGTATTGGGATTTTCTTTGTCTCTCTCCAGATAATCACGGGTAATCAAATCTTCAATCCTCTTCTTTATGATCTTAAAATCCGGCTTGAACATTTTGTTTAGCTGATCAACACATTCTGACAAGAGTTGATGATAAGGCAGGACTTTACGACTCTTCATAATCCTAACAATCGAAGCATCAATGGCATATCGTCTGTCCTTGTCAACATCTTCAATCACTTTCTTCTTTTCATCCACAGGGGGCAAAGGGACCTTGATCCTCCTCATTTTATCAGTAAATTCCGCATTAAACATAAAACTGTCCTTCTGAGAGATTGTCTTCGTGTTAGGTTCCTTTGCAAGGATCTTGTATTTTGCACAGGAAAGGGAATGAAGCAGCCTGACAACATCATCATCCGACAAATTCAGTTGTGACAAGATTTCTGAGTAAGTTAACTTATCTGACGAATTGAATAACAGCAACAGAGAAGCCTGATAAGTTGTCACAACAAGCTCAATAGGTTTCTTCTGAAATTTCCCAACAACGTTGCAAGTTCCCAGTGAGTATTGCCATGTAAGTTTCCTGTGTTTAGTCTTTGTCTGATAGAACTCCTTAAAAACTTCCACACACTTAGCCATCTCCGCAGGCAAGTTTAAATCTAATGATTTGTATGATGGCCAGAATCCTGTGGTAAGGACAGTAACTGTCAAGTCAATCCCAGGATGAGCATGAGCATTACTTTTCTGGAACTTTTCAAATTCGGATTGGTTATCTTTTGCTAGCTGCAAATCCGTCACCATGCCCTCCATTTTCGAGGTAAACTGACCGCCACATTGCTGCTTCAGTTTCGACAAGATACTCCTTTCATGATCATCATTAGCGCTCGTTCCAAACAGAAGACGACGAGCAAGCTTTTTCCTGTAGAACTCGGCAAAAAGATCTTTGTCGCTAATGTAAGCAAGTAGTTTTACAACCTTGTCAAGTGTATCCTCAATGACATCATCATCATCCAGTTTTTCACTACCACCCTTCTTAAGGATATTATCACTGAAATTAGACAAGAGCTCTGCACTTGAGCTGCCAGCAATAGCCTTGTTGCAAAATACTTCAAATGCCTCTTTGAGTGCCTTGTGGAAAAGAGTGTGGCCAGCAAAGCAGGTTGTCACATAGAGCATGTATTTTTCATGAAGGTCGATTACTTTCCTGATAAACATGTGCTCTTGCGAGCCCGACGATACATTTCGATTCTCCTTTCTGCTATTTGCTGCTTCTTCTGCCTGATTGACCACGGCTATACCCTCAGAAGTAACATGCTGTTTAAACATCAGGGAAACAGGGTCCAGGCCTTTAGGGATTTTAGAAAAGAGATTATACATCCTTGTAAGATCCTCAGTCTTGTCCTCTCTTAGCAGTGCATAACACCCAGAGTGCTCCTTTTCAAGAAGTTGTTGCGAAACCTTACTCAGCAGTTGCTCTTGTACTTGCTCAATCAACTTCTCCTCGGTGCTAGAGTGCAAATAATGACTAACCCTATCCTTTTCTCTCTTCAAACATTCTTCAGCCTTGATCATGTATTCTGGACAAGAATCTTCTTGAATCCAGTTAGAAGCCTTCCGGGTATAATAACCGGCTGTATCAGATAGCAACTCTGCTTCAAAGTCATTGACATAACATTCCATATTTCCATTCATCCCAATATCGACAAATATAGCCAGAACATTCTTGAGCAAAGCTCGGTCAATTTGCACTCCTTCACGCTCTTGATTAATCAAAGAGATAACAGCTTCTCTAGCACGAACTTTCATCTCCTCGTACACCAGTTCACGGAAGCAAAGAATTCCAACGTCATTAAGTGGTGGAAGTGTTCTTCGAGCAATGAAGTAACGATCCAAGTAAAAGAAAAACCGTGAAAGCCACCTGACCATAATCTTATGATTTATCCACCTCATCTCGAGTTCTCTCAGCAAAAACTCGTCATGCTTTTCTCTCAGAGATGGCAACACCGTTTCCTTTATGTAGTTCTCCAATGCTTCTCTGTATTTTGCATAAAGCTGCTCAGAATAGTCATGAGGAGGTTTCTGTGTACACATATTGTAACATGTTGTGTACAGCATCATGTAACTCTCTGAGTTGAATTGTGGTTCCGGATGACCTTCCAAAATCTTAATAAGCTTTGTAGTCCCAGTCTGCATAAGTCCCCATCCATGGTCCAGCGTAATCACTGGACGTCGATCCATCTTTTACCCTAAACAGCCCAAGATCTTCACAGAGAAAACAAAAAACTATGCAGGATTTAAATAAGAACACACTGCAGCAAACTAACTTCTTATTGAAAACTAGAGAATGGACGAGTGATTCTTCGCACACCTCTTGCAATTCAGACTTGGATATAATAATAACCAAAGGGTTATCACCTATTTATAGGCCTAGGAATAATCTAGAATCCGCCTAGAAATAGAAGTCCTAAATAGAGACTAATTCCTAACATAGCATAGAAATCAGATTCCTAAAATACTTGAGGAGGTGCAATCTGATTTAGGAAATCAGGTTATTGGTCTTTTCTAGAACAAGGTGTTTCCTTGGTCTTTTCTAGAACAAGGTGTTTCCTAAATCGAGCCAATATGTAACAAGCAATGATTTCTATGTGAATTCAGTTTTAAACAGCTATCTCAGTGTAAGGGAGTTGAAATTACTCGAGCATGGTATGCTACTAGAGGCTTGTGCTGGCAATGATGGGCCTCTACCATGCATCAACCAATGGGATGTTGAAGGGAGAACAGTAGCTTTTTTCTGAGAGTGTTTTCTTGTTGTTGCTAAGAAAGTCCGTGGACAGGATTTTCTAGTATGTCATAGCCTAGTTAACCATGATAAAAGCATGCAATTGTTATAATTGAAAATATGTTTGGCTGAAGCTATGCAAATACCCAGTTTATCACTTATATTTTTGCTCAGGTTTCAACTCATGAAGAATTAGACCAGTTTGAATAAGCACTAGATTTTCAAATGTGAGTTGGAACAGCTATATACATCCACATTATTTTTTTCAATTTCTTATGTTTCAGGGAGATGCTGATAGTGCAGATGATCGGGGGGACATGTCTTGGTGATTTTGAGACTGCATAAAAATTGCAATAACATGGGAGACTGGATAACAGAAGCACAGCTGTAAATGTAATGATTGATTTGGCATAGGTGGAGGGCTACACGATACCAGAGGCACATCTGCAATGACTGTTTCTATCAGGGGCGAATGATCCCCTAACAAGTCATCATGGAAATTCTGGGCTCTTTAATATAGAAGGAAAAGCTTTCGGTGCAGCACTGCAGAGGTTACAAAATGCAACACACTTTTTGTTTGCCAAGTGATCTTAAAATTTTAGTTTTATGTTGCGAAACAATTGAACAAGAAAAGGCTACCAAAAATGGTTGTCTCGCCAATGTACAAAATCAACTAGTGGTATATTTGCTTCTGGCTTTGTTAGACAGTTTTTGTGACTGCAATGGAAATACAGATTTACAGTTGCCTATGAGCTGAACTGGCAAGGGGTTATTTTCAATTCAGTTTGTCAAGTTTATGTACAGCATACAAGGAGGGAAAAAAAAGGTTCAAATTTTGTTTAATTTTAGCTTGGGTCTCAGAATTTGAATTTTCGCCGACTTATTTATGCAAGGGCAATGCCATTGGAGGAAAAAAAAAAGTGTTCATTTTTGGTAGGCATGTAGAACTTGGTAAGTGGAACATATTCCCAAAATATTAGCTTGAAATCCGTTGCTGTTTGGTTTTTATTCGCAAAAATGATGCCCAACGTGTGAGATAGTGTCATGATAAAAGTGGGAGGGGATCTTCCTCTTATTTATTTTCCCATATATACACAATTTAGGTACCCCTAGAAATTTTGGTTTGGTATATTATATTCTATTCTTTCAATATGGTATAATTTAAGGTTAAACATAAATCCGTTGTAGTCTAGGTGGTTAGGATACTCGGCTCTCACCCGAGAGACCCGGGTTCAAGTCCCTGCAACGGAACATTTTTTATCCCAGAAGATTTTTTTTTCCAACTTAACTTTGGTCATCAGTATCTATCACACCCCACAGTCACAGGCCACAATCATATCCCCAATGTCAAACAATTGAATTCATCTTCAAACTCCAATCCCTTATTCTTCCGATTTCCTTTATCTTTAGTGGGAATTATATAATTACCCCTACTCTTGACTGACCTTCACAAATAACCTTGATACCTATAAGGCCTATTCCTATGTACATGCAAAAACATGATATTTGGCATATATGCACCCACTATGGGTATGCCAAACTGCCAAACTCATATACCAATATGTTTTTCTTGGAATATAGGCATACACGACAGAGTTTTCAGTAATCGATAGAGTCTCGGTCGCTCGATGGTCAACACATCGCTCGATGGTCTTGAAATCGCCAGCGTTAGTCAAGCTAACGCTCGATAGTAAGATCAACGCTTATCAGTCCCGTATCCAACGGCTACAATTTCCCCCTCTATAAATACCTAATTTCAAACTCATATCAACTCACACCAGAAATTCTAAATCTCTCTAGAATTTCTTAATCTCTCAATCTTTTTCAAATCTAAAACTATCACACCTCCTCTATAAGAATATATTTTCTTGTAAAATGGATTCACAAGCACAAACTCAAGGCAAAGGTAAGAAGAACCGAGTCCGTGGCGCAAAATACAGCATGATAGAAGATGAATGTATTTGTCGTAATTATGTTTTTTTACCCAAGATTGTATCGGTGGTGCACAACAAAGCATGGTAACACCATGTGGGATAATATATTTCAAAAATATGAAGAACAAACCATGAACATCAATGGTCGTGATGCAAAAAGGATTGTCGAGAACACTTCACTTTGTAATCAATCCAGAAGTAGCCGCTTATGTTGCATTGATAATGCAAGCCAAGAGAAAAGGCAAGGACAGTGGTCAGACTGATGTTGATTTTGAAAGAGAGGTTCGTACAGATTGGCAACGAAAACATGGTAAACAGTTCGATTTCGAAAGTTTTTATCATATTTTGATGGGTTTGAACAAATATAATCCAGATTACTTAGCAAATAATCAAATAGTACCTAAAAAGTCACCATATAATTCTTCTCCCTCAACACCAAATTCTTAACCATTTTCACTAGGTCCATCAAATTCTTCACCAGATACTCCTACAAGCTCAAATTCCAACGTAGTTTTCAATAATTATGTTGATGGTAATAATAAGGGAAAACTTCCAGGGAGGAACCAGGCAAAACTGGCTAGAAAACATGGTAAACAGTTCGCTTTCGAAAGTTGTTATCATATTTTGAAGGGTTTGAACAAATATAATCCAGATTACTTAGCAAATAATCAAATAGTACCTGAAAAGTCACCATATAATTCTTCTCCCTCAACACCAAATTCTTCACCATTTTCACAAGGTCCATCAAATTCTTCACCAGATACCCCTACAAGCTCAAATTCCAACGTAGTTTTCAATAATTATGTTGATGGTAATAATAAGGGATAACTATTACGGATAACCTAGCAATTCTCCAAAAAAAAATCATGGAAAAAATTGTCTCCATGTATAAAGCCCAAAAAAAATGACCGAGTTTAAAATTGAGATAATCCTTCTTTTACTTATTATGGAGACCAGTACGTAACACGGGTGAAGTTCTAGTTATTTCATATATTCTAGTTTGTGCTTTAATGACTCAACTAAGGCTGGGTTTGGTAATGCTTTTATTTTTTCAAAAGCACTTTCAAAACCAATATATGTCAATAATTTTGAAATTGGTGTTTGGTAAAAAAAAATCGAAGTGCTTTTTACCCAAAGCACTTCCCAAATTCCTCAATTTTTAAAAGCTTGGGAGGAGCTTTTAAAAGTTACAAAAGCATAAGCTTTGGTCCCACCAAAATTTAATTCTTGAATTATCCTTTTTGTCCCTATTTTATTTTGTAAATGACAAAAATTATCCTTAAATATATGTACAATAATTTTTTTATTTCTTATATTTTATTCTTTAAATATTATTATATTTTATTTTCAAACTATTTTATGATACAATTTCATTTAATTTGTCAAAAATAAAAACAAATATTAAATAATTACTTAACTTTAGTTTGATTTTTTGTTTGAAAATGTAAAATATTTTTTTTTTAACAATCATAATAATAGTAACAATTAGTAAATTTAATATTTTATATATTCATATTAATTGTAAATTTTTTTTTAATTATTTTCAAACCCAATAAAATTGAATAAAACTATTTTCATAGATATGTCTATTTTTGTCATTTGCCACAACAACAATGGTTGAATCTGATATTTTACCAAACTCACTTTGACTGCTTTTTTAATCAGCTTTAACTTCAATTAATATTTTACCAAACGTCCTAACTGCTTTTTTCTCACAGTACAACACAACAACGCACAACAGAAAAGTGCTTTTATAAAAGCCGCAACAATACCAAACTAAGCCTAAGACATCCTAATCAGATACAGTTGACTGGAGTTTGACTTATCACTTTTGACTCAATCTTTTTTATAAAAAACCGTTGAATCCAGTCACATGCTCGTTGATTCAGGTATAATTTTGTGTGTGAATCAAATACCTCAGAGTTAGATACACAATTCCCGATTTATATCTTAAATCAGATTTATATGTAGTGTCAGATCCAAATAAACAAGATTTACAATGTGTTCATGGAATTCGTACACGCCGTCGAAAGACAAAAAGCCAAGAGCCTAAAGGGACAACGAGTTGCTAGATACATATTTGCACACATCATTTTTATTTTATTTTCTTGTAACTAGCTTTACTTATGTGAAAAATCTAATTTATAAGGTCGTACTCATCCTTCTAAGATATTCTTTTTACTTTAATTAAACCCTAAAATCATAGCATTTTCCTTAACTTTTGAAGCCTTTTCTTTGAAAAGAAGAAGAACCGAAGAAGAGTAGATTAGGTATTTATAGAGGGGGAAATTGTAGCCGATTTATAAGAACTTAACTCAAACAAACTCTCTTCAATTGATGTAGTACGTCTCATGGCTCAACAAACCTATTTATAAGAATAACAAACTTGACTCTCAAGCAATAAACACTTTCCTAACTTAATCAAACTCTAACAAGAAACTTCTAGACAATTCTTCACGTAAACAAACTCTTAAAACCAGTAATACTTGCAATCCAAGCAAACTTCTAAATATCGTACCATGGATCAACAACTATTGTTGATCCATTCACTTCATGTCAACCATACCAGTTGACCTGACCATATTGGATCAACTCTCATAGTTGATCCATACTGCTTTCTTCATACTGGATCAACAACCAATGTTGATCCCTTCTATTGTCTTCATAGTATCTTGGTTTATTCTTCAACATCCTCCCTTAAACCAAGATACTCTTTGCTAATCATACCAAGCTTTCCACGCAAGTAAATGAAAGTGTTAGACTTCAAGGACTTGGTGAAAATGTCTGCAACCTGTTCTTTACTTTCAACAAACTCCACAGCAACCTCCTTGTTACTGACTAGCTCTCTAATGTAATGATACTTAATATCAATGTGTTTGCTTCTCCCATGAAACACAGGGTTCTTAGTTAGTGATATTGTCGACTTATTATCACAAACTATTGTTGTTGGTGTCTTCTGTTCTTGAAACAAAGACTTCAGCATCATTCTTAACCATACAGCTTGTGTAGCACAATTGCTAGCAGATCTATACTCATCTTGTTGTAGATAATGCAACACCTTGTTGCTTCTTAGATGACCAAGAGAAGAATCCAGTTCCCAACTGAAATCCATAACCTGATGTACTCTTTCTTCCTTCTGTATCTCCAGCCCAATCACTATCAGTGAAGCCAACCAGCTTTGGATCTTCTGAGATAGTATAAAGTATTCCCATGCTTGTTGTTCCTTTTACATACTTCAGTATACGTTTTGCAGCTTGTAAATGTGATTTTCTAGGAGCTTCCATGAACCTACTAACCAAACCAACTGCATACATGATGTCAGGTCTTGTAGCATGTCAAATATCTTAAACATCCAACAAGACCTTTAAAATCTGTTGAATTCACAAGCTCTCCTGATCCATCTTTTGTCAACTTCAATCTTTCTTCTACTGGTGTTAAAAGTGGATTACAATTATCCATCTTGAAATGCTTCAAAATTTCTTCATCATACCTTTGTTGATTAATAAAAATTCCTCTTTCAGTCTGTTGTACTTCAATGCCAAGAAAATATGACATAAAACCAAGATCTGTCATCTCAAACTCCTTCACCATATCCTCACTGAATTCATTGATCATCTCAGTACTATTTCCAGTAAATATGAGATCATCCACATATAAACACACTATGATATGATTGCCAAGACAATCATCTTTCAAATGCAAAGTACGTTCATGTGGACATCTTGTAAAACAGACTTTCTTGAGAAAATAAGAATCTATTCTTGTATACCAAGCTCTTGGTGATTGTTTCAAACCATACAAAGCTTTGTTTAGCTTGTATACTTCATTCTCCTTCCCATCCATAATGTAGCCAGCTAGTTGCTCTACATAAACTTCTTCTTCCAAAACTCCATTCAAGAATGCTGACTTCACATCCATCTGAAAAATCTTCCAATGCTTTTGTGCAGCTAAATCAATTATCATTCTTACTATGTCAAGTCTTGCAACTGGTGCAAAGACTTTTAAGTAATCTACTCCTCTTCTTTGTATATATCCCTTAGCAACTAACCTTGCTTTCTTTCTCTCTATTTCTCCATTTGCCTTATATTTTGTTTTATAAACCCACTTAACACCAATGGCTTTCTTTCCTGGTGGAAGTTTTGTTACTTCCCAAGTGTCATTCTTCTCAATTGACTTCAGTTATTCATTCATGGCTTGAATCCAACCTTGTTCTTTAGAAGCTTCTTCATAAGCTACAGGATCACAATCTCCAAACAATGCAAAGTTTACCACATCATCATCATCTTCATCATCTCTTGTTAAAACATAATCTTTCAACCTAGGAGGTATAACATATTTTCTTCTTGGTCTTGTAGTTTCTTGTTGTTGTACTACTTCTGTTCTTGCTTATTCATGTTGTTCTTCCACATTGTCTTGAGCTTGCACTTCTTCCTCAACTACAATTGGAACTGTTCTGACAGTAGCAGGTGGATCAACATTCCTAGTTGATCCAAAATTTGGATCAATATTGATTATTGATCCATTACTCCAATTCCATTGTGAATCTTCATCAAATATCACATCTCTACTTATAACTATCTTTCTGGTTTCTGGGTTATATAACTTGTATCCTTTAGTCACTGAACTATAACCAACAAGAATACATCTTTCACTCTTATCATCCAGCTTCTTTCTCAATTCTTTTGGCACATGTGCATATGCAATGCACCCAAAAATTCTCAGATGTCTTACACTTGGTCTTACTCCTCTCCACGCTTCTTCTGGTATCTTGTTGTTCAAACTATTTGTAGGACATTTGTTGAGTAAATACACAGCTGTGTCAACTGCATAACCCCAAAAACGTTTTGGTAAATCTTTTGTTCTTCTTATTGTTCTTGCCATCTCCATTATGGTTTTATTCTTCCTCTTTGCAACTCCATTATGTTGTGGTGTATATCTTGCTGTTAGCTGATGTTGAATGCCATGCTCTTCCATAAACTTATCAACAACAGTGTACTCAGTACCTCTATCAGTTCTCAAATTTTTGATACTCTTACCAATTTGTTTCCCAGCATAAGCTTTGAAACTTCTAAAAGCATGAAAAGCATCACTCTTTTATTTAAGCAAATATACCCATGCTTTCCTACTAAAATCATCAATGAAAGTTATAAAATAATTATTACCTCTATGTGAAGTGACTTCAATAGGACCACACAGATCACTATGGACAATCTCCAATTGTTGATCAGCTCT
The DNA here is from genome assembly GCA_023531295.1 of Papaver armeniacum. Classification (NCBI taxonomy): domain Eukaryota; kingdom Viridiplantae; phylum Streptophyta; class Magnoliopsida; order Ranunculales; family Papaveraceae; genus Papaver; species Papaver armeniacum. The sequence continues at coordinate 454,405 of JAJJWW010009274.1, forward strand.
TCTGGCTTTGTTGACTGGGAATGGATCTCTGTGCTGCTTGCCAAAGATGTAATTTTCACATCTTGATTCTGGAAGTTCAATGAAAGGTAATCCTGACACCATCTCTTTCTTTGTTAAAGTTTGCAAACTGTCAAAGTTTACATGTCCCATCCTCTTATGCCATAACCAAGAATCATTATTTAGTATGAAGGTTATATATGAAATAACTAGAACTTCACCCATGTTACGGCACGATCTCCATAATAAGTAAAAGAAGGATTATCTCAATTTTAAACTCGGTCATTTTTTTGGGCTTTATACATGGAGACAATTTTTTCCATGATTTTTTTTGGAGAATTGCTAGGTTATCCGTAATAGTTATCCCTTATTATTACCATCAACATAATTATTGAAAAGTACGTTGGAATTTGAGCTTGTAGGGGTATCTGGTGAAGAATTTGATGGACCTTGTGAAAATGGTGAAGAATTTGGTGTTGAGGGAGAAGAATTATATGATGACTTTTCAGGTACTATTTGATTATTTGCTAAGTAATATGGATTATATTTGTTCAAACCCTTCAAAATATGATAACAACTTTCGAAAGCGAACTGTTTACCATTTTTTCTAGCCAGTTTTGCCTGGTTCCTCCCTGGAAGTTTTCTCTTATTATTACCATCAACATAATTATTGAAAAGTACGTTGGAATTTGAGCTTGTAGGGGTATCTGATGAAGAATTTGATGGACCTTGTGAAAATGGTGAAGAATTTAGTGTTGAGGGAGAAGAATTATATGGTGACTTTTCAGGTACTATTTGATTATTTACTAAGTAATCTGGATTATATTTGTTCAAACCCTTCAAAATATGATAACAACTTTCGAAAAGCGAATGTTTACCATGTTTTCATTGCCAATCTGCACGAACCTCTATTTCAAAATCAACATCGGCCTCGACCACCTGTCCTTTCCTTTTCTCTTGGCTTGCATTATCAATGCAACATAAGCGGCTACTTCTAGGTTGATGACAATGAAGTGTTCTGACAATCCTTTTGCATCACGACCATTGATGTTCATGGTTTGTTCTTCATATTTTTGAAATATATTATCCCACATGGTGTTACCATGTTGTTGTGCACCACCGATACAATCTTGGGTAAAAAAAACATAATTACGACAAATACATTCATCTTCTATCATGCTGTATTTTACACCACGAATCTTACCTTTGCCTTGAGTTTGTGCTTGTGAATCCATTTTTCAAGAAAACATATTCTTGTAGAGGAGGTGTGATAGTTTTAGATTTGAAAAAGATTGAGAGATTAAGAAATTCTAGAGAGATTTAGTAAGTGATGCTATAAATTTCTGGCACGAACTTTCAACGCTTATGTGAAGGTTATTTGTAACTGGAATTGTTGAACTATTTCCAATCTTTACTTTGGATCTTACAGACTCATCCAAGCTTTCAAATAAATCTTTTCTGCCACACATATGATTGCTGCAACCTGTATCCAAGTACCACTTATGTTGAGGTTGTTCTTCAGCTGTATGACAAGCTAGTAACATGTTTTCAGCTTTCTGTTCTTCTGCTTCTTCTTCTTGTTGACTTTCAACAAATTTAGCTTTGAAATTTGCTTTGTAGTTATTGGCAACAGTATTTCTTGGTTTTGAACACTCGGAGCAATATGTTCAAAGTCTCCACAGCTTATAACATTGTATTTTTGATTTATCATATGGCTTCCTGTAGTTTCCATTATTTGATCTTCCTCCATTATTGTATCCTCCTTGAGAACCTACAACATTAGATTTTCCTTGATTACTTCTCCAACTAACTTGACTCTGAAGTGCTTCTTCAACTTGTTTTGTGGCAACTTTTCTCCAATAATCTTTGTTGATAAGCTTGTAATGAACCCAACAACTCATTAAGAGTCATGGTTGCAATGGTGTTGCATTCTTCTATAGCAGTAACCTTTGATTCAAACTTATCAGGCAAGCTTCTTAAAATACTCTCTACAACAGTTGAGTCTTCTACTGTATCGCCATTGACCTTCATCTCATTAACAATATTCAGTGTTTGAGAAAAAACTCTGAAATTGTTTCAGTTGTCTCCATCTGTAGCAGTTTATATTTTCTTTTCAAGGTTTGTAATCTAACCTTCTTAACTTTTCTTAACCTGTGTAGTAGCTTATTAAACCATCCCATGCTATTTTCACATCTTTAATGTAGATAACTCTATCCATGAGAGATTCATGAATACCTTGATGAAGAATATAGGTAGCTTTAGAATTCTTCTTACGGTTATCAGTTAACAGAGTTAGCGCAGCTCCTTCAACTACAGTTCCTTCTGCTGGTTCTGCATAACCATCTTTCACGATCTCCCACACCTCTTGGAATATGAAAATATTCTCCATCTGCAACCTCCAGTGTTCAAAGTTTTTACCTTCAAACACAGGTACCTTGATTGAACTTAAACTCGTCATCTTCTTCAACTTAACTTCTCATACCCATAGTCCTAGAATCTGATACCAGTGCTCTGATACCAGATGTAGAAAATATGATATCAAAGACTTAATGAAACGCACAAGAACTTAACTCAAATAAACTCTCTTCAATTGATGTAATACGTCTCATGGCTCAACAACCTATTTATAAGAATAACAAACTTGACTCTCAAGCAATAAACACTTTCCTAACTTAATCAAACTCTAACAAGAAACTTCTAGACAATTCTTCACGAAAGCAAACTCTTAAAACAAGTAATACTTGCAATCCAAGCAAACTTCTAAATACCGTACCATGGATCAACAACTCTTGTTGATCCATTCACTTCATGTCAACCATACCAGTTGACCCGACCATATTGGATCAACTCTCATAGTTGATCCATGCGGCTTTCTTCCTACTGGATCAACAACCAATATTGATCCTTTCTGTTGTCTTCATAGTATCTTGGTTTATTCTTCAACAACTTTCATGTTCAATTTTGTTAAAGAAAGACCTAAATTGGGTGATTTGCTTGGTAAGCTATCTCTTTCTCTTGTTTATGGACGGTGAAGTCTGTTATGCAGCCAGAAAGCCAATTTTACTGGCCCCTTAACTGATATCTGTAGGCATCAGCTCCTTCATAAACATGATTTAAAAATACTGAATTTACCAGCAAAATTTTTGTATAGTGATGTTCATAAACAAAAAATCGCAAAGTACCCAACATGAAGACAATTTAGAATTTTTTTCTTAAGTTCCCAAAACTAAATATGATTTTAGATACGTTTGTCTTGCGAAACCGACCAAAAAATATTTAAATGAATAATCCATGACTACTAAATTTACATGGGGTTAGTCAAATGGGATTTCAAATGACTTTTAGAAAGTTCTCAAATCTATTGTTAGTCCATTGAGACTTTTGGTGAGTCTCCTAATGTCTCTTGTTATTGGTTAGAGACTTTTTTTAAGTCATTTAAATTCTCTAAAACTCCATGTTATTGGATTAGTATTTAATAAGAGTCACTCCAACATCCTTGTTATTCGAATGAGAATTGAAAGTCATTGATTTATTATTTTCAGAGATTTGGAGAGACTTTTTTAGGAAAATAGGCATGGTAGAAATCTCTCCTCAACAAGTGATATTTCTGGAGACTTGAAAACTTGGGGAATATTTGTTTTTGAGAGTAGGACAAAAAAAAATTGGTTTTTTTTTTTTTTTTTTTTTTTTGAGCTAATGAACAAGTAACGGACCATTTGCGGATTAAACTTGTGGCGGGATTCCATAGAAAATAAAATGAATGTTGGATGAGTGATGTAAAAAAGAAAAAAAGAAAACATAGGCATAAAGCAACAACCAGAATCATTTTGACAATGAACATGTATTTTACCAGGTATTCATGGTACTTTTATTTAGATTATAGCGTCCATAATAAAGTAACCGGTAGATGTTTTGAAGTTTTGATTAGATATTATACATTTTTTTTGTCTCTACAAATCACATAAACTCTTTATGAATATCAATTTTTTGCCTCTACAAGTCACAAAGACTCTCTAATATACTCTCAGAGAATCACTAGAGATATCTATATTTTCAGAGAATCTTCGGGAGTCGCTCAAATAAAAAATCTATTAAAGTATATATAAATCTCAATTGACTACCTCCCTGTTAAAGAAACAATGAACCGCATGACTTTCTCTTTAGTTCTTTTTGATAACAAGCATCCGCTCTTCCGTCCTCGGTAACGAACGTGGGCTTGGATGGAAACATATCAATGATACCAGCATCATCATTCTTCAAGAACCTAGGCTTCTCTCTCGGAGGAATCTTACTTCCATTCAAATAGCTAAATCTGTAGCCCATATAAGAATATATGGATTAGTGACTATAGGAAGTAGTATAAACCTCAAACAAAATATATGAAAATAATATTACCCAACTATGACCGGTAAGATCAATATTAAGATCAATATATGTGTAGTTAGTCGGTAATACTAAACAAAAAGAGGTTGATTATAAAAAATGATTGAATAATAACTATGCACATACATTTTTTTTTCTTTTCTTTCGTTGCTTGTCTTGAGAGTTGGCATTAACCAATGCAACTGATTTGGTCTTTTTCCTTTTATTAAGTGAATTACTGATTAATTATTATTATTTAAACACAAACCCTAATTTATATATTACAAAAATAATTAGGGTTTTGGTTCTTACAATCCCGCAAGATTAAAATCATAATAACCCAATATTAAACGATAAAAAAAAAGATAAAAAAATTAATCAGATGAAACCACAAGACTAAGAAGTTTCTTTGAACTTATACCTTTATGTTGACTTGATTCTTCTAAACTATTGTGAGCGTTCCATTCACTAAACCCAAAATCATCCAATAAACTAAGATCAAACTGGTTTTTCAATTTCTCCGAGGACCCATTGCTACAAACCCATCAACACAAGATATCAGAAGAAAAATATGAGTTTTTGATCACAGAGAAGATGAGTATTCTCTTAAGAAACTTTTGGTATTCTTAATCTTAACAATTAACAATATTAAGTCTTTTGATGAGGATGGTTTTGATTTTATTTAATATGACAATGGACCTATTTCTAATATCATATGTTTTGCCAACTGTATTTAAGTTGAAAACGAAACTGATTTTAATCCAACGACATTGGGAGATGATCGGACGAAGGATACCCCGTTTGCTTGTGAGCAACTGCTCCATAAATATTTGTTTATTATATTATTGACATGTGTTTTTTACCAAAATATATTAAAACTAACCGTTACTTTTGGAAGTGGAACTTTAGATGTTTTTATCTTTATGTCGTCCAATGATATTTTTTTTTTACCCAAATGTACTAATTTTCAAACACCATACCAGAAAAAATTAAAAGCCGTGATGTTTAATTTTTTTTATTAAATAGTTGACCCGTGCGACTATTTGATTGCAGACAACAATCATTGGAACGACTACTTTCGACTAAAGTGCTCTTAACTTTTCAACCAATTACTAACTAAAATCTAATCCTATAATGCACAAGGCACCACTGGATTAATTTAAGTAAAGTTGTGAAAGTAAAACCATCACCAACAATCAAAAGCTTGAAACTAGGAAGTTCAACAGTTTTTTGGTCTGGAAGTGCCTGATTACAAACAAAACACAAGAAATTAATAAGAGTTGAAGGAAAATGCAAAGGGAATTGATCTTAAACAAAAATCAAATACGACAACATACCATTAGTGTAAAGAGATGGATACGAGAGATCAGACTTCTTGGTGTAGGAGGAATTTGTAAGTGAGAAGATTTATGGATTCATGGAGGAGTTTGGTATTTATAGAGCTGCTATGTTTTTAAAGCTATTGTCTCAGAAATAGAAGGCTTTATTTTGACGCAAAACAAAATAAAGAAACAGACAACTGGCGGTTTCCTAAGTCGCATCTGATTCAAAATTCTTATTTGTTCCAAGTAATAGGTGGAAAATTTGCCCATTCAATAGCTATTAAAGTAAAATCAAATGCTTTGCATCAACATTTACTACCCCACCGTCACCAAGGTTACTAACTAAACTACCTGCGTATGTTCAACTTTTGTGACAATACCTATTTTTTCTTTGAACAACTTTGCAAGACTGGGCTTTTGGATCAGGGAACATTGAGTATTTGATGGTACAGTGCTCTCACTGCTGGACGAGCTGTGAGTGTGGCCTCTGGGTAAAATCAAATGAAAAAAGGTCTCAGAAAAGATAGATGGGAAAAGAAAGATTAAAAATCACAAATGAAAAGAAAGATGGGAAAAGAAAGATTGTCAGTATGAGGGAATCTAGAAACTAATATGAGATTAAACTCTATAACTGAATTGGTAAACTCAAATGAAAAAAAGGTCTCAGAAAAGATTTATATAATAGGTAAACTTACCTATTTAGGTTTGCGAACAAAATTGACTTATTGACTTTAGTTTTTGAGAAAATTTCGATTGTTTGCATATAAATAGTTTTTTTGTATATAAAGTTTCATGTTCGTATATGAATACATTTACTATTCTCAGTGCTATAAATCTAATTGTCAAAATGTGTCTCACGCGTGAAAAATACAATGTGTCATTGTACAAACACCACGGGAAAAATAGTAACCTATAACTGTAACTTCACAACTCATTATATTCAAGGTTGTGAAAGGTGGTATGTTTGACAACTTTTGTCAAACAAAAGTTGTCAGTATAAAACGTCCAACTCTTAGGACCAAAGAGTCGTGACGAGAATAAAAATCACAATGTTTTTGTGAAAGAAGTAGTGTCCACCTTTAGACTTTAACAACTCAGCTCGTTAAGGTAGTGAATAATTGTACGAAAACACTTATAAGGGTTGTTGAAGATAAAAAAAAATATCATTTGGGGAAATGGTGTTTGAGAGATTCGAACAAAAGTCTACTAGGTGTTAGCACAAGCACTGAACCATCCTTCCTTCCTCTCAATATTGGTTGTTTTGTTCTATTTTGTTTATTATTACTATCACAACCCTTATAAGAGTTGTAAAAAAAAATTAAAAAAAATGAGGCTCAGGTGAGTCGAACCTGAGCCTCTTATGTCCAAGTGAGGTATTCCAATCATCCTTCCACATTTAGATATATGGTTATATTTTACATCTACTTTTATATATAAGAAAATTTCAAACTGAGCCTTAAAAAAAAGATCAACAAATACGCCACTTTGCCTACAAGACATTGTTAAATATAGACACAGTGTAAACAACATAGCATAGCAAACCAAAATATAGAATGTAATATATAGAGTGATTTAAATCTACATTCTAGAGTGACAATATAACAAAAGAAACCAAACTTAGAAGGATATTAATTTGGCCAATGAACTCTTCATCATTTGGACCGAGTTAAATCTACCTACCACTTCAATCTGCAATTGAAAAAAGAAGAGTTAGAGAAATATGGCTTGGTTTCATATTTAGCAATAATAAAATGAAATCAGTCTTCATCTAACAGTATACAAGACCTTAAATAAAAGATTCTACCATAAATGTGGAGTCTTCATTTATAAATTTAGAGTTAGAACCACTTCAGACGTATACTTAGGGTTCAAGGTTCGATGGTATAAGGTATAAACAAATTTAGAGTTATAAGCGAAACATGAGCTCTACCGAATCAAGCAATAAGAAATCAAACCCAATCAAGCAATAAGAAATCAAATCCAAGTTTAGAATATTGTTTATTTTTTGAAACTAGCGCTTTTTTTTATAGTATGATTTATTGTAGTCCACTCATGGTCAGGTTTAGATCTCGGTGCCAGGGTATGCAAAAAATATGCCATAATAGGGTTTGTTTAAAGTTTCGGGGAATATTTCGAAGGAATATTACATGTAAATGGATGGATTCATCGTTCTTACAAAGTTTCCGACTTATAGTAGTCCACTCACGTCCAGGTTTCGATCTCAGAGCCAGGGTATGCATACAATATGCCAGAATAGGGTTTGTATAAAGATTCGGGGAATATTCCGAAGGAATCTTACCTGTAAATGGATGGATTCATCGTTCTTACCAAGTTTCCGACTAATAGTAGTCCACTCACGTCCAGGTTTCGATCTCGGAGCCAGGGTATGCATGCAATATGCGAGAATAGGGTTTGTTTAAAGATTCGGGGAATATTTCAAAGGAATCTTACCTGTAAATAGATGGATTCATTGTTCTTACCAAGTTTCTGACTTACAGAAATCTACTCCCGTCCAGGTATCGATCTCGGAGCCAGGGTATGCATACAATATGCCAAAATAGGGTTTGTTTAAGGATTCAGGGAATATTCCGAAGGAATCTTACCTGTAAACGGATGTATTCATCGTTCTTACCAAGTTTTCGACTTATAGTAATCCACTCCCGTCCAGGTATCGATCTCGGAGCCAGGGTATGCATACAATATGTCGAATATGGTTTATTTAAGGTTTTGGGGATATTTCAAAGGAATCTTACTCGTAAATGGATGGATTCATCGTTTACTGAGTTTCGACTTATAGTAGTCCACTCCCATCCGGGTTTCGATCTCGGAGACATGGTATGCATACACTTGCCGAATAAGGTTTGTTTAAGGATTCGGGGAATATTCCAAAGAAATATTACCTGTAAATGGATGGATTCATCGTTCTTACCAAGTTTCCGACTTAAAGTAATCCACTCCCGGCCATGTATCGATCTCGGATCCAGGGTATGCATACAATATGCCAGAATAGGGTTTTTTAAGGTTTCGGGGAATATTTCAAAAGAATCTTACCTGTAAATGGATGAATTAATCGTTCTTACCAAGTTTCCGACTTATAGTAATCCACTCCTGGCCAGGTATCGATCTCGGAGCCAGGGTATGCATACAATATGCCAGAATAGGGTTTGTTTAAGGTTTTGGGGGATATTCCAAAGGAATCTTACCTGTAAATGGATGGATTCATCGTTCTTACGGAGTTTCTGACTTATAGTAGTACACTCCCGGCTAGGTTTCGATCTCGGAGCTGTGGTATGCATACAATATGCCGAATAGGGTTTGATTAAGGATTCTGGGAATATTCCAAAGGAATATTACCTGTAAATGGATGGATTCATCGTTCTTACCAAGTTTCCGACTTATAGTAATCCACTCCCGTCCATGTATCGATCTCGGAGCCAGGGTATGCATACAATATGCCAGAATAGGGTTTGTTTAAGGTTTCGGGAAATATTCCAAAGGAATCTTACCTGTAAATGGATCGATTCATCGTTCTTACGGAGTTCCTGACTTATAGTAGTCCAATCCCGGGCAGGTTTCGATCTCGGAGCCACTTTCTTTCTCGAATTGGAGAAACTAGATTTTTTTAAAGGTGTTGGAGAATATTTCAATGGAATCTTACTTGTAGATGGTTGGAATAATCGTTCTTATGGAGTTTCTGACTTAGTAATCCACTCCTGGCCAGGTTTCGATCTCAGAGCCACTTTTTTTCTCTAGAAGTTGACGAATTTGTGTGTGGTTAAGGTTTCTGAGAATATTCCCATTGAATCTTACCCGTAAATGGTTGGATTCATCGTTTTTGCGAACTTTCAGACTTATAGTATTTCGCTTAGAGGCACCTTATTTCTCGAAGTCGCCAGAAAAGGGTTTGTTTGAAGTTCGAATCGACAATGGGCTTCATATTTATCGATTTCGATGATGTATCATGCTAAGTTTGAAGCCAGAACCCTCTCGGAGCTTCTTGGTTCATAGTTTGTATGCCTTTATACCATATTTGAAGTTCAAATCGACACTGAGCTTCATATTTATCGATTTCAATGATGTTCGTGCTAAGTTTGAAGTCTGAACCTTCCCGGAGCTTCTTAATTCATAGTTTGTATGCCGTTATACCACATTTGAAGTTCGAATCAACACTTAAGTTTCATATATATCGATTTCGGTGATGTATACTTCTAGGTTTGAAGACAGAACCCTCCCGGAGCTTCTTGGTTCATAGTTTGTATGCCATTGATAGGTGTAGAATACACCGTATTTAATATCTAGTATTTATGCTTTCTTTGCGAGTTTTCTTGTAAATTATGTATCTTATGTGTGCTTTTGAGTTTATTAGGTGCAATGGAGTCATTTGGAGCAAAAAGACCAATTGGAATTCGTTCAAATACAAGATTTCTACTTTTCATTGTGTAGAGGACGAGAAGATGAAGACGATGCCGAAAGAATGGAGTCATTCCGAGTTCGTATGAAGAAGTTATGAGCAAAATAAGAACTTGGAAGACAAAGGGCAAGAGTGTCATTTCACAGGCATGTGCTATCTGGAGCCCAGTCACGGTTAAGGGCCAACTCTATTTGAAGGAACACTATCGGGAGCCGAGCCAGTGTTAAGGGGCACCTATCTTGGGGTGTATTTTATCTGGGGTGTCTTAATATCCCATCTCTATTACCCTAGTCGAGAATTTCACTTCAATTTCACCTGAAACAAAGATGAGTTGAAATCGAGAGATCTGGTGATGAATGTGAGAAGAGATTGAGTCTGTTGGCAAATTAAGATCGAAATCGAGGCAGATGCTGGATTTGTAAATTGATTTATAAAGCCTCAGAAATGGTGGAGACTCTGTTGGTGTTTAGGGTTCAAATCTGGGACGAATTGCAGTGATGGGGTTCTGAGAAGAAATGGATGCTACTGATCAATGAGACAGAGATCGAGATGCAGAAATTGAAGAACAGATCGGAGATTTACATGGGTTTGTGATTAATTGAGTCTCGCTGATGGAGATGAAGAAATTGATGAACATGGCTGCCGTTTGGGTTCGAATCGGGTCTGTGACAGTAAAGGCAAGCTCCTGGAAGAATTGATGCTGGTGATGCAGGTTAAGATGGAAACTGTTGCCACTGTTGCTGTTAAAATTGTGAGATGTTTGTGTTTGTGAGAGGCATTGCAGGTGGAGATGCAGGCAGGCTATGGAACTGGAGCTAAAGCTGCTGAGCTACAGAAAGAAGCCAAAGTGGAGACTCATAGATGCTGTTGAGTTGTGTGATTTCTGATGCTGGATGAATAGAAGGCTATGTGATAGCCTTGAGCTGGTGATTGTGATGAGGTTGGTGAAGTTGCTACAACAGATTGGAAGTTTGCATTACAGGGAATGTGGAGAATAATGAGGAGTTGCTTTTGGGATTGATGGAGAACTCGAGTGCAACATAGACTGATGCTGCAGAGCCAGTGTTGCTGTTGCCATTTGCTAAACCAGGGAGAGAGCAAGGATTGCAGGGTTCTGGTGGAGCTGTAGGCACTGAAATTACAGGCCTGGCACAAGTTACATGGGAGAAATGGAGCTGTAGTTGGGTTGCCTATGTGGTACTGCAATGGCTAGGCCTGGTGGTCATGTGTGATAGGAATTTCAGGTGGAGCTGTGAACTACAGTGGCTATGGTTGAAGGTGCTGGTGAACAATGGAATGAGCTGAGTTTTGCAGGCAATAAGCTCAGATGGAGTCAGAGTATGTGTTGCAGCATTGGTACTGCAGTGAGTAAATTGAGTGGTGCTGTGGCATATCGCAGTGATGGCCTGAGGAGAGATGGCAATGCCCGGCTGGGAGCTTGAACTGAAATGGGAAGCTACAGCTGCAGCTGATCTGCAGGGATTGTGGTCTGGGACTGAAATGAGTTGGATGTGTAGAATCAAAACTGTTGCAGTCGATTTGGTGATTGGGATTATTGTTTGTGTGCAAGTGCAATGGATGTGCGGTTTTAAGATGAGCAAATGGGTTGTGTTTGAGTTGTAAGAACTGATATCATGTGCAATGGTTGATTAGTGCTGTTATTGCGGTATGGAGCTGATAGTTGCAGCTGTTGGAAAAAGCTACAGAAGGCTGTGATGCTATGGCACTGAGCTGCAGTGAAACAGAAGAATGCATAGCCATCATGGCTGGAAATGTGCTGGTGAAGCACAATGATAGTGCTGCAGGTATGGCCTGTGCAATGGCCTGGCCTGGCTAAGTTAAATCTGCCAGAGAATGTCTGACTGCCTGACTCATCCAACTCAGCCTTGTCACCCAGCTGACTCCCCTGACTCAATGACCTGACTCGGTGCTTGACCCAATTGACTCAGTGAGTTGACCCGATTTGACCCGACTGAGTTGGACCGTTGACCGGTGGCCGGTTTGACTTTGCCGGCCACCTGAGATGCTGTTTCCGGCGACTTCCCGGCGGGATTCCGGCCACAATCCCAGTTTTCCGGCGAGCGTTTTTGGGACATATTTTCTGCACGGGTTTCTCTCCATCGTGGGCCGGGTGAATTTCCAACTAATGGACTTGAAGACAAAACCTAATTTTGGAAGGAGTATCCTTTATGGAAATTGAGGAATATGTAAAAGAGAGGACTTCTATCTTTTGGGAGATATCTTTATTATCATACGTTTTATTATTATCTCTTCTACTTTATTCTAGGGTTTAGAACCATGAAGTCTTTTCTCTTTCTTCTTGTGATGAACTCCTTGAATATGAGTACCTAAGTTTATTATTGGTTATGGAATAGTTGGATTTCACATAATATGATTCTTTGATTCAATATATTAGTTTTGTCTCATATTTATCGTTTGCAATTCTCTGAAAATATTGTTTTATGATTGATTGATTGTTTTGTCAAGTTGCAAATTGGTAGAACTTCTAATCACATCTATTGCTAGTTTAGGTTTATTATACGCAAAAGTGATATTCCTTGGATACAAGTAGCATAATATGATTATAGTTTGTAGTGATACATTCTTATGATCATATGTGAATCGTAACCTTTGTTAAATTGAATTAGTGCGCTTTCCACGTTCAATTGCTTTGATTGGCCTGATTTCATAGAACTTAACGCATCTAGGGAATTAAACTTGATTAGTGCTTTTACACGTTAGGTTGTTCCTTTAGGTAGAATTCATATTCGCATCTTTTAATGTGTTTGTTGATGACATGAGGAGATTTGCGGGATATTCTTGCGATCAAGGTATTCTAGGGTCTTTGATAAAAGTTGAGATTAAATATCAATTCTAGTTATTGTGAAAAGCATGTTAGTGAATGAAAACGAAATCCTTAACCAATATCTCTTCTATCTTATTTGATTTGCGTACTTTATTTGTTTTTTGTTTATTTTTATTTACACAATCAGAAATTCTTCCGGGTTACTTATATAGGAAACCATAACAATTTGACAACCTAGACCTCTCTGTGGGATCGATCCTTTCTTGCCCTTGCTATATTTATATTTTGAGTAGTAAGAAAGTGTAATTATATTTGTGTCGCTTACGACAGCGATCAGCCATTATACCACATTTGAAGTTCGAATCGACACTGAGATTCATATTTATCGATTTCGTTGATGTATCATGCTAATTTTGAAGTCTGAACCCTACCAGAGCTTATTGGTTCATAGATTTTATGCTTCTTGAATCTACGAGTGTGAACTAAAGCTACTTCATGACATGTATGAATAGTCGAACTTACTTCGTGACCTATGTGACTAGTCGAAATTCAAACCAGAAGCACAAAGAGAAAGCACAAAAGCACAAAGAAACACACCAATTATCGAATTCACTTCTTATTCTTCAGCTTCATTCTTATATATTTTTTTGGATTTTTTATATCAGAATGTCGACAACAATGTCCTAAATTTATTAATATTTTTTTTGGATTTTTTTTCATGTCGAAGATTGATAATAAACCGAATACATGAGTTCGTATTAGCACAAAGAGAAACACACATGCTTCTCAATCCGTATGAGCATCACAAATACAATGTCAACCGTCAGATTTCTTTCTCAATCCGTATGAGTGGATCAAACAAAATCTGGTCCGTCCATCATTTTCCATTTTTGGTGTTACGATTTGATTTACAATCAATTATGAGAAGTGCTGGTGATTGAAGAACAGAAATGGAGCTCTATATAGTAGCGGAAATAATGGGTGTGAATTTATATTATGAAGTATTGGTGTTTTTTTGAACGAGACAATGGAGAATTGTTGCTTCCAGCGCAAGAAGTTGGCAGGGTGGGTTCTTGAGACATGCATGAAGATGGAGGCTAGATGTGAATGAAGAGATGATGGTGATTGAGTCCATCTGGTAGCCTTCAGCCATGAATAAAGTTGGAACCAATCTCCATGAACTAATGATTATAGATATTGGAGCTGGGAAGACTTAATTGACAAGTGTGTTGGTGAGGCGAGTATGCTACGCTGGAGTTGCATGGTCAGACAAGCACATGAATGGAAGATGGCTGAGTTAGTTTTATGGCACTGTGTTCGAATGAGACGGTGTTCTGAAATGTGTCAGAGTTGGGAGAATGATTTTAATCCGTTGCAAGGGTTATTGGCGAAACTGTGATGACGTTCATTTGGTTTTGAGCAAGGGAAGGAGGCGTTCACTGTTGCTGTACTTGTACGAGAACTTGATGGCTGGTCTGCAGATGTGATGGAGAATGGTTTGCATGTTTTCAGAGAGGAGTTTTGGTATAAAACGGAAGCTCGTATTAGTTGTGATGGCCGTATGTACTTGAAAGAAGATGGGCAGGTACTCGATGAAGAAAGAAGGCGGTACAGTCTCGAGTTGGTGGTAGTACTATACTGGTGACAACAACATTATGAGATCCAGTCGAATGAGAAGATGAAGAGAACTAGGTTTATTCATTGTTACAACAACGAAGTGGCCGTTGATTGGTACAACTAGCTACACCGGAGAAAGGGTTCTCAAATTGGCTCGGTTCTGGTTAACTTTGGTCTGAATTGTTGCCATGAAGACACCCTAGTTGACTGTCTCGATGCCACATATTTCAGTGAAAGAATATTTTAGAGATGAACTGTACGATGAATGGAATTGGATTTGTGGCCACTTTGGGAAACAATTGAACTTAGTAGTGGGTGCTAGTTATGAACCGGGCTTTGGCAGTTTTGCTCGGTCCAAGTTGGGAGTATTTGCAACCTTTATATTTTTCAATCGACAAGAACAGAAAGGAGGAGGCCCGTTTTGGAGTTGCGGCGACAGAGCCGAAATCAGAGAGTTGAAAAGAGGAGAATCCTGTTCCGCTGTGGAGGTTTCAGTAGCGAAGGTTTGTGCATAACAAAGAGAAGAGGAGACGACGAGTCCTTGGGTTTAATCTCTCTATCTTGTCTTAATTATTTTGATGGCTTTTGAGAAAGTCATGTCTTGTTAATTATTTTGTAACTAGGGATTTTATGATTGAAACTACATGGGTACTAAGCCATTTTTGATTGATTGGATTATATGGATGTTGATGGTGGATTTTCATTTAAGGTTAAAATTGTAAAAGTTAGAAAATTATGCGCTAACATCTTGTAAAAAATAAAGCCATTAATAAGTGTTGGATACTTCTTCACTTTACTAATTCACCTAGAATGGAGCATGTGACAACAATCCCATTCTGTGAATTAAATTCACGAAATTCATCCAAGGTTGGAGCACGAGCAACAATCCCATATACCCCGTGAATTTCAAGATTATTAATTAATGCGTAACCAACTTTGTATTTCGTACTCATTATCAGTGCGGCATGACGACTGAGTGTTACTCTCAGCAGAGCAACACGAATCTCGAAGCATTATAATGAAAGCATGTACAAAATACTCGTACAGGATGCAACTCGGTGTGTTATACTAGCCCGATTGAGAAACTCTCGATGTGTTATACTAGCCCGATTGAACAACTCTCGGTGTGTTATACTAGCCCGATTGAGCATCCGGATCGTGTCAGTATCGGTACGGAAATGATCACGATCATCCAACTTCACCAAAGATGATTGATGGCTCGGATCAATTCCATAACCCCCAGCGTGTATGGAATATTCATTGTCCGAACCAACGCTGGCCCCACATGGCCGGCCTCCCAAAAGATTGGCATAGCTTGCCAAAACGTCCAAACCAGAAAGCAAAGATGGATGGAAAACCCTAAATTAGGGTCTCATGCGGCACATTACATGTGTCTCAAAGCGATCTCAAACCATCCATCTTCGCAGGTATAGATGGAGGGTGTAGATGTAGATTCAAAGGGCCCAGAGCATGTCAACACAATCACCGTGGCCCGCCTACATACCGACCGATCAGTCGCCAGGACCAACCATGGTTGGTCATCTCGATTCAGACGCCCGAATAGAGCATGATGCACTGCCGTAAAGCCCAAAATTAGGGTTTTTGAGCATCACGAGCGTCCATCTTCTCGACACGAATGGAGGGTCCAAGATTAGATTAGGTGTCGGTCATACCAACATGACCACCGTGGACCCATCTATCCCCTCACCCGATCAGCCAAGACATACCATGCCTGGTTATCCCAAATCGTCCGCCCAAACTAGCGTGGTCACGCTTCCCGATTGCAAACTAATCTCGACCACTCAACTTCACCTAGGATGATTTGAGTGTCTTAGATCACGTTTTCATGGGACGATCGGGTATAGGCGTGAACACCAGCCTACCACCTACATGCCGGACCGGTCGGCCAAGACCGAGCCAAGATTGGTCACCTTGGAACGCGCGCCCGAAGTGGGCATGATGCGCGGCTTTTGTGGCACCAGATTTCGTTGCAAATCGATCTCAACCGCTCCTCTTTGCCGGTCAAATTGAGTGGCCTATATCGCACCTTCATGGGACAAAGGAGGTACAGAGACGTGTACACCCATGCATGTGTCTACATGCATGCCGTCGGTCCTTTCCAAAACACCTCCCATGCTTGGTTTCGACCAAGTCAAGAGTGATGCCTACGCACCTCTTCAAAACCTAATTCCATCAACGGTCGTAGATGAGTGTCTCAAAGATCATCTCGTCCGTCCAACTTCACCTAGGCTTGGTTATACAACCACAGTCGGGAGCTAATTGGTCGGTGAGGCGTCATGGTGATCACCACCGTCACTCTACCACACCATGATGCAACACCCGCATAGAATACACACGATACTTCACAAGTATCGACTTCCTAAATAACTTAGTTATTTAATCTAGCATTACATGCAACTTTCTGGGTCCCACGATCCACACACTCGAGACATCAATCATGTCACAAACTGGGGATACATGCGGGGTATTGGTATGGCGGTTTACGGCCGTGCAGCGTCTGTAACGCGCCATCACAAGAATGTGTCAGGAAGTCATGGACGGTTAGAGATGACATGAGAAGTGGGCAAGACTAGTCGTGTAACACCAACACACAACTCCACTACTCCATCACTCCACTTCCTCCACTTCCCACGAGAGACGTGAATAAGGCTCAATGACTTGTATAAATAGGTTCTCCTCCCTATTTCCAACAACAAGAAGGAACAAGTCCAGACAACAGAGGCAAGTGTTGATACAATCGTATTCAAACACCGGAAATTATAGCTTACACCCTGCAAGCCAGTTCAGCTTTCTGATACAAGTCATACATAGCCAACACCTTCACATTCTCAACACCTTCTTCGCTTCCCTCCCTAAGATCAACCCCATCTTCTTCACTTTGTGACCAAAACCCTCTAGAACGGCCATTTCTTGGTTTTAATTATACAGATTGATTTCTGAATCTACAAGCACTAACCGCGCAGTGCATTTGTTTAGGGTTTAGATTCATTCCTCGTCCACACACCCCAAATTACCAAAACCGGTAGAAATAGTTTTCACCCATAAACAATAGCAATAGACCATTTGATTTGAATAAATAATTCTATGATTTTATATATTGATTTAATGATAATATGAGTTGTTGCTTCATCGGATTCGTATAACTTTTGTGCATAATTGTTAGGATCGAAAATATATTTGTCTACTTATTTGATATTTTATGCTTGGGTTAAATCCTTTGATGGGGTATGCTTAGAATAGCTAGGTATTATTTGAGAACCTGTATTTAGTTTCGTATAAATTTCTCGCTAATGCAATTGGATGGTGCATGTTTTGGTTTAGTCTTTTGATGTGCCATGCTTAGGGCATCCCAGTAATATTTGCGACTCTAATATATATAATAGGTGATGTCAATAGAACGAACAATAAATAATTCATGAATTATGTTTCATTTCAGTATTGAATAGAAATAGTGGTGGATACATTAAAACCTGGTTACCAACTCTCCCATTTGTTTCGTTTTGTTACTTTAGTTTATTTTTCTTATTGTCTTTATTCTTTCAAAAATCCAAAAACATCTTTACCTGTTAGTCCATTAGAGATATTGATTACGTATTTCCACCGCTCATCGTGGGAACGACCCGTACTTGCCTCTGTCTACATTGTAGACACCGTGCGATTGCGGTTTATAATATAGGTATCTCCAGATCCTATCACTATCACAAGAAAATTACTCAAATCAAATAATTTTATTCATAATAAAAAGATAGTTTTATTCATAATAGACTTTATTGAACTAAATCAAAAACTACTGTATGTTTTTCTTGAAGTGATCTAATCTTCACTTATTTGCTCATTAGAGTCTTCTTTAGACACAATTTCTTGTTCTCCCTTTAGGAACTCATCATTGATTGTTACGATTCCTTCCAGAGTTTCTGGATCTTTCCTGTAGACAAACATCACTTGTCTCTGAATATAGCCTAATTGTCTTCCCAGACGCGGAATATGAAACATGAGATCTCCATTACTGTAGATTTGATCATGAGAGATGCTTGATCCGTTTTGATCTCTCTTCATTCGATTGATGACTCCTTGAGAGATAGTGTTAATAACTTTCTCATCTTCAAAGTTGTTTCATGTTGCTTTTTCACAAACCTTGGTGATGAGACATGGATATCCAAGATTTCTATTGAATCATGTAACATTCAGAGATTCAATGTTTTTAAACATTTAATTGATAATCACTCCACAGATATCAATAACTTTTTTCCCTTCAAGGAGAAAGACTACCATTTCAGCAAAATCTCTATTCCATTGAGAGGAATCTCTTGAGCTAGCAAGAAGAGAGGGTACGGCTAGTTTACTGAAGATCTTTAGGTGTAAGGGAACATCTTTGGTTATCATTCTTCCCTTTTTCCATTCAGTATTCTTACCAGTAATGAGTTTTGAAATGTTATCGTGCTCAATTTGAGTAACCCGTGATCATATGGCCTTTCACCTTGTAGTTGATGATTTCCGAAATCATCTTTCGGTTGACGATGAAAAAATGTACTTCCAACCAAGGTACTAAAAGTAAGATTTTCATGATCCATATTGTGAATATTACCATAAAGATTCTTACTGACATCGGAGAGTATTTTTCAAAACCGAACATGTTTCCCCAAACTCAATCTTGAACAAAGTTCACATAGCTAGATTCTGAGACATTTGGATCGAATCCTTTTTCTTCGGTGAAGCAAACTCCCTTTAAAACTTAATATCTTCCAAAACATGTACTATCTACAAAGTTTGTAAGATCATGCTTTCCTTTGATCAAGTGTGGATTCTTGATTTCTCAACTTCTTTGGGAGATAAAAGTTGATTCATGAAAGACTCATCAATTTCAGAGATCTCTTCCCTTGTTTTCCTCTTTCTCATACTTGCGAAAATATAAGAAACCCTACTTACGGTTTTGCAAAATCTTCCCCAATATGTTTGAATACATAGCAAGAGAATATCTTTTATAGGAAGAATTGACAACAAAAACCGGAAATAACTAGTTTTAGGAAAAACACATAAAATCGAAAACCGTGACTTGTGGGGAAACAATTCCGATTTCGTGAATAGGTCTTTCTTTTGGAAAACCAGTTTTCTATGGACTGGATCTTTAATTTTGGTTGATTCCATATTTTTGTCCAATAACCTATGTACTCTTTTATTACCATGAAGAGATAATATTACTTGTGTTGATGGTGGTTTTAGGACAAGGGGTAAAACCGTAAAACCTCATGTATAGCATGACGTCACCGGTGACACTAGCACATTTAATTAGAGCATTTAATGCGCTTATGTAAAATTACCAGGGTACCCCTTTTCAAATACTGAATTAGGGTTTCGATACACGAAAACCTAAATCCACGCATACCGCGCAACCATCGCGCAAAAGCATGGCAAACATGCCAAATGCACGCACCGTGCAATCATCGGAGCAAAACATAGCAATTGCACGTACCTTGCAATCATCAGGCAAAAGCATGGCAATCATGCCACTCACACATACCGCGCAAAAGCATGGCAAACATGCCAAAATGCACGCACCGTGCAAACATCACGCAATACATAGCAATTGCACATACCGTGCAATCATTGCGCAAAAGCATGGAAACCATGTCAAAAACTCAAAACGCGCAATCATTGCGCTATATGGCAACCATGCCAAAATCCCGAGACGCGCAATCATTGCGTTATATGGCAACCATGCCAAAATCACGAGACGCGCAATTATTGCGCTATATATGGCAACCATGCCGAAATCCCAAACGCCACACGCGCCATTGGAACATGCCATGAAACCCTTGAAACCTGGCATGCCAAGCCGTGCAGACCTAGGGCCAAAGCCGCCACACGCGCCATTGGCACATGCCACGCAACCCTTGAAACCTAGCATGGCAAGTCGTGCAAACCTAGGGCCAACACCTCCACATGCGCCATTGGCACATGCCATGCAACCCTTGCAACCTGGCATGCCAAGACGTGCAAACCTAGGGCAAGAGCCGCCACATGCGCCATTGGTACATGCCAAGCAACGTGGCATGCCAAGCCGTGCAAACCTAGGGCCAAAGCCGCCACACGCGCCATTGGCACATGCCGCAACCCTTGCAACGGCATGCCAAGCGGGTAGTGCAAACCTAGGGGCCAAAGCCGCCTCACGCGCCATTGGCACATGCCATGCAACCTTGCAACCTCGGCATGCCAAGACGTACAAACCTAGGGACACATGCCATGCAACCCTTGCAACCACGGGCATGCCAAGCCGTGCAAACCAAGGGCCAAAGCCGCCACACACGCCATTGGCACATGCCATGCAACCCTTGCAACCTGGCATGCCAAGCCGTGCAAACCTAGGCCCAAGGCCGCCACACGCGCCATTGGCCCCATGTCGTGCAACACTTGCACTTTGGCATTGCCACTTGCACCCGACGTGCAACCTAGGGCCATGGCATACCGCGCCTACACCAAAGGCCACGATTCCTCTTAAGATGCAAATCTTGACCGTCGAAGGTCGCCACTGAGCCGGCAAGTCTCTCAAGCTCAACTTATCACCACCAGCGACATGCTACATGTTTTCCACGAAAACACTCGAGAAATCAAAAATGTATGTCACAAACTGGGGGATGCTCATTAGGGTATTGGTTTGGCGGTCTACAGCGCGCGGCATACACAAATGCCCGTTTCAAGATAGTGTCATAAGAATAAAACAGTTAGTAAATGCGGGAAGTAATGGTGAAACGCTCTTTCATTATGGAACATCAATTCCATTAAATTCTATCAATACCAGGCGTTACCACCTCTTCCCATTTAACTCATCCATTTCTTTTCTTATGATGCCAGAGTACGTTTCACTTGAACTTGTATAAATAGGTTTCACCTATTTCCACCAAAACACAAGTTTTGGTCAAGGAGAAATCCAACACTCGGAAAGGCAACTCTTGTTATCTTCCTCAAAGCTTTCACTTTCAGATACAAGTCAAGTACTACTCTTCCAGAACTGCTCTGGTCTCAACACTCTCTTCGCTTCCCTCCCTAAACCAGCCCTTCTCCTCCTCTTTGTGACCTAAGCAAACCTGGAACGACCATTTCTTGGTTTAGGCCAGATTTGTATAGATTGATCTCTCGAATCTAAAGTACTCCCATGCAGTACATTTGTTTAGGGTTTAGATTTGTTCTCACTCACTCACTCACCGAAGTTACCAAAATCAACAGAAATGGTTTTTTCCCACAAACAATTGGCGACCACAGTGGGAGATTGATCTCCCAGTCATGCAATATTAAATCCCATATTTCATTCTCAATTCTAGATTTCAGAGGATGGTCGGTTTTTGGACTGTCTCTACAAACTCAGATCCCACTCGGACGAATGACGATTTTCTACTCCAGCCTAATGGCACAACCAACGGAGAAATCCCAAGACTGATCGATCTGGCACGAGCTCAGGAGATCCATACCAAGAACATGGATCTGATGAAGGAAGCAATTAACAGAGGAATTAAATGACTCACGCTTCCCGGAAGATCAGAGACCGGGGACTAATATCCCATACGAGCATTCCCAAATCAACGATTTCGTCACCGAATGGAAGCCAGTTGACCAGGAAGCAGCTTCATTGGTGTAGAACTTATGAGAACCACTGCACCTCTCCAAGGATCAACGAGTGAAGACATTCTCCGCTATCATTCAGATAACATTGAACACATCTCTGGTTCCTTCACGCGCAGGGACCACAAGAACACCAGAGATGTCCATCAACAATATCGTATTCACTGATGACGACATGATGGTAGAAGAAGGTCACAACCGATATTTACACGTCACGTCCCACGTCAGGAACACGGAGTTCCGAAGGGTGCTCATCGACACAGGAGCATCCTCTAATGTCATCACTATCAGAACGCTCAAAGCTGCCAGGGTACGGCTCAACGAAGTCATACAAGCAACATACTACGATGACAGATTTGAAGGCAACCAAACCAAAGACCTACTGGTTACAACAATTTGGAGCCGATGGTGAGGTCCAATCCGATCGAATGTGAAGTTCAAGTAATCGAAAAGAGCGATTACCACATGATATCGGGAAGACCGTGGCTACAAGACCACGAATCATTCCTTCAACATACCACCAGTGCCTAAAGATTATCTTTGAATAGAGAATTTATCCGTATCTCCGCGTCATTATCTCCTTACGCACCGATCTATTGCGAGAGATGTTTGAATCAAAGAAGGGTTCACGAGACACGACAGATAGAGTTCACGACTTTCCGCTACCGGGAAATGGACGTCGCTCAAGGAAAGCGATAAACCGACATCGCTTCACGGAGAAGTCCTCTCACATCACCTCCTCGAAAGGGAAACTCGCCGGTTTTCCTCTGCGCAGCTAAGGCATGACCCGCGCCCGCATCAAACGAGGACGCGCTTTCACCACAAATCATGACAAAAATAGGAAGACCACGTATCGCCGCCTTTGGTAGCAATTAACAGGAGACCACGACCCGGTCTCTCCGCCCCGGCCAGAATGCTTTCACAACAACCAGGAGGAAGTTACAAACGCACCCCAACAGTGTGCAGGACGGGACCAACTCGACCACGGACGAACTCGAGGCGCAATAGGGAGCGAGGAATCTCCGCGACCCGTTTTGATCAGTTCAACTCTATGCTCTTCGGAACCTCGAAGCTGGTCGACCCTGCGAAAGAGTATCAAGATGTATTTGCATGGACATACGAAGAGATGCCTGGCTTAGATGAAAATCTAGTCACCCACCATCTGCACATAATACCCGGATCTAAACTAGTCAAGCAACCCCCAAGACAGTTCAGACATGATGTGGAAAAACAAATTAAAGTGGAGATTCGAAAAGTCAGCCATTTGGTTTCATCAAAACCATTCACCATCCCACCTGGTTGGATAATGTCGTTCCAGTAAAGAAGAAGAATGGCCAGATCAGATGCTGTGTCGACTTCAGATATTTAAACAAGTGCTTCCCTAAAGACGACTTCCCACTTCCTAACATCGATATGCTGGTGGACGTTACCAGTAGGCACGACATGTTTTCTTTCATGGACGGGTACAGTGGCTACGACCAGATAAATATGTATGAACACGATGCAAGTAAGACCGCTTTCCTAACTCCGCTTGGAAATTTCTACTATACAGTAATGCCTTTCGGTCTGAAGAACGCTAGCGCCACTTACCAACGCGCCATGACTACAATTTTCCACGACATAATGCATAAGCAAGTCGAGGATTATATAGATGACGTGGTGGTTAAATCAAAAACTCGAGCGGACCATCCAGAAACGCTACGACAAGTGTTTGAAAGATGTCGCGAATACAAGCTAAAGATGAACCCTTTCACATGCGCTTTTGGTGTCTCTTCGGGGAAGTTCCTAGGGTTTCAGGTAACGGCTGAAGGGATTAAAGTCGACCCAGTCAAGACACAAGCTATTCTTACGATGACACCTCCACAAACCGTGAAAGAACTCCAGAGTTTCATGGGCAAAATAAATTACATTCGCCGCTTCATACCTGGACCGGCGCAACTTGTCGCTACATTTACTCCTTTACTAAAAAAAAGGGGCGAGCTTCGTATGGACTACGCTTCAACATGAAGCATATCAGAGGATCCAACAAACGCTGTTGTCCTCGACCATCATGAAATCTCCTTTGCAAGAGAGACCGTTGTGTCTCTACATGGCCTTCAAAGTGATCTTGCCGTCTCGGATCCTCCTCGCTTAAGAAGACGACAAAGGGATCGAATATCCCATATACTACTTCAGTCAAACATTAAGAGATGCTGAACTCAGATACCCCAAAGCGGAAAAGGCGTGTCTGGTGGTAGGCCCGAAAAGATGTATAAAATGAAGCCTACGGTAATACCGCAAGTGCACGGTGTCTGGTTGTAGGACAGAGCAAGTGCGGGTCGAACCACAGAGACAAGGGGTGCTCTAATTGATCTAAGGCTTTGCTAAACTGACTTCAAATGGTGGTAACAAAGTGACAGAAGATATGTTGTGCCGATACGGCTAATATTGTAGTGAAATAAACCTAAACTAAGGAAAGCAGTGATAGAATGGTGGTACTAGGGTCTTTGAATCCACCTTAACCTACACTATGTTCTCAGCTCACAATATTATTCTTGTCTTTATGACAAATGGAGGAGAGGTGTCAACTCTGCTCTATGTCTAAGATGTTTCTCCACTTGATAATTTTGATCACAACAGTATTCATCCTAAGTATTAACTGTCTGACTAAAGTACAATTAATCCGAGGCTAAACAATAGTCTAATTAAGCTCAAGTTGCAGCATAATCAACTCGAGGAGGTGTTCTAACTACGGTGCATCCATGGCGTTGGTATGCACCTTTGTGAGAGCTAAGGGTTGATAAGCTAAGATCAAATTTCATCTTAAAAATAGTTAAGCATTCAAGAAATCATATGGAGTATGAAACACACGGTGAGAGGTTAGGGTTTCATCTCAAACCTAGCAACTAAATTCAAACCGAAAAATAACAAAAGTTAAACCTAATTGACAAAGATTTGGCTAATCCGGGCGTGTCCCAAATACTCATGACTCCTTCTCTTTTATACATGCAAGAGAGCAAATATCTCAAACCCTAATTTCAATATAAAATAACAATTAAAGGCAAAATAATTCGAACAACTCTAACCCATACTCTGATATCCTCTGAATAGAGTTTTCCCCTTGATTAATCGGCTCTGACTTTTCTTCCATTGATTGATTGATCGAACCCTAACCTATCTCTGTCTATTTCTCTCTTAGCTCCTAGGAGAGAAGCTACGAAAGAAGTAGAGAGTGATTAGGTAAGGTGGAGCGGCTTGGGGTTGTTGTTGTGTCAGGAGGGGTGATGATGGAGGTGGTGCGGCAGGGGATGGAGATGGAGATAGACTGGGTTTTGCAGAGAGGCATGGGGGAGAAGAAAGAGAAGATGGGTGAGAGAATAGGTTTGCTCGAGTGGGTATAGGGTATGGAGATTTTGTTGTGAAGCAGGGGCAGCGAGAGTCGATGGGAATGGCCTAGCGAGCGTCGGATGGAGCTGAAGAGATCTGAACGGTCGAGGTTGGTAGCCGGTTTTTGGAGTGATCTCGTGTTGCACGGAGCATCAAGAGATGATGTATAGTGATGGAGCGACCGTTGGATGTAGCTGAGGGAGATCTCAATGGCTCGAGTGAGCGGGCTCGGATCCGGGTCATGGGTAGCTCTAGCCCAAGTCTTCCTTGTTGGGTTGCAACTGATTTGCGCGCGGGCTTTGGCTAACTGCTCCACAGATGTTTGACTCCAATTCTTCGCTCTTTGGGCTCCTCAGATTCTCCGAGCTTTATTTATTACCTAAAAACACAAAATTAATTAATACAAATATTTATTCTTGAAAACAAAGAAAACACAGAATCTGGGATAATATCTGAGTTATAAGCGCAAAAGATGAGTAAAATGCCAATAAAAAGGTGTATAAATATGCACTATTTGGCACTCATCAAATACCCCCAAACCTGAATTTTACTTGTCCTCAAGTGAAACAGAAAATAAGAAATCCTAACTATACCCCCGCTGCAGTCTCTCGAATGCATTTAGCGTATGCACTAAGCCTTTAAACCCCTAGGTGTCCCTAGTGGACGAGTTGTAGTCTCGTGAGGGTTTACAAGAGGTGTACCCACAAAACCTTCTCCAACTTCAGAGTGTAAAAGAGTCTCAAGCCTCCAAGAAGCTATGAGGACATAGAGTTTCTGCATGCTAGTAACAGAAGTTAGAACTATCGAAGAACGCATTCTCATCCTTAAGTGCTGAGCGAGAAGTAACCATACCATATGAAAGAATTCGGATTCGATTGTGATCATAAGTCTCAACTTCTGCCTCACCATTAGGGTTTTATGATAATTGCACTCAAAAGATCGCTTTTAGTCTCTCATGTGTGCAGGCAGGAGTAAAGAGAGAAATCCTGCACACGTTGTAGGTAAGAAGGATAACCTTCCGAAATAAAATCTGGAGACTCCACTGAAGTGTGGACAAAAAGAATCTTTTTCTAATGATCTCTAAGAAGGGAAAATCAACCATTAGTAAGGGGTGGGAGTACTCACTCACTTCTCACCCGATCGGCAATTAATATCACTCTCTCAAAAGAAACCATAGAAACGTCTTCAATCTTCGGTCTTCGGTCTTCAAATGTTGATGACGAACTTCTAAACTTCACAAAACTTGACAATTTTTTAACTTTTCTACTCAAATTCCTTGTTGTTTGGATTTTTCTTTTTAAACTCTTCTTTACCATGGTGGTAGCAAAAATAAACTATAATTTTTTTTTTTTTTTTTTTTTTTTTTTTGCTAAGATCAAATTTCATCTTAAAAATAGTTAAGCATTCAAGAAATCATATGGAGTATGAAACACACAGTGAGAGGTTAGGGTTTCATCTCAAACCCTAGCAACTAAATTCAAACTGAAAAATAACAAAAGTTAAACCTAATTGACAGCACTGGCTAATCCAGGCGTGTCCCAAATACTCACAGCTCCTTCTCTTTTATACATGCAGAGAGCAAATATCTCAAACCCTAATTTCAATATAAAATAACAATTAAAGGCAAAATAATTCGAACAACTCTAACCCATACTCTGATATCCTCTGAATAGAGTTTTCCCCTTGATTAATCGGCTCTGACTTTTCTTCCATTGATTGATTGATCGAACCCTAACCTATCTCTCGTCTATTTCTCTCTTAGCTCCTAGGAGAGAAGCTACGAAAGAAGTAGAGAGTGATTAGGTAAGGTGGAGCGGCTTGGGGTTGTTGTTGTGTCAGGAGGGGTGATGATGGAGGTGGTGCGGCAGGGGATGGAGATGGAGATAGAGCTGGGTTTTGCGAGAGAGGCATGGGGGAGAAGAAAGAGAAGATGGGTGAGAGAATAGGTTTGCTCGAGTGGGTATAGGGTATGGAGATTTTGTTGTGAAGCAGGGGCAGCGAGAGTCGATGGGAATGGCCTAGCGAGCGTCGGATGGAGCTGAAGAGATCTGAACGGTCGAGGTTGGTAGCGGTTTTTTGGAGTGATCTCGTGTTGCACGGAGCATCAAGAGATGATGTATAGTGATGGAGCGACCGTTGGATGTAGCTTAGGAGATCTCAATGGCTCGAGTGAGCGGGCTCGGATCGGGTCATGGGTAGCTCTAGCCCAAGTCTTCCTTGTTGGGTTGCAGGCGATTTGCGCGCGGGCTTTGGCTAACCGCTCCACAGAGATGTTTGACTCAATTCTTCGCTCTTTGGGCTCCTCGATTCTCCGAGCTTTATTTATTACCTAAAAACACAAAATTAATTAATACAAATATTTATTCTGAAAACAAAGAAAACACAGAACTGGGATAATATCCGATTCTTGAGCACAAAAAGATGAGTAAAATGCCAATAAAAAGGTGTATAAATATGCACTATTTGGCACTCATCAAATACCCCAAACCTAAATCAAACATTGTCCTCAATGTGTCATGAGATAGGAAAAATTTAAACATCCACGTACCACGAGAACTATCTTTGATAAGATAAAAAGGGAAGAGATTCTGGATGTCGGCGGGAGCAAGGTTGAGCTTCATTCGTCAAGGCAAAATCCAACATTCTCAGTGGTGATTATATCGGATTAGCACAAAAAAATGCACAAGAAGACTCAACCGATTCAAGAAAGAAAAAAATTTAACAAGTCCTAAAAAGTTGAGGGTTAACCCAAAAAAAATAATGTCTGAAACATGAAAATGGGATTTGGTTTATGTGGGAATTTGGTTTATTGGGCTTTTGGTTTGTTTGGGATTTGGTTTCAATGGGAGGCCCGGGTTGCTGTGGGCTCAATTTTGTGCACAGCCCAGAAGTGTGGGTTCTAGCCCAGATGATGTGGGCTCAGATGTGTTCTGACCAGAAAGTGTGGCTTATGGGTGAAAGTCCCGAATGCTAAGCCTAGTAAGTGGGCTGCCGCTTATCTGCCCAATAGATGAGTTACCAAATCGGCCATTGATGGTGGCCGGGTCTTGCAGTGCAAGCCCGAATTGTATTAGCCAGTATGTGGCTGAGTTTGTGTAGAGCCAGATTCATTAGCGGCCAGTTGTAGGTTGATGTAACACAGCCAGTGAAGTTTTCTCTTCGCGGCGAGTTTTGACAGGAGCCCAAAGAAGATTTCAAGCTTCTGCGATTGCCGTGCCGCAGGTGGTCACAACTCACAGTGACTACACATCACAGCCTTAGGCTGCCAGTGGTGTTACAAAGATGTTACTAGCTAGTGCAAATTTCGAGTATGCACAGGCTAAGCTCGGACTTACGAAATTCTGGGGCTGGGCAAGGTGGCGAGTAGCTAATTCATAGTTTGATATCAACTCAAAGGTGATGACAGTTCATGCAATACTGATTGAGGCAAAGTGTCATAATATTTTCAGTTAGCATGTGTGAGGTCAACAGCTCCAACTCGGCTCAACAGCTAGCATGCAAGGGAACCAGTGAACCAGAAAGAAGATGGCTCACAGTGCCATCTCTCAATTTGAGATCTCAGGCTACCATGCTCGGGGTTTGTCAACCGGGTTTGTACAAAATAGAAGCCTCAGCTGTAGCTCATCTCACAGCTTCAGGAGGCATCAAAAATCCAGAGGATGAGCAATACTCAGCAGGCATACATTCAACTCTCAGTAATTCAGGCACAAACAAAGATGCTCAAGGTGTGTAGACTACCTGGCATAGGTTTATCATGCATTCAAGGTAATGCTCATGAGATTTTTAATCAATTCTGGGAGTGGTTACCTAGCAAGGTAGCTAATCATGCGTAGATGGTTCAAAGATCCACAGATTTACTGAGGCCTAGCATGCATCTAGAATGTAAAAAGGAATTGAGAGTGACCAACTTGCTTTAGCCACAGTGGCTGTATTGCTCAACTCCTTGTCTTTCCCTGGGTTTGCTTTGTTTGTGCTTCCTTCCTCGGCTTTACCACGGCTTTGCTGGTACACTGACTTCAAGATGAGAGTTTTAGTTTTCAAAGAATGTGCAACTCAAGGCAAAGAGAATGTTGCAACCGAGAATAACTTGACCGACAGGGGAATGATAAAAACACCACTGAAAGTTATTGACATGACTCAAGCCACGAGAGAGAAAGATGCACAATGCAAAGATGTTCATGCAAACCAAGATGTACTAAATGAATGCAAGCTTAATCAAGATGCAAATGAAACAGAGACGATAAATGGAAACCTACATGTTAAGTTACACTACTACAGGGTTATGATGCAATAATATAGAGGTGCAAAAAGGAAAAAAAAAAAAAAAAAAAAAAAATGACAGTTAAGTTATGCTACAAAAGATAACAGCTAGTTACACTAAAATGCTAAAGTATACTAACAACAGGACTAAAAACAGCAAAAACAGGCCAAAGAAAAACAAAATGAGTATATACGGGGTGAAAATCGGAAAGCAAGCCAATGAACTACGGGGAACGCAAGTTTTGCAGAACCAGCGCCAAAAACTTGGTAGATTGCCGGCCGAGAGGTGGTCACAACTCAATTAGTGACTACACATCACGACTTAAAGTTGCATGAAGGTGTTACAACCACAGAAGATGTGAGCTAGTGCGGCTACTTTTGGGAGTATGCACAGGAGATCAAACTTTAAAATACACAACACACAGGTGATGCAAAATTTTTGTGATGTGCACAGGTTATCACAGGAGCATGAGCATGAGCATGAGCATGGATCAGTTGACAGGGTTTTACAGATGCACTAGTTCTCACAGATGAGCAATGCTTAAGATGGGTCTCAAGTGCCTAAACCCTCATTCAAATGCTACACAATCACACACAATAGTGATGCCAGATCTGAGATGCAACAGGTGACTCTCAATACATAAACAATACCAACAGTTTCAACATGCTCTTTCGGTACAGGGCAATTAAGTGAGATGCTAACCAAAGATCATTCACTCAATCACTTATTCAAGCATTAATATACCTAGCTAGGCAGCTAGTTTATCATGCAAAGATGGCTCAACATTCACAGGTCATGCCCAGAACATGTTGTGTTAACTTACTCAGTTTGATAACAACTCAGGGTTTGCACAGGCTAAGCTCAGACTTGCAGCTACAGGGGGCTGGCAAGGTGGCAGAGTAGCTAATTCATAGTTTGATATCAACTCAGTGTGATGACACCCGTGACTTGCTCATCCTACAAACCGACACCGTGCACTTCATAGTGATACTGTGAGCTTCATTTTATACATCTTTCGGACTGCAAGTTTTTTGGCATGCTGTCGGATCGGGTGACCCGGGTTCATATTTATACAAAATGAAGTATTCCCGCCCCCTGTAGTGGTAAGTATAGTGGTAAGTATTCCCGCCTGTCACGCGGGTGTATAAATATGCACTAGTATAGTGGTAAGTATTCCCGCCTGTCACGCGGGTGACCCGGGTTCGATCCCCGGCAACGGCGCCAAAAACTTGGTAGGCCCGAAAAGATGTATAAAATGAAGCCTACGGTAATACCGCAAGTGCACGGTGTCTGGTTGTAGGACAGAGCAAGTGCGGGTCGAACCACAGAGACAAGGGGTGCTCTAATTGATCTAAGGCTTTGCTAAACTGACTTCAAATGGTGGTAACAAAGTGACAGAAGATATGTTGTGCCGATACGGCTAATATTGTAGTGAAATAAACCTAAACTAAGGAAAGCAGTGATAGAATGGTGGTACTAGGGTCTTTGAATCCACCTTAACCTACACTATGTTCTCAGCTCACAATATTATTCTTGTCTTTATGACAAATGGAGGAGAGGTGTCAACTGCGCTCTATGTCTAAGATGTTTCTCCACTTGATAATTTTGATCACTGAAGTATTCATCCTAAGTATTAACCGTCAATCGACTAAAGTACAATTAATCCGAGGCTAAACAATAGTCTAATTAAGCTGCTGCAGCCATAATCAACTCAGAGGTGTTAACTACGGTGCATCCATGGCGTTGGTATGCACCGTGAGAGCTAAGGGTTGATAAGCTAAGATCAAATTTCATCTTAAAAATAGTTAAGCATTCAAGAAATCATATGGAGTATGAAACACACGGTGAGAGGTTAGGGTTTCATCTCAAACCCTAGCAACTAAATTCAAACCGAAAAATAACAAAAGTTAAACCTAATTGACAAAGACTTTGGCTAATCCAAAGTGTCCCAAATACTCACAGCTCCTTCTCTTTTATACATATGCAGAGAGCAAATATCTCAAACCCTAATTTCAATATAAAATAACAATTAAAGGCAAAATAATTCGAACAACTCTAACCCATACTACGATATCCTCCGAATAGAGTTTTCCCCTTGATTAATCGCTCGACTTTTCTTCCATTGATTGATTGATCGAACCCTAACCTATCTCTGTCTATTTCTCTCTTAGCTCCTAGGAGAGAAGCTACGAAAGAAGTAGAGAGTGATTAGGTAAGGTGGAGCGGCTTAGGGTTGTTGTTGTGTGAGGAGGAGTGATGATGGAGGTGGTGCGGCAGGGATGGAGATGGAGATAGACTGGGTTTTGGTGAGAGGCATGGGGGAGAAGAAAGAGAAGATGGGTGAGAGAATAGGTTTGCTCGAGTGGGTATAGGGTATGGAGATTTTGTTGTGAAGCGAGCGAGAGTCGATGGGAATGGCCTAGCGAGCGTCGGATGGAGCCGAAGAGATCCGAACAGTCGAGGTTGGTAGCCGGTTTTGGAGTGCGATCTCGTGTTGCACGGAGCATCAAGAGATGATGTATAGTGATGGAGCGACCGTTGGATGAGGCGGGGGAGATCTCAATGGCTCGAGTGAGCGCCTCGGATCCGGTCCGGGTAGCTCTAGCCCAAGTCTTCCTTGTTGGGTTGCAACCCGATTTGCGCGCGGCTTTGGCTAATCGCTCCACGATGTTTGACTCCAATTCTTCGCTCTTTGGGCTCTCGGATTCTCCGAGCTTTATTTATTACCTAAAAACACAAAATTAATTAATACAAATATTTATTCTTGAAAACAAAGAAAACACGAGAACTGGGATAATATCCGAGTTATAAGTCGCAAAAAGATGAGTAAAATGCCAATAAAAAGGTGTATAAATATGCACTATTTGGCACTCATCATCCTGCCTCAATCTATTCCATCCAGTTCAGGCACTACCTTCTCTCCAATAAGGTAGTAATGATATCCAAATCTGATCCTGTGAAGTTTCTTCTCTCGAAACTGGCCCTGATAGGGAGACCAGCTAAATAGCTCCTTCAGATGTCATAATTCGATATAACATGCGCTTCCCCAAGGGCTATTAAGGGACAAGCTGTTGCGGATCTGTTAGCAGCATTCCCAAGAGAAAATACTGCAACGTTACGCGAGGATCTCCCCGGAGACCTTCCAGAAATTTTCCTAATCAAAGAAGAGGCCTGGCTACTATTCTTCGACGGCTCTGCCCCCTAGCAATGGTACCGGAAGAGCAGGCGTAGTTTTAGTATCCCCTGCTGGCGAAGTCTTCTCGTATTATTTCAAGTTAGATTTCTCTTGCACCAACAACTCAGCGGAATATGAAGGTTTCCTCATAGGGGTATCACAGGCTAAACAAGATGGGGCCACACGTATGGAAATAAGAGGTGATTCCAAACTAATCGTCAACCATATGAATGGAGTCTACGCGATAAAAGAATTGACATTGGCGCCATACAGAGCTGAAGGACAAAAACTGCTAAACTACTTGGCTGATGCAACCATCACACACGTCGGTCGTAGTAGTAACAAGCACGTTGATTGTCTAGCTACACTAGCATCAAAACTGCAGTTCGAAGGGTTTGAAGAAACCCTGATAGTGAAAAGGAGAACCATAGATTTCACATGGCTTTCGCAACCTGAGAAGGCCGGGTCCGATGACTGGAGAATGCCTATTATTCAAGAGCTCAGACCCACTTTCCCAGGGAAAGGTCAGTCTCAAGACTTTGCAAAATTTCCTCATGCTTCAAGGTGTTTTATACCATCGAAACTCGTGACGGCTCCCCTGTCGAGATGCCTCGGAGACGAAGAGGCGCAACAACAACTCAACCGTGTCCATGCCGAGGTCTGCGGGATAACATTATTAGTAACCCTCTATCGTCGTTTGCAACGTCTTGGTTACTATTGGCCAGAGATGGAGGCTCAATCTCGATCGCTCCAGAAAACATGTTCCAATTGCCAAGTGATAGGTGTAGAATACACCGTATTTACTATATAGAGTTTATGCTTTCTTTGCTATTTTTCGTGTGAATTGTGTATTTTATGTTTACTTTTGAGTTATTAGGTGCAATGGAGTCATTTGGAGCAAAAAGACCAATTGGAACTCGTTCATTGGGAGCGAGAACGGAAATATGAAGCTAACGGCGAGAGCTTGAAGTCAATCCGACTGCGTCTGAGAAAGTTACGAGCGAAACTTATGAATAAGCTTGTCGGATACAAAAACCGACAGGTCATGTTTGATCTAGTTAGCCCTTAATGGAACAGATTTGGGTGCCTAGAGTCATGTCCTGGTAACCCTTATCTATTTCATCCCGAGTGGGTTTAGCCACTCCGTTCCTACACCCTAGATCGAAATCAATTTTCGATTTCACTAATTTCTCAATCATTATTTGCACCTGAAATGAAGTCGAGAGAAAAAAAAGAGAAAGAAACGCTGCGGCTGTGAAATCGATGGGAGCTATTTGAATCAAAAGATGCAGATCGAATTCGAAGAGAATCTGAGGGAAGATGAAGGTGGTATTGTAATCAGGACGGAAGAGTTCATGAGTTTGTTACTGTGAAGTTGAGTTGATGGATTTGAAATGGGATTGGTTGCTGCTGCTGTAATGGAGGTGATGTTGATGGCTTCTGTGAAGATTTAAAGATGGGTCTGTTAAGATTCAACAGAAATTAAAGTTAAGGTTTTGATTCATGGTGGTTCTAAAGGGTTTGAATGAGTCAGAGACGAATTGGGGTTTCTGTTTGTGAACTTTTTGCTGATGTGATTGAAGACCTGATGTTGAAATGGCTCATGGGTTGGTGATGACAGAGATTGGAGGAGAATGGGTCAAGATTTGAGCTCAATTGCAGCTGAAATATGATGTTGCTTTGATGGAATTTGTTGGTTGTTTAAAGGGTCCAGTGAGGAGTTCAATTGCAAGGAGTTTTGGTTGAGTTCCAAACTTGATTTGTCATCGGAAATCAATGTGACACTGAGGTTGCAGATGAGTGAGATGCTTCCAACGAGATGAAGATGAACAACGGAGATTTGCGGGCCTGAGATATGAAAGAACACAGTGGTATGAGTTGGTTTTGAGTTGAGAATGGTGGCTAAGATGGAGCTACATTGCATTGCATTACTTTTGAGGAATTCTTATGAGAATGTAGGCAAGAGGCTGTACAAAACGTAACACGAGCCAGGGGTGCTTAGACTTGAGCTGGAGTTGAGTGAGCAAACGGGTTGTGAGCTAATGGATCCGGTGGAGCTACAATTGAAGGCTGGAGCAGTGGCTAGCATTGATGGGTAACCGAGTTACAAATGCTCATGGTGGTATTGCCGGTGGTTGTTGAACTGATGATCTGCCTATATGTGTGATGGAGAAAAGCTGTAATTTGAGATGGGTTGATTCAGAGGTTCAGTGTTGCTAAAGATGCAGTTCTCAAGTGGTGTTTGCCTGTGCCAGAAGTTGTTAGTGGTTGATCGAGACAGAAGAAGAGTATAAGATACGAGATGGTCTTGATTATAGATGTGAGATGGTGCCGTGTACTTGAATTGGTGCCGCTTTGATGGAGTGTTTGAGGCAGAGAATGGAATGGAAGGTGGCACGAGAGATGGCTGGGGGCTCGGCCTGGGGGTGACATGGTAGTAGTGGTGTTGGATTCGGGGTGGATGTGCGAGGCTTTAAGATGGTTATGGTGGGTGCTGTAATGCTAAGATTGCAGTTCGGGGAGCAGATGAGAGCTATCTTCTTGTGATGACTGATGGTATTCTTTGTGGTGTTGAAATTGTCAGTGGATGAACTCGGGTACTAAGGATGGAATTGGAACTGCACTTGCGGTGGTGGTGCAATAAATAGTTCTTGGGAAGAGATGGCTGGTCCGTGTGAGCATGATGCCTAAATTTGTGAAAGTCGGGGCAGGAAATGGTGAGAAGCAAGTGGTGATGAGTGCGAGGCCATCATGTAATTTGGGTGCATTGTTGCAAAGACAAGGATTGTGCAAGCCGGCAGAAAGTCGAGCCTATGCAACATCTGACTTTGACCAACTCAGCTGTGTTAAGCGTGGCTGTAAAGTCGGCCCGGTTAGACACCAAAGCATATCCGAGTCGACTCGACTCACACCACCGGCTCGGTCGACCTTGGTTCGACCGACTTGACCCGAAGT
The DNA here is from genome assembly GCA_023531295.1 of Papaver armeniacum. Taxonomy (NCBI): domain Eukaryota; kingdom Viridiplantae; phylum Streptophyta; class Magnoliopsida; order Ranunculales; family Papaveraceae; genus Papaver; species Papaver armeniacum. Next base: position 490,312 of record JAJJWW010009274.1, read on the forward strand.
TGACTCGGCGTTGACTTGAGACCCGTTGGCCATTGACGGATCGGGCGGACTTTGCCGGTCACCAGGAAGATTTCTGCTGACTTTTCCGGCCGTTTCTACCACAATACCAGATTTCCACGACCACTTTTGGGGCGTATTTTCTACACGGGTTTCTCCTTCTTATGGGCTTGGTGGATTCTCATCTAATGGACTTTGAAGACTAGACCTAATTTTAGAAGTTGGAGAAAAGCTATAAAAGGGAAGGTCTTCTACAACTTATCTTATATTTTTTCTTGGAATTTTGGAGAGCCGTTTGTTTACGCTTCTAGGGTTTGGTTTTGTTCTTCTTTTTCCTTGTTTTATTATTGAATATTGATGATGATGAACTCCATAGCTATGAGTAGCTAAACTTATTATTGGTTATGGGATAAAAGTTGATTTCTCAACATGCTTTTGATTCAATGAATTAGTTTTGTCTCAGTAATTATTGTTTGTGATTCACAATTAATATTGTTATAAGATTTGAAACTTGTTAGGTTGAGTCCTAATCAATCCGATTTGTGTTCATCTCTAGAGCTATATTAGGTTTTTGGCCACTAAACGTTGTTTATCCCCGATTCTAAGTAGCATAATTGTGGTTAGTGCTTGTAGTGATATATCCTACTAGTCACAAGTGAATCATAACTTTTGTTAAAACGTTTAGTGCTTTTACACATTGCTTGCATTGATGAGTCTTATTCCATAAATCTTAATGCTTTTAGGAGTTAAACTTAATTGTGCTTTTACACTTTAGGTTGCTTTCTACAAAGAATTCACATATGCATCTTTTAATGTGGTTGTGATGAAAACAGAGGGAATTAACGGTTATACTTGCGATCAAGATATCCTAGGACTTTTAATAAATACGAGATTAAATACCAATTCTAATCATTGATGAAAATCATGTTTTGGAATGATACTATCCTGTGACCAATATCTTTCCTTATTGATAATTCGAATTACTTACTTAGCTTTTAATTACTTTTATTTGCTTAAATACAACAAACATACCTTGGGTTATTTTTTAGAACTAAATTTCATAACAACGAAAGCCTCTCTGTGGATACGAACTCTTTCTTATCGAATACTATATTTATATTTAGTTGATTGAGAAAGTGAAATTATATTTGACTGGGATTGACAACCGACCAAATTTTGGAGGTGCCTGTGTGGAGGCATACGGCTTGTTATTGAGTTTTTAGTTTCTTTTTACAATTTCTGCTTTTATCTTTTCTTTTTGTTTGTCGTCTTGTTTCTCACTTGGTTGCTAGAATTGTTTTGGAGTATCAATCCTCGCTACTAAAGATTGGAAATTATCCAAGTGCGGGATAGCTACTCGAGGGGCACAATACTCCAACCAAGTCAAGGCGCAATGGACGAGCAAGAGTTAGAAGTGGACGAAGAGTTACACTTAAGAAGAGCAAGAGGTTCCAATCGTAGACGAACCACGTTGAAGAAGAAGTAACAATGGGTGATGCAAATCGTACACTCAAGGACTTGGCTTCTCATAAGCTTGACACAACGGGGTTGTATTCAAACGGACTCTACTTTTGAGATCAAGCCGGTGTTGCTTAGAGAATTACCAAAATTCCATGGCATGGTGAATGAAGACCCAAACAAACATCTTATGGACTTCCACACCACTGTCATGGCTATGCTTCCAGCGGATGTAGAGGCGGATGGTGCAATGTTGGGTAGTGCTAAGGATTGGTTATATTATTTACCTCCCGGAAGTGTCACAACATGGAATGGGCTGAAGAAACTCTTTTTGGAGAGATATTTTCCTGCATCCAAGGCTACTCAAATTCGCAAGGAGATTTGTGGGATGAAGCAAAACGTGGGAGAATCCTTATATGAATGTTGGGAGGCGATACAAGAGATTGGTTGCAAGCTGTTCTCACCACCAATTTAGTGACGCGATGATTATCAATACTTCATGAAGGGCTCCAATCAAGTGATAGGAATCTTCGACGCGCTGGTGGTGGTGCACTAGTGAACAAGACGGTGGCACAAGCTAGAGAGTTGATTGAAAACATGGGAGCGAACTCACAACAATTCTTTGAAGTCGTGGTTCGGATGTGATTCTAAGAAGGGTGAGTGAAGTGAGTGAGTGGAGGAACTTCGTCAACAAATGGGTAACATGAGCAAACAATGTTGCAACAAGTTGCATCCGCAGTTATACCAATTCTCCTCAATCTTATGGGGAGAGCAAGCTAATGCGATCTTTCCAAATCAACCAAGACGGTATGATCCCTACTCCAAACACTTACAATCAGGGATGGAGAGATCACCCCAATTTTAGCTATGCCAACAAGCAAGGTGCCATTCAACAACCTACTTTTAACTGGTCCGAGTGGATTTCAACCACAACAACAACAATTTGCAAACCTCAAGCACAACAATCAATGCAAACTCAAGGTGCGATATTGATTCAAAGCTTCAAACAATGATGCAAGGTATTTCCACCATGTTCAAAGAAAGTCAACAAGAAACAAAGAGTGCTATTAAGGAGTTGCAAACACAAATGGGCTCCATGGCTATTGAGTTGAACCAATTGAAGGCGCAAAATAGTGGGAAACTCTCTTCTCAACCTATTAACCCAAAAGAGGGTGTCAATGCTATTACGTTGAAGCGGACACAACATGTGCAACCCGAAGTTCTTTGATTCGGGCAAGTGGACACACCCAAGGAACTGTTTTGGAGGAGAATAATGAGGATTCTCCCAAAACTTTCGAGGTACCTATTCCTAACTCTAAAACTCCGGTTTTTACTTATGTTCCTCCTCTACCTTTTCCTCGCAGATTTGCAAGCTCTAAGAAGCGGAACTAGAAAAGGAGATTTTAGACGTTTTAAAAAGATCCATGTGAACATACCACCTCATTGATGCTATCAAGCAAGTTCCAAAGTATGCAAAGGTGTTGAAGGACTTGTGTACCAACAAACAAAGGCTCAAAGGTAATGAAGTGCTTAGTGTGGGGGAGAATGCGGCAATCTTACAACACAAACTCCCACTTAAGTGCAAGGATCAGGGTAGTTTTGACATTCCATCACAATTGGTAATACAACTTTTAACAAAGCTATGTTGGACTTAGGTGCTTAGTTAATGTTATGCCTGCGTCAATGTACAATTCACTTGATCTTGGTCTCTTAAAAATGAAATTGTATTGCAATTAGCCGATCGCTCTAATGTTTACCCAATGGGTATTGTTGAGTATGTTCTTGTGCAGTTAATCAACTTGTATTTCTGCGGACTTTTGTGTGTTAGAGATGGATGGAGGTTCACCGGACTCATCTCTTCCATTGCTTCTTGGGCGTCCCTTCATGAAAATCAAAACCATAATTGATGTGGATAAGGGAACGCTAACTATGGAGTTTGATGGAGAAATAATACGTTTCAACATTTTAAGACGATGAGATATCCTAGCGATGTCCACTCTTGTTTCTCCATTGATGTGATGGATACATTGGCACAACAAATGTTTGAATTAAACGGTGATGATGCTTTGAAAGTGTTAACTACATCCATAGATAATGGTGTGCAGAGTGTGGTAATGAAGTCAAGGAAGCTCTTGGTGATCTTAATTCACTACAAGAATGCCCAAAACTCATAATATCTCTTTTATTTCTTTACCATGCGGTGATGAAAAGCTTGTACCTTGATTAGTTAAATCTCGATTTTAGAATTGAAACCTCTTCCACCACCTCAAGTACTTGTACTTGGGTGATAATGAAGAGTTACCGGTGATTGTTTCTAACAAGCTTAGTGATTTACAGGAGCAAAAACTTCTAAGGGTGCTAAGGAAGTACAAGACGGCCATAGGATGGACAATTGCCGATATCAAGGTATTAGCTCCGCCGTTTGTATGCACAAAATTCGTTTGGAGGATGATGCAAAGCTAGCCTAAAAGGGACGCTTTTAACGTCGTTTGAATCCTCCATGATGGAAGTTGTGAAAAAGGAGATACTCAAGCTTTTGGAAGTGGGTGTTATCTACCCCATATCAGGTAGCAATTGGTAAGCAGAGAATAGTACCAAAGAAATCGGGTGTGACGGTGGTGGAGAATGATAAGAATGAACTTGTCCCAACTCGTGTGCAAAGCGGTTGGAGGGTTTGTATTGATTATAGAAAATTGAATGCCACCACTAGAAAAGATCACTTTCCTTTACCTTTTATTGATCAAATGCTTGAACGTTTAGCTGGACACTCTTACTATTGCTTTCTTGATGGCTATTCAGGTTATAATCAGATTGTGATAGCACCGGAGGACCAAGATAAAACCACTTTCACTTGTCCTTTCGGTACTTTTGCGTATAGAAAGTGAGTATCTTTTCGGAATATGTTGAAAACATAATCGAAGTGTTCATGGATGACTTTAGTGTCTTTGGTGATTCTTTTGACCTTTGCTTGAACAATTTGTCTCTAATCCTTGAACGATGTGTTGAAACAAATCTTGTGCTAAATTGGGAGAAGTGCCATTTCATGGTAACTCATGGCATAGTTTTAGGCCATATAATATCTTCTAAAGGCTTGGAAGTCGATAAATCTAAGATAGACCTTATTCGTGTTTAACCCCTCCCACTACGGTGAGGGAGATATGTTCTTTTCTTGGTCATGCAGTTTTTATCGTAGGTTCATCAAGGACTTTTCCAAGATAGCATCACCACTTTGTAACTTATTGCAAAAAGATGTGGTTTTTAACTTTGATGAGAAATGTATGGCGGCATTCAATCGTTTGAAAGAACTTTTGATTTTAGCCCCTATCATTAAACCACCGGATTGGAGTAAGACGTTTGAACTTATGTGTGATGCTAGTGATTATGCGGTTGGTGCGGTGCTTGGGCAACGTGTGGGGAAGCTTCCTCATGCTATCTATTATGCTTCTAGAACGTTAAATGAGGCCCAACAAAACTACACAACCACTGAAAAGGAGTTATTATCCATCGTATGAGCCTCGGTTTCGCTCTTATCTAATTGGTACAAAAGTTGTTGTCTTTTTTGATCATGCAGCACTTAATACTTCTGTTTACAAAGAAAGAGGCTAAACCGAGGCTCATACGATGGATATTACTCTTGCAAGAGTTTGATATTGAAATCAAAGACAAGAAAGGAATTGAGAACACCGTTGCGGATCATTTGAGCCGACTTGCTGATGGGACAAGGAGACTATCTCGTTGCGTGAAAGTTTCCGGATGAGCAACTTTTCTCAATTGCCTTTGGAGAACCATGGTATGCCGATATTGTCAATTACTTAGTTTCTAAACAAATCCCAAAGAACTTGTCTCGTCTTTGAGAGGGACAAACTTAAGAGGTTAGGGAACCAATACATATGGGATGATCCATACTTATGGAAACATGGTAGTGACCAAGTAATACGAAGGTGCGTGCCCGATTGAATTTAACTCTATCTTGTCTTTTTGTCATTCTTATGCTTGTGTGGAGGACATTTTGGGAGTAAGAGAACCGCGCACAAGGTACTTGAAAGTGGTTTTTATTGGCCAACTTTGTTTAAGGATGCACATATATTTTGTACAACTTGTGATAGGTGTCAAAGAACTTGGGCAATCTAGGTGCCCAAATCAAATGCCACAAACTTATATTTAATTTATGAAGTTTTTGATGTATGGGGTATTGATTTTATGGGGCCTTTTGTCAACTCCATGGGAATTTTTATATCTTACTTGCGGTTGATTATGTCTCAAAATGGGTGGAAGCTAAAGCCACCCCTACTAATGATTCTAAAGTGGTTTTGATTTTGTGCAAGCTAATATTTTTGCAAGGTTTGGAATTCCAAGAGCCATAATTAGCGATGGGGTTCTCACTTCAAAAACAGGATTTTACAAAGCTTGTTGTCGAAGTACAATGTGTCACATAAGATTGCAACACCTTATCATCCCCAAACCAATGGACAAGCGAGGTGTCTAATCGAGAGGTGAAATCTATTCTAGAAAAGACGGTGAACCCAAAGGAAGGATTGGAGCATGCGACTTAATGATGCTTTGTGGGCGTATAGAACCGCATATAAAACACCTATTGGAATGTCTCCTTTTAGGCTTGTGTATGGTAAACCTTGTCACTTACCCGTGGAAATTGAGCATAAGGCGTTTTGGGCTATTAAACAATGCAACATGGAGATGGATGGGGATGGAAAGCAAAGGAAGTTACAACTCCAAGAGCTAGAGGAGCTTAGCAATGATGCATTTGAAAGCTCACGGATTTACAAAGAAAAGACGAAAGCATTCCATGATAACATGATTTCTAGGAAACAATTTTGCATTAGGCGAGAAAGTGCTTTTGTTTAATTCTCGCTTGCAATTATTTCGCAAATTAAGGTCACGATGGATCGGACCTTTTATTGTTACTAATGTGTTTTCTCATGGTGCGGTGGAAATTCGTAGCATAGCTACATGGAAAGAACTTAAAGTTAATGGGCAGGTTGAAACCATATTATGAGAATTTCACTTCCGAAGTGGTGGAAGGAGTTAACTTTGTGGATGTGCTCCCTCTGGAGGAGTCATAGAAAGCAAGGAGATAGTCGGCCGACTTGACTTTAAACCAAGCGCTAATTGGGAGGCAATCCAAAGGATGAGTATTTCTTGTCTTGTATTTATTTCTTTTCTTGTTTTTAGTTTTTCTTGTTTTGTTTTTTACTTTGTTTTTTATGATTTTTGTTAGGATTTCCCACCTTGACCTACTTTGGACGATTCAATTTACATTGTGGACAATGTAAAGTTTAAGTGTGGGGGAGTGCTTTATGTTGTAAGTCTTTGCAATTTTTCAATTTTTTTGTGAATCTGTGAGTAAGAAAACTCCAACTTGTAGTTATTTAGAGTCACATAGTATACATGTCGCTAAGATTACATCGAGAATCTCACAATAGTGACCGAACTTAGAGATGATGAGAGAACATGATCGGGTTTCTTAATTGTATGAGAGTTAAAGTTGGATTTAACCATGCCGGTGGCAAATAAGGTGGAATCGGAATTCGGTATTAGAACAGTTGATCCCCTATAGTGGAGACTACCCATGTTACATAATGTGAGGCACCAACCTTCAATTCTTTGTACTGTCTAAATTTGTGCTTTTAGAGTGTGTGTCACCGTACGTAAATTAAGGCAGAATGGTGAGGCTGTCCAATTTCCCACCATAGAAGCACTATTTTGATCTCTTGAGTGCTATTTTTATCAACCATGTTGGTGACATCGAATTGCTAACTTACATACCACTTGTGATCTTGTTCGCAGTTAGCACCATCCACCTTATCTCTCTACACCAACAGTCCATAGAAACACCATCATCATCAACAAGAGGAGCATCACAAATTCGAAGGAAAGTTGAATACGTTCGAGGTTTACAAGCAACGATGCGAGAAATGGGCAGATTTGATTTAAGTAAGCAACAAAACAGGGGCAGAATTTTTATAAGTTCAAGACTATAATACAAGAGCGGAAATTATCAAGGATGAAAGTTTAGAAGTTTATGATATCAAGACATATAAGTTGTGAAGATTCAAGCGTTAAAGTACTTACACCATGGCATTGTACTTACATTTTTATTTTTTATTTTATTTGTATTTTACTTTCTCTTGTCTCAAGAAAAAAAAAAAAAAAAAAAAAAAAAAAAAAAAAAAAAAAAAAAAAAAAAAGAGACAAGAGAAAATGTTTAGGTTTGTTAATAGTTTTTTTATTTTGTTTTATTTTTATTTTGTATTTGTTTTATGTCTCAAAAAAAAAAAAAAATTAATTTTGGGTTTGTATAGTTTGTTTTTATTTTTGTATTCTTTCAATAAAGCCTATGGAAAGAAGGAATATCTATAATGAAGTTTCAAGCGACAAGGAATTTGAGGGAAAGAATCATATTGTCAAGATTCTACGAAGTTCGAGAGTTATCATCAAGAGTTGAAGACCGAAGACGAAGATGAAGACAGATAGAAGACCGAAGACGTTTCTATGGATCTTTGTGAGTGGTGCTAGCTGCACGCTGAACAGATTCACTGTAAGTAAGCATATTCCCACCTTCGTTAAATGGTTGATTTCCTTTCGAAGAGATCGTCAGAAAAATGGGTTTTCAAAAATATATAAAAGATTGGGTTTTCAAAATACTTCGGAGGGTTTTGCCTTCCTACCATTCAACGTGTCGCAGGATTCTTTCTTCATTCCAACCTGGACACATGTGTGACCCATAAAGAGCTATTTATTATTGAGTGCAATATCATAAAACCCTTTCTTGTGAGGCAGAGTCGAGACTTTTGATCACTCCGAACCCGAAATTTAGTCGAGAAGGGATGGTTACTTCTCTCTCAACTTTTAAGAATGAGATTGTGTTCATTTATGTGTCTAACTTATGACTAGTGTGCAGAATCTCTATGTCTTCTTAGCGCGTTGATACTATCATTACGGAGAACTAGTAAGTTGGAAACATAGGTTTTGTGGGTATATCTCTAGTAAACCCTCACGAGACTATAACTCGTCCACTAGGGACACCTAGGGGTTTAAAGGCTTGTTATTTATGCTAAAAATGATCGTAGCCTCGACGACACGGAGTTGTTGTATTTTATTGTTTTATTTGATTTGCTCGAGGACTAGCAAAGTCTAAGTGTGGGGAATCTTAGGTGTAGAATACACCGTATTTACTTATATAGAGTTTATGCTTTCTTTGCTATTTTTATTGTGAATTGTGTATTTTATGTTTACTTTTTGAGTTATTAGGTGCAATGGAGTCTTTGGGAGCAAAAGAAGGAGAAAACGTTCATTGGGAGCCGAGAACGGAAATATGAAGCTAATTGGCGAGAGCTTGAAGTCAACCGATTGCGTCCCGAGAAATTCTGAGCGAAACCTATGAATAAGCTTGTCGGATACCTAAAACCGAAGCGGTCATGTTTGAGTTAGTTAGCCCTTAATGGAACAGTGGGTGCCTAGAGTCATGTCCGGGTAACCTTATCTATTTCATCCGAGTGGGTTTAGCCACTCCCTGGTTCCCCACCCTAGATCGAAATCAATTTTCGATTTCATTAATTTCTCAATCATTATTTTCACTTTAAAATGAAGTTGAGAGAAAGAAAAGAGAAAGAAAGCTGCTGTGTGAAATCGATGGGAGCTATTTGAATCAAAGGATGCGGATCGAATTCGAAGAGAATACTGGCAGGGGAAGATGAAGGTGGTATTGTGATCGGGACGGAAGAGTTCATGAGTTTGCTACTTTGTGAAGTTGAGTTGATGGATTGGAAATGGGATTGGTTGTTGCTGCAGTAATGGAGGTGATGTTGATGGCTTCTGCGAAGATTTAAAGATGGGTTTGTTAAGATTCAACAGAAATTGAAGTTAGGGTTTTGATTCATGGTGGTTCTAAAGGGTTTGAATGAGCAGAGAGACGAATTGGGGTTTTGTTTGTGAACTTTTTTTGATGTGATTGAAGACTGATGTTGAAATGGCTCATGGGTTGGTGATGACGAGAGATTGGAGGATAATGGGTCAAGATTTGAGCTCAATTGCAGCTGGAAATATGATGTTGCTTTGATGGAATTTGTTGGTTGTTTAAAGGGTCCGGTGAGGAGTTCAATTGCAAGGAGTTTTGGTTGAGTTCCAAACTTGATTTCTTGTCGGAAATCAATGTGACACTCCGAGGTTGCAAAGTGGAGCCGAGATGCTTCAACGAGATGAAGATGAACGGATATTTGCGGGCTGAGACATGAAAGAACAGTGGTGGTATGAGTTGGTTTCGAGTTGAGAATGGTGGCTAAGATGGAGCTACATTGATCAAGTATTTTGAGGAATCGCTATGAGAATGTAGGAAGCAGTGCACACCTGTGAGAACTGAGCCAGATGGTGCTTAGACTTGAACACGGGAGTTGAGTGAGCAAACGGGTTGTGAGCTAATGGATCCAGTGGAGGCTGCGGTGAAGCTGGAGCGGTGGCTAGCATTGATGGGTAAATCGAGTTACAAATGCTCATGGTGGTATTGCAGTGGTTGTTGAACTACTGATCCAGTTTGTATGTGTGATGGAGAAAAGCTCGGGTAATTTGAGATGGGTTCGATTCAGAGGGTTACGAAGCTACTAAAGATGCGATTCTGTGGTGTTTACCAACGCAGAGAAGTTGTTAGTGGTTAAGGCGAGACAAGAAGAAAGAGTATAAGATGATGTTCTTGATTATAGATGTGAGATAGTCCTGGTACTTCAATTGGTGCTGCTGATGGAGTGTTTGAGGCAACAGAGAATGGAATGGCAGGTGGCCTGAGAGATGGCTAGGGCTCGGCGAGGTGACATGGTAGTAGTGGTGTTGGATTACGAGTGGATGTGCGAGGCTTTAAGATGGTTATGGTGGGTGCCGCAATGACTAAGATTGCGATTCGAGTGGGAATGAGAGCTATCTTCTTGTGATGACTTGATGGTGTTCTTTGTGGTGTTGAAATTCTTTGGTGGATGAACTCGGGTACTAAGGGTAGGAATTGGAAGCGCACTTCAGAGTAGTGGTACAATAAATGGTTCTTTGGGAAGAGATGGCCTCGGAGTGCATGTAGTCTGATGCTCGACTCCGTGAAAGTCGGAAGACGGGAAATGGTGAGAAGCAAGTGGTAATGAATGCGGCCATCATGGTGGGTGCATTGTTATGAAGACAAGGATTGTCAAAGAACAAAGTCGACCCTATGCAACATCTGACTTTGACCCAACTCAGCCTCAGAAGCTGTGGCTGGTAAAGTCGGCCGGTTAGACACCAGATATCCGAAATCGACTACGACTCACACCACAGCTCGGTCTGACCCAGCCGACCGACTTGACCCGAGTTGACTCAGCGTTGACCAGGCCGTCCGACCCCGCGTTGACCGGTGGCCGGCGGACTTTGCGGTCACACAGGAAGATTCCGACGACTTCCGGCCGTTTTCCGCCCAATACAGATTCGTGACCACTTTTGGGGGCGTATTTTACAGGTTTCTCCTTCTTATGGGCTTGGTGGATTCTCATCTAATGGACTTTGAAGACTAGACCTAATTTTAGAAGTTGGAGAAAAGCTATAAAGGAAGGTCTTCTACAACTTATCTTATCTTTTTCTTGGAATTTTGGAGAGCCGTTTGTTTACGCTTCTAGGGTTTGGTTTTTGTTATTCTTTTTCCTTGTTTTATTATTGAATACAAGCCTCTAACCCGGTGCATACGCACCGGAAGTATGTAATGCATTGTGCGTAAAATTCGTATTAATTGTACCTGCTACTTCATTAACAACATCCTTTGGGTGTGCGTCTTTATTTGGTATTTATGTTAATATGATTTTTATCATCGATTGAAGGCGACTTTTGTTCATTTATGTGATGTAGAAACAAAAAAAAAGGTATGCACATGAGAAAACCCTCACTTTTGAAATTAAATGATGTAAGAAATTATCCACATGCCATGATTTATTTTAAGTTAGATGATCAAGTACACACCTTCCTGAACTTTGTTGAATGTTTTTTTTTCTTGGGAAGGATTTCTTTAGTTGATTTACGTTAACCTTGAACACCCTTGAGACAAGATTGTGTCGGTATTAGCTTCTTTGTCTTGTCAAATGTAGAGATTGTTTTATTTACGGCCTCATCGGTCTTATGAAGCAATGTGAAGAGTCCCCAAAATCTACATATGGCTATTTGTATCATGATAGTTTTGTAACATGCATATCGGCCCTTCACTAAGGGATGATGGTAACACGAACCATTTTTCTAACAAACGTAGGTGATGTGTCGCCTGACATGACTTAATCTTTCAAAGCATTCCAAAGAACATCTCAACCTTATACCATGCACAGATCCATGTGTATAATGACTTAATCGTTGTGGTTCCTACGTGCAATACTCCCACATTATTTTATGCTAATCCCGCATTATTTTAAGCTTCTGACCTTTTTCCCTCTGGTGGAGGCGACGTCCATGTATCGGATTTTTCGGATATATGCATTTTCATCTTAAGCATAAAAAAGTAGTACCATGTATAATTGCATTGCCATAAAACTTGGATGGAATTTAGCAATCCTTTTTAAGTTATCTCTCTTTTCAATCCTCTTTAAACTTGGATGAAATTTAGTAACGGGTATTCTTGCTAATTGCATTCCCTGTAATTAAAGTAGATACCTTTATACCGTTGGTGAGTTATATCGATGCCCTTTTTTTTCCTAGATGCAATGAGTATCAATCTAACTTTGCCCCTTTTAAATTCTTGATGGCGATCAATTTTCCATTATGAACCGTTGTGCAAGAAGATTATTTTCATGTAGCATTTTGATAAGACGGTTGATGACATATTTATCCAACTGGTTTTCATTGGTTTTCAGGTTGTTCCATTTTCAATTTATATGCTAATGAAAGATTGTTACAAAAATGGGCCAAATAAGTATTTGGGGAAGGTTATTCCGCTAATGACATCTTTACCTGCAGTTATAAAAGAAATGACTACTTACATATTTCATATGATGCCCTCAAACCAAAAGCAAAAAGATTAGTTCAAACAATCTAAGTCGTTCAAACAATTTGGATGCAACGGAGAATTTTATATCGTCTATTGTCTGATCCTCAATTAAATTAAGTGATCAATCAATCAAACAAATAAAATATATGTATCCAAGATACTCTAAACAGAAAAGCAAAGCAATTAATAGATCATCGAGTGTTCTTAAATGAGTGTCGTTAAACAAATACTCACAGGATTTCAGATGATTCTTGTTCTATCCATTTGGTACTCTTCAAAAATCTTCATCCTATTATAAATCTCCAACAAAGAAATTTAAATATAATGTATATGGGAAATCCAACCATCAATGTAAGACTGACTTTCTTCCGGGAGTTTCTTCTACAAAATCATCATTTTAAATTTCATCTTTGCAATGGAGGATTTTGCGGAAAAAAAGATAAGAAGATAAAAGTGAGACAAAAAGTATAAGCAAAAAAACATGGTCAAAAAAATAATAATCAAACAACGACATGAAAATATGTATCTTCCTGTTTTCCAACTTTCATACCATGTTGGCATTGACTGCATACATTTTTCTCGTGATATTGCCACAGATTTTTGCAATCAGCATGCTGGTCATTGCCCTTTTAACGAAGTGCTTTGTTGAATTGACCACAACTTTCTAGTCTCATCTCATGGGAAGTACCGCTTTAGTCCGATTTCGCAGTTTCCTTCATTGTTTAGTTTGCAAAGATCAACTCTCTCCCATGTTTACGAATAAACCTATCTGACCCCTAGGCCAAGGATAATACGATACCATCTCAAATATGACTCAAAACACTCACTGACTAAGAAATGTGATTATTATTTTTACATATTCACAAACAAAATTGGTCGATCTTTTGGGAGTCCCTCTAGTTAAATCCTAGATGCAAAGAAAGAAGAAGAGATATGGGAATAAGATTCTTACCAATACAATAGGCTGCAATATGGACGAATTAAAACTCTCATAGGATTCCATAAGTGCCCATGTTCTTAGAACTTGATCACGAAGTCGCGGCAAACTTTGTTCTTCAGTGCCAACTCTATTTTCATGAGACATCAAAATTCTTGCCGATGATCTTTCCTGGGATTTATCCGCGAATAAATATAGCTTTATAGGTGTTTCTTGATTTCATTACCAAAACGTTTTCACCTGTTGGTGAAATGGTGTGTCTTTATCGTTTTACCTTGTATCTTTTCATGTTCAACCTAATTTAAAATGTGTCTCTTTGAACAGGAAACGAAACTCTTCATTTTTGTTTGCGGAAAGGAGTTAATTATTTGTTGGCATCATCAGCATAGAGGGATTGATCTCCGAAATCGTAGAAAAGTGACGGGGTGCGGATCTAGTTTTTATACCTTTATTAACAAAAGGGAAAAGTCATTCCTCTTTTTTTATCCGAACAGTGTGATATCTATCTATAGCTATTACGTGACTATTCGTTGCTGCCTATTAGGGTGAAAAGTCGGTAATGACATGGCGATGACATGTAAGCTAATGCTGACATGGCTTCACTATATAGCAGAACGATTATGGTTGCGCCATGTGGCATTTTTGGGGTCTCTTATTATAAAGAAAGATTGATGATGATGAACTCCATAGCTATGAGTAGCTAAACTTATTATTGGTTATGGGATAAAAGTTGATTTCTCAACATGCTTTTGATTCAATGAATTAGTTTTGTCTCAGTAATTATTGTTTGTGATTCACAATTAATATTGTTATAAGATTTGAAACTTGTTAGGTTGAGTCCGGAATCAATCCGATTTGTGTTCATCTCTAGAGCTATATTAGGGTTTTCAATACGAAAAACGTTGTTTATCCACGATTCTAAGTAGCATAATTGTGGTTAGTGCTTGTAGTGATATATCCTACTAGTCACAAAATGAATCATAACTTTTGTTAAAACGTTTAGTGCTTTTACACATTCGTTTGCATTGATGAGTCTTATTCCATAAATCTTAATGCTTTTAGGAGTTAAACTTAATTGTGCTTTTACACTTTAGGTTGCTTTCTACGAAGAATTCACATATGCATCTTTTAATGTGGTTGTGATGAAAACAGGAATTAACGGGTTATACTTGCGATCAAGATATCCTAGGACTTTTAATAAATACGAGATTAAATACCAATTCTAATCATTGATGAAAATACATGTTTGTGAATGATACTATCCCGTGACCAATATCTTCTCCTTATTGATAATTCGAATTACTTACTTAGCTTTTAATTACTTTTATTTGCTTAAATACAACAAACATACCTTGGGTTATTTTTAGAAACTGAAATTTCATAACAACGAAAGCCTCTCTGTGGATACGAACTCTTTCTTATCGAATACTATATTTATATTTAGTTGATTGAGAAAGTGAAATTATATTTGACGGATTGACAACCGACCACCAAGCACCACCACACCAGTTAGAAGTCTTCAACATGGCGTACTCCCTGCCAAGCACCATCACGCTGGGGACTGGCAGAGGCCGTACGTCAGCTACCTCCGCGATGGCGTACTCCCTGCAACAAGAAAAAACGCAACCAAGATAAAATAGAGATCCAAGAGGTTTGTGTTCCATGAAGGGATCTTATATCGCAAAAGTTTTGAAGGAAGTTTTTGCGGTGTTTGAACGAGGGAAATCCTGGTCATGCTAAGAGAAATAAACGAAGGAGAACACCAAGGGAAACAGAAATTGTTTCTTCAAATACATGAGAAATACTACTGGCCGATCATGGAAGATGACGCAGCTGCTTTCGTTCAGAAATGCCAGGAATTCCAGATCCATGGGAACCTCATTCACACGCCTCCAACACCCCTGCACTCTATAAGTAGTCCATGGCCCTTTTACAGCTGGGGACTTGACATCATTGGGAAGATCAATCCGCCATCTTCAAATCAGCATGAATACATAATAACCGCGACTGAGTATTTCACCAAATGGGTGAAGCTATCCCCTTGCGAGGAACCACCGGCCTCAATCGCGACGTTCATCAAGGAGCACATCATCTGCCGTTTTGGCGTGCCTAAACACATCATCACCGACAACGGAACGCATTTTGCTAACAAACAAGTATAGGAATTACTCGAGAGATACGGTATTGAACAGGTCTTCTCTGCTATATACTATCCTCAGGGAAACGGGCAATCCGAAAGTACCAACAAGACTATGATTCGAATTCTCAGCCGAACGGTACACGACAATCCCATAACTTGGCATGAGCAGCTGCCAATGGCCCTCTGGGCATACCGAACATCTCCAAGAAGCTCCACCGACGCTTCTCCTTACTCCATTGTCTACGGTACGGACGCAATCCTCCCAAACAAATCAAAATCTCGTCGCCCTTTTAATCGCGACAAGTGGAGTTCAATGGGATGAAGTCAAAAAACCGAATGCTTAATACCAATAGCTAGATACCATAGATTCCAGAAGATTCATAGCATAAGAACACGCACATGCATATAGAATCAGAGTTTTCAGAGCATATAACAGAACTGTGAAACCCCGGGTTTTCCAAGCGGGAGATTTGGTAGTGAAGACTGCTAAACACATCCAACAAGACATGGCAGTACCAAAGTTTTCCCCCAAATAGGAAGGGCCGTATATAATTACGAAGCCATATGACAGCGGGTACTATAAGATTATCAAGGAAGATGGAGGAAAGCTAGAGGCAGTCATCAACGGGAAGTGGCTCAAGGCATACTACGCCTAACCGCTACCTCACAACATGCTACACCATGGCGCAGCAATCCAAGCACTCTTTCCTCTTTCTTTTCATTTTCAATTATCAAGTTTCGATGCAATCTCAACAGATTAATGAAATTCCTTTATTTCTTCAAAACAAGTATAAAAAAAAAACCCTTACATCTCATAACACGAGTCAGAAAATCCCATCCAACAGATTGTAATCCTTAGAAAGCATTATCTTTAACCGAATCTGGTACCTTTCAGTCATACTCTTCAAATTATGAATTGACTCTTCAACCTTCCGTGACTCCATAGCCAAAGCTTTCTCCTCTTCCAACATAGCTTTCGTAGCAGGAACCATACCAGCAAGAATACCGGCTCTGTCGACTTTCACAACATCGAGACGATGTCGCAACCAACTGACATTGAACTCCAAAGATTCACAGGTAGGCACCATATTCTCCCACTTTTGGATAGCCGATTCCGCGACAGCGTGGATAGACATACTCTCCATTTCGGCGACCATCGACAAGAGACAATTCACTATGGAAACTAGAGCACACGGAACAATACTCACGACGCTCTCCCGTAGAAATGTGACCATATATCCTCCATATCCTTGTGTAAAGAGTCATAAATTCTTTCCGCACCAGGAACCCACCGACGTTCCGGTAGTTGGAGGAAAGACACCTCATACGGGTCCCAAACGACAAACCCGCATTGGGATACTCGTGACAAGAAACTCCTAAATCGGCGTTCTCCAGATCTGCAGCAGTTGACGGGATTGGGCTTGAAGGAAGAGGGGTGACCAAATCATCTTCATCAATAATGGTAACACATGCTCCGACAGGATATCTCTACATTGAAGAAAACTTTTGTCATTTATCGGCAAAATAGTAAAACATATGTTGATCAGTAAAAACATACCGGTATAATCTTCTTGACCAGAAGAACCCTGATTGAGGTACTGTTGCAAAAGGTCAAGCCTCACGCGTTTGCCTGGAGAATCTAGCTGGCTCGAAGATGATTCACTTCTGATCGACATGATGAGGAGAGGTAAACTCGACAAGAAGAAACCTTTGTTGTAAAACTCGGAAGGCGATGCAACTTCACCGGGCATAAATACTGGGGAACCCTAAAGAGGAAAAGAAGAAGTAACAGAATTAATGGGTGTAGCGCTTCCAGATTTTTGAATAGGGAAAGAATTCCCTGATTAAAGCCGTGCGTGAAGAAAGGCAATCAAACCCACAAGAACAAGTCTTGCCACTCCCAAAGTGTACGCGTTTTCCTTTCTAGCACCGGCCCTACCAAGCGTTCAATGCTGCCCTTGTCAATCTGTGCCATCCATGCTTTCCTTACCACGTCATCCTTGCCAATCCGCGCTTTCCCTTGCCAACACCATGCTCCGCCAAACGGCCCACGCCCATTGATGCCAACAAGTCCCTTTCATGCCAAGTCTATGCTAGCAGCTCCGCCTCGCGTTCCAAATCCGGGCCCTAAGGACACCTAGTCATATTGGGATTTGTGCAAAGCTACCAGATGCGAGGATTGTGGATTCTACTTACATCTCGAAAAAGGTCAGGAAAATCTTCTCAGCCCTCTTTCATGACTTACTGTCTCAGTTCTATCCTCGTCTGTCACCATCTTATGCTTACCTCGCAACAAGGCCCGTGTTCCAAGCTAAGCAGGGGACTTGATGTTGATGGTGGTTTTAAGACAAGGGGTAAAACCGTAAAGCCTCACATATAGCATGACGTCACCGGTGACACTAGCACATTTAATTAGAGCATTTAACGCACTTATGTAAAAATTACCAGGGTACCCCTTTTCAACATCAATTAAGGTTTCATACACGGCCTAAATCCACGCATATCGCGCAACTATCACGCAAAAGCATGGCAAACATGCCAAATGCACGTACCGTGCAATCACTGCGCAAAAGCATGGCAATCATGCCACTGACACATACCACGCAACCACTACGCAAAAGCATGGCAAACATGCCAAAATGCACGTACTGTACAACCATCACGCAATACATAGCAATTGCACGTACCGTGCAATCGTTGCGCTATATGGCAACCATGCCAAAATCCCGAAACGCACAATCATTGCTATATGGCAACCATGCCAAAATCCCGAGATGCGCAATCATTGCGCTATATGGCAACCATGCCAAAATCCCAAGACGCGCAATCATTGCACTTTATATAGCAACCATGTCGAAATCCCAAACGCCACACGCGCCATTGGCACATGCCATGCAACCCTTGCAACCTGGCATGCCAACCCGTGCAAACCTAGGGCCAAAGCCGCCACACGCGCCATTGTCACATGCCATGCAACCCTTGTAACCTGGCATGCCAAACCGTGCAAACCTATGGCCAAAGCCGCCACACGCGCCATTGGCACATGCCACACAACCTTTGCAACCTGGCATGTCAAGTCGTGCAAACCTAGGGCCAAAGAGGCCACACGCGCCATTGGCACATACCATGCAACCCTTGCAACCTGGCATGCCAAGCCATGCAAACCTAGGGCCAAAGCCGCCACACGCGCCATTGGCACATGCCATGCAACCCTTGCAACCTGGCATGACAAGCCGTGCAAACCTAGGGCCAAAGCCGCCACACGCGCCATTGGCACATGCCACGTAACCCTTGCAACCAGGGCATGCTAAACCATGCAAACCAAGGGCCAAAGCCGCCACACGCGCCATTGGCACATGCCATGCAACCCTTGCAACCCTGGCATGCCAAGTGCAAACCTAGGCCCAAAGCCGATCGACACGCGCCATTGGCACATGCCATGCAACCCTTGCAATATGGCATGCCAAGCCGTGCAAACCTAGGGCCAAAGCCGACACACGCGCCATTGGCACATGCCACACAACCCTTGCAACCTGGCATGCCAAGCCGTGCAAACCTAGGGCCAAAGCCGCCACACGCGCCATTGGCACATGCCATGCAACCCTTGCAACCTGGCATGCCAAGCCGTGCAAACCTAGGGCCAAAGCCGCCACACGCGCTATTGGCACATGCCATGCAACCTGGCATGCCAAGCCGTGCAAACCTAGGGCCAAGGCCGCCACACGCGCCATTGGCACATGCCGTGCAACACTTGCACTTTAGCATTGCCACTTGCACCCGACGTGCAACCTAGGGCCAAGGCATGCCACACATCTCGTGCAACACTTGCACTTTGGCATTACCACTTGCACCCGACGTGCAACCTAGGGCCAAGGCATGCCACACATGCAATTGGAATATGCCGTGAAACCCTTGCACTTTGGCATGACGCGCTTACACCAAAGGCCATGATTCCTCTTAAGATGCAAATCTCGACCGTAGAAGGTCGCCACTGAGCCGGCAAGTCTCTCAAGATCAACTTATCAAACACCAGCGACATGCTACATGTTTTCCACGAAAACACTCGAGGCATCAAAAATGTATGTCACAAACTGGGGGATGCTCATTAGGGTATTGGTTTGGCGGTCTACAACGCATGGCATACACAAATGCCCGTTTCAAGATAGTGTCATAAGAATAAAACGGTTAGTAAATGCGGGAAATAATGGTGAAACGCTCTTTCATTATGGAACATCAATTCCATCAAATTCTATCAATACCAGGCGTTACCACCTCTTCCCATTTAACTCATCCGTTTCTTTTCTTACGAGGCCAGAGTACGTTCACTTGAACTTGTATAAATAGGTTTCACCTATTTCCACCAAAACACAAGTTTTTGGTCAGGGAGAAATACAACTCTCGGAAAGGCAATTCTTGCTAGCTTCCTCAAAGCTTTCACTTTCTGATACAAGTCAAATACTACTCTTCCAGAACTGCTCTGGTCTCAACACTCTCTTCACTTCCCTCCCTAAACCAGCCCTTCTCCTCCTCTTTGTGACCGAAGCAAACCTGGAACGGCCATTTCTTGGTTTAGGCCAGATTTTATAGATTTATCTCTCGAATCTAAAGTACTCCCATGCAGTACATTTGTTTAGGGTTTAGATTTGTTTCTCACTCACTCACCGAAGTAACCAAAATTAGCAGAAACGGTTTTTGCCCACAAACAACTTGACATTTATTCAAGAATTTAGTAGAGTATATAGAGATAGAATTGAACAAAATATGATATTTGTTGAAACTATCATTAGAATCAAAAACCATATATTTCAAAAGATCACTTGCTTCATTAAAAAAATTGTGAGGTGTATGAAGCAATCCATTGTTAACAAAATTACTAACTAAAAACTTATTCCACGAAGGAACACATATTTTCCAAAATCGCACCCTAGATTGCGAAGCATAAACTGAATTATATCTAAAAATATACAAGCATATATTTAGTTGCAGGAAATCCTACACTACACCCCTTGCTAGAATTAACACAACTAATCCATTTGAAGATGAATATTATGAATTTTATTGATTATTTCCTTGAAATGTTTACCAAGAAGATAGAACAGAGCCAAAGGAATTACAACTACTACAAATTTTCTCTCTCCTAATGACTTGCTTGACAATTCAAAAAGAACTCTCTTTACAATAGACTTGCTCGACTCTTTATATAGGGTATTACATAATAGATGACAGCTAAGCTGTCCTATATTTTTGGGAATGACTTGTGAAATATCGCAAGTGTACAAGTATGCAACTTTGCGACACTCCTAAATCTCGCTAAGTCTTCACACATTTCTCATGTTCTGGCTGTCGTCATCCATTGCGTCATTTATGTTTCTTCCCTGTGACACTTTCGCAATGCTGTCGTTTACTAATCTCGCAAGGTATTGGTGTTGCGATATTCTGATCCTACATCTTGCCTCTTCTCATGTCTTCTCTGAGAAGAAGAGAATGTCATGAAAAAATCGTTCATCTTTATCCGCGATGACCCCGTACTCTTACTGAGAATTTATCACATACGTTTCTTTTCCACTCTTTTCTTGACACGTCTCTTTCAACGTTTCTTCTTGACCGTTCACGTCCCTTCTCGTATTAAATGCATTTATCTTCTCGAGAATTCTTTTCTCTATATATAGTTTTCTTATCTTCCTCTTCTTCTTTTTGCTTTCTCTTTGCAACTTTCTCCAACTATCTTCTTCCGCAATTTGCGCTTCTGCTACTGCAAATCTTCCTTTTCTTCTTTCTCTTGATCCTCAATCCTCCAACCATTCCCATATTCTAAAAATGACTCCTCCTGGTCGTAAATATAAACCCCTTTTTAACGAAGCTCAAAAGAATTTACAAGAGAAGGGTTTCACCCTATCAACCATTCCTAATCAAGGATCTTCACCTATTCTTTCTGCAAAGTTATTTTCTGATCATCAATGTGATGATCAGAAAATCATAATCTCGCTAGGTCAAATCCTCGCAGGCCTTCCCATTCCTCTCTACAATCCCAAGATGCCTTTATTCTATGAAATTCTTGCTCATGAGAAATTCTCGCGAGCTATTTATCAATTAAGTGGTGATTATATCTGTCTAATGCTTGAATTCGCCAATCGTGGCGCTGGTAAAGGGTCTTTATATCCTGATGATGTCAAAAATCCTAAATTCGCAAATTTAGAAATAGTTGCTGAGAAAACTTTTTTGAAAATTATGAAGTGATAAATATGAGAAATGATAAATCTCGGTGGGGTGCTCGTTTGAAGAGAAAAGATAATATTCTTAGTGATAAACTGCTTATGCAAGATATTGACTGGCACTCGGGCAAAAATAATGTTCCTCGGTACTCCAAAGATGAGAAGTGGTGGGTTGTTCCTCTATTTTTGAGCGGACCTTACATTGTAGGTTTTCATATACTCCCTGCGAATCTCGTAGATTATCGTCCTTGGGAATTTAAGTGGCCCGAAAAGGCAAAAGAGGTATATTTCCTATTTCAGGTTTGCTTTGCGATATTTCCTTCCTCTTATATTTACTAGACTTTTAAAATTTTCAGATTATCAAATTGAGAAGGATTTATGAAAGACGTCCAAAGGCTAGTACTCTGGTGATACTCCGATCAATCACGGATGAAGTAAGAAATACTTTCTTTTGTTATTTTTAACAATATTGTTGCCTCTATTTCTTATCTTCATTCGTGTGCGAAGGTTGGCGTCGAAATTATTGAAGGAGAACAATCTCCTGAAGTTGTGAAGGTCAAAGGAAAAGACAAAGATCCTCTTCGCAAGGGGAAATCCACTGCTCCACCTTCCAAAAACGAAAAGTTCAATCTCCTTCTTACTCAAGTCCCCTCCCAATGAAATTCGATGAGGATGATAACAACGCAGAAGAAGATCAATCTGGGAATCTCCTATGGAGCAGCTTATCCAATATTTTTTTTCCGACTCCATGCAAGGCCTTGGGGATGATCACCTTTCCGGTACATGCGAGGCTCTCGCAAATATATGTGATGCTACCTTGCTTTAGAACAATGATTCTTTTAAAGGAGTTTCCAGATCTGTATCTCCCAGCTTTTTAAATGCACTTAGTGCCTTGGTACGTCTAAATTTCTATTTTTTCTCATAATTCATGATATTGCCTCTTCAGGATCATCGCACAAATATGACAAGCCTAAACTTCCTTGCGAAAATAAAGCCTCGTGACATTTGCGTCTTTTGACACTTATCAGCTCCCTAATGGAGGGTGTCGCCCTTATCATCTCCCTGGTTGCCCCTTCAAGGAGGCGTACATCGGCCATACAAGACTAGCTCCTCCCATCCGGTCTTAGCAACAACCATTTATTTTCGCAGCCTCTTATCCCTTATACCTATAGGGTTTATGGTTACGAGACTCCACCCTAAATGGAGTTTTCTTCGGGCCGAGTGCAGCATGTGCCAAGACTTTCCAAGAATGGCCGAGACACTTCAAATGCCCTAGGCACTCTTGGCTCAACCGTGTACCTCGGCGCCTTGGTCATACATCGACTCCTTGGAAGAGATCCTCGGTCGTCAACCAGGGTATAACCTATATATATAGTTGGAAATCCAAGGTATCTCTCCCTGATAGGCTTTTATGGGCCCCAAATCTCCATGACTCGGGTTCCAGGAGCGGTGTAACCTTTTCCCCCGAGCCATGTCAAGAGATACCCCTTATATGACGCACTTTAGGTCTTACATTTGCCTCTTGCGAAATATCATTCGCGAACTAGGTGTACGCGATAAAGGTTCGTCCCATTCACTCACTCTTTCATTTTTGTTAATTCATTCAATCATTCATTTTTGGTTATCTATTGTTATTTTGTTTGCGAAGCTATCGCACAATCTTGCTTTGTTTGTTGTAATCTCATTTCAATCAGATTTTCATACATTCTGATAGCGAGATTCTCGCATTGCTTCTTCAATTATTATTCATTCCTCCTACTCTTGATATGCCTTTTGTCACTAATTTTGATAATAACGACTATTCATTTCTTACACCTTTTGCTCCTCGCTGCTTGGTAAGCTTGTAAAAGAGCTTTTCCTACGTATTACTGCAAGTGGCTGTGCCTATTGGAGGCGTGGCAAGTACAGGTCGATCCCACGAGACTTGTGGTGTTGTATGTTGATCTAAGGCTTTGCTTACCGATTTCTAGAAGTGATGATATATTTGGTATTTGTCGATATGACTCAAGTTGAGTGTTATAACAATGAAGTAAAGATGAAATACAAACAATGAGAAGAAATGGGTACTAGGATTATCAAATCCACCTCTAATTCCTATTATGTGTTCAACTAAGTTGAGTTTCTTGTCCACGTGTGATGATAAGGATAATGTGTCAATTTTATCACTGTCTATGGAGTTTTCACCTAATGATAACTCAATTATCGCCTAAGGTACTAATTCCGAGCACTAGTTGTCTAATTAAGCACAACTAGTCAAGGAATTAGCATCTAGTTCTAAGGTTTTGAGCCGCAAAGACACTCAACACGCTTATAGACTAACTACAATGTATACTTGGCATTCATTGTGAAAGAAAAGCATTGGGTGTGCTAGAATTGAATATATCCGATAAAATTAAGCACTCAAGAACATTCAAGCAAAGTTGAAATCATAACGAGTTGAATTAGGGTTTCATTGAAACCCTAAGCAAACTAAACTAGAACATCAAAAACAACAAATAACACAAATTAAATCTAAATTGTCTGCTCTGGCTAACCCAGGCATACCCCTCAAACATACACAGTTCACCTCTATTTATACATGCCAAGAAACAAAACCCTAATTCACTTCAAACATAAATTAAATGCAAACCCTTTTACCCATACCCTCTGAATTGTCTCCTCTGCTGAAATCGGCTTTGAATTGATGTTTGCTCTCATTGTCTCGAAACCCTAACCCTAACACTCTTCTCTTTCTATTTCTCACTTAGCCTCTAGGGAAGAAGCTATGAGAGAAATGGAGGGAGTAGGAGGCGAGATGGCGACTCCGTTGTTGGTGGTCGAGAGGTTGAAGAAGAAATGGCGAGGAGATGGCTCGCCATTTTTGGTCGGGAGAAGAGGAGAGGGGTGTGTCCGGATTCTCACGGGTGAAGGAGAAGAAATGAGATTAGGTTTTGGGTGATGGAGGTTTATATAGGGCTGTGCTGTGAAGCGGGTGCATCAGGATTTGATGAGGAGGGTGGAGCGAGCGTTGGATCTTGGCAGTCGAAGATCTCACGGCTCAGGATATAAGCAGTTTTGGTGTTGAGCGGGAGCAGCGAGAAATGATGTGAGGAATGCAGCGACCGTTGGATGCAGATGAGCGAAATCTCGCGGCTTAGATGGAACGGGCTTTGGATCCGAGTTATGGGCCGGGTCTTGGACTGCTCAAGCCCATGTCTTGTAAATGGGTTGCTCCTTGTTGGGTTGTAACTGTTGCGCGCGCGGGCTTCGGCTTTCTGCTCCATAGACGCTTGTCTCCAATTCTTTTCTCTTTTTGGCTCCTCAGTTTTTCCGAGCTTTATTCACTACCTAAAAACACAAAATTAATTAGTACAAATATTTATTCTTGAAAACAAAGAAAATACGAACTGGGATAATATATGAATTTCGAGCACAAAAGATGAGTTAAATGCCAATAAATAGATGTAGAAATATGCAATATTTGGCACTCATCAAATACCCCCAAACTCGAATTTTACTTGTCCTCAAGTGAAACATAAATTAAGAAATCCTAACTATACCCCCCATCTTGCAGTCTCTCGAATGCATTTAGCGCATGCACTAAGCCTTTAAACCCCTAGGTGTCCCTAGTGGACTAGAGTTGTAGTCTCGTGAGGGCTTACCAGAGGTGTACCCACAAAACCTTCTCCGATTTCACAGAGTGTAAAAGAGTCTCAAGCATCCAAGGAGCTATGAGGACATAGAGTTTCGTAATGCTAGTAACAAGAAGTTAGAACTATCAAAGAACGCATTCTCAACCTTAAGTGTCCGAGCGAGAAGTAACCATACCATATGAAAGAATTCGATTCGGTTGTGATCATAAGCCTCACTCTGGGCCCCTCACCATTAGGGTTTTATGATAATTGCACTCAAAAAGACCGCTTTTTTAGTCTCTCATGTGTGCAGGAGGAATAAAGAGAGAAATCCCGCACACGTTGTAGGTAAGAAGGATAACCTTCCAAATAATATCCGGAGACTCCACAGAAGTGTGGACAAAAAGAATCTTTTTTGATGATCTCTAAGAAAGGAAATCAACCATTAGCAAGGGTGGGAGTACTCACTTACCTTCTCACCCGATCGAAGCAATTAACATCATTCTCTCATAGAACCATAGAAACGCCTTCAATCTTCTTGTCTTCGATCTTCAATTGTTGATGACGAACTTCTGAACTTTACAAAAACTTAATTTTTTTTTTTTTTTTTTTTTTTTTTTAATATGACAATAAAACTCAATTTTTCACAAACTTCATTAATTCTCATCTTCTTTTCTTTCTTTGCACGTAAACCTTGGACTATATCAACTTTTCTTCAAATATTCTGATAATGCTCCGCTTTCGACGATGATGTGTTTCTATGGGTTGTTGATTGAGATAGAGAGTGATGCTAACTGCAAATCGGTATTTAGAAGGAGTTTTCATCTTTAAACGTCACCCTCATGATTGACAAAAATTTTGCACTCAAGAGATCAAAAGTAGTGCTGAAAGTGGTACGAAGTTGGGTAGCTCACCATTCCTACCCGGAATTGACGTACGGTGACACACACACTAATGCCTTTTCTAGAAAGTTGCAAAATTGAAGGTTGGTGCCTCACTTGATGTAAATGGGTAGTCTCCACTATGGGTGATCACAATTCTACTACCGAATATCTAAAAAAAGACCTAATTCGCCCTCCGGATGGTTAAATCCAACTTTAACGCTCTAATCAACTAAGGAACCCGATTGTGTTCTCCAAGACTTCCAATTTGTTATTTAGGTCGGACTCTCTATGTAAACATAGCTAGAAGCATGCTAGTGACTCTAAAATCTCTACAAGTTGGAGGTTTTTATTTACAAAAGAGTTTTGAATTTTTTTTTATTTTTTTTATTTTTGCTATAAAAGACTAAAAACTCTATATGCAAATGCACCCCCAAACCTAAATCAAACATTGTCCTCGATGTGTTAACAGATGATAAAATTTTAAATAGTCACATACCATGGGAACTATGCTGATAAGAGAAAAGGGAAGAGATTAGGATGTGTGGTAGCAAGGTTAGAGCTTCATTAGTCAAGGCTAGAATCCAACATTCTCGGTGGAGATCATACGGATTAGCACAATATATGCACAAGAAGACTCAACCGATGCAAGAAGGAAAATTAACAAGTCCTCACGGATTATATACAATGAAAATTCACCATACACCAACAAATAAAGAGTTGAGGATCAACCCAAAAGACGGTATCTGTAAACATGATCTTACACAAATATAATATGAGAGTGCAAGTAAGACCGCATATGTGAATGAGTTTCCCCAAACCTAAACTTGTCAACAAGTGTGTTTGAAAGCACAAAATCTTGCAATTTTAAAGGTACATCATGAAAAAGGTCTAACTCAAAATGAGTTTTGCTAAGAACAGGATATACACATTCCAACTGTGGCTCCTTAAAAGTGTTATACTTTGATGCCAAATAGTCCAAGAGGACTTGGGAGGCACAAAGCTCTAGGCCTAGATTAGGCATTTTCAGAAAAGTTGGTTTTGCAATTTTGTTACAAACTACACCTAGGTTTGGTGGAAGAGTTTCAATCTGTGCTTTAGGAGAGAGATTAGGTACATCTAAGTTGTTTTCATGTATAAGATCATTTGCACCATCACACACTTTCCTAAGGTCAGAAGAAGGTAAATCATGCTCACTTGCATAGAACAATTCATCAATCTTCATGTCATAATCATCAGAGGAGGCAACATATTGTGACATGGGCAAGGAATCAGACACAAAAATAATATCATGATCCAAAAGAACATTAGTGTCAACAGAAGATTCATCCTTTCTTAAGTCACAAACAAGTTGTGTAGCATGCTCACTTTCACTGAAGAATTTCACAAACCCAAACTCAGAGTCAACAACGCATGGATGAATGTTAGAAGAAGTATCATTCATAGGGTTCACAGAAGAGACGCTTAACGTCTTTGAACCCAAAGATTCCATCATATTTTCAGCATGCACATGCTCTTCTAACATGTCATAATCATCATCATCATCATCATCATAACAAAAATGCATTTCCCTATTCATACTTGTAGCATTTCTAGTGTACTCATTTACCTCTAGATTAGGTTCATATTCAGTGTTAGTTGCATGAGTAGGAATAGAAACACTATTTTCAAAATTTTCTTTATTAGGGACAACAATCATCTTATCATGAACTTCCCTCCATTCTTCTTTTTCTAAATGAATCAGGTTCATCTTTAAAAACAAGTAACATTGTTCAATGGAAGGAGAGTCTTCAATAGTGGGTATGCATGCATCATATGGATATTCACTGCATGGTTGTGCATGAGGTTCACTAGAGAAGGGAAATTCAGACATGTTGCTATATGGATGATCATGCATTGCATTCAATTCAAACCTAGCATTGTTTTGTTCTATGAGGTTTTCTTCCACTGAGTGCATACATGGGTTCATTGGAGGATAGAATTGCTCATCCTCCCATGGTGGTTGATGATACATGTGGTCATAATGATTAGGGTATGAGTATTCAAGGTCAGGGCCCTGATAAGGTTCATAGAACTCCCTAAAATCACTATGGTATGTGGGGAGTTCACACTGTGAAGCATGCCCGTAAGCAAGCTCTCTAATGGATTTGTTTCCATCCCCAGTTGCAGACCAAAATCCTGACATGATCTAGCAACTCAAATAGCCTAGCATGTAAAACCAATGATGTCTCAAAACAGGGAAGCTAAGCCCAAGTGATGCAAAGCCCAGTTTGTGGGAAGCCTAGTGGACAGTGGGCTCAGTTTTGGTTTAAGTGGGTTTTGGTTTATTGGGCTTTGGTTTGGTTTATTGGGTTTAGTTTGGTTTTTGTTTAAGCATCTCAGGTGATGTTAAACAACCCAGCAGATTAGCTTAGGTTGGCAAAATGCAAAGCCCAGTGGTTGGGCTTCAGTTTATGCAGGTTAACAGCCCAGTTTGTGTGGGCTTAGTTTGCTGCACAGCCCAGCAGTTCAGCTTATGTGGGCTTGGGTTCTGGCCCAGCTTTGCAGGTCTAAATGGTCAGGCACAGGGGTTGAGCTTCAGCTTATGTGCAGAATAACACACTTTTGCAACTCAGCTCAGCCTAGGTTGGCAGCTTACACAAGTCTAAGTGCAACAGCTTAGAGCAAAACAGAAGAAACACAATCTCACACAAAATGACACAGCCCAGTGAGTGTGCAGGGTTGGTCTGACACCCAGACACGGGTAATGTGTTGGTTGGGTTGTACATGTAATCGGCTTTGTTAGCGGTGCACAAGAAAATACCCACAATTTGTAGCACACAGCAGAGCTGATGCACAACTCAGATTGGCAGGGATTTCACAAATTGACACTCAAATTTCAGCACACACGAGTGCTTTAAGAATTGCACAACACAACTTATGTGGAGGTTGGCATCTCAAGCAAAGTTTGTATTTTACAGCATACCACAGAATGTAAATAAGGTCAGTTGACCTCAAAATTCACAGGTCAGGCACAGGTGTGTAGATATCAGCAGGGGATATCATTCACAGCGCCATACATTCATCACTGGATTGACTCAATGTGGATTTAGACTTCACAGATGCAACAGATTAACCAGCAAATAAACAATACCAACAGTTCAACATGCTCAGGGTGTGTCAACTGGCTTGGTTGATGTCAAATTTCAGAGATTAAACCCAAAAATTGCAGGGTAGATGGCTTAGAGGTTTGCACAAGTGAGGTTGACAGCCATCTTGGCAGATTATAACTCACTCAAGGTCTCACACAAAGTCTCACACAAGGTCTGTAAATGGCTCAACAGGGTCTAACAGATGATCATACAAGGTCTCACATGCATAAGGGCACAGGGGTTGATGGCATTAACCCACCTCAGTTGATGTCAAGGTCTGAGTTGATGTCAACTATCACAGTTGATTTCACTTGGGTTTTCAGCCAACTTGGACTATCCAAGTAGCAGCTCAACTCACAGCTTCAGGGGCTGGAGTTAAGCTCAGGCCTTGTCAAAGCTAAGGTTTCTCGATGAAAAGATGGCTAGTTACGCCAATTTCCAATGCATGTAACACACAAGGCAACTAACTCGGATGAAGTCTAATTTTCACAGTTATGCTTAGGTTGCACACAAGTGGTTTTCACACATATTTGGCTACCTCGAGTTCAGAGCATGCACAAAGTTGACATATGAGCTCAAAGAAATTCATGCAATAAAAGTACTGACTCAGCAAGGGGTTGTGGTATGCTCAGGGTATGCTCAGGTGGGTTATGCAATAAAAGTAACTCAGGGTATGCTCAAGTTACACACATCACAGGGAAGATAAGACTAAGGAGGTTATAGCACAACCCTTGTAGAGTCCAAGACTTCACAGCACAGAACACTCAATGGAAACTAAGCATAGAGCACACAATTCAGGGTGTGATCAATACCCAACAGGGTTTTATCATGCAATCAGGTAAGTGAGATTGTCGGGAGTAACGGCTCTGTGCTGGCTCACAGTGGTTTGATCTAGCACTAGTTGTGGAGCATTCAAAGCTACGACCGATATCAGGGTTCACAGCTCATTCACGGTGCTAGCCTCAGAATTACATGTGACAGGGCATTACACTATGCTTGTTGTGGCTTACAGATTCACAGGCAGATATGCTCAGCACAGTTTCACAACTCAAATGGCTATACCAAAGATAGCATCAGGTCTTAACACACTTGCTAATGAACAGAGCATGCACTATCTCAAGCTCAACAGCTCGGGGCTGGAGAAGACACAAGGGTTATGGAAAGATGAGCACAGAGCTCACAGAGCAAGGATTTAAAGTGTGAGCAATACCTAGCAAAGGAAATACAGGTTTGCAGCTACACAACTTGGCTTTCCAAGTTGTGGCTCACAACTTGCAGCTTCAGGGGGCTAGCAAGGTGGTAGATGGCTCTGATTATCTTTGGTTTGTGGGGTCAATTCACTTTAGTGACTCACAGATTATGCTCAAGTTGTATACAAAGATAGATTATACCATTCATTCATTAACGGGCATGCTATATCAACATTCATTAAGTAAGGGCGAAGACAATACCACCAAAGATAACACTGGGTTTAGGCAAATCCACTGGTTGTTTGGCTGCTCCCTTTTCTTCTCTTCCTTGGGTTAGCTCAGCTGCACAGCTTGTACCTGTCAGCTCAACAACCAATTTCAGTTCCCAATATTGCACAGTTCAAGACACAATAAGGTGCACAGATGCACAGTTACACTAACAGAATCACTACACAGATTCAGCTAGCCTAAATGAGGGTTTAGTAATGAGTAATTGGAGGTCACAGTGCAGCTGGGTTGAAACAAATGTGACAGATTAGGCCAGGAAGGCTACCCTGACTGAGATAGGAAGTGCAATGCACTATGAGCTTACAGCTTCTTTTGCTTTCAATGGATGAGCACAGATGACAGAAATGTACAACTGAAGCTACAAATGTTGAGTGTTATGAGATGCAAACTAACGAGAATGCAGATATGCAGTTAAGATGAACTAACTAAGATGCAATAAACAGGATGCAATACAAGTTGCAAGAAGGTAAAGGATGCAAAAAAAAAAACAGAAAAACTTTAACTAAGTTATACTAATACAGGGCTACAAGTAATACTACAAAGCAAATATATACAGGGTAAAATGAAACTCAGTTAAGTGTTAGCCAATAATCGACACATCACACGCCAAGTCCCCGGCAACGGCGCCAAAAACTTGGTAGGCTTGTAAAAGAGCTTTTCCTACGTATTACTGCAAGTGTAAAGGCCTATTGGAGGCGTGGAGAGTACAGGTCGATCCCACAGAGACTTGTGGTGTTGTATGTTGATCTTAGGCTTTGCTTACTGATTTCTAGAAGTGGCAGATATATTTGGTGTTTGTCGATATGACTGAAGTTGAGTGTTATAACAATGAAGTAAAGATGAAATACAAACAGTGAGAAGAAATGGGTACTAGGATTATCAAATCCACCTCTAATTCCTATTATGTGTTCAACTAAGTTGAGTTTCTTGTCCCTGTGACAGATAAGGATAATGTGTCAATTTTATCACCTGTCTATGGAGTTTCACCTAATGATAACTCAATTATCAGCTAAGGTACTGACCCAGAGCACTAGTTGTCTAATTAAGCACAACTAGTCAAGGGAATTAGCATCTAGTTCTAAGGTTTGAGCTGCAACACACTCAACACAGTTATAGCCTAACTACAATGTATACTTGGCATTCATTGTGAAAGAAAAGCATTGGGTGCTAGAATTTAAGATATCTGATAAAATTAAGCACTCAAGAACATTCAAGCAAAGTTGAAATCATAACAGTGAATTAAGGTTTCATTGAAACCCTAGCAAACTAAACTAGAACATCAAAAACAACAAATAACACAAATTAAATCTAAATTGCTGCTCTGGCTAACCCAGGCATACCCCTCAAACATACACAGTTCACCTCTATTTATACATGCCAAGAAACAAAACCCTAATTCACTTCAAACATAAATAAAAGGGAACATTATCTATATACCCCTCGTACTACACTACTTGGAAAATACCCTTTCCAACTTAATATATACCCCCAAGCTTCTAAAAGCCCAAATCCGGATTAGTAGTTTACCAAAATATCCTTACTTAAGTAGAGATAATCGTTACCAAACCATTAATTCCGGACATTTTTCATTTCTCTTTCTCTCTCCCTCTCTCCCTGCATTTAACCGCAAAAACTAGATCATCAAAAATGTAAGAAAACAGATCAAAATCTTCAAAACTCAAACCTAAAACCAACTTATTGTCTATTATTGTAACTTCTATTTACTACAACAAGATTCGAAGATCAAAGTTTGTCAAAAGAAAGTCGAATTCGGGTTTGTGATTGAAATGGTTTGATGTTTAACTGTAATCTTCGTATTAAAAGGTAAACATCGATTAACTTGTTTCAATTTGTTTGTATTTCAATTCATTTTGATTTGTGCTAAAATTTGGTTGATTTTGTTTTTGTTTCAAATTTTAAAGAATCGCTAGTGCTTAATTCATTCATCGATTTAGCTTTTTGTTTAAGATCTTCTTCAATCGCTATTGATTTATTCACCAGGTCTTGTCTTTTTGCTCCAGATCTTGTTTTATTCAAGTTATACTTGAATTTGAAACTGAGAAATTCAGTTGTTTGAATCGAAATTAAAGAGGAAACCGGATTCAAGATCTTGTTTCAAATTGAATAAAATCGATTTTAATAAGAATCCTATTGATTTGGTGCGGGTATGTAATACTATAGTACTTTGTTGCTCAAAAATTATGTCCATGACTCCATGGTGAATCTAGGATTCATTAGTATGTTACCTCACCTATTAGGAAAACATTAGGATGTCTATATTACAAATAAATACAATACAACAATCAGGGGAGTTAACGTGTTGTTGATGACCCCACCTTGCATGGTACAGTAGTTTCTATGATGTTCCTACTACTGTACCTTTCAGTATTCGTTTTATGTATATCAGTTTGAACTGAAATGTACATGTTTAACTCATTAAGTGTCTGTTTGTTGTATCAGAATGTTAATGTCACAACAGTTGGTAGAGTGGTGAAGATCCTTCAGTTGAATATCAATTATCATCGTTTAGAGAAGATAAACAAGCAGGAAAAACCATGAATATAAGTTTTGTGTTTTAAACTAGAGAATCCAAGCGAGCAGAAGAAACACAGTGGTCATATTTCGCAGCTAAAATACAGGTATTGCAGCAGTATAAGCAAACAGAAAATCAGGCATGCATTGTTTTTTTGTGCGAAAATTTGAAAACATTTAGGTTTAGGTAAAATGAACATCCCATCTTTTGCGATCTTTTGATATTTCCAGGGCGCAAATTAATGCACAAAAATAGGTGTCATGCTATCACAATTGCTAGGATTAAGGTGAAACAAAAGATAACACAAATGCCTATATATCGACCATTCATTTTTTATAATGTAAAGTTATCTTGATTTCTTGGGTGCAGCTTGCTCTAAACGTATGTTATTTTTACCATTGGCCCTCATTTCAGTCGATATTATCTTGTTTTGATAATTGCTTTATCCATTCATATAGGCACCTTAGATGGGTTCCCATATTCGCCTCGGCTCTTCACAATGCATGGTTGACTCTTATAGGACTTTGATCATATAAACCCAGTTGAGGAAGAT
The DNA here is from genome assembly GCA_023531295.1 of Papaver armeniacum. NCBI lineage: Eukaryota > Viridiplantae > Streptophyta > Magnoliopsida > Ranunculales > Papaveraceae > Papaver > Papaver armeniacum. The sequence continues at coordinate 524,236 of JAJJWW010009274.1, forward strand.
GAGATCTGGATGACCAAATTGGATATGATATGCTTGCTCGATGAGAATTCAAGGTATGCCTCCCCGACTATTAAAATTTCCACTGTAATGTTTGGCTTTGTTGGGAGTATCCATTAAGTGGGTAACATAATACTACAGTTTATGGTTTTGTTGCAAAGTGCAATATAGTCAATGGGTAGATTTGGTTTTGTTGCAAACTGTTGTGTGCACAAATGAATATTAAGTAGAAAACGATTACTATTTGCCAATATAGTTGGAAGCAACTTCTTCAAGTTGTCTCCAGATATAGTTCCAACTGGTATAAGTTGTCTCCAGTAGTGGAAGCAACTTGGACAAGTTATTCCCAAATCTGGAACCCCGGAAACTGTGATATTCTCATTTTGGAAAAAACTTGTACAAGTTGGCTCCAAATCTAGGATCAACCAGCATAAGTTGTTTTCATTACTTGCTTGAAAAATATTTGCTAGGTTTTTAATGAATTTTTTTCTATCTATAATTTGTTAAAAAAAATACAGTGAACTGGCGTATTCTGGACTGATTAATCTATTCCACATTTGACAGAAAGGTCATCTCTGATGCAACTGATGAATGCAAAAAGCTTCAGAAAGAAACAGATATAAATCTGATTGGGTGAAAGCTTGATTCTAGCACTAGTAACAAAGTAAAAACTGATGTAAATTTGTGGAAAAGATCTATTTAAATGCCAACACTCTTGTTAGTTATATTACCATTGAAATAATATTAAAATGTAGACTTTAATTCTAAACATGAAAGAGTGAATGGTTTAATTATATTTAATATTGTTGAAATATAACTATAGATGTAGTCAGTATTGTTGTATGATTGCAGGTATTCATGGCCAAAAGGAGATGTATAAAAATATGAATAGACCCTTAAGCTTTTTTTTTTACAGAGGCAACTTGATTCAAGATGTCTCCAGATATGGAAGCAACTAGAAAAAGTTGTCTCCAGTATTGGAAGCAACTTGGTGACGTTGTTCCCAAAATCTGGAATACATGAACCTGTGATATCTGATTCTCGAAGCAACTAGCAGAAGTTGTATCCTGTAGTGGAAACAACTAGGAAAAAGTTGTTCCCAAATTTGGATACCGTGAACTGTAACATCTCATTTTAGAAGCAAATTTTACAAGTTGTCCCCAAATATTGGATCAACTAGCAGAACTTGTTTCAGGAAATCTCTTTCCTTTGGAAAAGCACTCAACAGTATAGCGTTTCCGATCACTCTTCAAAGGTGATTGTGCTAATGTAATCTCTGCAACAACCATTTTAACCTGAAAAAACCCTCAATAATTACGAACGAAAACAAAAACTCACGATCAACGAAAAAGTAGGAAAAACAAAAGCTACAAAACTAGAGGCAGCTAGCCATTCTAAACAACTTGGGATAAAAAAGAATGAATCAATCAAAAACACTATTAAGCAAGTTGACTCTAGTTAAATTTTAGCGATGACACAATTGATTTGAAGCATAATCAAGCAACTAGCCAAAGTTGTCTCCAACTGAGGCAACTAGCATAAGTTGTCTCCAAATATGAAGGCAACTAGCACGAGTTGTCTCTAAAAAGAATAAAAACATAGGCAACTAGCGCGAGTTGTCTCTAAAAAGGATAAAAACATACACAAATAGTGAATCACAGCGTGAGTCGAACACACATCTTCGACACCATGTCGGTCGTGCTACCATTGCACCACGCAGTTCGCCGCAAGTCGTAACTACTCTTAAGATAATTTGACATGCATGAATAACCAAAAATAATGTACCTAATCAATTGCCATTGAGGAAGTTGAATGCATGACTATGGCACGAGTAAGTTTGCTTGTTCTTGTTTGTCAGAGGAAGCTTCGTAAGCATTGAAATGCAATGGTACTAAATTTACGGTAAAATAATGTATGCTCTGCTAGAACAACATACCCTTAGCAACAAAACTATATAACAACCCTCTTTGACTCATGACTTAGGTGTGACTTTGATCGATCAAGATGTACAAATTCTTATCTCGCCTTAGAGAAACCGCAAATCTGCGAAATCAAAAAACAAGGTTAATGAGCATAACAACCAAATCCGAGTGTAAGGTAGAAAAGGATGAATAGAACCCTCTTGTTCCTTTTCGATTACCAAAACTTATTACCATTATACACCTAGGTCCCTTTTCAACAAGCTTCACCGAGTCTTAAGTGATGTCCAACATTGCAGGGGATGTCTAATTTACGATGACACAAAGTAGAAACATGTCACTTAAGTGAATCAATTGTGGATTTCATGGACTAAGAAATTATGACACAATATGCAACACGACGGTTAGCTACAACTACTTAGAGAAAGAGTAAAGAACCAAGTGCAGCTACATTTGTTGAGTAAAAACCACCATCTCCACCAGCCAAAGACTACTATTACCACCACAAGCACTACCTGACTACATGTAACCACCACCTCTTCACCAAAGCCTAACACCACCACTACAAACATTGCCTCCAACGCCACTACCAGCCGGCCTGCACCATCGCCGCCACACATCTTTGTCACCACCTCCGCCACCGCCGCTTCCATCGCCATCACAGCTGCTGCCACCATCGCGCCGCCACCACCATTAGGTGGAGTAAACTTGATGATGGTGTTGAAGTTGCCTCCACATTAATTGGAACCAACTAACTCAAGTTGCCTCCAAATCTAAGGCAACTACCTAAGGTTGTCTCCAAATATGGAGGCAACTAGCACAAGTTGTCTCCAACAAAAAGTGTAAAAGAACAAGTTGTTATAATAGAATGAAGTCAACTAGTTTAAGTTTGTTTCCAGATTTGGAGGCAACTAGAGGCAACTAGCATAACTTGTTTTTAATATAACTAAATATGAACAACAAACAGTGTACAGGAATAAGTAGCTAATACAAATGGAACCAACTAGCTCTAGTTGTCTCCAAAACTGAAGCAACTAACTCAAGTTGTCTCCAAAAGTAGAGGCAACTAGCTCAAGTTTTCTATAGCAAAAAATATATATGAACAAGTTGCAAAAATAAATAAAAATGAATTGCCTCCAAGCAACTACCTAAGGTTGTCTCCAAATATGGAGGCAACTAGCACAAGTTGTCTCCAACAAAAACTGTAAAAGAACAAGTTGTTATAACAGAATGAAGTCAACTAGTTTAAGTTTGTTTCCAGATTTGGAGGCAACTAGCATAACTTGTTTTTAATAAAACTAAATATGAACAACAAACAGTAATACACAGGAATAAGTAGCTAATACAAATGGAACCAACTAGCTCTAGTTGTCTCCAAAACTGAAGCAACTAACTCAAGTTGTCTCCAAAAGTAGAGGCAACTAGCTCAAGTTTTCTATAGCAAAAAATATATATGAACAAGTTGCAAAAAAAATAAAAAAAAATAAAAAAAATAATAATAATAATAATGAAGCCAACTAGTTCAAGTTGTTCCAAATGTAGAGGCAACTCGTTCAAGTTATCTCCAAAATATGGAGGCAACTAACACAAGTTGTCTACCATTGCATCACAAATGAGTGAACCTGGCATGGATCAAACACGCATCTTCTGACGAGGAGTCAGTCGTGCTGCCATTGCACCACAAATTCAGCATACCACAATTCATTTACATGTCTTCCTAGTAAGATTTTGTCGAAAAATCAAAAGGAAATGTATATATGTAATGATTTGGGAATGGAGCCAAGTGACAACTTTATTTTATATAAATCCAAATCTTAAATGTAACAAGTGAAAATTTCATTTTTATAATAGATCTGATTATCGAAAACTAACATTAGTAAGAAACAACTTCATTGACATACAATGTACCACTCTGTTTCACTGCAGTGGAAGTCAAAGCTCCACATCATATTAGCTTGCTAAATGTCAACCACGAGGCAAGCATTCCCTATGTACACAGACTTCCACGGTTGCCGCCACATCAAGTCTTTTACAGTTAAAACTTGCTAGTGCTACTCTATTAATCACCAGGACATTATTTATTTTTTTGGCATTTAATCACCAAGACATTTATTTTTTTTTTGGCATTCCGAAAATGAGCAAAGAGAACCTAATGTGGAAATTAAGTTAGAGAGGTACGTACCTTTGTCGACAATCAAGTTAGAGACGTATGTACCATCACCTATATTGCTGCAGACAAATAACAAGAACAATCACTACACAGTAAACTCTCTTTATTACTCATAAATAACCTGGGAGTGCATATGGGATTATATAAACATAACAAAATGATCCATGAAATGTTCAAATATCCATTCAAACGGAGACATTAAATTTGATCAAAAGGAGAAAACACATAGATAATTTAAAAATACAACAAAATGGCAATGCCCATAAAAGTTAACCTACACATAATCCTATACAGTCAAACAGTTTAAAGGAACCAAAGCAAGCACATAAAATAATCAATCATCTTATAGAATTAAGGGAACGAAAACTAACTCAAAAATCATTAATCCAGACAAAAATTAGTAAGATGGAAAAATACCAATGTATAGCAACAACTACTACAGCAGTAACAACACAAAATATCTTCAAACATCACCACCAGCATCTCCACGAAAACCTCCACCCTCACCTCCAGTACAACATCATCCACCACCACTTTAACAACGCAACCACAACAGCCACCAACACCTGCACCATCCATAAAAAAATAGTTCACTTTATATTAGTAAAGTACACAAGTTTAAGGAGATTTTGATAAAATTTACCATGAAACACTAATTTCGATGAAACCAAAACCTTAAAACTACCTAATTTTTCATGAAATTCCTTGTTGTGCCGTAACTGTAATTCTACTCACCAATCAACAGTATTAGTATCTCTAACACCTCGCAATCGCATTTACAACAAAAACAATGGAAATCAAAAATCTCTATATAATTTGAAATCTGGTCTTGAATTTATGAATTTAGACTTAAATTTGTAGATCGAATCTAAAAATAAATAAATTGAATTACCGTAAATCAAATCCTAAGATGAGAATAAATTGAATCTTGATGATGAACTGTTGATGATAATGATTTTCTCTCGATCTCAGTTGATTCTTCGACTAAAGTGAAAGTTTATTCCTCTCTCGATTATTCCAACGAAAACACTTTCTCAAATGAAAATAAGTTACTACTAAAATGTTCGGATTGAAGCTAGTGGTGGAGGTGGTGGTACCGCTTTGTGGTGGAGGAGATCGGGACGGTGGTGATTGAAGCGACGAAGATGATTGTTGTTTGAGCGATGGAACTTTTTTTTACGCGAAGAAGGAAAGTTAGATTGAAAGGTTAAATGAGGAATTATGGGAATTAATAGAAATTATAAATTTCGATTATACCCTTTAGGGGTATTTGTAAATTTGGTAAAGGGTAATTGTGCAGGATCCATGGATAGTAGGGGTGTTTATAACATTCCCACTAAATAAAATGCAAACCCTTTTACCCATACCTTCTGAATTGTCTCCTCTGCTGAAATCGGCTTTGAATTGATGTTTGCTCTCATTGTCTCGAAACCCTAACCCTAACCATCTTCTCTTTCTATTTCTCACTTAGCCTCTAGGGAAGAAGCTATGAGAGAAATGGAGGGAGTAGGAGGCGGAGATGGCGGCTCTGTTGTTGGTGGCTGAGAGGTTGAAGAAGAAACGACGGAGGAGATGGCTCTGCCATTTTTGGTCGGGAGAAGAGGAGAGGGGTGTGTCTGGTTCTGTCGGGTGAAGGAGAAGAAATGAGATTAGGTTTTGGCGATGGAGGTTTATATAGGGGCTGTGCTGTGAAGCGGGTGCATCAGGATTTGATGAGGAGGGTGGAGCGAGCGTTGGATCTTGGCAGTCGAAGATCTCACGGCTCAGGATATAAGCAGTTTTGGTGTTGAGCGGGAGCAGCGAGAAATGATGTGAGGAATGCAGCGACCGTTGGATGCGGATGAGCGAAATCTCGCGGCTTAGATGGAACGGGCTTTGGATCCGAGTTATGGGCCGGGTCTTGGACTGCTCAAGCCCATGTCTTGTAAATGGGTTGCTCCTTGTTGGGTTGCAACTGTTGCGCGCGCGGGCTTCGGCTTTCTGCTCCATAGACGCTTGTCTCCAGTTCTTTTCTCTTTTTGGCTCCTCAGTTTCTCCGAGCTTTATTCACTACCTAAAAACACAAAATTAATTAGTACAAATATTTATTCTTGAAAACAAGGAAAATACAGAATCTGGGATAATATCTGAATTCTGAGCACAAAAGATGAGTTAAATGCCAATAAATAGATGTAGAAATATGCAATATTTGGCACTCATCACTGCTCTCTGCCTCTGCACCATTCAAACCTCTTAATGGTTCCTTTCCATCATAATTTTCAACTGTCTTCATGCACTTGCCTCGCAATGTATCTTCACCTCTTGTATCTATGTTATCCACCATCAACCTTTCTCTTCTTTGTTCATCTTTTATATTTTGCTTCCAACCCTTCCTTTTCGCAGCTCTTTCCTCGCAACTCTCCACATCAACCTCATAGCATTTTTGTCCTTCCATCCAGTCTCCCTTTATAACTCCAACACCGCTAGGATGAGGAAACTTTATACACTGATGGTAAGTTGACGCTATAACCAGAATTTCATGCAACCATGGCTGCCCGATCAATGCATTATAAGGGGATTCCACATCCACTACACAGAACAAAATTTTTGTTGATAATCCTTGCAAGGGTATTCTCATATGTACTTCTCCTTTAGGCTTGTTCGCTGTACCACTGAAACCATATATCTTATACGTCGAAGGTATCAAATCTTCATCCCTCCCTCCCATGGTTTTGTAAGTATGGTAAAAAAGGATATTTACTGAGCTCCCTGTATCAATTAAGATTATATTGATCGCCCAGGCATTTTCTACTTCATCATCTTCGCCATCAACAGGTTTTGGATTAATTTCCAATCTTACGACCAATGGGCTATCATGCATCTCCCCTTCAGTATCTCTTTCACAGTGAAAGAAATAATGCGCATTTGCCATTCTTTTAACTGCGATGTCTTCGTGATGTTCATTACTTCTCTATTTTCAGCATCCCTCGCAAAACCCTAGTGAGAACATTATCATGAAAATCTTCAATTGTTCGGTACGAATGTACTATAGAGTTGCAAAACAAATTTTTAGCTTTCGCTCCAACTTCTATTACGAACGTTTCTTTCCCTTTTGTTGAATTTGCTCCGTGCATTTCTGGTGGTGGTAACGGTTGAGTTTTCTTAGCCTTTTAAGAAATGATTCAATTTTCTTGGTCAATCATCCTGAGGATGATTCTTTTTATGTTTCTGCAGTCATTTGTTAGATGTCCATGAAAGCGATGGTAAGAACAAAGTTCATGACTTCTATCACACGGGTGGCGATTCGGTTCCCCATGTTCCATAGTGTGGGTATGTTTTCCATCAAGAGTATAGCTTCCCATATTTTTTCCACACTAGTATTTAGTGGTGGCATTTTGATTTCTTCCACACTACTCTATGACTTCGCTGCCCTCCATGATAATTCCCGCCGACCTCCATAAGTTTCTTGCGGATGATCGAGCCTTTGGATCTTGTTATTTCCGCCACGGTTGTAGTAGTTCCTTTCTCTTTCAAATTCTTCCCGATCTCGACTTCCATGGCTACTAACTTTGGTTGTCCATCATCTATCATCCTTTCTTGTTGCCCTTGCGAAGTGCTCGCCACTGTGTGTATTAATTTGGGTAATAAACTTGCATTCGCAGCATTTGAACTTGTATTCGCAACCGGGTATGATTCCATCTCATTTTGCCTTTCTTCTAAAGCAATATATTCCTCCTGGAGTTCTCGCAACTCAGTTATTGTGATTGTATTCTTGACTCTAAAAATTTGAACATATAACAAATTGGTTGCGAACATAGCATTTATGAACGACAGGATGAGATATCTTTCATCCACAAATCCATCCATTTATTTGCACATTGTCTTCCATCTCACGGTTAAATGTTTCAAACTTACGCCAACTCTTTGTTTTAGCCCAAATACATCTTCAATACCGGTCGCGAGGAATTGTTACTTATATATGCCCCTAAGAATATAGCTTGTAAATGATTGAATGACGTGATTGTGTTCCTTGGTAAACCCTCAAACCATTTCAATGCTTCTCGGTCAAACTCGATGCAAAGTATTTGCACAATATATAGCATCATGATTTTCCCATCTGTAACATACATCTCACATAAGCTTTAATGTGTTGTATTGCACAAGTTGTTCCATCAAAAATGTTGGTTAATCTTTGGTAAATTGCACTTTGGGGGTATTCCTCCTAGCTGCACCTCTAATGTAAAAGGATTTTTCGCAGCCTCTGCGATGGCTTCATCTAAGCGTGTCTTCTTCCTCCTCCTTCTACTGTTCAATATTCCTCTCATTTTCGTTAATTCTCTCAAGAATTGTTCATTTGCATCTAATTTGAATCTTTGGTCTTTTTAGTTCTGCCTCTCTCCTCCTGCGTTCATGTCTGCTTTGATTTTCTTGTTCGTCATTCTCTTCTCTTCTTTCTCTGCGACCTTCTCCTTCATCTCTTTCACGAATTCGCACACCATTATATCTATCGTTTTATCTTCTTGATTGTCTATCAGTTCTCCTTTGTATTATTTCATATTCTTCATTGATATTTCCATTGAAGAATATCACAATATTATGAATATTATATCTCCTTTGTATTATTTCACTAATTTTCTTTCTGTATCGCCAGAGTACTCGCCTTCTTTCTCGATTGCCATGATTGTTCTGCCGAATTGCTTCTTCCAATTCCCGTTCTTCCATTTCTGCTCTTAATCTTTCCCTTTCGCAAGCTAGACGTACTTGTTCAGTATAATGTCTTTCAATTTCATCTTCAATCTCCTTTTGTTTCCTCCGCGTTTCTCTCCCATGCAATATTCTTCTTCCTCCTTCCTGATTTTCTTCACCAACTGGATGATTTTGCCCTTGACGCTGCCTATTTCCTTGATTTCCCCCATTATGCTCATTTTGAAAACTCTCGGGATGCAGAATATAACGATCTTCTATCTCTTCTCTTCTCTCGCAACGTTCCGTGCATGGATTTTGTGCTTCTTCTTGGTTTTCTTCATCAATATTTTCTGTAGGTAAAATTCTCCTTCTTTCCTCCCTAACTAATCTTGAACTTGACCTTCTATTCTGCAACCTCATATTTTCCATTCTTAACTCATGGTTTTGCCTTGTTAAATTTGCGTGTTCCTCCGCTTCTAACCGCCTTTATTCATGTATTGTTTGTCTCAATGTTTCTAATGCTGCGATTTCTTCATTTCCATGAATTGTTTCTCCCATCTCTTCTCGGTTTCTCTCCTCTTGTCCATTATTTATCAATTGTTGCACTTCTTCTCTTACCTCCATAGAATGTGATCTCCATGTATGCACACTCACCCTATCATAATCTATTACTCTATTCGGTGCTGGTTGAATTGGTGGTTGAATTTGACCTTCTTCTTTATCTGTTGCGTTTATTCTTGAGGTTCACCCACTTCATTTCTCCTTTCTCCACTCAATCTCCACTTCTTCTAACAGCTTGTTGGTTGTTCCGATGCATTCCTTCTTCTAGCCATTTCTTAATTTGACAATTTATAAGAAAATTGTATGAAATTATTTTCTTTACTCCAAATTTTCCAAATCACAACACCGATCCTCACTACTCCCTCAAGTTTCTAGCGCCATTATGTAGTGGGCAGGAAATCCTACACTACACCCCTTACTTAGAATTAACACAACTAATACATTTGAAGATGAATATTATGAATTTTATTGATTATTTTTGAAATGTTTACCAAGAAGATAGAACGAGCCAAAGGAATTACAACTACTACAAATTTTCTCTCTAATGACTTGCTTGACAATTCAAAAAGAACTCTCTTTACAACAGACTTGCTCGACTCTTTATATAGGGTATTACATAATGGATGACAGCTAAGCTGTCCTATATTTTCGGGAATGCTTGCGAAATATCGCAAGTGTACAAGTATGAAACTTCGCGACACTCCTAAATCTCGCTAAGTCTTCACACATTTCTCATGTTCTAAATTTTATGCCGTCATCCATTGCGTCATTTATGTTTCTTCCCTGTGACACTTTCGCAATGCTGTCGTTTACTAATCTCGCAAGGTACTGGTGTTGCGATATTCTGATCCTACAATATATTTTTGGTAGGCCTTCCAAGTTATATTTAAGATTCCTAAATTATCAAGAACACAACAGCCAAGGTTCATACAAATCATAAGAGGAATCTTATGCATTTTCAAGATACAACTTGTTGCATAGGTCTTAGTGTCATCTTCACACAACAAGATGAAAAATAATCCTATGTTTACCAAAGGAACATGTAAATCACTTAGGACATACATAAGTAAGATTCCTAACATATTTAGGAATATGAGTATTACATACTTCATGCGTGATCTCCACCACGATTTTGTAAAGTAATCAAATCCTGCAACTACATTAAATGAATCGATCATAGATTCAATTCTTATAGGTTGGATCGCACCAAACACAGATTGTTAGATCTTTTCGTGTTTTCCTGCTCTGATACCAATTGAAAAGGCGAGAGTACCCAAATATACCTCCATATAAAACTTTTCCTACCTATAAGTCCTTTCTCCGAAAGTGATTGTCTATGGACTGAATCGAGAAAATACAACTAATCGGTTCACAATTCGTGTGATCGTCTATGGATATGAGATCGACACAATACAACAACGAAGTATGTTTACTTGATACAAAGGTTCGGACTTAACCAAACACAATAGGATTGGATATCAAGTAAATAGGAATTAACGTTTGTGTAATTTACTTTAATTATAATAAAAAAATTATAATGCGGAAAATTAAAGTAAATGACACAAAAAGATTTTGTTAATAAGGAAACCGCAAATGCAGAAAAACCCCAGGACCTAGTCCAGAATTGAATACTCTCAGGATTAAGCCGCTACACAAAATTACACCTAACTTCGTATAGTTGAGACCAAGTACCTAACTCTATAGTATACCTAGTTCCGTCTGTATTCCCACACTCCGACCTATGAATAAGTCACATACTTGGAACAATCCCTTTGGTTCGTATTCCAAACAGTAAAGGAACAAGAAATCTGTTTGGTATCAACTCTATTCAACCAAGTGATATGAGTCAGACAAAGGCTCTTCCGTTTATCTCAACATAAACTCCTTCGTCGGGTCTAGATCTATCTTAGGTTAAGATTAAGCCAACAACACCTTTAATACGAAGAATCGTGTTGATGTCGATCTACTCAATTAATCAATCTAATCTACCACAAGGATAAACCGATTATTAATTGGATCCTCTTTTCCCAAACAAGTATTGTGCACATCAAATATTATAAACCCAAGTCAGATCTTCAATATCTTCTTTGTCTTCAAATCTTCTTAAATCTTCAATAAACACCTGCACACAATCACTTGAAACTCTTGTGATCAATCACGTGCAGATAGATGTCTGTTAACAATGGATTATCACAAGATCGTCTTTAGAACTAACAAAATCTAAAGATCCTTGTGAAAACTCGAACTAGTTTAAGTGAATCTTATATCAGAAGAGAAGATTCTCAAGAATAAACAAACTAGGTGCAATCAGATTTCAACCACCGTTAGTCAATCAAATCAATCAAAAACAAAGAAAAACCGCAATTATCTAGTTTCCCACCAACGGGTTGTGCAAGAGCTTCTCAATCCCAAAGAAGACTTTAAAACGAGCGACCATAATAGATTTCACCTAATTATAGTACTCTCTTCTCCGGTAGGCGGCTACACCAGTAACAATGACAAAAGAGGAAGTCAAAAGTTACGAAGGATTAGTTTGTTAGAAAGGCAAATTTCGTGTATTTATAGATAAGGAAGTTTGGACACCAAGGAATTTCCGAAACCGAAAATATTCTCAAGATATTCATAAATGCACAGATTCGGTTTTCATAATTCCTGGAAATGCTCTTTCCAAAAATAACAATCGAAATCTCTCGGAAAATCTAATTAGTAAATGCACATTACTAATTCCATAATTTCCCTACCAAGATAAATTAATAACCTTAATTAAAAGATTCTTAACTTACTTATGTTTCGATCTTGGGATTCTCTTCCCTTAGCCTTTAAGGAATATTTTTGAACAATTATAGAAATAAACATTCACAGCACGTGTTCAAAGTTTGTCGACATCTTTACTTTGTAAGTTCTCTTTCACACTTACAACCTTGAAACCGATTTTCACACTTCCAAACAAGTTTATAATTGGTTCATCTGACTTTCAAGAACTATGTGATTAATCAAACCAACATTTAATCACAATCATGGGTTTACGGTTCTACCAAAACAAGTTTTGGTTCTACCTCCATGTGAGTACTACGCATAGTCACACTAGCTTCCCAAAAGATTTGGTTGACTAGGTACTAGGATCGGTTCCCCACATATATATGGTATCTAACTTATATGTGTTGCACACATTCACAGGATCAGTTCCCCTTTCTTCTGTAAACCTTGCTGCACCCCATACAAGGATCGGTTCCCCTTGATGTACTGCACCCCTTACAAGGATCGGTTCCCTTTCCCATGGCAGACATAATCCGATCATACCAAGGTAATTACTTAAGATTGGTTTTACTAATAAAAGTTATACCAATACAAAAGTCAGGTCTTTGTGAATAGTTCTACCAAGAACACAACAAGTTGTGAGCGGTTCTACTTTATCACACATATTGGTTGTTCATAAGATATGCAATGAATAACAAAACCAATAACACCTGGCAATTTCCTTTTCAGTCCACAAACAAGTTTATGAACTTACTTCCTTAGAACACATGTAAACATTGTTCCCTAAGATGAAGTCCTCACCTTATACCCGTACATAATCACAATAACATTCAAATGATTATGGCGATGTCTTATCTACAAAGTTTAATGGTTAAGCAATAAACCTCGTATTGTATTCCTTAATACTATGTATATCTAGAGTTCAAATATGCTTCCGCATTATGTTTTCAATATGCACGACTTGAAAGATACATTGGGGATGAAGCAGTTCAAGTCAAATATCACTAACCTCAAGTGGAAGGATGATTGTTGTCGTTGTAGCTCCTTGCTTCTTCACATCTTCAAGACTTCGCAATACTTGTAATGTCTCATATCCTAATTTTTTCAAGCTAACCTATACGAAGTTTAACTCTAGTACATAATCAAGCGACTCTTTAACATGAGTTTTGGTTCACTAAAATATGACAACCAAACTTGACATACCAACGCTTGGTGGGTTCAACCGAGCAATGATCTAACAAATTTGGTTACCATAATAATAATTATATGGTTTTGCAGTTTTATAATAATGTTGATAACAAACTTGTCGTGGTGATGCTTGTCTAAAAGTGTTTAGTACATGCCTTTCTATCTTGATAGCTTGTTGAATATCCTCACCATCGTATTTACAGATTGAGTCATTCCTTGCTGAATAAGTCGGTTTAACCCCTCTCTAAAATGTCCAACTAACTTTTCTTAAGTTTCATTCAATTGGTTACGTGCAACTAAACTATAAAATTTAGCTATATATTTTTCAACAAGTCTAGCTCATTGTTGACAGTTTTGAAGTTTGATAAATAGTTGTTATTTATAATCTATTGGTAAAATTTATATCTTAATGAACCTCTCATTCCATTCCAAGTGCGTATATGAGGTTTATAATACTTACTTCAATCTTCATAGAGTGTTTCCCACCAAGCTGCAGCTCCACCTTTCAGTTTATATGCTACTAGCTTCACTTTAGAAGAGTCTGGTACGTCCATGAAGTTGAAAAATGATTCTACTTCATAAAATCAATCCAACAAGTCTTTAATTTGTAAACCACCATGAAATTTAGGTATATTAGACTTTAATTTATATTCTGGCAGAGTTCCATAAGGATTCATACTAGACTTTAATCTTCTATCATCTATCCACCTTTGTGCTTGGTTTTCTTTGTCTGTATCTTCTTCATCACTGTTGAGACACACAATTACAGGTTGTTTGTGAATAAAACCTTTTAACTGCTTTTTGTATTGAAGCTGATGTGAGATATTCTCAGGAATAGAAGTATTCTGAACAAAAGAACCATTAACATTTTTTGTGTCATCGTCTTTTGTTCTTTTATTTTCTTTTCTTCATTATCATCAGACAAACCTGGCATGCCTTCATCTTCTAATCCTGCATGTTTTAATAAATAGATTAGAAGTGTCCATGCCCGTCAAGTCTTTTTTCTAGATTCGCTGTCACAGATTTTTCTATCTTCTCATTCAAAGTTTTTTCTATGATAAAATTGATACTTGTTTCAAATTTGTTTGAGAAACTAGTTTCAAGTTTCTATAAAAGGTCACTTATAAGTTCAACAACATCTTCCTTCACGATTGGTTTGTCAGTCATTGAACTGAAACTAAAGATAGAAGAAAAATTGTTTGAGGGTTTGAATTTGCGGAAGTGATTTAAGGATCTGTTTCTAGATAATAAAAATCTAAAAATGTTGTATCTGATACCAACTAGTTTAGCACGGATAAGGGTGAAAGCAAACTAGTTGTTGGGGATGAGAAGAGAGCTTAAGTTTTGTCAAAAACTTAATAAAATTTGATTCTGGGATCAAGATTTTAGAGTTGTAACTTGATAAAAATAATATTGATAATAAGATGTATCTCTAAACAAGAAGGCATAGCCTTTAAATAGGTTCACAAGAACCGACTAGACAGGAAAAAAAAAAAGGAAATGTAAGTAAATTAGCAAAGAAAAGGCAAGTAAACTAAACAGATGCATGGGATCAACTGTTATAGTTGATACATACTCAAGGGATCAACAATCATTGTTGATACTAAAACAATGAATCAACATGAAGAGTTGATACAGATAAAGATGTACTACATTATTCCATCTTGCCAAGTGGTAGATGTATGGTATCCGTCTCTGGATAATATCTCTCGACAAATGCAGATAAAGTGACACTGTCAAATTCCTTGTACGCGAATTTTATCACACTCCTTTTTTAGATCCCATACCTTGTACTCTTGACGTCTCAAACATCTAACTGCGTCAGTATGATCCTACAAAAACAACATCATATATTATTAATTAATACTTAACAAAATATAATTCAAAAAAATCACCTAATAAATCTTGATAGTTAAGATTCATACCTTTGTCTCAAAAATCTTGGCATCCCATTAGTGTTTGTAATCATATAATACCCTCCCTTATCCTTTGGAGTACCATATGTTGGGGATTTTGGGATTAAACACAAATGATCAGGAGGAATGTGTGAATATCTAGCACAAGGCTTCCTCGACGTCTTTTTCTCTTTAAACTTAGAACCATTTCCTCTTCTTCTGACTCGCCTTCTTCCCCATCTTCTTCATCATTTTATTCATTTTCCCCCTCTCTATCCTTATCTCCTTGTTCCTCCTCCTCTTCATTTTCATTTTCATTTTCCTCTTCTTTATTCTTAGCTCATTCCTCTTCTTTCCCTTGTCCTTCATTATCTTCTTCATTATATTCTTCACCTCTTAATTGACTTGTTGAATTACATTATCAACATTATCTTCGTTGACTTTATCGTGGATGACAACTCCCGGTAACAACCCCCTCCAAACTTAGTATTTTTCGTACCACGTTTACCAGCACCACAATGTATTTTTCCGCGAGGCATGGAAGTTCTCAAATTTTTGGGTAATGGTTGGTTATATTTTTTCCCTTTGCCCGTAATCAAGAAAACCAAAAATATTAGCTTAACTGACAAATGCTTGGTTTGCAAAATAAATTTTCAACTGAACTGAACGCAACATAAGAGTTATTAGAGTGAAGTTCGGTTAGTAGAAAAAAAAATCTCGACTAAACCGAACTCAACCTTTGTGTTTCAGAGAGAAGTTCAGTTATCAAAGTTTTTTCACAAACCAACCAAAATCAACATATTTGTGTTCAGAGAGGAGCTCGGTTAAATTTTTTTTTTCTTCGAACTAACCGAAATCGACATATTTATTTCCAGAGAGGAGTTCGGTTAGCAAAATTTTCTGCAAACCAACCGAACTTAACATATTTGTTTTTCGCTTATAATATATTTTTTTTTGCGAACCAACCGAACTCAAAGTTCAGTTACGAGAAAAAATTATCGTTCTAACAGAAGTGTTCTTCGTATTCTTGGTTTCACAAAGTTCGTCTAGCAAACTAGTTTGTTTTTTTAAACTACTCCTAACCGAACATGTTACAATAACTTCCATTTCAACCATTTTTTTTTATGATTTCTACTCATTTTTTTCAATGAAAAAACGAATTTAAAGTGATGGGTTTGTGGGGAAATACCTGCGAATTTACATATTGCTAGAATCAGTGTTCTTCTTACGTCTTTGATATTGGATTTGGCCTTTACCTTGAGGTTCCACTTCTTAATGAATCTCAATTTAATTTTGGAGATTTGCTAGATGTGCCAATCCTAAACTTACGAATCGTAAGTTACGACCTTGAAGACGAAAAAAAAAAATGCAGCTGGGAGTGGGTTTTGTTTTTATTTTATTAAATTACAGGTGGTTATTAGGTTATAATTTTAATTAGGTTAATGAATAAATTAGTCATCTCCACCATTTAGGACACCCCTCATAATTGTAGGGCAGCTGGCCAACAAATCATGATCCCTCGAGAAAAAAAAAGATGGTCCCTTTATCTTTTGTAGGTGTGAATAATCCACAGATCCAGGTGGAGCAATCCTAGGTAGTGAGGCATCGACAACAGATGAAGTGTGAAGCACCAAATCATTTTACCCGGCCTTGGCGCGAAAAGAGACTCCAAGGGAACCCGTGAATATAATACGTGTAAAGGTCCGAGGTGACGGAAGAGATAGCCATCGAGTACGAGAACAATAAATGCACTGATGAAGTAGTTGAGAAGATAAAGAGAATCTAGTCAAAGTAAAACTCGGCAAAGAATACCAAGGGCGATATCGGCTATACTCACTAAGAAAACAACACCGGACGAGAGGACGTCGGGAGAAGGTATCACTAGGCTCGGCCCAGTATCTCGGAAGAGACATCATCCCTGGCCCGAGAAGGATATCAAGGAAGATGTGCCACGACTTACACTGTAACTTGGATGTATCATCATGTGTAACTATAAATGGAGAGCCATGTAGAGAGCTAGGGACCAAGTAATCAGTAAGAGAGATAGAGAACATCAAGAGCTAGAGAGTGAGAAGAGAGTACTTGTTAGTGAGATACATACTTTGTAACCTTGAATCGAAGTAATAAGATCATCCCTTTACCCCGTGAACGTAGGTAATCATACCGAACCACGTATATCTTGTGTTCTTGTGCATATTTTGTTTGTTTACTTCATGGTGTGTGTGTTTATGATTCTTTGGATGTAGTTGTAGGATTTTCCACAACTACATTCGCGCACCAAACTAAGGGACCGTGTAACATCTTCGGATACCTTGAAATCGGTTTCCAAAAGAGAGAAATCAAGATCCTAAGTCACCTTGCGTGTTAGTTGAAGCTAAGGGAGAAACTCTTTTGGTTAAATGTGTTGGTAGACAAAGCTTGCAAGGAGTTTTTTGTTTTATAAAAATGATTTTCTTAGTAAAACCTTGTTATGTTTTAGTGTAGGACTGTTTTTAATAAGCATCAATCCTTTTTGCTTTCGGTTAAGTTGAGTTGTTAAGATTAAATCATTAAACTAGGCTGTTTGCTTGAGTTGTCCAAGTGAGTTATTTGAAGATCCGCAAGCTCCCGAAATAACATCTTTTGATGTTGGTAGAAGCTACAGTGAAATTCCACCTCGTTGGCCACCTTTTCGTCTAAAGACTCTAAGGTTGTTTAACTATCAAAATGACATCAACATCGTTAAAGAGAATTCAACGACTCCTATAAACATCTATTGATGATGATCGATGCTAAGTGAAAGATTCTAATGGTTGAAATGCATGGGTTTCTAGATTTATCGTTTAAAGTTTACATTTGTGATGAAAAGCTCGATTTCATTACATTTGTTTTCACTTACTTAATCCTTGAAAAACTCACTGAATTTTAGTTTAAAAGGAAAAACTTGTTTAGTTATATTCACCGTCTTGGTTTCGTCGAGTAAGTACCATAAGGTTTCTTACCTTATGAGTGAGTGATTTCGGTCGGAAAAGTTTGATTAATCTTCTTACGTCGAGTTAAGTGTCTTCTGTTGAGCTAAACCTCTTGATTAAAGATCGTCTCGTCTTGATATAAGTTAACCGTTATAACACTTCAAATCTCCCAAATGGATCATCTTTAATGATTGGTAGAAGCTAAATTGGAATGTTATTTCGCCGTTTAAACCTTCTTAGTGAGTTAAACAAAGTACAATGATGGTGGAGGCAAGACTAACTCGAAGTCATCGAATTTAGTTTTTCGGAAACTACGGCTGGAAGGAGTATAGTGAGCGCTTCGTTAATAAGTCTCATCTTGATCCTACACTAAAAGCCTCATGACATCATTAGCAAACCAAAGGAATCCTATGGTATGGTATTTGTCTTGAGGATTTTGGCAATCCTCATAGGTAGACCAAATAGACAGCGGTATTTGGTGAAGATGGTCGTTATTATTGATAGGTGTCTAAAACACCTAATTTACTATATAGTAGTTACGCTTTCTTTGCTATTTTTCTTGTGAATTATGTACTTTACGCGTGGTTTTGAGTTTTATAGGTGTTTGGGAGTCATTAAAGCAAAAAGAAGCGGAACTCGCTCTCAAATCCTGGATTTCTTCTCATCAACTTGAAAAGGACGGAAAGGATCAATTCATAGGCGAGTCATATTTTGAGCCGGCTGAGATTGCGCAAGGAGGAATGTGAAAACCATACTGTCGGTTGCCTGACACCGACAGGCCAATAGAAATCGGACAACCCTTATCCGAGTTCTGGGTGCCTTGAGTAATTTTAATCATTCCCAATCCCTAAAAACAAGAGAAGTGTTTCTCTTCTCAATCATTTACTTTCACTCCCTACATCAGAGGAGAATCCATGGCGGCTCTGTTAGAACAAAAGAGGAGTTGCTGCTGTAAGTGGAGAAGAGATGAGGTTATGGTTGTCGTTGTGCCTGTTGTCGACGTTATCACTGCCATCCAAGGATCTGTCAAGAGCTCTTGCACCACAGCTAAGAAGAAGAAGGAAGAATGGAGTAAACTTGCTGGTGTTCTGGACCATAAAAGAAGGTAGAAATTGAGATGTTGAAAACGTGGATTCTGTTGGGAGTGTGTGTGGTGATTGTAGCCCAAGGTGCAAGCTGAAATGGGTTTGATTTGAATTCAATTTTACCAGCAACAGTGAACGGATTTAGATTCTTGGAGTCGAAACAAAGTGGAGAAATGGGTTGTTTCGGAATGTGGGATTGGTTGCATGGAAGGTGCCATAGAGAGGCTTGAAATCCTTTGGTAAAGCTCTTTCTCCATTAACGAACTGGTGCACATCAAATGTTCGATAATATGGCCGAGACATAACAGGGAAGTTGGTCAAGCAAATGGGATGTTGCTGTTTGAGATGGTTAGTAGCTGGGTACTGGTAGTGATAGTGATGCTGTTATGATATGGAGAATGACCTGAAGTATGCACCACTGGTGTGCAGTTCAAGTTAGCTTAGCACCAGAGTTTGCAATTTTGAGATGAGCCTTTGCAACAAGGCGGAGGTTCGAATGTTGCCAATGATGGCCGGTGATAGCTACAGCTGAGGCCCGGTGGTTGTGGTCTCAATAGGTGGATGCTTCTGTAGATGAAGGAAGTTGCACTGAATGTGTTGCAGTGTGAGTTGGAGGAATGCAAGAGGCTGCGGTTTGAGTAATTGGTGCAA
The DNA here is from genome assembly GCA_023531295.1 of Papaver armeniacum. Lineage (NCBI taxonomy): Eukaryota > Viridiplantae > Streptophyta > Magnoliopsida > Ranunculales > Papaveraceae > Papaver > Papaver armeniacum. Next base: position 544,075 of record JAJJWW010009274.1, read on the forward strand.
ATTTGGTTTGCTTTCGATGTAGCTCGAGTGTGATGTTGCAGATGGTGCAGTGAATACAAGTGCAATGGTCGAAGTTCGAGCTGCACTGGTTGCTTTGACTGAAATTATAGCAGAAGGCTGGTGGTGGAAATTCCCGAGGTTGGTGCTGCTGTTGTGGAACTAAGAATGTGCTGAGGCTTTAGGGTTGTGCTAGATGAAGCTACAGGTGTTGATCTTTGTTTCCTTGAGCAACTTTGAGTTTGAAATGCGGTGGAAAGAATTTCGAGAGAGTCCATGATAATGATGGTATGTGTTCTTGTGTTCAAGTAAGAAAGATTGAATGGGTTCGGTGCAATGGATTGATCCAGAGATAGTCTTTGGTGATGCGATTGCTTTGGTGCAACGACTAGGTGAAGTGTTATGCTTGATGTGCCCGGGGAGATTGCAAGTGATAATTGGTGGTTGCTGGCAAGCTGGAAGTGGAGATGCAGCTGAGAGGGAGCTGCTGGTATGCAGGTTCAGAGATGGTAGTGAATGAGAGATTGCAGGTACTGGGTTGAGCTATAGGTCACAGGTCGGGAGTGCAGATATTCAGTTGTGGGTCGAGTTTATGGAGAATGCGAAATAGGTTGGAGGCTGATGCGAGTTCATTGCGAGAATGGCGGAGTCTTTGTGGTTATGATTGTGGATTGAATTGAACTTGCCGGTGAATGTGTTCGCAGCGGAGATTACGAGGACTCGGGAGGCCCAGGTTGAGGTGTGAATTGAATGCTGGAAATGGCGGAAGCTGAGGAATGGAAGGTGGAGCATTTGGAGCTTAGTTGTAAGCTGGGAATTTGGGTTCATTGTTCCGATCGAGAATGCGAGTGTAATGCTTAGGCACATGTATGATCTTGATGATGGCAGCTGAGGAGCTATAAGTGTTGGTGAGAAAGCAGAATGTGCAACATTCTTGAAATTGTGCAAAACACGGCTAGATTGGTGCCGTGAGCATAGCCGGGATGTCGGATTGCGGAAGTTAAAGTGTGAATCATAATATTTCTTGAATCATGAAATGGGTATGAGTCGAACGAAAGAGTTGGTAATAGGACATATGGGCTCACAGTCACGCTTTTTAGGCGCGTTTCGCAAGAAACGAAAATTGGTTTAGGTGGTATTTTGTGAATGTTTGAATTGCGAGAGAAATGGATTTGAGCTTGGGGAGTGTGCACTTGCACAGTGGCGTCTTCCGGTACTTCAAGTGATCGGAGAAAGTTTTCGCGATCGGATTTCGGCGCCGTGGCGGATTCCGCGATAGCGTCATCAATTCAGGCGACACTTTTCGGACCCAAAATTCCAGAGACATATTTTTCACTCCCAGGGTTGGTGGACCAACTTGGAGGCGGGTTTTGAGAAGAATTAACCTAATTTTGGGAAAGTATCCTTATGGGGAGAAAAGCATATAAATAGAAAACTCTTTTCAAAACCTAGGGAGATCTCGATTAGGGAGAACTTCTTCTACTTTTGTGTTCTAGGGTTTCACATGACAGGTTCTTCTAAACTCTTTATGATGATTTCCAAAAACACAAGTAACTAAGTTTTATTATTGGTTGAAGATGTAGTTGGATTTTGCAAACAAGTTATGATTTTTATGAATTAGTTTTCTCTCAAAATCATTGTTTGATTTCTACGGGTTATAATAATTGCATGATTGATGTATTGCAATTTGATTGAATGTTTGTTTAGTTAAGTCTAGAATTGATTGAACTCACATCCATATCTATAGCTATTTTAGGGTTTTTCATCAAGCGATAACCTTGAATACGAGTAGCATGATATGATTACGGTTTGTAGTGATACATCCTTGTAGTCATATGTAGAAATTGACCTTTGTCGAATTGTCATGCGCAATGTGTGATAGTTGCATTGATTAGCCTATTTACGAAACTTAATGCTCACAGGAATTGAACTTGATTAGCGCAAGGCGTTAGGTTATTCTTTAGGTAGAATTCACATCTGTGACTCTAATGTGTGTGTTGATAACTTAAGAAATTTACGGAGTATTCTTGCAATAAGGTATTCTATGGCTTTTGATGATAGCGAGATTAAATACAATTCTATTCATATATTCATAAACTTGTTTACAGCGAAGATGAAACCTTTATCCAGTATTTCACATTCTTGATTTGCGTACTTTATTTGCTTTTTGTTTATTTTTATTTACACAATCGGAAAATTCTCGGTGTTTTATATAGGAAACCATAACAATTTGACAACCTAGACCTCTCTGTAGGATCGATCCTTTCTTGCCCTTGCTATATTTATATTTTGAGTAGTAAGAAAGTGTAATTATATTTGTGTGGTGACAATAGGTCAATTATCAACCATAGCCAAGAAAGAAATCTTCTGATCTAACGTACGGATGATCAATGACTTCTGGCACTAGGAATGTTAGGACAAATAATGATTAATGCATAGAGAAAGTACCGAAAGCGATGTGTCGAGACAACTTTTCAAAGATTGTCCTTTACGGTCAAAACCACTTGATTGCTGAGATCAACACGCTAGCGTAAATGGAATTTTACTAAAAAAACTTTTTCCACCCTACACAGCAAAACGGTTGAACTTCATCCTTAACCTTTTCGCTTGATTCGAAGTAAGTGTTGTGTACTTTGCTTACGTAGGTAGGGACGGACGGGCGGCCAGGAGGCACAGAGCAACACCGAAGGTGATGGCGAGCACCTCCAGGATGAGTAGGATTCTCAAGAACCGGGCCATAGCGGTATCTAGTGCACAAGAAGGACTGACGGATTCCCGACAAGAGGACATCCGACAAAACCATTAAAGCGAGACTCAGGCACCAGATAAAGGCATGGAAACTGTCGACGAGGAAGTCGATCTAGGCCGAGACGATGATCTCCCACCCAGAATTGCGAGGATCGGCCGAGCGGATGATGCATGGGGACATGGAAGACGGAAGAAATGCATCGGATGCGAGGAAAAGGAGGAAGTGCAAACGATGCAGGAGGAACGGAGGCGAGAAAGGCAACCGATGGAGTATCAGTGTGCACTAGAACAGGAAGGAGAAAGGCTTAGACGAGTGCATCTAGGAATGGGTGACCTCAACCGAGACATCCCACCAGTAGCAACTGATCTTCCCGTAGCTCCAGCCGTTCCCCCCGTTATCCCCCCGGTAGGACCTCCAACCCCCACCCACCCCACCCCAATGTAGCAGGAAACCCAGTAGCACTGACCCAATGTTACTTGCTATCTTGGAGAGCCAAAAAAGGTAGGAAGACCTTATGAGAGAGCTGCAGAGAAGGTTTCTAGCCTTGGAGCATGAAAACTACCAACTCCGTAACTTAGGAGAGCGCAGGAGTCAAGAGGATCGTCAAGTCGAGGCGCTTCGGCGGTCACACCCAGAGAAACACTCCAACCCCACCCCGGACCGAGGCGCATGTCGGCCCTAATCGCTCCCGGGGAGGGTATGGTCCACGAGGATTCTTCGGCCGAGGAAGAGGCGACAAACGAGGGTGCGGATGCAACAACCAAGCAAAGATCGAGCAACTTGAGCGGATGGTCAAGAAATTGACGAAATGGTGAGGACGATAAGTTAGAAGTAATCGGTGAAGCTGAAGACACCATTTACTAAGGAGTTGGATCGGACTCCTTTCCGCCAAAGTGTACATTGCCCGATCTTCCGTCAGTTGTGGCACGGGCGACACGGGAGAACATATCAAAATGTACGGCATGTCCTTGTTACAATGGAAGAATTACGATGTGGCCATGTGCAAATTCTTTCTAGCGAGTCTGGAAGGTGAGGCAAAGAACTGGTTTTACACCCTGCCCGATGAATCCGTTGGCAATTATGTTGTCTTGGTGGAAACCTTCCTAGAAACATACATGCACAACAGTATAGCTCGGCCCAGAGTTAATAAGCTCTTTACGCTTGCACGAAGATTTAGGGAACCATTACGGTCTCTAACAGAAAGATGGAGGAAGTTGTGTACTGACATCGGGAAGGTACCGGTCGATCAACAGATCTTCGGATTCGAAAATTCATTGGGGAAGTCAGATCCTATTTGGATAGCAGTGTACACCGAGAAACCTAAAACGTTAAGAGAAATCAGGAAGATGCAAGAACACTACATCGCCCTAGAAGAAATACAGGAAGGATCAAAGGATAGGGGAATACAAGAAGCAAGCACTACAGTGGAGGCAATTCCACTAGAAGATCCAAAGCGACCAGAGAAAAGGCCGAGCAACATCAAGGGTCGAACAAGAAAATTTGGGTCGAGAAAGGAAAGAAGCCTCGCCACGAACCCAGATCTTACACCCCACCAAATGCACCATTGGAAGAAATATTCAAGGAAGTAGAAAATAGGAATGACATCAGATACCCGAAAACAAGGGGAATTCAGTTTGACGAAACGAGGAACCATCCCGAGTTTTGTCATTACCACCAGTTTCGTGGCCATTCGACCAATGATTGTCGAGAGGTAAAAGATATCGTCCAACATATAATCCGAGATGGATACTTGCGACATTTCGTTAAAACATCGCCGACACCAGTTCAGCCTGACGCACCAGTGCATCAAATATGAATCAATCGTGGTACCCAGGTCGCCTGCAACACTATCTCGCACTCGGCAACTCAAGGGTTTGACTTGGGAACCGGTATCACTTCAAGGATTCATAAAAGAGATCGAGCAGGAAAGGAAATATTCAATGTGGCCAAAACTTTGTCCATGGAACCTTAGATGATGCAGCCGATCACTTTCTCAGCAAAAGACGTCCCGTCAAATGGTCAAGCACATGGAGATCCCCTAGTGATAACCTTACTTATCGAGGAATGGGGTTTCCGAAGGATACTTATGGACAGCGGCAGTTCAGTCGAGGTCCTCTTTTACGATACCTTCAAAAGAATGGAGTTATCTGATGACATCTTAATACCGTCGACCTATCAAATCTACGGCTTCAACGGTACAGTGACAGTACCAAAGGGAGAAGTCACCCTCAGAGTTTCGGACGGGGAGGGGTTCCTAGACACACTCACCACCTTCTGCGTGGTTGACGTTGTGTCACCCTACGAAGCAATCCTTGGTAGACCCTGGATCGCAGGAATCAAAGGAGTAGCCTCGGCATACCACCAAAGATTGCGGTTTCCATCCTACCGAGGGGTAGTGGAGGTGTTAGGCGATCCCCAGGCGGCACGACAATGCGTACAAATAGATATCCATCAGAATGAATAAAGGCGATCGAGGAAGCGCCAAGAAAAGAACAAAGCTAAGGAGATAAGGGCGGGGGAAGAACTAGAAAAGGTAATATCACAAGCCATCACCACCTATGAAGCTGGCGATAAGGAGATCTTATAGAAATCAAAGGATTCGACAATGGTCAATGAACCAAAGCCCAATTTCTCGGCCTTAGAATCTACTTGACAATTTAATTTAGGCACTGAGGAAGAGCCTAAAATGGTGAGAATAGGGACTCTATTGACGTATGAACAAACACAGCAGTTGATAACTCTTTTGAATGAACACATGGACGTATTCTCTTGGCAAATGTACGATATGGAGGGAATTGACCCAGAAGTTTGCTCACATCGCTTGAGAATAGATCCCAAGTTCAAACCGATTCGACAAAAGATGAGGAGAATTGCACCTGAGCTACAAGTAGCGGTGGAGGTCGAACTAAAGAAGTTGCAAGTAGCAGGTATTATTCGAAAGGCTCAATATCCACAATGGATATCTAACATGGTGATAGTCCCTAAAAGGAATGGAGGTGTTCGAGTCTGCATCGACTTTAGCGACTTGAACAAAGCATGCTGACCGCTGTCGTAAGCGACACAAATATAATTACACTTTCTTACTACTCAAAATATAAATATAGCAAGGGCAAGAAAGGATCGATCCCACAGAGAGGTCTAGGTTGTCAAATTGTTATGGTTTCCTATAATAATCATAGGGAGTTTTCTCGATTTTTATGAAAATAAAATAAACTAAAAGCAAATAAATAAATAAGCAAACAAATAAGATAGAAGAGATATTAGTTAAGGATTTCGTTTTCATTCACTAACATGCTTTTCACAATAACTAGAATTGATATTTAATCTCAACTTTTATCAAAGACCCTAGAATACCTTGATCGCAAGAATATCCCATAAATCTCCTCATGTCATCAACAAACACATTAAAAGATGCGAATATGAATTCTACCTAAAGGAACAACCTAACGTGTAAAAGCACTAATCAAGTTTAATTCCCTAGATGCGTTAAGTTCTATGAAATCAGGCCAATCAAAGCAATTGAACGTGGAAAGCGCACTAATTCAATTTAACAAAGGTTACGATTCACATATGATCATAAGAATATATCACTACAAACTATAATCATATTATGCTACTTGTATCCAAGGAATATCACTTTTGCGTATAATAAACCCTAAACTAGCAATAGATGTGATTAGAAGTTCTACCAATTTGCAACTTGACAAAACAATCAATCAATCATAAAACAATATTTTCAGAGAATTGCAAACGATAGATATGAGACAAAACTAATATATTGAATCAAAGAATCATGCTTTGTGAAATCCAACTATTCCATAACCAATAATAAACTTAGGTACTCATATTCATGGAGTTCATCACAAGAAGAAAGAGAAAAGACTTCATGGTGTAAAACCCTAGAATAAAGTAGAAGAAGATAATAAAACGTGGTCTAGATAACCTCCAAAAGATAGAAGTCCTCTCTTTTATATATTCCTCAATTTCCATAAAGGATACTCCTTCCAAAATTAGGTTTTGTCTTCAAAGTCCATTAGTTGGAAATTCACCCGGCCCACCATGGAGAGAAACCCGTGTAAAAATTGTCCCAAAAACGCTCGCCGGAAAACTGGGATTGTGGCCGGAATCCTGCCGGAATAGTCGTCGGAAAGTGTCTCCGGTAACCGGCAAGTCAAACCGGTCACCGGTCAACGGGTCGAGGATCGAGTCATCTCGGGTCGGATCGGGTCAAGGCACCGAGTCGGGGTCAGGTCGGGGTCACGATCTTGAGTCGGGGTCAGGTCATATCCATCTTGCAAAGGCCTACGGTGTTGCACCAAGATGGTGCATCGGTCATTTCATCCCGACCATCATGGCCTGTCTTTGCATCTTGTCACAAATATCAAGTAGCTTCATTACGCCTAACCAACCTCGAGCACTGTGACATTAATCAACCACTCTGCCTTCTTGTTTTGTACATCGTACTGCACAGACTCTCGGCTTAAATTCCCCACAGACCACCTTCAAAACACCATAACCATTCATCATCTATTGCTCCAGAAGCAAACCCAACATCACCGGTGCCTCCTGAAGCTTCACCAACATCCACCAATGCTTCAATGGATATCGAGCCCGGCACCGGTAGCGTTCTGACATCCTCATTCCCTTCCATCTCAGCGCGCAATGCTCATCCATCACTAAGCCCCAATTTCGCAATCTCAGACACCACTGCCAATCACATCCTGCACCGATCGCAACAGCCACTGCATTTCAGGCTAGCAATTCGCCCTGCCAGTTTAGTATCATCCAGCTGCATAACACTGTGCTCTCAACCTAGCCTGCCATTCTCCACCTCAGTGTCATTTCAGTTCAGGCTAAAATGGCAGCAACACTTCAGCTCCTGGCAAGCACCATCTACATCTCCACCGTTTAGCCTCTCCCCTGCAAAGCATCACTGAACTGCAGCTTCAGACCACCTCCAATACAGCCTCCACAACAGCACTCCACCAACAGCCTCAGAAGTTCCAGCTGCTCCATAAACCCCTGCAACTCAGGTTCAACCCCCTCAACTCCATTCTGACTCTCATAACTCAGCTCTGCCAACATTGTTGTCATCTACCAACACCAGCCAAAATCACACTCCTCCTGTAGCTGCTCCTAACTCACTGCCATACTCACAGCTCCACTCTCACCAACTCAGGCCTGAGTTAACCCTCAACTGAGCCATCTCCGTCTATCTATGCTGCAACTCCAATACCCTTCTGTCACTTGCAAGTCAGGTTCTTCTTGACCTAGCCATAGCATACAACTGCATTTCCTTTCCATCTTACATTGCAGCATCAGAGCATCTCTGAGAGTTGTTGCAAAACCACCTGCAACAGCATCAAGCTCTCACTTCCCTAACCAGACTCCATCTCCTCTCAATCTTCAAATCACTCGAACTCAAGAACCCCTGAGATTCGAGCCACAAACCCATCTATCATAGTCTTGCCAGTAATTCGAATTCCATAAGAACCCTAACTAATTCGAGAAGCCTTTGAATCTTGTTCTTCATACACAACGGCGTCTTCTCGATTCAATCAAACCACCATTTTCCCAACTCACCTCGGATCTATCTATGAACAGCAAAAACCAAACCCTAACTTCCAATTTCTTTTCCACAGCAGACTGATTTCATCTCTGATTCCTTCTCCATCTTCTCCTTCTCTGATTTCCATCAATATCATTCCTCGCTTCGATTTCGATCTCGATTCAGCAGCAGCCGTTAAATTTACTTCTCTCTCTCGGTTCCATTTCTGATTCAATTGAGAATGATTTCTCGATTTCTCGATTTAGGGTGTAGGAAGTAGGAGTCGATAATCACACCCCACTCATTAGATACCCCAGTAGGTGCCCCATAACCTTAGCTGGTTGTCTTTAACACTCCTCCTAAAGAGAGTTGCCCCTTAACATGTGGATGGGCTCCCAGTATTAGTCCCTTTGGAACAGTTCACCCCTTAACAGATGCCAGGCTCCAGATAGTGTTTGCCCCGGAAATGACACTCTTGCCCTTATTGCTTATGAGTTCTTGTTTTGCCCATAACTTCTTCATACGAACTCAGAATGACTCCATTCTTTCGCCATCGTCTTCATCTTCTCGTCCTCTATACAATGAAAAGTAGAAATCTTGTATTTGAACGAGTTCCAATTGGTCTTTTTGCTCCAAATGACTCCATTGCACCTAATAAACTCAAAAGCACACATAAGATACATAATTTACAAGAAAACTCGCAAAGAAAGCATAAATACTAGATATTAAATACGGTGTATTCTACACCTATCACATGCCCGAAAGATAGCTTCCCTCTCCCCAGCATCGATCAGCTAGTAGAATCCATAGCTGGATATAAGGCAATAACGCTCATGGATGGGTACTCGGGGTACAACCAGATTTCCTTGGCCCCTGAGGACCAAGAGCACACATCTTTCTTCACACCCAGAGGGTTATATTGTTATACCAAAATGCCGTTTGGGCTGAGAAACGCAGGCGCCACCTACCAAAGATTAGTAGAAGACATGTTCGAAGATAAAATATACAACACCATTGAGGTATATGTGGACGACATGCTGGTAAAGAGCAAGGTGGCCACCAACCACATCGACGACCTACGAGACATATTTCAAACCATGAGAAGATACAAGATGAGGGTGAATCCTGCTAAGTGCACTTTCTGGGTTACCTCGAGAAAATTTCTAGGGTACATAATTACCGACAAAGGTATCGAAGCCGACCCAGATAAGATCAGAGCAGTCGTAGAGATGCCATCACCTGTGACGGTTAAAGACGTACAACGGTTAAACGGGAACTTAGAAGCCTTGGGGCGATTCATCTCTCGCTCATCTGACAAGTGCAAGGACTTCTTCGGGACATTAAGGAAAGGAGAGAAGTTCAAATGGACCGAGGAATGTGAAGAAGCTTTCCAGAAGATTAAGCAGCATCTCGCGAGCCTGCCGGTATTACAAAGGCCGGAGCCCGAGGAGGTACTGACCCTATATCTGGGGGCGACCAGTTATGCCATTAGTGCCGTCCTAGTCAAGAACGTAGGAGGAGAGGAAAAATAGGTGTATTTCATAAGCAAAACCATGAACCCAGCGGAGAAGAACTACACCAGAATCGAGAAACTGATATTAGCATTGGTGTTTGCAACACAAAAACTTCCGACGTATTTCCAAACTCACAAAATTCGAGTGCTCACAAAATCCTCCATAGAATCAGTACTCGACAATGCAGCCAGGTCGGGGCGGATCTCCAAGTGGAGCGCACAGATCAACCAGTTCGATATTTTCTACGAGATGAGAACAACAGTAAAAGCACAGGCAGTGGCCGACTTTCTGGCAGACTTCCCCCTGAGCGACGAAGATAAAGTAGAAGACATCCCAGGAATGGAGGAAGACCAAGAGGATCCGTCCGACCTACTCGAGACCTGTAACCCGACACGATAGGAAGTTTTTGTGGATGGATCATCCAATAAAGATGGGTCAGGCCTTGGATTGGTCTTCACAATGCCAAAGGGAAAACAGATGGTCCACTCGTTTAGACTCGAATTTAAGGCAACCAATAACGTCACGGAATACGAAGCTGTGATACATGCTCTGCGCCTGATAGTGGAGATGGGAATTCAAGATGTAAGATTAACAAGTGACTCTCAGCTGGTCGTCCGAAAAATCAGCGGGCAGTACGCTATACACGACCCCTTGTTACAGAAATATTGGGAACTCGCCCAATTTTACATCGGCCAGATACCAAACATTAAGTTTCGGCATATCTGTAGGAAAGATAACCGCCACTCGGACGCTCTAGCATACATCGCTTCCATGCTAACGGATGCAAGTGTTGAAGGCATCATAATTATGAGAATCTTAATGCCATCGGTACCTGAGACAGTGGACATCAGCGCGCACGTGGCAGCAACTACGACCGATCAGTATAAGGCCGATGATTGGCGAAAACCTATCCACGAATATCTAGAAACAGGGAAACTGCCCAAGGGGCAACCCGAGATCAACAAAATCAAAAGCAAAACAGCTGCATATGAGCTCCGAGATGGCATTCTGTACATAAAATCATACCTAGGACCATTATTAAGATGCCTGAGTAAAGAAGAGGGGCACATAATCCTGAACAATTGCATTATGGGGCCGCGGAAACCACGGCTCGGGCCGTAGCCTAGCAGGCGCGCGAGCCAAGACTATGGGATATTTTGGCCTTACATGAACGAGGATGCAAAGCATATGGCCCTCATCCGTGACGAATGTCGAAATTTGGAAAGAAGATACATGCACCAAGAGCGACGTTAAACTCGGTAATCAGCCCTTGGCCTTTCGCCAAATGAGGGATCGACATCGTGGGACCATTGAATGTCGGATCGGGGCAGAGAAAATACTTAATTGTGGATACCGACTATTTTACTAAATGGGTAGAGGTCGCTCCATTAAAGTATATTCAGGATAGAGATATTTTTCGATTCATTTGGGAACATATCATCTGTCGCTTTGGAGTACCGGCGGCAATCGTCTCGGACAATGGAAAACATCTACAGGGCAAGAATATCGACTTGCTATTCAATACCTACAACATCCGAAAGAGCAAGTCCACACCCCTTTACCCGCAGAGTAATGGACAAGCTGAGATCACAAACAAGACCATCGCTGACAACCTGAAGAAGAAGCTTGATGGAGAATACGGAGAATGGTGCGAAGAGCTTTACAACGTTTTGTGGGCATATAGGACAACTCGCAGAGAGGCAACCAGATTATCGCCTTTCATGTTAACATATGGGACCGAAGCCATCCTTCCAACGGAGGCGATGATACCTACAACAAGGACAGAGGCGTGGAGGCGAAACATCTCGCGAGATCTTATCCCGGCCAAGCTCGACGACCTAGAAGAAACAAGAGAGATGGCTCTACAAAAGATGGAAAATTACCAACGAAGAATACAACGATAGTATAACAAGCGGGTTCGACCAAGAGAATTCCAGCCGGGACAGTTGGTGCTAAATGATCTACCCAGTTATGAACGTGATAAAAAAGGCGGAAAACTAGAAGCACGATGGGGAGGACCCTATACCATCGTCAAGAAGGTCGGAGAAGGAGCATACAAGATACTAAAACCGGACGGAACACCCGAGTCAAGACCGTGGAATGCTAAGCGACTAAAGCTATATCACCCATGAGAGCAGGTATGATATATTGTCATTTATTTCCTTGAAAGGCCACGTGGGGTTGGAAATATGGCAATTGAGTCTAAATGGTCGTTTCGAACCCGAGGCGATGGCATTGTGCAAGTGTCGGGGGCTTACACTCGAATGGTCGTTTCGAACCGGGCGATAGCATTGTGCAAGTGTCGGGGCGACTTACACTAAGACGCAGGCTATTCGAACTCGGGCGATGGCGGTGTGCAAGTGCCGAGGTAGCCCTAGGGCCCTGGTGGTTGGAAACCGGTGGCCTATTGTCGAGGCATGAGTACTCGACAGTCGAGCAGGCAACATTGCTCCCCTCGCAAGTGGCCGAAATCACTTGCCCAAGAAAAGTTAATTGATAACTTCTTGGGATATCGATCCCATAGAAATTAGGGAGGACCAAATACCCTACCACTAGATCTTGAAAGACGGTGATGAGATACCTCAATCGGGACATGGCATTGGGCCCGATGACCCTCCCTGTTGAGTGTGTTCGACAGAAACGGCATTTACGCTAACTGGTCTACACACAACTTAGTCGTAAAAATAAACCACACATCATCGGCACAACATAAGTAAGAACGTTAACGTGAACAGCAATGTCAGAAAGCAAGAAAAACAACCGAATTGGCGACGCAGCACCCCATTAAAAGAAAATGTATGAGAAAATAAAGGTGTTCGAGCGGATTACAACCCAATGCAAAGGGCGAAATAGCGACGCGGCGCTACAAAAAATGAGCCTACTCTTTGGGAGGATACGATCCCGGAACCGCCCTCTTGGCAGCAGCATTGGCTCGCTTCTTATCAAGAACCGCCTTTACACCGGCTTTGACCTTCGCAACGAGCTCATCATTAAACTTCGCCTTTTCAGCAGCAAGGTCGTGTGTCAGCTGCATCGACGCCGCCTCAGCAGTGGCCACCTGATCGAGTAATTGATCTTCCCTCGCCAGCAGCTGCACCTCTTTTCCCTTCAATCGGGAATTCTCCTCTTCCAGCGAGGTTACCTTCCTTTGCTCGGCTATCAAAACACGGGAGAAGTTAGTAACATAACAACAACATCAGGACGACAACAATGAAAACACAATACAAGGGACACCACATTCAAGTAAAGGGGTGACTACTCTAACGGTCTCTTCGGACTCAGACAACCTACACTCAAGGGAAGATATCTTAGAGGAAAGTTCTAGATAGCGTTGCTCGTTAAACTCATTGGACGGGCAGTATTTCTTATGATCATTCCATTCGGCTCTCTGCCGAGAGTGTGCTATCTGCAAACCTGATAACTGAGCTCGAACCCACTCCAACTCCTCATAGACTTTCTTAGACTCTCTAAGCTTCTCAAGAGATTTTTGACTACACTTTTCGGCAAAGCACTCTTCTCCCAAGAAATCCGAAGGCGATCTGTATGCAAATCCCATACTTGAAGCCTTAACCGTCCACACTGACTTTCTAAGTTATCGACCAACAGCGTTTTGTCGGCAGCGATACTCTGAAATCGAGACAAGCTCGGCCTAAGATTATCGATCTCCTCGGGGACATACTCAAAAGTCACATAACGATGCAGTCGGGTTTGAAGACCTTCAATCTCGGTTTCCAGACGATCAATTTTGTCATCCTTATTGACAATCCTTTGTTGTAAATTCGAAACATGACCCCGCTCTATGTCAATTTCCCTCTTCAACAAGCGATACCTCGTGGCAGCATCGGCCTCCACACTTGAAGTTTCGGCTAGGAAGGTAGCACTAAACTCAGGATATTGGCACTACAGAATCAACCATAAACACTTGAAAGCTAAGTAAATACCTTGGGTCTCGGCTAGTTGCTTCTCCAGCCCCCGGGATCGCTCGCGCTCTTGCTGTAATAAGAGACGAATGCCCTCTCTCTCAGCGATCTCCTTGCGCTGAATGGCGGCGTTTAACAACGAGCGATTGATATCCTACAAACACCAACAACATTAGCACTTACCCCATGGCATGAATGCATAACCTGATCAACACAACTCACCAGCAGATCGAAAGTGCTCTTCAGACCAGCATCATACAACGAGACGGCCTTGATCTTATCTTCATCCGAAAGAGAGGAAAATTCGGGAGAAATAAGAGCTCCAAGGGAATTACACATAGGGCTTGAGACAGTAAAAGAAGTGGTACTGCTTGAGTTAGGATCCACAGGAGAAAGGGGTTCCATCAACTCGCTCCCAGAAGTGATGTTCTCTTCATCACTTGTAACCACATCATTTCCACCACCATCAGACTTCTCCGTTTGCTTCGGCTCCTCTCCACCACTATCGAACTAGTCCTCTCCATCAAAAAGATCCTCATCATCATCACCATCAGATTCAAGATACACAACACCGTCGGCAAGAACAATCCCTCTACTAGGTGGCTGTTGGGGCACAGTTTTTTCTGGGACAAATAAGTCGCCCTTGGTCTCCTTGCCCTTCCCACTGGGCCTCCCACCTACAAGGGTAGACGAAACATCAGAAGTTTTCTGAGGCGACTTCCTCAGGAAATGCGATAAAGGCAGCCGATCCTCGAAATCCTCACCATCTCTCGCCGAAGCACCTCCAGCTTTATCAACTCTCAGCTTCTGCACATGAGCCGATGTCAGAACCATTCAAGGCAACAAATAGGGGCAAGTACATATACTGCAAAGAGGGAGCAGAATATTTGTTACCTTCCCTGTCTCCTCCTCGGCTCCTGCGCTAGAACCCCTAGCCCTCTTCCGAAGAACGAGAGACTCAGAAGGAACGCTCTGGGACTTAGGCTATAAAATACAAAAATTAAAACATCACCCTACTAGTCGCCCGAGCCGATCAGCTAAATTAAAAACTGGGAAAACACACTTACTCGATCAACATTGACCACCCAGAAGGGATAAGACTCGGCCGGAGAAGGAAACTTGCCGCTCAGAAGAGGACCAGAAATAGCTAAAGGAACTCGGTCCCAAGCCGCGTCACTAGTATGACGGGCATGTCTGTTGGAACTCTTCCCCTCGGTATCTTCGTCCAATAAAAGCTTCTTGACACCTTCAGGAAGAGTCTTATGGCGATGAGGGCTAGCAGCAAAACCGGCGAGATCACCATTGGTAGCAGTCCCACTTCGATAATTATCAGCAAAACTAGCGGTGTATAGTCGCCCGCTTTGAGAAGGATCGTAAGTGGACCAAGTAGTAGGAGTACATTCGCCTCGACTGCATCTCTCCCACTCGGATAAGATTCGAAAGGTGTTGCCATTCCATTGAGCCAAAGCACGGGATGGGCGGATCTTAGAGAGAGCTTCATACCAAAATGAACGGCTAGGATTGTACAAAGGAAAACGCAACCCGAGCTATAACTGGCCCCTGGTGACGATGGTCGCCGTGGCCGAGTTGGAAAACTTCATGACGTCATCCTTCTTCAAAACGCCTTTTTGACCCGACAAGAGCCTGACGTCATAGCCATGGAGGTTGAACTCATCCTTCAATTGTTGGAAAAACTGCTCATCCGACAAATCTTTAGCAGTTCTCTTGCCAGTCCTACATGAAAAGGAAGAAGGATTATCAGAAAAGATGGAATCCAAAGCACGATAATCATGCTTAGAAGGGCTCTCAACAACAAACAAGGAATCAAGCGGTACACCGTCTTCGTCAGAAAAGACATAACTCACGCACCTCTTTTCCGTCATGGAAGGAGTTGAAGACGCCATGGAAGTTAGTTGAGGAAACAGCAGGAAAAGTGAAGTTACCACCGGGATCGGAAGTTACAGCGGCAACGGAAGCGAAGAACGGCTGATAAAACTCGAGATAGCGAAAAAAGAATGAAGGAAACCTGATAGAAAGTATAACCGATGACGACGAAGAAGAAGCGGAGAAAACAGAGAAGGAGAGAAGAGAAACTGCTAAGGAAAGAATAAAAAAAAAACCAAGGTTTAAGGGTCGGACTTATAAACCCCATCTGCTGTAACCGGCGAAGAAGGTAAACCGGTTGCAATAACTGAAGAGAGTGGGGAACAGCATGGCGTGAAACCCGGCATGATCGAGGACGTGGGAAGACGAGGCGGTTTCTTCCCCTCGTGCCGATCACACGAGCGGAAGAAGGGGCATAAATGTAGGTGTGAATAATCCAGAGATCCAGGTGGAGCAATCCTAGGTAGTGAGGCATCGACAGCAGATGAAGTGTGAAGCACCAAATCATTTTACCCGGCCTTGGCACGAGAAAATAAACTCCAAGGGAACCCGTGAAGACAATACGTGTAAAGGTCCGAGGTGACGGAAGAGATAGTCATCGAGTACGAGAACAATAAATTCACTGACGAAGTAGTTGAGAAGATAAAGAGAATCTAGTCAAAGTAAGACTCGGCTAAGAATACCAAGGGCGATATCGGCTATACTCACTAAGAAAACAACACCGGACGAGAGGACGTCGGGAGAAGGTATCACTAGGCTCGGCCCAGTATCTCGGAAGAGACATCATCCCTGGACCGAGAAGGATATCAAGGAAGATGTGCCACGACTTACACTGTAACTTGGATGTATCATCATGTGTAACTATAAATGGAGAGCCATGTAGAGAGCTAGGGACCAAGTAATCAGTAAGAGAGAGAGAACATCAAGAGCTAGAGAGTGAGAAGAGAGTACTTGTTAGTGAGATACATACTTTGTAACCTTGAATCAAGTAATAAGATCATCCATTTACCCCCATGGACTAGGTAATCATACCGAACCACGTATATCTTGTGTTCTTGTGCATATTTTGTTTGTTTACTTCATGGTGTGTGTTTATGATTCTTTGGATGTAGTTGTAGGATTTTCCACAACTACATCTTTCAAGATTTAAGTGTCATTGTGTCAAATCTCTGCGTTCGGCCAGGTAAGAAATTGGGCTGTTTTATTCTACGCGCTTAAAACCTAGCGAAGGAAAATACACTGTGGGGCTGTTTTACCAGACGCACTTTAGCCCAGCCAAGGAGATTACAATGTCAGTTCGCGTGAACTGACAGTTATACGAGGATAGATGGGGTTGCTTCTTCGCTTACGCACAGTCCAGCAACAATTTTAGCATGTCAGTTTCCGAGAACTGACAGCTATATGGAGGAGATTGTAAT
Organism: Papaver armeniacum; assembly: GCA_023531295.1. Lineage (NCBI taxonomy): Eukaryota > Viridiplantae > Streptophyta > Magnoliopsida > Ranunculales > Papaveraceae > Papaver > Papaver armeniacum. The sequence goes on from JAJJWW010009274.1 coordinate 561,105, forward strand.
TGGAATAAAATTACTGGCTCATGATTTTTGGATAGTATCCTAGTTTAGCTTGATTTCCTTTTTCCTGATCTTAGTATTACTGGACATTATTGACGCCTATATAAGAAAGGCTAGTATCGAAGAGAAAGATCATCCAACGTTATTATTTGATTTATATATCAAAGATATTCTTTTGATAAGTTATTTAGTCATTGTTCTCAAATTTTACTATCGTTTCTGTGTATCTATTGATTTTTCATAAGTTATCATAGTTTACTGACATTCAACTCGGGATCTTTGATCCAACTTGTAGCTAGCTACATTCTACACGTGTGTTTAAGTGAAGATGTCGATTGCTTCTTACAATTTGAGAAATAGAATAGAAACTGATAATCCAGCATACGTAATATATCAAGGAGTAGAGAAGCCTGATGATGATGACATATCATACAAAGACGTCGACAATATTCATCATCCACGTGGGGTCCGTGATCAAGCTCCTTACATTATTCTCGTGCAAGGACCTCCCAGTGTTGGAAAGTCCCTGTTGGTTAAATCTCTGGTGAAGTATTTTACCAAGAAACAACAAACTGATGTCCGAGGGCCCATCACAGTCGCATCAGGTATGAAAAGACGGCTACAGTTTGTGGAGTGCCCTGATGATATTAATGGCATGATCGATGCTGCCAAGTATGCTGATGTAGCGTTGTTGCTGATCGATGCAAGTTATGGATTCCAAATGGAGACATTTGAATTTCTTAACCTTTTGCGAGTTCACGGCTTTCCCAAGATTTTTGGGATTTTTACACATCTTGACGGATTCAAAGATGAAATTAAAGTAAGAGAAACCAAAGAGCGCTTCCAGAATAATTTCTGGACTGAAATAGCTCAAGGAGCAAAACTATACTGCTTATCTGGACTCGAAGACGAGTTGTACAAAATAAGTGAAATACAGCAGCTTGCAGAAGACATATCCACTTTTGAATTCCTTCCCCGTCATGGACTGGCACATCCTTATGTGCTGGTAGATCGTTTCAAGACGTTACTCCTCTAGAAAGAGTGCAGAAGGATACCAAGTGTGATAGAAACGTAAGTTTGTATGGTTATCTCCGAGGTAGTGATATAATAGACGGAGCTAAGGTGCATATTGCCGGGGTTGGTGATTTCCAGATAGCTGGTGTAGCGAGCTTAACTGATCCTCTCCCTTTATCATCTGAGGTAGAAGGAGGAGATGATCCAGTGGAGACTAAGGGTTTTAGGACAGGAGATTACGTAAGGCTAGAGGTTCATAACGTTCCTTGTGGGATGGTTGAAAATTTTGATCCCTGTCATCCTATTCTAGTTGGAGGTATCAGTCTTGAAGAGGAGAACATTGGATTTATGCAGGTAAAACTTAAGCGAAATAGCTGGCATATGAAGCTGTTAAACACAGGGGACCAAATCATTGTTTCAGCTGGTTGGAGACGTTACGTGACAACACCAATTTATGCCATGGAAAACAGCAACCATCGAATTCTCAAGTACACTCCCGAACATAAGCACTGTCTTGCGACGTTTTGGGGACCTCTTTCATCCCCCAATACGAGAATTGCTGCTGTCCGGAGTGTGCCGGACAATAAGGAAGAGTTTCGGATTACAGCAAAGGGAGTTGTTCTTGACTTTGATTATGCCAGAAAGATAGTGAAGAAAACAACGAGGAGAGGAACTCCTTACCAGATCTTCAAGAACACTGCTTTTGTCAAGTTTACACCAGGTGCTGAAACTGGTACAGTCACGGGTGCACCAATTCGCACAGTGAGTGGAATTCGGGGGAAGGTTAAGGAGGTTGTTAATGGAAGGGAGATTGTTAGATGCACATTTAAACACAAAATTCGTAGGAGTGATGTTGTTTTATTGCGCGTGTTTACGCCAGTTGATGTTCCTCGCCTCATAAACCTATTTACGGCAACCCTAGGATCACATGATTTTATTGTTCCTAATAAGACGGATCCACGCAAAATGGATTACCATGTGCATAAACGCCGTGTACTCATCAAAGAGGGGGGACCTTTTTTCTCGGCTAGTTCAAATCCGCTAGAGTTGATTTATTGGCATGAGAGGCAAATGGAGCGGAAGGAAACACACGAGTCCAAGGAAGAGGAAGAGAGGAAGAGAAAAAAGATGTTGAAGAAAATCAAGAAGAGAAAAGTGTTCGAGTCTAAGCCTTTAGCATTGAACAGCGATAGTTCGTTTGAGTTATGCTATATGTAGGGGGTAAGAAAAACTGTCTCCTCAGGAGAGGAGATAGTTTTATAGTTTTAGGTCCATGACTTCAGCTAATGAGTTTTTTTTTTTTTTTTTTTTTTTTATGTGCAATCATTATTAAATGTAAAAAGTATGTTACTTATAAGGATGCGATGTCAAGAAAATGCTGCTCGATCAATGCTTGCATGTACTTTTCTCTTTTGAAGAAGGATATATTTTTATAAACAGTTCTCAAAAACAGATCCTTTTCTCTAAACTCTATTGTAGGAGGAGGCATCAACAGTGGTCTAAGGTAGAAAAATTGCACAGGTGGCTGGAGGACTGACGATCATACTTCAAGTTTCAGGATTATTTTTTTTGGGTCCGGTTTGGGGTGTTAAGTTTTTTAATTTATTTTTTCTTTGGTAATGAATGAGATGTGAACTCATTGACAGGCAAATCTTCTGCAGGAATACCCAAAAATACACGAACCAAAATTATATGGAAATGAGCGCGCCCTTAAATTGAAAGTAGGAAATTACTTGAACACAAGCAACATACCCCAAGCAGTTCTCCGTAGAATAACCGGAGACATCAGCTAATGATATTATCAAGAGCAGATGATGAGAGACACCGAAAATACTTGACCGATTCCAGAATTTGTAACACGGAATGGTTTTTGTTGAGATTGGAAATGAAGTGGTTGTAATGAGACGAAATGAAGAAGAAGATGTAAAGAGAACCCGATTACAGGGGCTGCTGATGATAATCTGGCGGTGAAGATTAGGGTTCTCAAATTCGATTTTGGAACTGAAGAATCTCCTGAAATTGGGGCATTAATCTAACCGAAAGATTAATAAAAGGTCCTGGGGTTTTTAGACTCTGGAGTTGCAAAACAAATGCCTTAATGCTCAGGCCGTGGAAAATGTTCTTTAGATACTACTACAGCTTTGGGTTCCAGACTTTGCATAAATGCAGCACTGGATCGAGATGCAAACATAAACATAGGTTGAATCAAGGTGCAACAATATCAGGTGTTTCGGCCAACACGAATAATAAAGCTGGCTCAACGAACAATCCAACGGATGGAATGTGGTCGCAGTGCAGGACGAAATACTGGGTGTGCCAGAGAAGATCTCTTGTAAGCTAAGCCAAAGGGAATGTTTAAAGAAATTTCATGAAGTGGAATGCGTATAAGAAAGTTTAAATTTTGTTGAAAAAAGAGAGCTACAGAGGGAAAAACACCGAACAAGAGCAACAAAAGTGCAACAAAACGGAAAAGATTTAAGGCCTAAAGTAAGCATAAACAACACACGAGACACCCTCCCACTCCCAGCCCCAGAGAGCTAAAAAACGGCACTGGAGGGTTCTTTATCCCCTTCTACCAAGCATGGGAACACCCCTTTAGATACTAAGGCACTGGTCCGCTTTCATAAAGGCAACACTGGATGAATCTCATTCTAACACAAGCAAGCTTTCTGAAGATATAATAAAGAGAATTAACTACACTATAAAATGACGCCGTTTAATGCTTAGCTCACAATATATCCAAATGCTGTTGTTAAGATTCTAATTAAAAAAAAACAATGGCTAACGCCTTCCAGAACAAGAAGGAACCAAAAGAGGCCAAAAGAGGAAGTCATCCTTCAGACTCCATCATCAGGGGAGGACTCTTTCCTTCACTTTCAAGATATATCTTAAGATTGTTACACAGGTCATTGGAAAGAGAAAATTTTAACAAGCAAAAATCAACTCAAGATGCAACAAGATCAGGTGTTTCAGCCTCCGCTGATTTTAAAGCAGTGTGCACTTTGCCTACCCAACTGTCCAACCTAGCCCTCAAGGATTCGATCTGGGAGATACCCAGTACTCTCGGCTGCACCCATGAGACATGTACCGTTGCCTCCACCTGATCGATTATTCCTTCAATGAGATGAACCTGCGGAGAAATTCAAAGGTGCTTTGAGTATATAACCAAGTCACTGCATATTTCCAAATGTCCTAACCAAGTGTAAAGGCCCAAGAACGTTTGAGAAAAATAGCACCATCAACAGAAAACTCCAAAGATTCATCAAGGACAACCATATTGTGATATTTTAATCTTCATGCCTCGTAATTTATACTTAGTTTTGGGTCCTCCACATGTTTGAAAGGAGGAAAGGAGAGATTAATGTACTTTCCAACTCACCCTAGCTACTTATACTTGGGTCTTTTGAAGGGTACAGCCAGTGTAGGTAACTTCTAAATGGATCCAAAATTTTCTTGGAGCTCTACCATCGATTGGCGTATCTAAGTTGAGAGCAATTTCAATTTCAATGCATGAGCAACGTATCTTACAGTCATGTATGCAAAGAGTTTTAGGCTTCAGAGCTACAGAAATAAAAGAACTCAAAACCAAGAAAATAAGGATGCTGCAAACCCATAATGTTTCTGTGTAGTTACTCCCACCAAAAGATTTGCCTATAGATCGTCTACAATCATGTAATCATATGTTGTGACCACACGACAAGTAGTGTCAAAGTAAGGCAGCAGCGATTATCTAAGTAGTGTTGTTATCCAGGCTAATTTAGGCTCTGGCTGAGAACCAGCCCAGCGAAGTTACAGATGCATATTGCATCAACCAGCATAATGAGATAGCAACTACTCTATCTGTAAATACAACTCCTTAAATTAGTTGAGGTCAGCAGAAGAACCATCTCTTAGACCCTGGAACAAAAACCACCATCCCCATTATGCAAACTTACTTATCAGGGACAAATAATGGATAGAATGGACTTACAGATAAGCTCTTCATGAGAAGAAGAAGTTCCACATCCTCCACGGAAAGTTTTGTGTGCTCGGCAATAATGCTCAATGGAATTGTTAGATCCTCCGCGGGGCGGCTAGAGGAGACAATAATAATGGTTAGATTGGCATTTGTAATGGAATAAAACTAAAGAATTTAGCACATATTCTAGCCCCAGGTACCTGAAAATGATTTCCATCAAGCAGAGAATGTTGATCTTTTCCAGTAGCTTCTTCTCGTTTTGTACCAATGCAGGTTGAGCATTCAAAGCAGCCTTGTGGACAGCACAGAGTTCTTGATATCGAACTAAATCACCGGAGTTGAAGGCCCGAAGGAGATAGTATAGCCATTCCACCTGAGTCCCCAAAAGGCTTTTTATCTGGAATTATAGAGAAATGACGAAGATTTTAATTAGCAAACATCACGTGGAGTACAGATTACAAGATGCAACTGATCAGTAAGTAGTTTACAATTCACAAACATAGAAATATCCTGATGCCCAAGTCAAAGATTAATTTTATGACTGCATTTACAGAAACAAGCTTTTAGCATTCTGAGGAAATTCGTCAAATTACAGCTGTATCAAACTGATATGAAAACAGTGAAAACTGTAAATTATCCACAAAATTCACTTCCATTTGCCATTTTAAGAAAATGTGTAACGGCATTAGTTTCATAATTCAAGTCAAACATTTAGTAAAATATTATGGTCACAGTTTATGCTCATACGCCTTATATGACTGGTTGCAATTCGCCTAAAAGACAACAATGAAACATGCATCCTAGAGCTACTTGAATAGGTAGGCGATGCATCCTCAAGACCTACTTCACTTATGAACTTCATATATTCGAGATCAGTCACAAACACAACTTTAGTCCTTTAGAGCCCTTGTTCTTAATAAATAACACAAACGAATGGCAATTCCATGCTCATGTGGAAATCAAGAGAGAGTGAATGGAAGAGTGTATTTTCACTCAGAGGTGAGATCCCTCTATTTTATAGATTGAGTATATGCACAGTTACAAGAATACCCTAAAAAATATCTAAACACTGTTTGCAATCCACTGTACACTATACCTACACAACATAACAGTATGATGATGATACTTTAGCATTCTGAGGAAATTCGTCTGTGACTGATATGCTCATGTGGAAATCAAATTAGGGTATTCTGAGGAAATTCGTCAAATTACAGCTGTATCAAACTGATATGAAAACAGTGAAAACTGTAAATTATCCACAAAATTCACTTCCATTTGCCATTTTAAGAAAATGTGTAACGGCATTAGTTTCATAATTCAAGTCAAACATTTAGTAAAATATTATGGTCACAGTTTATGCTCATACGCCTTATATGACTGGTTGCAATTCGCCTAAAAGACAACAATGAAACATGCATCCTAGAGCTACTTGAATAGGTAGGCGATGCATCCTCAAGACCTACTTCACTTATGAACTTCATATATTCGAGATCAGTCACAAACACAACTTTAGTCCTTTAGAGCCCTTGTTCTTAATAAATAACACAAACGAATGGCAATTCCATGCTCATGTGGAAATCAAGAGAGAGTGAATGGAAGAGTGTATTTTCACTCAGAGGTGAGATCCTCTATTTTATAGATTGAGTATATGCACAGTTACAAGAATACCCTAAAAATATCTAAACACTGTTTGCAATCCAACGTACACTATACCTACACAACATAACAAAGTATGCACACTGAGATGATATCCGTGAAGAAGGCTTTCTTCACTTGACTATACATGTGAAGAGTGTATTCTTCACATGTTCTATACTACACTAACGAGTATAACCTCGACCATGAGACTAATATTTCAACACTCCCCTCAAGCCGGTGCGTAGATATCTAGCATACCAAGCTTGTCAAGGAAAGAGTTGAATGGTCGACTTGGAACTCCTTTTGTCGGAATGTCTGCAATCTGATTTTCAGTTCTTACAAAAGGAGTGCTTTGATAACTCCTTCATCCAATTTCTCTTTAATGAAATGTCCTGTCCACTTCTACATGCTTGGTTGTCATGTTGGATTTGGATTGTGAGCAATGCCGATGGCAGCCTTGTTGTCGCAATGCAGACTTCATTGGACCTTTAGGCTTGAAACCAATTTCCGCCAATATATTCTTAACCATAATAACTCACATATACCATGAGCCATAGCCCTAAACTCGCTTCGCACTAGATCTAGCTACGAATGATTGTTTCTTCTCGCGCCAAGTTACTAGGTTTCCTCCCACAAATGAACAATATCCGGAGGTAGACCTACGATCAATCACCGAGCCTGCCCAATCTGCATCCGTGTATGCTTCAACCTCTCGTGTGGTTATTCGAGAAAATAGCAGCCCTTTTTTTGGTGCGGACTTTAGGTAGCGAAGTATTCGATACACCGCGTCCATATGTGTCTCTCGTGACTGACAACACTCACTGAGTATGCAATATCGGGACGAGTGTGAGAAAGATAAATCAGTCTTCCCACTAACCTTTGATATCTTTCTTTGTTCACCGGAACGCCATTAGTGTCTTCTCCCAGCTTCTGATTTGGTTCAATTGGTGTGTCAATAGGCCCGCATCCCAACATCCCTGTTTCAGCTAGAAGGTCTAGGACATATTTCCTTTGAGAGATGTAGATACACTTTTTTGACCTTGCCACTTCAATTCCTAAGAAGTAGCACAATTCTCATAGGTCCTTTATCTCAAATTCTTTGGCTAAGTAAGATTTTACCTTCCCCATTTCTTCCACATCATCACCCGTCATTATTATGTCATCCACATACACGATAAGCATGGTGAGTTTTCCATTTTTGAACGTTTGAGGAATAAGGTATGATCTGCACGACTTTGACGAAATCCATATCTCCGCATACTTTGGGTAAACCTTCCAAACCATGCCCTAGGAGATGCTTCAAACCATACAAGGATTTCTTCAACTTGCATACTTTTCCTTTATTAGCGGTTTGTTTGAAATCCAGGAGGAATATCCATGTATACTTCCTCTTCCAAATCACCATTGAGAAAAGCATTCTTCACATCGAATCAGAGTAGAAGTGGCCAATCCTTGTTTGCTTCCAAAGATAACTAGACACGAATGGTGTTCATCTTAGCAACAGGAGCAAAGGTTTCTTGATAGTCTATTCCATAAGTCTGAGTATAGCCCTTGGCTACTAATCTTGCTTTATACCTTTCAATAGTTCCATCAGACTTATACTTCACGGTGAATACCCACTTGCAGCGACTGTCTTCTTTCCTCTTGGTAGTTCAACCTCAACCCATGTGAAGTTTTCTTTTAGGGCTTTCTTTTCTTCTACCGAGCTTGCTTCCAATTTGGATCAGCAAGAGCGTCTTCAACCCTTATAGGAATTGTAAATGAAGACACTTTACTTGCAAACGCAGCATAAGAGGGTGACAGACGATGAGTAGACACAAAGTTAGCAATTGGATGATCGAGTAGAATACCCATATCGAGTTGGAGGTTTACGTATACGACTAGGATATCTATTTTCCTCAACATTTTGGGCTCATCAGCTACGTCGACATCTCCGACATTTGTGGGCTCATCGCCTACGTCGATATCTTTGAAATTTGTTGACTCATCAATTTGAAACATCGTCTTCATTAACTCTTAAATTAGTCTCAAGCAGGAACTTTAGGAGGTTCCGATTCCGCTACCCGAGGAGCCTTGTCTCTTCGTCTGTAGACCTGAATTGGTGGCGTAGTAACCTGGGGTTGAGGAGGTTGAGGAATAACACTTTCCTTAGGTACTGAACCCGGGAAGTTCGAACCAAGGCTGATCTTCACATTATGTTCTATGCTCCCCCTAAAGAGAAGCCTGAATACTCCGAGAAGTAGGCTTGATCTTCACAAAAGGTTACATCCATGGATACATAGATCTTTCCCATGGGAGGGTAGCAACACTTGTAGCCTTTCTCAGCCGAATAACCCAAGAAAACACATTTGAGAGCTCTTGGATCCAATTTACTCCTATCTGGTTTATGGACATGCACATAGGAAACGCACCCAAAAACTTTTATAGGAGCAGAATCATGTGGTTGCCGTGAAGTGCTTGAAGAAAGAACATCACATGGTGTTTGAAAATTGGAACCCGAGAAGGCATTTTGTTAATTAGCCTTGTAGCGGTAATGACGGCGTCACCCCAAAATATTTTTGGCACATTCATTTGGAACAACAAGCACCTAGTGACTTCTAATAGGTGACGATTTTTCCACAAAGCAACTCCATTTTTTGTGGGGTATCGCACACGAAGTTTGGTGGATAATTCCATGTTCCAAGAAGTAAGAGTAGAGACCTTGATTTAGATATTCGCCACCTCTATCGGATCTTAACACCTGAATTTTTCTGTCAAACTGGGTTAGAACAAACTTATGAAAGCTTTTGAAGACGGCATGAACATCGCTCTTGTCTTTCAATAAGTGAACCCAAGAGACCCGAGAATAATCATCAATAAAGGTAACAAACCAACGAAAGCCACCATTAGTAGTGACACGTGAAGGACCCCAAACATCACTATGTACAATAGCAAAAGGAGATAAACTTCTATTCATGCTCAAAGGATAAGGAACACGATGATGCTTAGCTAGTTCACAAGTTTCACAATGAAATTTGGATATATCAAGTTCTGAAAACAGCTTAGGGAACAACTTTTGTAAATACCCGAAGGAAGGATGCCCTAATCTTTTATGCCACAGCCAAACTTGTTCTTCAGAACTAGACACACTTGTTGATTTATAGGCTCTTACACTGTCATCTTGTTTAACCTCATGCAATTCCAAGTAGTATAAACCCCCTCTCTCTTTGCCTAAGCCAAGTGTTGCTCCAGTGAGAATATCCTGAAAAACACAATGTGTCTCATAAAAGGTAACCTTGCACTTCAAAGCTTTGATTATCTGACTGATTGAGAGAAGGCTGCAAGAAAGATTCGGAACATGTAACACTGTAGAAAGAGACATGGAACTAGTTATCGAAACACGTCCTTCACCAGAGACAATAATTGGAGATCCATCAGCCGTCAGGAATACATGGTTTACTAGGATTAGGATTATAGGTGGAGAAGCGGTTGGACTCGGTAGACATGTGATCAGTTGCTCCACTGTCAACAACCCAAAAACCCTTAGATTTATCACGCCTGGAGTTAACAACACTACCAATGTTACCTGATTGAGTCACTGAAGTATACCCACCCTAACTTTCCTTGGATGACTGCATTCTAGCATAGTCCTTTATCAACTGTTCCAGCTGAACTTGAGATGGGTGAGAGGAAACACTAGGTAGTGATGATGATGAAGGCTGAAACTCCTCTTCACCAGTTGTGTGATACGATTTCGAACTACCACTGTAAACTCCTCTTCTTCCTCCAAACGGATTACTCACTCTTCTATTACCATTATTGTTACAACAATCACAAACGGATGAAGTAACACTGTTCGAAACAGAACTTCCTTGAGGTACCGGAGATATAAGAGCTACTATTTTCGAAGTAGTTCCGATCTGACTTTGACACTCAAACTATTGCTATGAGAAAAGTCTAGTTGAGTGAACTCCTAGAATGTGACAAACTACTATTCTCGAAGTACTAGCCATAGATCTACTTTTAACTCAACAAAGAAAGACAAATTTCAGGGAAAACAACTTACAAACAGCCACAGGTTCTTCAAGAACAGCAGTTTGCAGCCCTATTTGGAACAACTTCAGGATCTAACTTCAAGATCTTTAATCACAGATCGAAGCAACAGTAGATCAAGCTTAAGAAGGAACTAAGATGGTTTTCTCTTCTTTCTCTCTTGAGCTCTGATACCATGTGGAAATCAAGAGAGAGTGAATGGAAGAGTGTATTTTCACTCAGAGGTGAGATCCCTCTATTTTATAGATTGAGTATATGCACGGTTACAAGAATACCCTAAAAAATATCTAAACACTGTTTGCAATCCACCGTACACTATACCTACACAACATAACAAAGTATGGACACGAGATGATATCTGTGAAGAAGGCTTTCTTCACGGACTATACATGTGAAGAGTGTATTCTTCACATGTTCTATACTACACTAACGAGTATAACCTGACCATGAGACTAATATTTCAACAGCTCAATCATATACCCCTTCAATAGCTCAAAACCAGAATTACACGTAGACACACACACACGGATTTATTGGTAACATGGGTGTCAACGACATTAAATTAAGTTCAAACAAATAGAAATACCCTTCACCAGAATATGACAATTCACTGATCTACACAGTTACACGAGACAGCAACAGCTTAAGTTCAGTTAACACATTATTTTCCCAAAGCTACGCTGGCTAAAATAGTTAAATTAAATATTCTAAGGTAGATGGACTTACTATGGGGTGTGCGAGCAGCTCCCCAAAGTTATATATGTTATCACCAAGCAAGGCAGCAAGGGATAAGTCGAATGCCAGGTCCTGAAAAACGTAAATTTAAGCATTAGTAGGAATAGACCATATAATAGAGCACTCGCTTTTAACATGCAACACAATTAAAAAAAAATAATGAAAAAACTTCATGACCTAAAGAAATTATTCCAGAAGATCAAATATGAGCCTAAACTCAATTCGGGCAACCAATTATTGTTCACCAATGATCTAATACTGTCTTTTGCTATTGCTACATTGGGAAAATAGCAAGCCCTCAAAGGCAACAATGTGCATTCACAATAAGCTCAGGAAACTGAACAAGTGCAACCATCCAAGGCCATTAATATTTACCTCTACTACATCTTTTCCTCCAACACTTACTTCACTATTGTTTTCAAAGAACTATAGAATATAAAGAAGATATGAAAACGAAACTAAAATATGCTTAGGTTCTAGGAATCTAATTCAGCATTCAAAATTATAAATCAAATTCCAGACTTTCTTTGTAACTTCAGCTATTTCAGTAGCATCTACCAAATTATCTCTAACAACATCATGAGTTCAGCTACACTGCAAAAAATCAGGGTCCATGCTTTTATGTAAAGACTAAAAGACTGATCAAAATAAATATATAGCTCATTCTTATTGACACATACCAGCTTGAATGTTTCACAGAGGGACTCCACGGGAGTGTATGCTAAATGTTAGAATACGGGCATCCAACTCAAAACCAATTGGCAATGAGTGGAGGGGCCCTAAGAGATTATAAACCACGGGATCTTAGATTGCCCAGACAATGTGGGACTAATAGTCTCAACACGCCCCCTCACGTGTAGCCCCGTTGGGTCTAACACGTGGACACAATTAAATCGGGTGACGCGGAGTAAAGGCGCGGTCAAATGACTCGTCGCAAATAGCCTGCTCTGATACCATGTTAGAATACGGGCATCCAACTCAAAACAAATTGGCAATGAGTTGAGGGGCCCTAAGAGCAACTGCAGTGGCACGACTATTACCAAAGACCAAAGACCAAAAAAAAAGACCAAATTTTAGTTTGGTCCGTCCTGTGACGCAGTGGGTGGCGAGTATATTTAGTCGAGCGGAGTTATAAACTTCGCTTGGTAATGGAGCGGTTATAAAGATTACGCCCCGTTCAAGCGGGGATAAAGATTACGCCCGGTGTGGGGCGGGGATAAAGATTACGCTCGGTACCGGGCGTACGTATAGTTTACGCGGGGACAACGAGCGGTTGTATAGTTTACGCCCCATGGGGCGAACATAAAGTCACCGCCTGATGTCAAGCGGGTGTATAATCAACGCCCCATGGGGCGGCCATAAAGTCACCGCTTGATAACAGTCGTGCCACTGCAGTTGCTCTAAACACTTCCATCTCTTCTGAAAAATATGACGTTGATATCTTAGATTCTTCATTCCTTAGTATATGTTTTGTAAATTTTGTGCAGTCAGTTGTTAATTGAAGAGTCTATGTTCTTGTTTTTCCAAAATGTGTATCTTATGTTTTGTTAATTTTGTGCAGTCAGTCGGTAATTTGAAGAAGCCAAGCCATTAAGGAACTAATTATTCAATTCACAGTACCTGCTGTTGTTAGTCTGGTTTCAAAATCAGTTTCATCTCCTCTTTTTAAGAAGAAGAAGGTATAAAATTCATTTTTAATCCGATGAATATAAACTGTCCATCACCATCCGTGTGATTCTTGTTGTTAGTATGAAGATTTTTGTTACTATCCGTGTGTTTTATATGAACTCTTATTCTACGGTTTTTCTTTGTGATTTGTCATCTCTGATGATCTTAAGTTCTTCAAATATGGGTACTACAGTATCTTTCAAACCTGCTTGATCTACTACAAGTAAATCCTTGGTAATATGGGTACTACAAGTTTTTCATAAGACCATCAGAAGCTATTGCTGATGATCATCTTCTATCTTATTGATGGACATTAAGTTCTTTTGGTTACTACTTATGGATTAGATTTGTAACCCATCTAAATTTAATAGAATGCCAGCGTAATGTTTCCTTCAGTAGTAATACCGCCTGAATGGGGCGTACGTTATATCACCGCCTGAATGGGGCGTACATTATATCACCGCTTGTTGTCAAGCGGTAACTTTAGCTACGCCCGATGGGGCGTACGTTATATCACCGCGCCATTGGGACGAACACTATATAACCGCCTCTCACTGGGACGAACACTATATCACCGCCCGTTGTCAAGCGTACACTATATAACCGCCCGTTGAGAAACGGAGATTATATCACCGCTCGACTATAAATGGGTATGGTCTTTGGTCCAGACCAAATATACTCTGGAATTACTGTTCTACTCTGGTATTTGATCGATGGTACCTCCCACTACGCCTGGTTCTGAGACCAAAAAAATGGGTTTACTCGCCCACTGCAGTTGCTCTAAGAGATTATAAACCGCAGGATTTTAGATTGCCCAGATAATGTGGGACTAATAGTCTCAACACTAAATAAAGAAGGCCGTTGTTGTAAAACTCAGCAAATTCCTGACGTGACTTATGATACTGAGACGAAACCCAGTAGTAGCTTGCATAAACAGAGGGATCTATATCAGTCATGCTATCGAGTGTAGTCTTCCCGTCATCTAAAAGATTCTTGCACTCTTTTTGCTCTCCTTTCTCAAGTCTGAAGATAACAATCTGCATCTTTGTATAGATAACGGGTTCCTCTATACGTGTTTCTCTGGTTGCATGCAGCTTCTCAATAATTCCCTCAAGATAACCAATGGCAGCTTCTTTCTCTGCATATTGCCGAGACACTATAACAGAAAAATGGGCAAGCTTGAGAAGATTGATCTTAGTCTCGAACTCGGTGATGAAATTGTGATACAACTGTATTAAAGTATCACCCGCCTGGAAAAGGGAAAGAGATAAGAAAGTAATAAAGTTAAAGCCATGATTGTTGACTACAGAAAGCAACATCCATATAATGCTGAAGGTGGGGTTTGAAGTGAGCACACGGGTAACTGAGGGCACAAATAAAAGTTACAGCTATCTAATCCATTCCCTAAAATTTGGCACAGGGGAAAGTCTCATACATCAAAGAAGAAAGAAAATCATAAACACCAATGGTCATATACAGTCAGAATCACTCTCAAGTAGATGAAAAAATATTAAATGTGGGCTTAAGTTCTAGAATCACTCTCAAGTAGACAACCATTTCTACAGTCAGTATACAAATAAAAGAGCATTTTCTCTTACTAAATCCTAAAAGTTTATCAGTGACTAGTAACTAAGGCTGCACTTAACAAGCATTAACATATTTGGAATCGCCTGACTTATTTAAAGTAATTAACCCCATCAGTTTGTGCAGAAAAATCTATAATCTCAGTAGAATTCACCAATTGTCTCAATCCCCATGGATCTCCGAATCGGTTTACCTCAGCAGAAAGTAACAAATCTTGAATCACTAGTTTTCACTCTACAAAATTATTCAACTATCGCTTGTGCTAGTTATGGTGAAACCTAAAATTCATAGTACAAAGCAAGCTCTTTTCTACTCCAGCTCAATTCTTCGTTTACATACAAAACTAACAAACCAGTAAAACAAAAACGAAACCCTAATTTTGAATCAAACTGAACTAAAAAAACCTAAGATCCACAATCCAAGAAACCTAATTTTCCCCCAAAATCAAAATTGACAAACTTGAAAACCCTAAACTCAAAGATCTACAAGTAAAAGAGCATACCTGAAAGACGGCTAGAGCGACGAACTGATCAAGATTAAGAGTAAGTTGATGCCATAACTTCCTCTGATAAAAATCAATCAAACTGGTGTACCATTCAACAATTTCTGGTTGAGCACTACGTTGAGATTCTAGGTATTACAGAGCTGCCATGGCTGCTATTGCTTATCGGAGGAGGAGATTGAAAGGTTTTTGGTAGTGATGATGACTGTGAGTATACTTGTAAGAGCAACTGGAGTGGGCGACTAAACCCATTTATTTGGTCTCTGAACCAGGCGTAGCGGGACGTACCATCGATCAAATACCAGACTAGTACAATAGTTCGAGAGTATATTTGATCTGGACCAAAGACCATACCCATTTATAGTCGAGCGGTGATATAATCTCCGTTTCTCAACGGGCGGTTATATAGTGTATGCTTGACAACGGGCGGTTATATAGTGTTCGTCCAACGGAGAGGCATGCATATAAACTACGCCCCAATGGAGCGTTGCTGAAATGTACGCCCGATTGGACATTGCTGAAGTTTACGCCTGGCATCAAGCGTTCATATAGTTAACTCCCCAATGAAGCGAATATTATACCAACGCCTAAGTCAGGCGAACCTATTACTTCCGCCCCACAAATCCATTTTTGTTTTCTTTCACATTTCGAGCAACAGGCGTACAGGTGCTTAAATATTTGCTTTTGTTTGAAACGTATGAGGGTGTTTGGACATTTCGAGCCACATTTTGTTGACCCTGAGGGTTCATTTCCAAGCACCTGAATCCATGTCCAAGCACGTATGAAAAACGTATGAAGGTGCTCGGGGAAATGGGTGGTTTACTACTATTTGCTTTTGTTTTCCACATTTTGTTGACCCTCAGTTCAGGTGCTTGGACATGGTTTTTCACACGTGTTGTTTACGTGTGTGAAGCTGAGCGGAGATTATACGTACGCCTTATTCAGGCGTTCATTTTCCCATTCGCCCCAACAGGCGTGGATTATACCTACGTTCCTTCTCCAGGCGTGAACTATATGTACGCCCCACAACCCGCGTAATCTTTACCAACGCCCCACAACAAGCGTTGAATATATCTACGCCTCAACGGGACGAACTTTATACGTACGCTCCACAACCAAACGAATACTATACAACCGCTCCACTAAATATACTCGCCTACCGTAGCATGAAACTACGGACTAAACTCAAATTTGGTCATTTTTTTTAGTCTTTGATCTTTGGTTATACTCGCACCACTGCAGTTGCTCTAAGGAGAGGAAACCTCGAATCTCTACGCAGTAGGAAAAAAGAGGCCTGGTTGCAAGATATATAAAGAGAGGATTCGGCCTAAAGATGCCACATTTGGAGCCCGGCCCACAAATATATGGAGGGTGTTCTGGGGCACCCGAAAAAAGTAACTTCTTGACTTGATCGAAAAGTAGCATTTTTGGATACAGAAGCTGAAGCAAGATGTGTTTTTGTACTTCTCAGAAGCTAAAGGCTAGAAAAATTTGCTTGGCAATGGTACACAATAGAAGTCAGATAGGAAGAATAGTTGACGTAATTCTTTTAGAGTTAAGAATTGCAATATTTTTTTAGATCCATTCATCTGCTTCATTGTAATAATCATGAAAAAAAATTAAGAATGCAAGACCACAATTAGGTTCAATAACAGGGAACAAAAAAGATACATAAAGATGAAACAATACCAATAATTCCCGGGTATGAAGACTTAATTTCTGAATCTATTTCACAGATTTCTCTAATATAAACCAAATCTATGAACCCAAATTGCTTGAAAGTAAATGAATCCAAATCTGAAATTAAATATGTTATAGTATGTCCCCGGGTTGAACTATCGAATATATTCCAGTTCCTTTTAGAGTTCTAAATCTAAATGGTAGCAAAATAATGACAAAATTGACTAAGATTAACAAAAACTGAGAAAAGACACGGAACCTTTACTGAAAACTTCAAAATCAAATTTCCCAACTACATCCTTCAAATATATTCCAACTGTTGTAATTTGTTTTCATCTCTTTTTCCTTTTTCTTTTCCTTTGTTCTAATTTTTTTTTTTTTGAAGCATCATTTGTTCTAATGTTTGTCTGTGATGTCGAATGATAACTATGAAGAATTAATTTTAGGGAGACATATTATTTTAGTGCACAAAAAATGAGGAGAAGCAAGAAGTTGCTTTTGAGAAAAGCAAGAAGTCCTGAATTTTGGCTCAAAAAAAACAAAAACAAAAAATTTACTTATCAACTTCTATCAGTAGTAGAATTCCAGATGATCTCTAAAAGTAAAAAGGTTAAATCACCTATAATCTTCTTGTGATTTTTGATATGAAAACCCAAAAATGTTAGATATGAAAATAATCTTCTACAAATCAAAAATCACAAATCATAAAAAGATAAGCCAATATGAGACTGAAAATTGATTAATGAAAATTGAAGTTTATCTAGTATAATCTGAAAACAAAGCAAAGAGATACGGAAATCGGAACAAACAATGCCATCAAACTATCAAAAGAATGACACATGAATTTATTAAAAAAAAAAACGTATCATTCACTATTATCGATAGTTTTATTAAACTTTACACAAATATTGATGTTAATCAACAATTGATTAGCCTATTCATTTGAAGAGCACAAAAGATATTGTTTTTTAGATTTTTTTCATAAAATTTCGGAACAAGTTCCCTAGAACCCAAGTGAAATGATGAGGGTACGTACTAAGTACACCATATTCTTTTCGATATCAACCTAGATGACACACACTTTGCGTGATCTAATATAGGCAGAGATTTTCAAGAAGATAGCAACCACTAGGTATACACTTGGTATATAAAATAAGTATCGAACCTAACTATAGGGATCAAACCCCAAGTGTTGGATTAACGTAAAAATGTATTTACTTTAATTATGAACACAAGCTACATTAATGCGAAAGTAAACTAAATAACACAACACAAAATTTTATTAACGAGGAAACCGCAAATGTAGAAAAACTCTGGGACCTAGTCCATTTTTGAATACTCTAAGAATTAAGCCACTATATAAATATTACTACCAACTTCGTACAGTTGAGACAAAGTAAACTAAATCCAAGTTACCTAGTTCCTTCAGTATCCCTGCGCCTATGACTAATCTGGTCAACACACTTGAATCCTAAGATAGAGTCCACTATCTTAAGTTGCTTCACCCGTTGTGAAGACTGCAACACTTAACTCCTTTGGATCGTCTTTCGAAAAAGTAAAGGACTAATCTGTATACGGTGAACTAAATCAGAGATATTGTTGAGTTAAAAGATCTTCTGTTTAAACTAATAAACTCCTTTGTTCGGTTTAGATCAACCAAGATAACCATATCTAGGTTTACAACCTATCATATTCGAATCTTGAAAAATACCACCAAATGATAGATCGACTATCAATACGACTAGCTATAAGATGTTTATCGAGATAAATAAAGCTAAGATGGATCCTAGCAAATCAAGTGTGTGCGACAAATAATCAAAAAAATCATAAACCAATAAGAAATCTTCTTGTCTTCAAATCTTCAACCTTCATTGTACCTGCATAAACAAACTTGATTCCCTTATGATCAATCACACATAGAACGGAGTTTTTTAACAATGAATGATCACCAGCATATCGTCAGATCTAAAAACAAATCTGATCTTCGTCGATCTTTGATCTAGCTTGAGTGACCTTATGTCAGAAGACAAGGCTCTCAAAATAATCAAACTAGGTGCATTCAAGGTTCAACCGTCATTAGTCAATATCAAATCAATAATCGAAAACTAAAATAACAACGTGATTCCAGTTTCCCACCAGCGGTACTTCTAGATGCTTTTTAATCTCACATAAGACTTTAAACAATGAACATAAGAGATTTCACTTAATTAATTTACTCTCCTCTTCAGAATAGTATTACGAATAATATTTATAGTCGGTCTTCACTTTGACTACAAAATGAAGTGCGGGTGTCAGGATAAATTTATAAGAATAACAAACTTTAC
The DNA here is from genome assembly GCA_023531295.1 of Papaver armeniacum. Lineage (NCBI taxonomy): Eukaryota > Viridiplantae > Streptophyta > Magnoliopsida > Ranunculales > Papaveraceae > Papaver > Papaver armeniacum. The sequence continues at coordinate 580,237 of JAJJWW010009274.1, forward strand.
TATTTATAGACCAAGGTAAATTGGAAACCGAGAAATTTTCATAACCGAAATACCAAAAGATATGCAATAAACACCAATTTTTGGTATTGTCTCATTCTGGCTAATATCTAACTAATAAATCAAAATCTCTCATGGATGATAACTCAATATTAGCTAGCTTACAAGTATACTTTACTAATATATCTTCCAGTGATATGTTTTACTTACTGGGAAAATAAAACACATAAATTTGAAAACCCTAATTAAAATATTCTCAAAAATTTCAGTTTGGGATCTCACCTTGAGTATCAAGGAATATCTTTTGACAATGGAAGAATAAGATTTTAGTATGTGTTGAAATTACTCAATATGTCGACATCTTGAACTATCCTGAATAGAAGCTCATATGCTGATATTCATACAAATTGTTAGAGCACTGCTAGGTCAAACTCGCAAGTGTTGCTATCTCAAGCTTGTTTGTCAAGTTTAGTTGTCAAAACTATAAGTCTTGATTTATAGTCTACTTATAGCAATATCTCAGATTAGGATAAAATGTGTAGTTGAGCTTTAGACTTCACGGCGTTCATCGATTGAATATCAAGAACTACTAAGGGGAGCTTGTGGAATTTCATCAACAAAAGGTATGTGGAGATTTGAACTCATCTATCACTCAGAAGTCTATTTCTATTTTATCTCCCATTGAGACAAAAGTCGTATAGCTATATAGACTTCATTTTATACACATTTGATATTTCGAGCTGAGTTTAACTCGCTTACATATTTCTCGAAATATATGTTAGTAAGCTTTCGCTTTAACCAAGTTCATCTTTTATTCTTGACGAAAGTCAAAAGATGATCATGTGAAAATTGCATGGTAACATCTTACATGATTTGTGTGAGACAGTCATTTGATGTAGACTCGGAATGTTTTGTATTGATCTATTAATCACTTGAAAATTTCTTGGAAGCTAATAGTTTGTGTGAGACAGCTATTCCCGTCTTCTAAGAATGTTTCAATGATTAAAATGTAGTTTAGAATAATTAACCATTGATTGGATATAGCACAATATGCGTACTTGTATGCTAACTGTTGCAAGTTATTCCAAGTCCGGGAACCATAGTATGCATACCCGTATGCGTACTGGTTTAACAATTGAAGTCCGAGAACTTAGTATGCATACCCGTATGTGTACTGGATTAACAGTTCAAGTCCGGGAATTTAGTATGCGTAAACATTTGCATACTAATTCAACTGAGTTCGGTCGTGAATGACAGTAAGCGTCCCCGTTCGCATACTGGCGGACAGACCAAGTCCGGAACTCTAAGTATGCGTACGCATTTGCATACTTGAGTGGGTTAAGTTCTAAAATCGGTTTATTCGTGAATAAATACATTTATATAATAAGGAATGCAATCTTTGCAAACCATGGATATAATGTTCATGGATTTATTCGAGTAAATCAAAATCGATTTTGCTTCAATTGTGTCTTGTATACTTCTATGAGAATATAAACAATTGAAAAACTCTATAACTAGTTTCATTTGAGTCATTTATATTTGGTCGTATCAACTCTTATTTGTGGGTGAGATCAGCTAAGGGAATCAAGTGCGTAGAGTCCTGTTGGGATTCGTAGGTGTAAGGAACGCGATCGTACCTTAATCAGTGTGAGATTGGTTAGGGCTCAACTACATTCACCGAAGTTAACTTGTAGTAGGATAGAGTCCGTAGCGGCTTAATACGGTGTGGTGTTCAAAGATGGACTAGGTCTCGGGGTTTTTCCGCATTTATGTTTCCTCGTTAACAAAATTCAGTGTACGTGTTATTTCTTTTCCGCATTATATTTTCTATATAATTGAAATATCACGAGGTTGTGCGTAGTTTAATTAATTAGATAATCCAGCCTTTGGTTGTTGATATAAATTGATTGACACTTGAACGTTGGTCTTTGGTACCGTTCAAGTTGTTTCTCATAATAATCAGGCTCGCGGATTTCTATATATCTGTTTGATTTGCTGATTACATTGAAAAACAGAGATATAACTGTTCGATGTATTTTTCTTGATTGAGTCTGACCGTCTAGTTGATTCTCTTGGAAATATATTGGAGTTAGTCCATACAGATTGCCGAAACGAAATATTGGGTGTGGTTGTTAGACCCCCTCTTTTTTTCAATTGGTATCAGAGCTGGCAAACACGTTTAAGACCTCATAAGTCTGTGTTTGTAGGAATCTGACTCTATGGACAAAAATGTTATCTCTACAAACGTACCACCAGTCTTCGATGGCTCGAATTACTTATGGTGGTAAATTGATATGTGTTCCTTTCTTCATGCGTGTGATTTTGAATCATGGGTTCGTGTAGTTAATGGTTATGATCCTCCGGTTGTTGCAGAAGGCGATGTAACTGTTCCGAAGGATATTGGTGCATATGATCTTGTTGAGATTCTTGCTGCAAAGAAAAATTTTGATGGATTAAACGCTATCATCTATGCCATTAACCCAGATCTTCAGCACCATTTGACTACGTGCACTAAGTATAAAGAAGCCTGTGATATCTTAGAAACTTTATTCGAAGGAAATTCCTCTGAGAATGAAGCTAGACTTCAAAACCTAAATTCTGATTTGGAAAACCTTCATATGGCTGATGAAGATTCATTTGATGATTTTAATCACAAAGTTTCTGAAATAGTTAATGCGTCTTTTGCATTGGGTAAGACTATTCCTGAAAAGGAAATTGTGATGAAAATTCTCAGATCGTTTCCAGCCAAATATGATTCTAAGAAGCATGCCATCGTTGAAGGAAATAACCTTAATACTTTATCCAGAAATACTCTGGTTGGGAAGTTAAAGATCTTTGATCATGAGCATACATCTAAATATGGAAAGGATATTGCTTTCAAACCACAAAAGAACACTAAATTTCTTGACAAAAGTAAAAGTGTTGGCAACTCTGTTGTTGATCCTATTGAGACTGATTCATCATATGAATATCTTGACAATTCCAGCCACCGATTACAAGACAATTTAGAGATCTTCTTTTGAAAAGAAGCAAACGATTCATCATAGATAAACCCAGGTCGTCAGTCAAACCTCATGACCGTACTCCTCCTAAAAACATGGACACTTTCGATACTTGTGATGAGGATATGCCACAATGCTTTAAGTGTAAAGGTTTTGGTAATTTTGCTAATGAGTGTCCAAATCATAGAAAATACACTAGGAACAAAGGTCTTGCTGCAACTCTTGATGAGATGTCTGATCACTATGATTCATATAAAGATGAAAAGTCAAGTGTTACACTCCTTGGAGAAAATATTGATTTTCATAATTGTAGCAATACGTACATCAATCTTGATATTCTTCCTGGATAAACTTCGTCAACCACTATGGAGGATAAAATGGACTTTTCACTGTCTACTGAAAATTCTATTTCACATGTTTCAGGTACCTCAAATTGCTTAGCAGCTTGCTCAGCTATGGTGTCTGAATTTTCCTCCACATTGACATGTTCTTATTGTACTTTTAAGGGTCATGAACTCTCTAGGTGTTACAAGTACAAACATAAAATAAGATATGTCAATAAACTTCAACGGAGAGCAAATCGATTAGCAAACAAGCTCAAACTTGTTCAGAAGTCTAACTCTTCTGAGGTACGTAAACTCAATTTCTCTCCTAAAAATTTGATTTCTAAAGAATTGATTAGACCTCTCCAGAAAAGAACAAAGTCTAAACATTCTGTGAAAAAGGGTATTAGGAATTCCATACAAGAATTAAATGGTGGACAAATTATTGTTCACCCCAACACAACTTGATCGTGTTGAAGGTGTATCTTGTCTCATGTGCCTGGTCAAAGAGACAAGAGTTGAGCACAAATAAGGCGTTAAGAAAAGAAAATTCTTTGGTTTTATTTTCTTTTGTTTTTTGGAATTATGTTGATCTTTTCATATCATAAATTGGTATTGAAAAGGATTTTCCCTTTTGATTATTGAAAGAGGGTTAAAATCGACAATTCAACCCTTTATAGGGATGTGAATTGGTCGTACGTGAATCCTTTTCTTGTATAAAGGTTCTGTAACCCTACATTCCTTTTTCCTTCCCTGAAAAACTCTTTTTATCACAAGATTGCTTGTTGAGCTTTAATTGTGTATTTTTTTTTTACAATTGCATACTTGCATGGAGACTCCAAGCATCGTGTATTCTGATGGAAATGATGTTAATATAGCTATCAATCATGAGAGAAAAAGATAAGTCCACTTCCTCTACAACTTTGAAGAGAAAAAGGAAGAATATGAAGAAACCAATGGTTATTCCCTCTAATCTTCATAAGTTTTCTAGTGTGCTTGAAGAGTTTAAGGAAACAAGGAAGGAGATTCAACAAATAAATGCTACTGTTCTAAGAACTCTTGAAATTCAGAAGGCCCTGGTTCGGCATCAGTCATGAAGGTTTGTTGGAATTGACTCATTTCTTCACGAACCTTATGTTCCAATGGATGTTGACGACAAGGAGTTCGGGGACGATAAAGAATTTTTTAGAGGTCTTAATGTCTTAGAAAATTCTTATGAGAATTTATTCTTGTGTCTTAAAAAGGATAACTATGGTTTGGAATAGCCTATATTGTGATTACACATTGCTATTGCCTACGATTTTCATCTTGCAATGTTTTTAGATTTATTTATTTAAATTCTAAAGTTTATTTGGAAGATGATTTTGCAGCATTAATCTTTATTGGTTTTATATATTGCAAATAATGTTATGGGATATGTGTGTTTGCTTCCGTGAACTATGATTGTCTCATATATGTCAAAAGTTAAGTCTATTATGTCATTATGCAAATTTTGATGGAAAATAAAATGAACTTTTGATGTCAAAGATTAAGTCTATGGTATCATTATGTAAATATTGATGAAAAATAGAATGAATCTTTGAATATTCCGCAGTATTGATCTTTCTCTGATCCACTTCTATGTGAAAGTACTGTATGGCTCTGTAAGTTCTCTTATGTTGAGCATTTCCGATTAAATTAATCATTGAGGTTTCTTTGTGGTTAATTTAATTGAGTTTTCTGGATACAAATTCATGTTTCATGTGATTTGTTAATGTCCAAAGAAACCCTTCTTTTCTTGTAAAAGTAAGGTATCTCTTGTTATTCTTTTGGGAATGACATTTTATGGGGGAGAGTTCTTAATTGAACTTGTGCTTTATTTCCAAATCTTTGTGGGGAGTGCGGCTGTGGAATATTTTATGAGTTTTCTTGTATATCTTTATAAACTCCTTGATGAATACACTAAGTTTCGACTATGTGAAATCATCGAAATAAAGTTGATATGTTCTCTTTTAGTCATGAAGTATCTCTATGAGAATTTCATTATGATCCCGCTAGTTTTCGTAGCTTTGACAATTTATATTGACAAAAAGGGGGAGAATTATTGTGTAGTTCACACTACAAATACATATGGTTTACGGATCATTATGTAAGGAGGGAGTAGTTTTCACTGTGAGATGAAGTATTGGCTAAGGCGGAGTGATACATATCACCATAATATTATTGTCAAAGTTGTGATACAATAATTGAACTTTGATGTTGTGTAATAATACTATGACATTGTATAACAATACGAAAACATCTTGCTTTTATATATTGTTATGGCTATGGATTTTTAACAACTATGATGCTGAGTTGAACACGTTCAAAATCACTGGAGTACTTAGAAGTGACAAATATTTCGAGTAATGTTGAAGAACCAAGGAAATCAAGCATTTGGATGAGAATCTACAAAGTTTATTTATTTTGTAATCCATATATATTGATAGTCTTGTCAATCAAATTGAAAAAGGGGGAGCTTGTTAGAGCACTGCTCGGTCGAACTTGCAAGTGTTGCTATCTCAAGCTTGTTTGTCAAGTTTAGTTGTCAAAACTATAAGTCTTGATTTCCCTATTGAGACAAAAGTCGTATAGCTATATATATAGACTTTATTTTATACACATTTAATATTTCGAGCTGAGTTTAACTCGCTTACATATTTCTCGAAATATGTGTTGGTAAGCTTTCGCTTTAACCAAGTTCATCTTTTATTCTTGACGAAAATCAAAAGATGATCATGTGAAAATCGCCTGGTAACATCTTACATGATTTGTGTGAGACAGTCATTTGATGTAGACTCAGAATGTTTCGTATTGATCTATTGATCACTTGAAAATTGCTTTGATGCTAATAGTTTGTGTGAGACAGTTATTCCCGTCTTTTAAGAATGTTTCAATGATTAAAATGGAGTTTAGAATAATTAACCATTGTTTGGATATAACACAAAATGCATACTTGTATGCTAATTGTTGCAAGTTATTCCAAGTCCAGGAACCATAGTATGCATACCCGAATGCGTACGGGTTTAATAGTTGAAGGGGGAACTTAGTATACATACCGTACGCGTGCGGCTTAACAGTTCAAGTCCAGGAATTTAGTATGTGTACCCGTTTGCAAACTAATTCAACGGAGTTCTTTCGTGAATGACATTATGCGTACCTGTTCGCATAGTGGCGGACAGACCAAGTCCAGAACTCTAAGTATGCATACCCGTTTGCATACTTGAGTGGATTAAGTTTTAAAATCGATTTATTTGTGAACAAATACATTTATATAATAAAGAATGCAATCTTTGCAAACTGTGGCTATAATTTTCATGAATTGATTCGAGTGAATCAAAATCGATTTTGCTTCAATTGTGTCTTGTATACTTCTATGAGAATATAAAAAATTGAACAACTCTATAACTATTTTCATTTGAGTCATTTGAACTAGTTGTGATTAAGATAAACAAGGTTGATATGAAAGTGTTCATATGGCTAACTTATGTTAACTATTATTGAGCCAACTATGTGTACACGTTTAGGTACGGTTACCCATATCAAATGAAGGTATACATTTCATTTGTGTGTCACAAGATAAGTTCGATCTAACGTTTGAAAGATATTAGCTTGAATCTAATCAGGTTTTCATCTAACGGTGAATATTGAATGCTTTGTTACAAAGGTAACATTGATTGCAAACCCTGATTTGAAAACTATATAAGGGAGAACTCTAGCAACTGGGAAACCTAATCCCCACACCTCCTGTGTGATACTAGTTGCGACTAGAGTCAATTCTCCTTTAACCTAGGTTTTTCTAAACCATTATAGGTTAACGACTTAAAGACTTCATTGGGATTCTGAAGCCGGACCCAACTATTTTTTCTGTAGTTGCGTGTTTCAATCTTACTTTGTTCTATCGTATTAAGTACTATCTTCTCTAATATTTGCTTGAGGTTCAATCTCCGATAGATAAGATAAAAAGTAGCCACAAACATCTTCGTCTCATCATTTGTGATTCCACAATATCTTGCTCCGCTTCCATACGGTTAAGATCATTGTGAGGTGATTGATATTACTAGGCTGTTCTTCGGGAATATAAGTCCAGTGTTTCAATTGTTTCCTCGTTAAAAAAAATTGTGGTGTCTGTGTTATTTATTTTTCGCATTATATTTTCTATATAATTGAAATATCACAGGTTGTGCGTAGTTCAATCAATTAGATATTCTAACCTTTGGTTACTGATATAAATTGATTAACACTTAAACATTGGTCTTTGGTACCGTTCAAGTTGTTTCTCATAATAATCAGGCTCGCGGATTTTTATCTGTTTGATTTGTTGATTACATTGAGAAACAGAGATATAACTCTTGGACATATTTTGTTTGATTGAGTCTGATTGTCTAGTTGATTCTCTTTTAAATATATTGGGGTTAGTCCATACAGATTTCCGAAACGAAATATTGGGTGTGATTGTTAGACCCACGCTTTTTCACAAACCCTAAAGCACATATGAAACCGAAAATACGATTTGTTGTTGGGATCGGTCCTGCAAGGGATCCTCGATAGGAATCAGTCCTGTTGTAAATACCCAGGGCAGGGATTGGTCCTGCTATAAATCCACAATAGGAAACAAACTACCAATCTCATTGTTTCATTTCAATTACCAATCGAGTTTCGCAAATTTACTTCCTTAAACTCATGTAGCTAAACATAGTTTTCTAGACATAAAACCAACCTAAAGTTAATTACACAAGCTAGTAACAAGTTATAAAGATAAATTTTATCTCGTAATTACGAAATTTATTAAAATATAGACGTTATACTTCGTAATTCAATATACCAAAGTTGTGATACAATTTGTATATTCTTCCATGACACTTTGATTATAATAAAATGATTAAGTTTTTAATATTAGAGTTTCATAAATATAACTTCGCATGTTATGTTTCCAATATCAACGACTTCAAAGCAACATGGATAGAAATGGAAACAAGTCAAGTCTTGTAATACTATCCTCAAATAGAAGGATGATGTGTTCGCTGATGTCGATAAATCTTCAGGTTTTTCAGTGTAATATGAGCTTGTCTCAATATTTCTAGACTTCCTAGTCTAACCTAATGAAGTTGACTCTAGTAATCTAGCTAATCAAGCGACCTTGAGTTTTGGAACTAATATATGAAAGCCAAACTTGACATACCAATGCTTGGCGGGTTCAACCGAGCAATGCTCTAACACCAATTGATTCTAATGTTCTTCATTGATTATCTAAAATGACGAGGGTACCAAGTACACCATAATATTTTAGTATGAACCAACTATAGACACACCTTGTGTAATCTCACAGATAAAATAACTGCCAAAAGATTACTTCAACAAGATGTAACTTGGTAAATAGCTTAAATTCATGCCTTTTCTAATCTATGTGATCATAACAAGTTTGATCAACTTACAAATATATTTACATTAGTTATAAAGACAAGCAATATAACGCGTAAGTAAATCAAACCACACGACATACAAGATTTTGTTAACGCGGAAAACTGCAAGACAAGAAGACCCGAGACATAGTTCAGTTTTGAATACTCTCAGAATACATCCGCTATAAAAATTGACTACCGCAACCTCATATAATTGATACCGAGTAAACTACTCCTAGTTACTCAGTTTCTTTAGTATTACTGCGCCAAAAACCAATTTGATCTACACATATGAATTCCAATATAGAGTCCACTATCTCAAGTTGCTTCACCTGCAGTGAAGACTTCTGCGGTCCAACTCATATGGATTGTAATTGGAAACAGTAAAAGGACTAATTTTTTTTTTTTGTATTCACCTCATTGTATATCGTCCATGAAAATACGAGGGTACCTAAATATACCTCAATCTAAAACTTTTCCACCTATAAGTCCTTTCTCCGAAAGTGATTGTCTATGGACTGGGTCGAGATAATACAACTAATCGGTTCACACTTCGTGTGATCTTCTATGGATACGAGATCGAGACAATATGACAACGAAGTATGATTACTTTATAATAGATTCGGACTTAACCAAACACTATAGGATTTCTATCGAGTAATTAAGAATTAACGTTTGTGTATTTTACTTCTAATTATAATAAATCAATTATGATTGCGAAAAGAGAAAAGTAAAAGACACAACAAGATTTTGTTAACGAGGAAACCGCAAATACAGAAAAACCCCGGGACCTTGTCCAGAATTGAATACTCTCAGAATTAAGCCGCTATACAAAATCTAAACCAACTTCGTATATTTGAGACCAAGCAATTAAACCTATAGTTCACCTAGTTCCCTCAGTATCCCTGTGCCTTGATAGGGTGTAGAATACACCCTATTTATTATCTATTGGTTATGCTTTCTTTGCTATTTTTCTAGTAAATTATGTATTTTACGCGTGTTTTTGAGTTATTAGGTAATCTGGAGTCGCACGATTTAAAAAGATGGAGAAATCACCCAATTGGAGTAAAAAGGGCAAAATTATCATTTCATGGGCGAACACTATCCAGGAGCCCAGTCATGGTTAAGGGCCAACTCTTTTGGGGATCACTACCGGCAGAGCGTGGAGGTTAAGGGGTAACCAAATGCTGAATTACCGAAGGAAGACAAAGAGTTCGTTAAGGGGGCACCTCCTCCTTTATAACTATAGAACTAGGTCGAATGAGTTTATACATGGAAGAAACCAAATTCTTTACGCTGAACCAGCTCTGCCAATTATTGCCGCCGGCTAGTCATAGAGTTTGTGTGTCCAAGATTGTGCAAGTATCGAAGCTGATGCAGGGAAGAACTTCAGTTTACTGCCACTGAAATTGGAGATGACTAATTCATGAACGGAGAAGATTAGCAAGCTTATACGAGTCTGGCAGTATATAATGAAGATTAATGGTGATTTGATGTTCTGAATGGCCTAGAAAATATGGGTTTGTTTTACATTTGAATTCTTAACAGGGAAGGAATGATTTGGGTGGCTCTCAATATGCAACCAATACACAACTATCGTCAGTTTGCAAAACGCACACATAGTGTTTGTGTAAAGGCTCGAACGAGTATTTTCCACAATCGAAATTCCAAAGCAAAGAACCAAACTTACTTCCTCCGAGTATTTTATGGGTTCTGGTAAGTATTTGATAAGAAATAGGAGAAGGTTTTCAAGTTGAAGTAGAGAAGGAACTAGAGTATATCTCGAATTCAAGAAGGCTGTGACAATGGGTCTTGAGCAGCTGAATCAAGGAAGTATTGCAGTTTGGTGGAGTTGGTGGTGCTCTTACTGGTGGTGATATAAGGCAAGGAAATGGAGGTATTCGTTGGCCCCAGATGAAAGCAAGCAGTGGAAATGAGTTTGAGCTGTTGTTCTTGTACATGAAGGTCAGGTGTGCGATGATGGAGAAGGGCATGTGAAGCTGACCTGATGTACATGAGCTTTTAGTATTGTTTGCAGTTTGATACAAGACAGGTCCAGAGAATAGGTTGAAGCTACTGAGGTGAATTAGCTTATGGAGACTAAGATGATTGCAGGTGAAGTTCGGTGATCTCGTGGTTGATAAACTGCAGTCAAAGAAGAAGAAGATGCGAGGTAATGGCAGTCAGTCAGGTGGTATAGCGAGTGGTGCAAAAAGCAGAATGGTTATAATGAGTTGTTGCTGCTGATAGTTAAAAGCCAGTCTTGACCCTGAGGCAGATCTGTAGAAGTGTGCAGTAGAAGAGTCAGTGGTGAATGAATTGCATGCAATAATGGCAGAGTTACATTCATGTCTATCAAGGGTTAAGAGCTCATGTTTGAGCTAAGACATTTAGTGCAGTTGAAAGCAGGTGATGAAGATGGATTGGAGCTGAACCTGTGTGGCAGTGATTGCAGGTCAGCTAAATGAGCTGGCGTTGCTGCAATGTAGAGAAGGAATGAAGGTGGTGATATGATGTTATTCTGAGAAGGCGATGTTGTAAGCGATGATAATGGCGATTCTGACTTTGGTCCATTTATTGAGTTGTGTCGCGTCGTTCGACAGAGTATGAGGAGAAACAAGGGTTTCCACTATAGATTAGTGAAATTCAGTGAATGAGCTGGTGGTTTGAACTGATGCAGAGAGTATGACCTGAGATGGTGTCGCACTTGGTGTTAGTGCTATTGTTGTTGCCATGGAACTGAAATAAGGGACAGTGATGTTAAATGGCATGTGTTGAGATGATTGTCATGTTTGGTGTACAGAGTTGTTGAGGCAGTAGCGCAGTGGTGCTGTGATGCTGTTGGCCTAGCTATATAGACGGTGGCTTGGGCTGATGCAGCTGGAAGTGGAGTTGCAGCTGCTACAGGAGTTAGGGATTATAATGGAGATGAGTTGAGTTGCAGCTGGTGCTGTAGATGGACTGAGGTGACGAACAGTGCTGTGCAATGAGCTCCAGGTTTGCTGGATTGGTGGAGTTTGACAGAAGAGCAAGCATGTATGTATGCAGGGAATGGATTTTGAAGCTGCAGAAATTGTGCGAAAATGGAGTAGAATTGGTGCAACGGTGGTACTAGCCCGGTATGCGGATTTTAGCTTAGAGTATGGATCACAATATTTCAGTGAATCGTGGAGGGGGTATGTGTTGGATGCAAGAGTCGACGGCCGGATATATGATCTACGGGTCACGCTTTTGGGTACGTTTCCGCAAGAACAAGGAATTGGCGTAGATGATTTTTGTGAATGTATGAACATAGAGAAGGAGAGATGAGTTGCGGGAAGTACATATTTGCCTTGTGACAGTTTGGTGAGCCGGAGGCAAGTTCGGGTGGCCAGAGACGATTTTCCGATGACCGGATTCCGGCAACCGGCGACCGGATTCCGGTGCTGACGTCATCAATTCCGTCGACCAGTTTTGGACCCAGAATTTCCAGAAGAGATGTTTTCACACATGGGCTTGGTGGACCACTTGGAGATGGGTTTTGAGAAGACCTAAATTTGGAGTATCCTTTTGGAATTGAAGAAACATATAAATAGAAAAGTCTTTCTCAAACCTAAGGATATATCTCCATTAGAGGAGGCTTCTACTTGTTTTCTAGGGTTTCACATGATAGTTCTTCTTTGCTTTCTATGATGATTTCCAAAAACACAAGTAACTAAGTTTTTATTATTGGTTGAAGATGTAGTTGGATTTTGCAAACAAGTTATGATTTTTATGAATTAGTTTTCTCTCAAAATCATTGTTTGATTTCTACGGGTTATAATAATTGCATGATTGATGTATTGCAATTTGATTGAATGTTTGTTTAGTTAAGTCTAGAATTGATTGAACTCACATCCATATCTATAGCTATTTTAGGGTTTTTCATCAAGCGATAACCTTGAATACGAGTAGCATGATATGATTACGGTTTGTAGTGATACATCCTTGTAGTCATATGTAGAAATTGACCTTTGTCCGAATTGTCATGCGCAATGTGTGATAGTTGCATTGATTAGCCTATTTCTGAAACTTAATGCTCCTGGGAATTGAACTTGATTAGCGCAAGGCGTTAGGTTATTCTTTAGGTAGAATTCACATACGCAGCTCTAATGTGTGTGTTGATGAACTTTGGAAATTTATGGAGTATTCTTGCAATAAGGTATTCTAGGGCTTTTGATGATAGCGAGATTAAATACGAATTCTATTCATATATTCAAAAACTTGTTTACAATTGAAGATGAAACCTTTATCCAATATTTTCACCTCATTGATTTGCGTGTTTATTTATTTGCTTTGCTTTTATTTTATTCTAGTTACATTAAAGTCAGAAAACCCCCATGTTACTTATAAGATACCGAAACATATTGACAACCAAGACCTCTTTGTGGAAACGATCCTTTCTTGCCCTTACTTCATTATATATTTTGAGTAGTAATAAAGTGTAATTTATATTTGTGTCGGCTGACGACCGGCCAAATTTTGGCGCCGTTGCCGGGGAGGCAGCGGTTGTTAATTGTTTTTGGTTTCTTGTTTTTAGTTTTGTTTTACTTTTTCTTATTCTTTGGTTCTTAACCGAGTTTGAGAATCTCGTTTCAGGTACCAATTTCTATGGACGGAGCATATTGGAGCAATCAATACGGCTTTCAACCTCAACAATATGACAACTATCACCCTTACGGGGAGTACAATCAAAACTAATCCTTTGGTTATGGTCCATACTCCACGTACCCTTTTAGTTGTTCTCATACATTCCAACCTTCTTACGGTGGATATGTAAGTGAGCAACCACAAAGAGGGGATGATACTTGTGCTCCTATTAATTTTTCCTCTAGTTTGGTAGATGAAATGCAACAATTTATGGACAGCATGGAGTCAGTTTGTGGACAACCCAGCGTGGAACCAATTTCATCGATCGAATGTGCTCATAGTATGTTTGGCCCAATTTCTGATCGTAGTTATGATCATCCACCCATTCAAAGGGAATATAATTGGCCTAGCAATACTGAAGTAAGTAATTCTACTTTTTCTTTGTCGAATGAGCTTTATCAACAAATGGAACACTATTTTCAAAATTTGGAAGGATCACTCCAAGAGCTTCAAAAAGGTGTTTCCACTTTAAGACAAGGCATTGAAGAATACAAAGAGGACATGCAAAATTCTGCGAAAGACCAATCTTTGGGAAGTGGTAGCCAATCTTATGTTGACTATGATAGTGATGATGATTATTATGAAAATACATCGTTTGAACCAATTTATGGTGGCATCCCCAAGGAGTGTACAATTGAGTCTTTTTGCGGTAAAATTGATTGTGTTGAAAAGGACCAACCTTTGGAAATATTTGGTGACATTAGTGTAGTTGACTCAACTCTTGATCTTTATAATGATCACACACCTATTCAAAAGGTACTTGAGTATGATGAAACTAGTGTGTTACCAAACTTTCTTGCAACAAGGTTTGAGTCTAATGAAGAGGAGTATGTTGAGAATGTGACCGGTATGACCAATATTGTGGAAGACCCAATTGAGCTTGCAAATGATTGTAATGATGATGTTTATGTCGAAACTTTGGTTAAGGCAGAAACGTACGAAGAATAGTTGCAAGGTTTGATAGAGGACCATGATATACAAGAGATGAGTAATTCACTTGAGTTTTTCAAGGATGAAGAGGATTCCGTAATACAAGAGATTGTGCAAGGTTTGTCTAACCCGTTGCCTATTGTTTCTTCTCCCTTACCTCTTATTGGTTTGAATGTATGTGCTTCGAGAATATTGTTGAATGACTTTGTTTCTCGTTTTCCGCCATTAGAGATATTTGCTTCTCATACTATGCAGGTTTTGGAACAAGAAACCGTGGAAGTACCCGACTTCTATATTCTTTATACACTTCCAAGTGTGGACAAGAATAAGTGTGGGGGAAGCTTTTATCGGTTGATAGCTTCATTTTTGCTTTATTGTATTAATATTTGTGTGAAGCTAGTGTTTGCAAAACAGGTTCTATGGAAGGATCCCCAACTTTTCAGATTGTTGGTATATGGGGAATGAATCTTGCAAGGATATAGTCGGGCTGACGACTTTAAACCAAGCGCTAAATGGGAGGCAACCCATAGGTTTTGTATTTCTTGTCTTGTTTTTATCTTTTTCTTGTCTTGTTTTTAGTTTTTTTTCTTGTCGCAAATTGTTAGGATTTCCCACCTTGACTTTCTTTGGACGATTCAATTTAAATTGAGGACAATGTAAAGTTTAAGTGTGGGGGAGTGGTTAAGCATTTGCGTTGTAAATTTTTCCTAAATTCTTCAACTTTTGTGTAAAATAGTGAATAATAAACTCCAACTTGTGGTTAGTTTAGAGTCACATAGTATACATGTCGCTAAGATTACATCGAGAATCTCATAAGAGTGGATCGAACTTAGAGATGACGAGAGAACATGATCGGGTTTCTTACTTGTATGAGAGTTAAAGTTGGATTTAACCATGCAGTGGCAAATAAGGTCAGACTGAATTCGGTATTAGAGTAGTGGTCCCCTATAGTGGAGACTACCCATGTTACATAATGTGAGGCACCGACCTTCAATTCTTTGTACTGTCTAAATATGTGCTTTTAGAGTGTGTGTCACCGCACGTAAATTAGGGCGTAATGGTGAGCCCAACCTCCCACCACTAGAAGCACTATTTTGATCTCTTGAGTGCTATTTTTATCAATCATGATGGTGACATCAAATTGCTAACTTACATACCACTTGTAATCTTGTTCGCAATTAGCACCATCCACCTTATCTCTCTCTACACCAACAGGTCCATAGAAACACCATCATCATCAACAAGAGGAGCATCACAAATTTGAAGGAAAGTAGAAGACGTTCAAGGTTTACAAGCAACAATACAAAAATGAGCAGATTTCAGATTCGAGTAAAGCAACAAGATAAGGAGCAGAATTTTTACAAGTTCAAGACTATTGTACAAGAGCGAAGATTATAAAGATGAGAGTTCGAGAAGTTTATGATATCAAGACATACAAGTTGTGAAGAATCATGCGGTAAAATACTTATACCATGGCCATTTGTACTTATTTTTATTTGTATGTTCAGTTTGTGTTTATTTCTCTTGTCTCAAAAAAAAAAAAAATAATAATAAGAGAAAATTTTGTTAAGTTCATTATTAGTTTTATTATTTTGTTTTTTGTTTTCATTTTGTTTTATTTTTCTTGTCTTATGAAAAAAAACCAAAAAAAAAAAAGAGAAAAGAAAAGTAAAAAAAAAAAAAAATTAATTCATTGTATATAGTTCGTTTTTAGTTTTGTATTCTTTCAATAAAGCCAATGGAAGAAGGAATATCTATAAAGAAGTTTCAAGCAACAAGGAATTAGAGGAAAGAGTTACATTGTCGAGATTCTACGAAGTTCAAGAGTTATCATCAAGAGTTGAAGACCGAAGACGAAGATGAAGACACCTAATGAAGACCGAAGACGTTTTATGGATCTTTGTGAGAGTGGTGCTAGCTGCACATCGAACGGATAACGAGGTAAGTAAGCATATTCCAACCTTCGTTAAGTGGTTGATTTCCTTTCTTAGAGATGAAATGGAAAAATGGGTTTTCAAAAATGAATAAAAGATGTGGGTTTCAAAACAATTCGGAGGGTTTGCCTTCCTACCATTCAACGTGTCGGGATTCTCTCTTCATTCCTACCTGGACACATGTGTGACCCATAAAAAGTTGTTTATTATTGAGAGCAATATCATAAAACCCTTTCTTGTGGCGAGTCGAGACTTTCGATCACTCCGAACCGAATTTCTTTCGATAAGGGATGGTTATTTTCTCTCAACTTTTAAGGATGAGATTGTGTTCATTTATGTGTCTAACTTCTTATGACTAGTGTGCATAATTTCCATGTCTTCTTAGCGCGTTGGATGCTATCATTACGGAGAACTATTAAGTTGGAAAAATAGGTTTTGTGGGTATATCTCTAGTAAACCCTCACGAGACTATAACTCGTCCACTAGGGACACCTAGTGGTTTAAAGGCTTGTTATTTATGCTAAAAGTGACCGTAGCCTCGACGACACGGAGTTGTATGTATGTTTTAAAATTGTTTTGTTTGATTTGCTCGATGACTAGCAAAGTCTAAGTGTGGGGGAATTTGATAGGGTGTAGAATACACCCTATTTATTATCTATTGGTTATGCTTTCTTTGCTATTTTTCTAGTAAATTATGTATTTTACGTGTGTTTTTGAGTTATTAGGTACTCTGGAGTCGCACAGACGAAAAGATGGAGAAATCACCCAATTGGAGTAAAAAGGGCAAAATTATCATTTCATGGGCGAACACTATCCGGAGCCCAGTCAAGGTTAAGGGCCAACTCTTTTGGGGGATCACCAGCAGTAGCGTGGAGGTTAAAGGGTAACCAACTGACAGAATTACTAAAGGCAGACAAAGAGTTCGTTAAGGGGGCACCTCCTCCTTTATAACTATAGAACTAGGTCGAATGAGTTTATACATGGAAGAAACCAAATTCTTTCGCCGAACCACTCACCGCAATGTATTGCCACCGGCTAGTCATAGAGTTTGTGTGTCCAAGATTGTGCAAGTATCGAAGCTGATGCAGGGAAGAACTTCAGTTTACTGCCACTGAAATTGGAGATGACTAATTCATGAACGGAGAAGATTAGCAAGCTTATACGAGTCTGGCAGTATATAATGAAGATTAATGGGGATTTGATATTCTGAATGGCCTAGAAAATATGGGTTTGTTTTACATTTGAATTCTTAACAGGGAAGGAATGATTTGGGTGGCTCTCAATATGCAGCCAATACACAACTATCGTCAGTTTGCAAACTGCACACATGGTGTTTGTGTAAAGGCACGAACGCAGTATTTTCCACAATCGAAATTCCAAAGAAGAACTGCACTTACTTCCTCCGAGTATTTTATGGGTTCTGGTAAGTATTTGATAAGAAATAGGAGAAGGTTTTCAAGTTGAAGTAGAGAAGGAACTAGAGTATATCTCGAATTCAAGAAGGCTGTGACAATGGGTCTTGAGCAGCTGAAGCTAGGAAATATTGCAGTTTGGTGGAGTTGGTGGTGCTCTTACTGGTGGTGATATAAGGCAAGGAAACGGAGGTATTCGTTGGCCCCAGATGGAAGCAAGCAGTGGAAATGAGTTTGAGCTGTTGTTCTTGTACATGAAGGTCAGGTGTGCGATTATGGAGAAGGGCATGTGAAGCTGACCTGATGTACATGAGCTTTTAGTATTATTTGCAGTTTGAATACAAGACAGGTCCAGAGAATAGGTTGATGCTACTGAGGTGAATTAGCTTATGGAGACTAAGATGATTGCAGGTGCAGTTCTGGTGATCTGTGGTTGAGAAACTGCAGTCAAGAAGAAGATGGTAATGACGGTCCAAAGTGGTATAGCGAGTGGTGCAAAAAGTGTAGAATGGTTATAATGAGTTGTTGTCACGATAGTTGAAAGCCGAGTCTTGACCCTGGTGAAGGAGTGTAGAAGTATGTGATAGAAGAGTCGGTGGTGAATGAATTGCATGCAATAATGGCAGAGTTACATTCATGTCTACCAAGGGTTAAGAGCTCATGTTTGAGCTAAGACATTTAGTGCAGTTGAAAGCAGGTGATGAAGATATATTGGAGCTGAACCTGTGTGGCAGTGATTGCAGGTCAGCTAAATGAGTTGGCGTTGCTGCAATGTAGAGAAGGAATGAAGGTGGTGATATGCTATTGTTGCAGAGAAGCTGATGTTGTAAGCAGTGATAATGGCAGTTACGGCTTTGGTCTGTTATTGGAGTTGTGTCGCGTACTGTTCTGGACAGAGTATGAGGAGAAACAAGGGTTTCCACTATATATTAGTGAAATTCAGTGAAGGAGCTGGTGGTTTGAACTGATGCAAAGAGTATGACCTGAGATGGTGTCGCACTTGGTGTTAGTGCTATTGTTGTTGCCATGGAACTGAAATAAGGGACAGTGATGTTAAATGGCATTTGTTGAGATGATTGTCATGGTTTGGTGTACAGAGTTGTTGAGGCAGTAGCGCAGTCGTACTGTGATGCTGTTGGCCTAGCTATATAGACGGTGTCTTGGGCCGATGCAGCTAGAAGTGGAGTTGCAGCTGCTACAGGAGTTAGGGATTATAATGGAGATGAGTTGAGTTACAGCTGGTGCTATAGATGGACTGAGGTGACGAAAAAGATCTTAATGCAATGAGCCGCATGTTCTTCGGATTGGTGGAGTTTGTGAAGAGCAAGCATGTATGTATGCAGGGAATGGATTTTGAAGCTGCAGAAATTGTGCGAAAATGGAGTAGAATTGGTGCAACGGTGGTACTAGCCCGGGATGCCGAATTTCAGAGCTTAGAGTATGGATCACAATATTTCAGTAAATCGCGGAGGGGGTATGTGTTGGATACAAGAGTCGACGGCCGAATATATGAGCTACGGGTCACGCTTTTGGGTACGTTTCCGCAAGAACAAGGAATTGGCGTAGATGATTTTTGTGAATGTATGAACATAGAGAAGGAGAGATGAGTTACGGGAAGTACATATTTGCCTTGTGGATGGTTTTCAATAGCCAAGGCAAGTTCGGGTGGCGAGAGACGATTTTCCGATGACCGGATTCCTAAGAACCGGCGACCGGATTCGGTCCCGACGTCATCAATTCCGTCGACCAGCCTTTGGACCCTAATTTCCCTTTAAGAGATGTTTTCACACATGGGCTTGGTGGACCACTTGGAGATGGGTTTTGAGAAGACCTAAATTTGGAGTATCCTTTTGTAATTGAAGAAACATATAAATAGAAAAGTCTTTCTCAAACCTAGGGATATATCTCCATTAGGGGAGGCTTCTACTTGTTTTCTAGGGTTTCACATGATAGTTCTTCTTTGCTTTCTATGATGATTTCCAAAAACACAAGTAACTAAGTTTTTATTATTGGTTGAAGATGTAGTTGGATTTTGCAAACAAGTTATGATTTTTATGAATTAGTTTTCTCTCAAAATCATTGTTTGATTTCTACGGGTTATAATAATTGCATGATTGATGTATTGCAATATGATTGAATGTTTGTTTAGTTAAGTCTAGAATTGATTGAACTCACATCCATATCTATAGTTATTTTAGGGTTTTTCATCAAGCGATAACCTTGAATATGAGTAGCATGATATGATTACGGTTTGTAGTGATACATCCTTGTAGTCATATGTAGAAATTGACCTTTGTCCGAATTGTCATGCGCAATGTGTGATAGTTGCATTGATTAGCCTATTTCTGAAACTTAATGCTCCTGGGAATTGAACTTGATTAGCGCAAGGCGTTAGGTTATTCTTTAGGTAGAATTCACATACGCAGCTCTAATGTGTGTGTTGATGAACTTTGGAAATTTATGGAGTATTCTTGCAATAAGGTATTCTAGGGCTTTTGATGATAGCGAGATTAAATACGAATTCTATTCATATATTCAAAAACTTGTTTACAATTGAAGATGAAACCTTTATCCAATATTTTCACCTCATTGATTTGCATGTTTATTTATTTGCTTTGCTTTTATTTTATTCTAGTTACATTAAAATCAGAAAACCCCCATGTTACTTATAAGATACCGAAACATATTGACAACCAAGACCTCTCTGTGGGAACGATCCTTTCTTGCCCTTGCTTCATTATATATTTTGAGTAGTAAGAAAGTGTAATTTATATTTGTGTTTGACGAGTAGGCCATGCCTCTAATTTGTAATTAGTCAAGCACTTGGAACAATTCCTTTGGTTCGTATTACAAATAGTAAAGGAACAACAAATCTGTTCGATAATAACTCTTTTCAAACAACATGATATGAGTTTGACAAAAGGCTCTTTCGTTTATCCCAATAAACTCCTTTGTCGGGTTCTTAGATCAATCTCTTCAACAACTACCAAAGTAATTGTTTAGACTATGCAATCAATACTATGAATCATAAAGAATTATATTGATGCCGATCTACTTAGCTAATCAATCAAGGTTATCATAAAGATAAACCGATTATAGTTGGATCCCCAGCCGATCAAGTTTTCTGCATACCAAAGATTATGAACTCAAATAAGAAATCTTCTTTGTATTCAAATCTTCTTAGATCTTCAATAAACGCCTGCACACAAACAACTTGAATCTCTTGTGATCAATCACACACATGACGGAATCTGTTAACGATGGATTATCACAAGACGTATTTAGATTTACAAACAGTTCTAAATATCCCCGTCGACACTTCGATCTAGTTGGAGTGAATCTTATATCAGAAGAGAAGATTCTCAAGCATAAACAAACTAGGTGCAATCAAATTTCAACAATCGTTAGTCAATCAAATCAATCGAAAACTAATAATAAACTGCAATTATCTAGTTTCCCACCAACGGTACTCGTAGATCTTCTCAATCCCAAATAAGTCTTTAAAACGAGCGGTCGTAAGATATTTCGCCTAATTAGGGTACTTTCCTCTCCGAATAGATGAATCCACCAGTAACAACACAACTAGGTAGTTTTGCTGGCTCTGAGGATTAGTTTGCTCGAAATGCAAACTTCAATATTTATAGACCAATGAAGTTTGGACACCAAGGAATTTCCAAAACCGAATATTTTCAAAGATATGCAATAAAGTCCAAATCGGTTTTCATAATTCTTGGAAATGCACTATCCAAATACTGACCGAAGTCTCAGTAGAAAATCTCCAATTAATAAATGCACATTACCAATTTTTATTTTCTAAAGATATGTATTTAATTGCTGGAAATTAAAAGCATATAAAACTAAAAACCTTAATTAAAAGATTCTCAATTTATTTCAATCCGAGATTCTCCTTTAGTTATTAAGGAATATCTTTGAACAATAAAAGATAAGAATCACTGCACATGTTCAAAGTATGTCGACATCTTTACTTTGTAAATCCTTTTTCATATTTACAATCTTGGAACCGATTTTCCACGCTTCCAAACAAGTTTAGAATTGGTTCATCTAACTTCCAAGAACTATGTGATTGATTATCCTATCAAATCACCATTAATGGGTTTCACGGTTCTACTAAAACAAAAGGCTTCGGTTCTACCTCCATGTGGGTACTAGGATCGGTCACACTAACTTACCAAAAATTGGTTGACTAGGTACTAGGATCGGTACCACATAATTATGGTATTTCACTTGTGTTCGGTTGTACAAGCCATAGGATCGGTTACCAATTCCTAAGACTTGTTATACCTCTTACAAGGATCAATTCCACATACTTGTGATCGGTTGCACCTCTTACTAGGATCGGTTCCCCAATGTCTAGAGTTGGTCATACCAATTACAACATAACGATCATACCATCTCAGGTGATTACTTAAGATCGGTTTCACTAATAAAAGTCATACCAATACAAAAGTCAGGCATTATGAATAGTTTTATCAAGATACATAAACAAGTTATGAGCGGTTATACTAAACACACATATTGGTAATCCAAAGATTTGCAATGAATAACAATACCAATAAGCCTAGCGATTTCCCTTTCGATTCACAAAACAAGTTTATGAATTGTACTTCCTTTAAACAAATGAAAAACATTGTTTCCTAGGACGAAATATTCACCCATGCCCATACATAATCACACTAGCATTCATACGATTATGTCGATGTCTTATATACGAAGTTCAAAAGATAGACGTTATACTTCTTATGGTAATTCCTTAATACTATGTCTAACTAGAGTATAATCATTCACAGCTTCGCAGTTATGTTTTCAATATGCACGACTTGAAAGATACGTTAGGAATGAAACAATTCAAGTCAAATATTACTAACCTCAATAGAAAGGATGATATAGTCGTTGTAGCTCTTTACTTCTTCACAATCTTCAAGTCTTCATGTAATACTTGTAATTCTCATATCCTAGTAATCAAGCGACTCTTTAAATGAGTTTTTATTCACTAAAATATGACAACCAAACTTGACATGCCAACGCTTGGTGGGTTCAACAGAGCAATGCTCTAACAATCTCCCCCTTTGTCAATTTTAGTGACCAAACTCTTACATCATATGGATAAATAAATTACAATAATTCAGTACACATACGCTTGATTCCAAGTTTCAACAGCACAATAACCTGTATACATTCAATCCATAAATGTCGTTGTTGACATTATAATAACAAAGCTAATACTCCCCCTAACAGTAAGATAGGTAGATTTTCAATCCGCACGTCTTTGTTATTCCCTTTGTAGTTAAGATAACCAAAAGTATCAATATGATATGTTACCCCCCCTTAGTCTATGCTTTACTCTTTCGTTAGATATAGCGTTTAAGCACCATTGTCCTTTCCTTAGTGATACCAAATCACTTGTTTACTCCATATATTTCTTCCATTTTTTGTCACAAAATGACAAAGGTACGAGCAAATAAAAGACAAACATAAAGGATCTTACAAATCTAAAAGACTTGCAACCTATAAGAGTTAAGCACGAAGGTTCCACACACCATTTTAGAAAACCAATATCAAAACCGAAACTACAAAGTAATTTTGTTTTTCTATGTTACCAAGAAAACAATTGCCCAAAGCAATTTTACCTAATAGTTTAGCAAATCAAAAGTTAACTAAGCACCTTAGTTCTTTTTCTAAATCGATTGTACAAATACAATCGCTTGTTCGGTAAGACCAAAATAAAGATCAGAATTAACTATATTTTCCTCATCAGGTTTTAATTATTCAAATAAATAATAACAAGAGCTTTCTCTTTTAAACATGACAAGTACTAGGTTAGTTAACTAGCATTTCTTGTTAAGGCATTCTATTAGACTTGAATACCCGAAACCTCCACTTTGATAAGTCTAACTAAGATCAGAATTAACTTAGTTTCTCTTATCCGGAATCGAATTGGACTAAAAAATGTTCCAGAAAACCTTTTTGTTAAGCCATAAACAAATTCATACAAACCAAATAAATCAACTTGCATAATATTTTACCTCAACCGGAAGCAATTGAAACAAACATAAACATTATAGTACCGCAATTGCACCGAAATTTCGTAAGCCTAAACAATTGATACCAAACAATAAGGCAAGATAACAATAGTTTTTCTTAACGGGAAACAATTGAATCACACAAATACATCCATACACAAATAATGGAATAAACATCAATTGTACCAAAATTTTGTTAAGCAAAAGCAATAAATATATGCAATATAATCAGGCTTTTCTTAAACAGGAAAACGATCCTCTTCACCAAAGAAAGATATATCATTAAGTGCAAGTTCACATAGAACTCTCCCCCGTTGTGTTTTCATCCTCTCGCAAGAAAAAAGAACAACAATAAAGAGTAACCTTTACCAAAGAAAGGTTGAAAACCGGTTTTAACTAATGCGATGCAAAAGTTGGAACCTAGAAACACATATGCTTTTATGCTAAACCAAAAACGATTCAACATATTGTGACTTTTTCACATATTAGTTTCAATCATAACCCCTTATGATCCTTTGATAAAGCCTACCAACATGGGCTAGAACTCAATCCCGCTAAATCAAAAAGTCACCCAAACCATAAGGGTTAACACAATATGAGATCGAATATTAAGGTTATGAAAACCGAAATGAGGCATCCCATACATAACGTACTAAATTTTGACAGTACAAGCCATAAATAATATTGAAATACTGAAAAACAACATACTATTACACATAGGTTCAAAACACAATATCAAAGTTTTAAAATACTTAAAATAGAAAGATCAACAACTAACAAGGTCCTCAGATTACCCCCATGTTTAACTGAATTAGATCACGGAAAGCCTCCAGAATCCCATGTCCTTACCACTTCCTTCTCACAACATCTTCAATTCAACCAACATTTTTGGTATCAACTTCAGACAGGATACAACCAAAATCTTCGCTGATTTGAACTCTAACTTGGTTGCTGTCATAATCTTCACTGACTGCCCATACACTGAAACTCCCAAATACCCATCGTTTGCTGCTGTGAAATCACAGTTGCTGAGACCCCATAATCCAGATTGAATGATGCCTGTAACGAGCAACACCTTCAAACCTGACTCCATTCTGCTCAAGCAAAAACCCATCGGACACTTCGAGCAAAACCACCAATTGCTGGATGTATTTCAGTCGGTACCCCTCTCTTTGTTAAGAACATTACCAACTTGAATTCAACACCAAATTAAATCATCAAATCCTGACAGTTATCTTTAATTTCCCCACAGAATTCATCTTAGGTCTTCATCCTGTAATTAATCAAACCCCAACTCTGATCTCAATCATCGGCTTGTCTTCAAATTCCACTGTTGCTGTTATTATATTTCTCTGTCGAGACTGAAATTTCGAGTACAAACTACTTCCCAAACAGACAGATCTATCTACTTTTGAAATCAGAATCAATTCACAGACGAGACCTACAGATTCATATCTATGTTTGCTGTTGATGTTTCTCAATTGAGAAATATCAATCAAATCGAACCCATCTAGTTGATTCACCATCTCAGATTGACGCCGGCAGCTTCAAGAAGAACGAATTTTGGTCCTCTTTTCTCTTGTGATAAGATGAACACCATGTAGTTGATTAGGAAATGAATTTTCTTCTGTTTTGTTAAGAAAACGAAGAAGAGGGGGAAGATTGGCCACGTCTCACTTTCTATGCCCCTTGTGCAGCTCACATGCTCGAGCAAACAAAGAAAAATCTTTGTTTTGTAAACTGATGTCTCTGGTCATGATATGGAAAGGTGGGTGAGGTCCATAAGCTCTGACTCTTTTGGCAATGCAAGTCGCCAGTGCCAATTTTAGCTTCAAAGACATTTATTCTCCGGGTGAATGGATTTCACTTGTAATTCCTGTAAAAGCTCTAAAATATAATTATTAGCGAGATATCGAGACCTAGCTAGTATAAATGTGGGTATAAAAGTGTCGCACTTGCGTGCTTATCAGATTCCCCCACACTTAAATTTCGCTAGTCCCAGACAAAATAGAAATTTTACCCGCTCTACAGCTGGATAAATATCCGCTCAACAGCTGGATATGAAGAGGCGTCTGCTAAACAGCGAGACCGACGAACAGAAAGACCTGCTCAACAGTTGGTCATGTGAAAAAGAAATTATTTTAAGACCCGCTCAACAGCTGGTCATATCTTGCAAATATAAAAATTTGAAGACCCGCTCAACAGCTGGTCATGTCGTGCAAAAATGTTGTTACCCGCTCCACAGCCGGTCTTGCCTTTACGAAAGTAATCCATTTTTCTTTATATACAAATTTTTTTTGAGACCCGCTCCACAGCTGGTCATAATATGATAAGTAAACAAAAAAAAAATAGACCCGCTCCACAGCTGGTCATGACGATCGAAATTCTTTTTACCTTCGTACAATTTTTTTTTTTTTTTTTTTTTAATTTGAAAAATTCCTAATGAAAATGAATTACCTTTGTGTTAATCTCATTCCCCCCACTTGATCATTACATTGTCCTCAATGTAATTGAGTCATCCAACGTAAAAGTTAAGACGGGAAAAGCAAACAAATAGAAATAAAAGATAAAGAGAAGGGAACAAATCTGGTGGGTTGACTCCCACAAAGCGAATGGTATTTGTTTCCTACTTGTGCACAGCAAGTAATCTCAAACAAAGTGAAGATAATACACAACAACCTGCCAAGCATATATATAAAGTCTGAAAAGTTGGGGATCAACCCAACATATCAGGTTAGCTGCACATAAGAACCTGCGAAGACTATAATTAGCCAAGCATATGCGAAAACTGATTCCCTATTCAAAACATAATAATCAGGGCATACTTTGTCACGATCAGTAAACCATTCACACCAACAAATACAGATTGTTCAACAGTGTGTATTCGGAGCTAAGACTCTAAATCTGGTTCAAGCTCAACTGAAATATTTTCACTGGGCAAACTATCTTCACTAGGCATCGGAAGAAGCAGTGCACTAAAACTTACAATAGGCATCAGAGTATCACACTCAAAATAATTTAAACATGTATCTCGTGGTTCAAGTTCATCAAAAGCAATTATCCTTAAATCTGGGTATAGGTCCGCGTAAATAACTTCCGTTGTTAAGTTACTTATATTACCCATCGAAGAATCAAATGCATTGACAATTTCAATTAGCATAGGATCATCGGAGCCTGCAAAATGGGCTAAACACGTGGAAAGTGGTTCAAAATCAGCAGTCCAAGTTAACTGCCCTGTATCAAATGGCTCCATATTCATACATGCATCTTGAGAACTATTAGATGGATCAACGAAAAATGGACCTACTGCAGCAATAGTTTCATGCATAATGGTATCTTTAGAATCAACAAAATGCAATACCTAACCAGCATCAATCTGTTCAACAAAAACATTCGTAGAATCACAAGATGAATCAGCAAAAGTTGCGTATAGTGCAGCAACAGTATCATGAGTAGAAGGTTTCTCAATATGAAAATCTATCGCATTTGAGTCATTACACTCAACAGTAGCATCCTCTAAATATGCAGGTTCTTATACATCATAATTATCTGACTTTTGAGAATCTTGGGTATTCTCACTTCCACTCAAAACTTCTACAAGTAGAGCATCATCATTTTCTTCCTCGGAAGAACAATCAGTATACTCTGTGGTACAATTAGATTGGGATTGAGACTGGTTTGGGAACTAACTTTGTTCCTCCTCCAACTGTCTAGTCATTTGACCTACTTGATATTCAATGTTTTCTAAGGCTTTTTGAGTGGTATGTTGAAGTTGAGAAGTTGCCCGACTAATTTTCAATGTATGACCTTAAGCTATCTTCCAAGCTCAAATTTCTATAGTCTAAAACCTCATTGTGCTGCCAGTTCAGAGATCGTTCACCTACCTCATGCAAAAGATTATCCCCATGGTATTTGGTTTGGTACATATGTGAATAAATGGAAAATGAGTTACTATAAACCTGATTATTATTTTCACATGACCTCTGGTTTTCTAGCATCTCTAACCGTCTTTCTAGACTAGCTATATTCTGGTCGAAAATCTCAGCATGTGACAAATCACCCCGATGGTAACTTTGGTACTCATATGAATAATCATCAGTTTCATAGTGATGCTAATAAGGATTTTCATACCTGAGATGATTTTGTTCCCGAATCTCTCCATATATGTATTCTCCAAGAGGCCTGGACCTATCCTCTCGATTAAACATCATCGCCGCAACAAGAGTACCTGAAAAGAAAATTCTAAAAGAAAAATATGAAAAGGAACTAAAAAGAAAATAAAAACAAAAATACACTATGTACAAAAACTATGACAAGAAAATTCAAAAGTATCAACTAGAGTAGTTAGCAACCACTCCCCGGCAGCGGCGCCAAAAACTTGATGGGTCGGAAGACCGACTTTGTTTTACCGCAAGTGCACAGTGTCCAAATTGTAGACAATAACAAATGTGGTTCGTTCCCACGAGGAGTGTAAACTACTTTTAACTAATACAACTAATTTTCTAATCAAAACCAATTCAAGTGGAAATTTTCAGAACTTTATACTACGAAAATAAACAAACAAATTGAAGTGACCAACAAGATGAGAAAAGGGTAAGGATCCGGGAATCCGTCATAGGCTAGGTTTTACTTATGTTCTTTCGCCAGAGTCTCTATTTTACTCATGTAAAGTTGCAACACCTGGATACTTAAACATGGAAGATATGTCTCTAAGAATTTTGGATAATCGACTAAGGATTGTTTGATCTCGACCTAAAAGTAGAACCCCTAATCACTATGTATACATGTCATACAAAGTAGAAGAGTATTCATAAATCTAATATCAATCAGGTCACAAAGGGATTGTCTGCAACTTCCCTATGTAGTATACTTGGCATAAAACATGAAATGATTAATAAGAACAATCAACCAAAATGAGATACTCAAACATACATTTAAGCTTTTGATTTAAAGAAACTCTTGTTCAAAACATAAATAATCTAGCCTACAAGTTCATCCTTTCACCCTAACAATGGTTTAGCAAATCATGGCTTTCTCAAAAGCCATAGAAATTGATACAGAAAATAAACTAAGCATCGTAAAAGTAAGAAAACTCAAGCCCTCGTTTCTTCCCTGAGTATGGCCTGATCTTTATATAGGAGCTGCGAAGACATCCAAATAGACCTAGCAGATTCCCAGGCCCAATCCACGCAACTACAACCGAGTCTGGCAAATGCATCCTTTACATACAGTCCATCTTATCACCACCAGCCAGCGGACATCTCTCCCTTGCAAGTATCACTTGAAAACAACCCAAGGAATCAGCTTTCTTCTTTGCCCTGACTGCATAGCTCAAATCTAACCATAGCAGACTCCAAATCATCACCAGCAGCACCAATTCAGCTGCTTGCAACAGACTGCATCACCAGAACACCACCAACTCAAGCTCCCTTCTCAAACTCAATTGCAGTCAGCTCATATTACCCCCATGTTTAACTGAATTCGATTACGGCAAGCCTCCAGAATCCCATGTCCTTACCACTTCCTTCTCACAACATCTTCAATTCAACCAACATTTCTGGTATCAACTTCAGGCAGGATACAACCAAAATCTTCGCTGATTTGAACTCTAACTTGGTTGCTGTCATAATCTTCACTGAAATTTCAATAACTGCCCATACACTGAAACTCCCAAATACCCATCGTTTGCTGCTGTGAAATCACAATTCCTGAGACCCCATAATTCAGATTGAATGCTGCCTGTAACGAGCATCACCTTCAAACCTGACTCCATTCTGCTCAAGCAAAAACCCATCGGACACTTCGAGCAAAACCACCAATTGCTGGATGTATTTCAGTCGGTACCCCTCTCTTTGTTAAGAACATCACCAACTTGAATTCAACACCAAATCAAATCATCAAATCCTGACAGTTATCTTTAATTTCCCCACAGAATTCATCTTAGGTCTTCATCCTGTAATTAATCAAACCCCAACTCTGATCTCAATCATCGGCTTGTCTTCAAATTCCACTGTTGCTGTTATTATATTTCTCTGTCGAGACTGAAATTTCGAGTACAAACTACTTCCCAAACAGACAGATCTATCTACTTTTGAAATCAGAATCAATTCACAGACGAGACCTACAGATTCATATCCATGTTTGCTGTTGATGTTTCTCAATTGAGAAATATCAATCAAATCGAACCCATCTAGTTGATTCACCATCTCAGATTGACGCCGGCAGCTTCAAGAAGAACGAATTTTTGGTCCTCTTTTCTCTTGTGATAAGATGAACACCATGTAGTTGATTAGGAAATGAATTTTCTTCTGTTTTGTTAAGAAAACGAAGACGAGGTGGAAGATTGGCCACGTCTCACTTTCTATGCCCCCTTGTGCAGCTCACATGCTCGAGCAAACAAAGAAAAATCTTTGTTTTGTAAACTGATTTCTCTGGTCATGATATGGAAAGGTGGGTGCGGTCCATAAGCTCTGACTCTTTTGGCAATGCAAGTCGCCAGTTCCAATTTTAGCTTCAAAGCCATTTATGCTCCAGGTGAATGGATTTCACTTGTAATTCCTGTAAAAGCTCTAAAATATAATTATTAGCGAGATATCGAGACCTAGCTAGTATATATGTGGGTATAAAAGAGTCGCACTTGCGTGACAGACCAAAAGTTCTGTTAGAAAAAAGAGAAACTCTAAGTTGAATAAAGATTCCTTAGTTGAACTTCAACACACTCTAGATTTGATTCTCAAAGTTGTGAGTGACATCCGTATGATTGAGCCGATTGGCTTTCGTACCTATCATGTTTATGTTTCCGGGAAAGCCGAAGACTGTGAGTTCCTCTAATGTACAAAGCGGGAATATATGTCTTAATAAACATCGCCGAGGGGAGTTCAATTTGTGTATCTAAAAGAAACGATATTCCAGTTGAGAAAGTCATTCCAGAAGAAAGGAGGCTCGATGAGGTTAGAAACGACATCAAAGAGATAATTATAAAGTGCAAAGAGTTGGCCAACAGATTATCCACTTCCTCATGCCAAGGCACTTCTGGTAAGCAGTCTAACTATGTCTCGTATTTTGATGACAAAAAATTTTATGACAATTTCTCATGTCATATAGGATTCCTCTCTAAAACCAAGAGGACAACAAACCTAACCAAAAACACAGACCTCTTAATGAGCCTGGGGCTCGTACTTGTGTTAATTAATCACAAGGTCTGAGAGCTTACTCATGAAAAACCCTGTTGAGTAAGTTGTGTTCAAAGGGTATACGTGTTGCTCGTATCATTAAGTTAGGCTATTTTCTTATCGTCCATAGCAAAACTTGCTGACATGATTCGCTGAGAACAAGTATTGGTTAAGTGAAAAGTTGTTTTGTTGCTTTGTATCTCTTTTTGAAAGTCTTGTTTTTCGAAAATTCTTAAGGACTTTATTTCTTTTGGGTTTCTATTGTACTCGAACAGATTGTGTTCTGGCCCGAGTCAACGTTTGTATTTTGTTGAAACCCTAAATGGTCTTTCCCAAGTATAAAAATCCAACTTATTAGGGTTACAAGTCATGTACGTGTACTCCTGGATATTTGTGATTTTTTAAGAATGTCTTCCTCCTCCTCTTCCTGCTATGGTGGATTTCCAAAAGGATTTCTTGACAAAAGTGTTGAGGTTGATTCCAAGAGGAAGAGAACACTTGTAGACGAAGATCATCCCAAAGCTTCATGCTTCTTTGCTTATGCTCATGAAGATGCCGAGAAATATGATATGGTCTCTGCCGAAGTTGTTCATGATTTTCTTAAATACTTTGGGGACGCAAACCAACAGCGTGTTGATACTCTAAAAGGTCTTGATGAGGTGAATACTGAGTTGGAAAAGGTTGTGTCTGACCTTGGTCTCATAAAATCTCAAGTCAATGATCTTCGTAAAGAATATCATCTCTCTGATGCTGCAGAGAGAGGTCGTTGATTACAAGCTCGAAGACTCCATGTCTAGTAAGGTGTTGCCCGTATCTTTGGTTACTGTCTGGGATACGATGGAATCTAATACTTCTTAGCTTGTTAGAATTGATGCCTAGGATGTCTTCCTTTTGGTTTTGTTGGAAGAATAACTAGTGCTTGAATAGCGATGATTGTGACTACACATATCTATCTTTTGTTTCATTCTCTTATTGTTATTTTTTTAGGTTTATTGGATTTTAAATTCTAAAAATATTTGGAAGATGATAGGTTGCAATATTTATTCTTGGTTTGATATATTGTAATATTTTTATGCGATATGTATGTTTGCGTGCGTGAACTTGAAGGTCCCATATGTTTTTCAAAAGTAAAGTCGTTCATGAATCGGTATTCTTATTGGTGAAAGAACGAATGGACTTTTGACATATACAAAAGTTATGCCTATGCAATCATGTATTTGATGGAAAATAGGATTGAAACTTTTGTTGAACAAGGATAAAGTCTATTATGTTGTTATGTATTTAATGATGGAAAATATAATAGATCCTCGTATGGTTATCCACGATATAGGTCTTTATTGATCCATGTTATTATGTATTACCGTGAAGGCTCCATTGTATCTTATGCAGAGCACGATACAACTAAGTCGATTTTCATTGGCATGGTTGGTTGTTCCATGAGACACTATATGTTGAACATTAGGAACTAATTTAATCAACTAGTTTGGTTGCTTAGTTTGTATTCCATAAGTTTTTCTTATGTTGAGTACATGTACGGTTAAGGTTGTCATGTTATGATAATCTTAGTCGGGGTTCCATAATCTCTTGTGTTGAGCCCAAAATAACTAAGTTAATCATCTTGCTTGGTTATTTAGTTATTTGCTCTGAAAGTCTTCTTTTGTTGAGCAATTTCCTTGATAATTAAATTGATTACTTAGGTGATTAGTTTGGTTATTGGTTTGTTTGTAATCCGATTAGATTAATTATAGGTTCTCTTGTAGTTAATCTAATTGAGTCTTCATATATTCCACAAGTTCTTGTGTTGAGTATATGAGCGGCTATACTAATCATGTTCTATTAGTTATTGTAGTCATATATTCTGTAAGGTTTTCATTATGTCGAGTATCTTTAATATTCCGTAAGGTTGTCCTTATGTTGAGTATTTGAATGGTTAAGTTGGTCACCTCCATATGATTAACTTGGTCATAGCTCCGTAGGTTTACTTATGTTGAGCACTTTTCAATTAAATTGATCACTTTTTGTGGTTTTGATTTAGTTGTGCTATCCAATTGAATTAATCATGGGTTTATTTGTGATTAATTTGGTTGAAGGTTGGATATATAAAATCATTCGCGTGGTTTTTGGTGTCCAATTAAAAATCCTTCTTTTCTTTCGAAATTAAGGTCGCTCATGTTGTTCTTTCGGGGATGACATCAAATGGGGGAGAGTTCTTTTGAACTTGTGCTTAATGGTAATATCTTGCGGGGATTGCGGCTGTGGAATTTTAAAGGGGTTATCTTGTATCTTTTAAACTCCTTGATGAACGCATTTAGCTTCGGCTTTATGATTGCATCTAAATTAAGATGGTATGTATTCTATTTTAGTTTATGAAAAGACTCTTGTGGGAATTTCATTATGAACCCTTTCTTGTACCTTTGCCAATTTTATTGACAAAAAGGGGGAGAAATATTGTAGTTCACACTGCATATACATATGGTTTTCGGATCATTGTGTAAGGGGGAGTGGTTTCCATGATTGAGACAGAGTATTAACTAAGGGGGAGTAATACATATCACCGTAGTATTATTGTTAAAGTCGTGATGCAATTGGAATTTGATGTTCATAATAATACTATGACATTGTATAATGATGATTGAGAATCTCGAGTTCTCTCATTGTTGTAGCTATGGATTTTCAACAATGATGGTGCTAAACTTACAACCTTTGGGATCATTAAAGTACTTGGAAGGACGAAGATTTCAAGGAAACATTGAGGATTGGACTATGGAATAGGAGCCACTAAAGTTTATCTTTTTTGTATTCCATTGTATAATAGTTTTGTCACTATTGTGAGAGCATAGCTCGGTCAACCTCGCATGCGTTGCTATATCAAGCATGTTTGTCAATGTCAGTGATCAAAAATATGAGTCTTGATTTCTAACCTATTTAGCTAAGTCTCGGACTAGGATAGGAAAGTGTAGTAAGCTCAAGGACTTCATGGCGATTCATCATACAACGACGAAGATCTACACCAAGGAACCGTGGAGCTTCATCAACCAAAAGGTATATGAAGACTAGAACTTATCTATCACTCGAAAGTATATCTATTCTTCTCCTACTTTTTGAGACGTAAGTCGTATGCTATATATATAGACTAGATCATACACACTTGACATTTCGAGCTGAGTATTCAATGCTTATCTTGTTTCTCGAAATCGTGTGTTGGTAAAGCGTTTCGCTTTGATCGAGTTTATCTTTTCCTAGTGACGAAAGTCATGAAAACATTTCAATTGTCTTTGGAAATTGCTCTGACGAGAAAGGTTGTGAATAACGACTAATAACGTCCTCTGAGAATGTTTCAATGGTTGGAATGTAGAGTTTAGATAACATAACCATATTACTTGATCCAAAGTTCTTGAACTTTGTTGAGCAAGTGGAATCGGTAGGATTGTGGAATTGGCTTGCCAAGTCCGCGAACCCAGTCAGCGAACTGACGGAAGTTTTCAACCCGAGAATTTCTGCTTGGATTTCCAAAATACTCGTTTGCTGATTAGTCCGCAAACTGGCGGAACTTCTCTTCCCGAGAAATTCTGCTGAGTTTGGAAAGCTCAACCCGATTAATTAAGTCCGCGAACTTGTTTGTGAACTTAATAGGTTATGGTCTAAAGATGTGCTCTGAACATGAATCATTAAATTACTAAGGAATGCTTTATGCAAACCGTGGCTATAATGTTCATGAGCCGATTCAATCGAATCGAATCATCTTTGCTTCAATCGTATCTTATGATTGAACAACTCTTTAACTAGCTTCATTTGAGTCAATTGAACTAGTTATGGTGAAGACGAACAAGGTTAATATGAAATGCACTTATAGTTAACCTTTTGGTTTACTGTGAATGAACCAACATATGCGTACACGTTTGGGCATGGTTCTCACGAATCCTGTAGACGGTTACGAAGTGTGTGTGATAATTTATGATTTAGATCTAACGGTTGAGAAATATTAGCTTGAATCTAAATCAGGTTTTCATCTAACGGTGAATATGGATTGCTCAGTAACTAAGGCAAAAACCTGATTTGAAGACTATATATAGGAGACATCTAGCTTGAGAAAAAACTTAATCCCCACACGTCCGTGTGATACTAGTGCGCTCGCTAGAGTCGATCTCCATTAACCCTTGAGTTTCTTCTCTAAATTCGGGTTAACGGCTTAAAGACTTCATTGGGATTGTGAAGCCAGACCGATACTACTTTTATTGTAGTTGTGTGATCTGATCTTGCATCTTCTATCGTACGAGTACAATCTTAGATTGGCTTGAGATCGTGAGAGTTCTCCGATAGGCAAGATAAAGAAGTCACAAACATCTTCGTCTCACTGTTTGTGATTCCTCGACGAACCGCCTGTGTAGTCAGGAAGGATCTTTGTGAGGTGATTGATTAATCTAGGTTGTTCTTCGGGAATATAAGTCCGGATTGTCAATTGGTTCCTATTACCTTGATTTTACATCAAAAAGACGGAACAAAACTTAGGGTTTATCTGTGGGAGATAGATTTATTCCTCTATAGACTTTTCTGTGTGAGACAGATCTGTTTATCTATCAAGTCTGTGATTTTGGGTTGTAGCAACTCTTTGTTGTGGGTGAGATCAGTAAAGGGAATCAAGTACGCAGTGTCCTGCTGGGATCAGAGGCGTAGGAGTACAACTGTACCTTGAATAAGTAGGAGATTGGTAGGGGTTCAACTATAGATCAGTCCTAAGTTAGTTTTCAGTAGGCTAGTGTCTGTAGCGGCTTAATACAATGTGTATTCAATCTGGACTAGGTCCCGAGGTTTTTCTACATTTGCGGTTTCCTCGTTAACAAAACTTCTGGTGTCTGTGTTATTTCTTTTCCGCATTATATTTTATATAATTGAAATAATACAGGTTATGCGTTAATATCATCAACTTATCTAATCCAACCTTTGGTTGTTGATGTAGTTGATTGATCCTTGGACATTAGTCTTTGGTACCGTCCAAGTTATCTCTCTTTGATAAAGACTCGCAGATTTCTATTTGCTCGAGTAAAGTTCAAATCGAGAGCTTGAGATTATAACTCCTTGAGATACTTTTTATCTATATTGAGTCAGACTGTCTAGTTGATTCTCTAGAAAAGTATTTCGGAGTTAGTCCATACAGATTGCTAATCGAAATATTGGGTGGTATTGTTAGACCCCCGCTTTTTCAACAACTAGTATCACACAGGAGGTGTGGGGATTAGTTTTCCCAGTTGCTAGAGTTCTCCTTTATATAGTCTCCAAATCAAGGTTTAAAATCTAAGTTACCTTAGTAACAAAGCATTCAATATTCACCGTTAGATGAAAACCTGATTATATTCAAGCTAATATCTTTCAACCGTTAGATCGAATCTTAGCTTGTTATACACAAATGAAATATACGTCATTTAGGTTTGAGTAACCGTACCTAAACATGTACACTTAGTTGGTTCAACAATAGTTAACCAAATGGTTAGACATATAAACACTTTCATATCAACCTTATTCATCTTCACCATAACTAGTCCAAATGACTCAAATGAACTAGTTGAAGAGTTGTTCAATTGCTCAGATCTCATAGAAGTATACAAGACACAATCGAAGCAAAATCGGTTTTGATTCACTCGTATTTGATTCATGAACATTATAGCCACAATTTGGAAATTACATTCCTTAATATATAAATGTTTTAGTTCATGAAAAAACTGATTTTAGAAAGTAACCCACTTAAGTACGCATACCGGTATGCATACTTAAGTACCCGGACTGATCTTGTTTTTAGTTCACAAACTCTAACAGAAATTCACGGGATGTGAACTTCCGGCAGTACGCGGACTTAGCCTCCGGACTTGCTAAACCAGTAAAGTACGCATACTTTGGTTCAAGGAAATTGGACTTATACACAAACGTGAGAAGACATTATATGCTTATATCCAAAGATGGTTACATGTTGTAAACTCTTTATTTCAATCATTCAAACATTCTTAGAGGATGTTATATAGAGGTTATTCACACACTATTTTTCATCAAAGCATTTTTCAAGATATTGAAATAATCAATATGACTTTCGTCAAGAGTAAAGATGAACTTGGACAAAGCGAAAGCTTACCAATACATATTTAGAGAAATAGATAAGCGAGATAAACTCGGCTTCAAATGTGTATAATCGAAGTCTATATAGCAATACGACTTTTGTCTCAAGATAAGAGATAAAGTAGATATACTTTTGAGTGATATATAAGTTAAAGTCTCCACATACCTTTTTGTTGAAGAAGATCCACCAGTTCCTTGAGTAGTTATTTGTCTTTATATGATGAACGTCGTGGAGTCTAGAGCTCAACTACACTTTCTATCATATTCTGAGACTTAGCTATAGACTAGAAATCAAGACTTATTGTTTTGATCACTAACATTAATATACATGCTTGAGATAGAAACGCATGCGATTTCGACCGAGCAGTGCTCTAACAATCTCCCCCTTTGTCAATTTTAATGACAAAAATATCAATACATATGGAATACAAAATAAATAAACTTTGCAGCTTCTCATCCACATGCTTGATCTCCTTGGTTCTTCAATATTACTCGAAATATTCGTCACTTCCAAGTACTCCCGTGATTCCATAGATGTTCAATTCAACATCATAGTTGTTGAAGATCCGTAGCCATAACAATGAGAAAACAATAGCTGTGAATCATTGTTATACAGTGTCATAGTATTATTACACAACATTAAAGTTCAATTGTATCACAACTTCGACAACAATACTATGGTGATATGTATCACACACCCTTAGTCAATACTCTATCTGACATGAAAACCACTCCCCCTTACATTATGATACTTAAACCATACGTATTTGTAGTGTGAACTACACATTAATTCTTCCCTTTTTTGTCAATAAAATTGGCAAAGGTACGAAAACTGGTGGGATCCTAATGAAATTTCCATAGAGATACTTCATGTAATGACCCGTACCTCCACCGATACTATCCCCACTTAGCCACTGTGGTCATCCGGCTGTGTGGGGTTTTCAACGGGCTTCGCTGCGGTAATCCAGCATAAACTTCCCGGATGGTCACCCATCCCTGGATTGCTCCCGCCCGAGCACGCGTTCATCCGGAAGTGTGGGGTTTTCAATGGGCTTCGCTTCGATAATCTAGCAGAAACTTCCCGGATGGTCACCCATCCCTGGATTGCTCCCGCCCGAGCACGCTTAACTGCAGAGTTTTCTGCCAACTCTGGACCCAATTGTGCTGAAAAGGCCTCGGTATAATGTAGACCTTTGTTGCATGTTGTGAGACCAGTATCTAGCTCAACGGCCTAGCATACTCTCCCACCCGAGCACAAACGAACCATCCCTAGTTGTATCCCAACTAACACCGATATTTTTTCCACTTACTCACTGCGGTTATCCAGCAGTGTGGGATTTATAACGGCACTACTGTGGTCATCCAGTAGCAGCTTCCAAAGAGGTCACCCATCCTGTAACTACTCCAGACCGAGCACGCTTAACTGAGAAATTTTTCCCACAACTCAGTCAAGTGTGAAAAGGCGAGGGTACCCAAATATACCTCAAGCTAAAACTTTTCCTACCTATAAATCCTTTCTCTGAAGTGATTATCTATGGACTGAGTCAAGACAATACAACTAATCGGTTCACACTTCGTGTGATCGTCTATGCATACGAGATCGAGACAATACAACAACAAAGTATGTTTACTTGATACAAAGGTTCGGACTTAACCAAACACAATAGGATTGCTTATCAAGTAAATAGGAATTAATGTTTGTGTAATTAACTTTAATTATAATAAAACAATTATAATGCACAAAATAAAAGTAAATCACACAGCAACATTTTGTTAACAAGGGAACCACAAATGCGAAAAAATCCCAGGACCTTGTGCAGAATTGAATACTCCCAGGATTAAGCTGTTACACAAATTACACCTAATTTCGTATAGTTGAGACCAAGCAACTAAACTTATAGTTCACTCGGTTCCGTCTGTATTCCCACGCCTCCAAGTTATAAATAAGTCACGTACTTAGAACTATTCCTTTGGTTCGTATTCCAAACAGTAAAGGAACAACAAATCTGTTTGGTATCAACACTCTTCAACCAAGTGATATCAGTCAAACAAAGGCTCTTCCGTTTATCTTAACATAAACTCCTTCGTCAGGTCCTTAGATCTATCTTATGTTCAATTAGCGAAGTAATCGTTTAAGATTCAGCCAAAAACACTCTTAATCCAAAGAATTGTGTTGATGCCGATCTACTCAATTAATCAATCCAATCTACCACAAGAATAAATCGATTATTAATTGGATCCTCTTTTACCAAAACAAGTATTGTGCACACCAAAGATTATAAAACCCAAGTCAGATCTTCAATATCTTCTTTGTCTTTAAATCTTCAATAAAAACCTGCACACAATCACTTGAATCTCTTGTGATCAATCACGCACAGGACGAAGTCTGTTAACAATGGATTCTCACAAGGACGTATTTAGAACTCACAACAGTTTAAAGATCCCTGTCGAAAATCTGAACTAGTTTGAGTGAATCTTATATCAGAAGAGAAGATTCTCAAGAATAAACAAACTAGGTGCAATCAAATTTCAACCACCGTTAGTCAATCAAATTAATCTAAAACAAAATATAAACCGCAATTATCTAGTTTCCCACCAACGGTACACGCTAGAGCTTCCCAATCCCAAAGAAGACTTTAAATTGAGCGGTTGTAAGAGATTTCGCCTAATCAGGTTACTCTCTTCTCAGAATAGGCGGCTACACTAGTAACAACAACAAAAAAGGAAGTTTGTTGTTACGAAGGATTAGTTTTGTAGGATCAGAATATCGCAACACCAATATTCTTGTGAAATCCTTGAACGACACACTGCGAAGATATCGCAGATTGGTAATAAAAATGACACAACGGATGACGACAGCCTGAACACGAGAAAGATGTGAAGACTTAGAGAGATTTAGGAGTGTTGCGAGATTTAACATTTGTGCACTTGCGAGAATGTCGCAAGTCAGATCCGAAAATAAAGGACAGCTTAGCTGTCATCCACTATGTAATGTCCTATATAAAGAGCCGAACAGGCTTTAAGGTAGGGAGAGATCTTTTTTAGAGTGGAGAGAAAGTTTTGAGGAGAGAGAAAGTCTAGAGTAGCAATTATATTCTTGATTTCATTTCCTTCTTGTAAAATTTCTAACTCAATTAATAAAAAGGTTAATTGTTGATCTTAAAGATGTATTGAATATTATGAATTCTTGTGAGGGATGTATTGTAGGATTTCCTGCAACTACATAATGGCGCTAGAAACAGGGATTGAAGATTGATATTGTGATTTGAAGGAATTTGGAGTAATAGATAAAGAATTTTATACAACTTTCAACAACTCATTAAAATTGAAAAATGGCTAAAAGAAGAAATAACTTAAAACAACCAAAAATTGTAAGAAGGAGTAAGAGGCTTGCTGGTAGAGAGAGGGATGAAATTGAGGAGTCTCAAAGGATGGATGTGAGAAATGATGGAGAAAATCAAATTCAACAACCAATTCAACGTACACCAGCACAAAATAGAACTATAGATTATGACAGAGTAAGTGTGCATACTTGGCGATCAAATTCCGTAGATGAAATGGAAGAAGAGCAGCAATTAAGAAGCAATGGATAAGAGGAGAGAGACCAAGAAACGATTGGAGGAGTAATTCATAAAAATGAAGAGATCGAAGCGTTAAAGGCATTGAGGAAAAGAATACACGAGGAAAGGAGATTAAAAGCAGAAGAGAGTGCAAATTTGACAAGACAAAATCATGAATTAAGGATGGAAAACATGAGATTGCAGAATAGAAGGTCAAGAAGCACTACAAGGTCAAGTTCAAGGTCAACTAGGGGAGAAATAAGGCGAAACTCACCTGTAATAAATGTTAATGAAGGTACTCGAGAGGAAACACAAAATCTAGATGGAGAATATCGCGAAAGAAGAGAAATGATTGAAGATCGTTATATCCCACATGGCGAAACTCTCCAAAATGGACAAAACAATAGAAATAAGGGGAATGGACAACCTCAAGAGCAAAGTAATCAAGATGATGAAGAAAATCAGGAAGAAGGAATTAGAATATTACAGGGAAGATATGTTCAAAGGAATATAATCAGCGAACAATTGAAGAAGAAACAGAAAGACATTATGCTGAACAAGCACGTCTAGCTTGCGAAAGAGAGAGGCTGGGAGCTGAAATGGAGGAAAGAGAGCTCCAAGATGCAATTCGCCAGAACAATCATGATAATCGAGAAAGAAGGCGTGAACAAAATCGCAATAATGGTAATATCAATGAAGAATATGATAGAGTACAAAGGAGAGTTAAAAAACGACAAAAGGAATTGAGGAGGAATGAGCAAATTCGCAGAGAAGAAAATAAGAGACATAATCATGTGCGAATTCATAAAAGGGAAGATCACAGAGAAAGACAAGAAGAGGATAATGAGGAAGAAGCACAAAATTTCGTAAGACAAGACGCACATGAGCGAAGAAGAAGAGAAAAAGAGTTAAAGAGGCCAATGGACCAAAATCCCCGTGTAAATGAACAAAGTCTGAGAGAATTGGCGGAGATGAGAGGAATGTTAAACAACAGAAAATGAGGCAGGAGACAATTGGATGAAGCCATAGAAGAAGCTGCGAAAACTCCATTTACACAAGAAGTGCAATTAGGAGGAATACCCCCAAAATGCAATCTACCAGCACTAACTAGCATTTTTGATGGAACAACTTGTGCCATTCAGCACATCAAAGCTTATGTGAGATGTATGTTACAATGGGAAAATCATGATGCTGTGTTGTGCAAGTATTTTGCATCAAGTCGAACGGGAGAAGTCTTAAAATGGTTTGAAGTTTTACCAAAGAATACCATAACATCTTTCAACCATTTGCAGACTACGTTCTTAGGGGCGTATATAAGTAACAATTCCTCGCGACCCGGAATTGAAGATGTATTTGGGTTAAAACAAAGGATTGGAGAGAGTTTGAAGCATCTAACCATGAGGTGGAAGACAATATGTAGCGATATGGCTGGTCGAGTGGATGAAAGATATCTCATTTTATCATTCATTAACGCTATGTTCGCAACCAACTTGCTGTACATTCAAATTTTCCGAATCAAGAATACAATCACAATGACTGAGCTGCGAGAATTTCAAGAGGAATATATTTCTCTTAAGGAAAAACAAAATGAGATGGAATCATACCCAGTTGCGAACACAAGTTCAAAAGCAGCGAATACAAGCCTGTTACCTAAGTTAATAAATGCAGTGGCGAGCACCTCGCAAGGACAACAAGGGAGGATAATGGGTGATAGTCAGCAAAAGCTAGTAGATATGAGGAGTCTTGATCAGGAAGAATTCGAGAGAGAGAGAAATTTCTATAGCCATGGTGGAAATAACAAAATCCAAAGACTTGATCAGCCACAAGAAACTTACGGAGGTCAAAGGCAAAACTATCATAGATGACATTGAAATCACAAGATAATATGGGAAGAAATCAAAATGCCACCTTTGAATGCTAGTTTGGAGAAGATATGGGAAGCTATAATCCTGATGGAAAACATACCCGCACCATGGAACATGGGGAGTGAACCGCCTCCAAGCTACAGGAGTAATGAATTTTGCTCTTATCTCATTTTCATGGGCATACAACAAATGACTGAGAAATATAAAGAGAATGATTCTCGGGATGATAGACCAGGGAAAACTAAATCACTTTCTAGTAGGGCAAACTCAACCTTAAGCATTACCACCTCCTCCTAAATTCGCAAGACAAACACAGCGAAAGAAAGAGAAAAATTTGTGATAGAAGTTGGAGCAAAGACAAAGAATCTATTTTGTAACTCTATTGTACATTCGTACAAGACAATTGAAGATTTTCACGATAACACTCTCAGCAGGGTTTTCGCAAGAGATGCCGATAATAGAGAAATAATGAACATTGCGAAGACATCGTCACTGAAAGAATGGCAAAAGCAGACTATTTCTTTTACCGCAGAATAAGTACCTGAGGGTGGAGAGATGCACGACAACCCATTAGTGGTAAGATTGGAGATTAACCCAAAACCTAGCGGTGATGAAGATGATGAAGCAGAGAATTCATGGGCAATCAACAGAATTTTGATCGATCTTTGGAAGTTCCGTGAATATCCTTTTTATCATACTTATAAAACTATGGGAGGGAAAGATGAAGATCTAATACCTTCAACTTACAAAATCTATGGTTTTAATGGTATTGCAAATAAGCCTAAAGGAGAAGCTCATATGCGAATTCCACTGAAAGGATTGTCCTCTGAAATTTTATTCTGTGTAGTCGATGTGGAATCACCATACAACGCATTAATTGGACGACCTTGGTTACATGAGATTTTAGGGGTTGCATCGACTTTCCATCAATGTATCAAATTCCCTCATCCCAGTGGTATTGGCATCATAAAAGGAGATTGGATTGAAGGAAAGAAGTGTTATGAAATTGGAAACACAACATCAAAGAAAAACAAAAAGGTGAAAGAAGAAGAATTGGAAACACAACATCAAAGAAAAACAAAAAAGTGAAAGATTGATGGTAGATGCAATAGGACAGAGAGAAGAAGAAACGTTGCGAAGCCAATGCATGCTGAAGATAAGAAGCGGCGAAAATTTCGCAACAGACAAGAAAATAACAGAAAAATTCAAAAATGCAGAGGCAGAATGTAGCAAAAGTAAGAGACTCAAAGAGTGAATGTATTTATTGATTTTATGATTACAAAAGTAAAATTGAGAGAAGAGAGAAAGATGTATGGTTTAAAAAAAAAAAAAATCATGAATGACAAAGATGAGATTATGAAATTACAAAGATGAGATTGCGAAATTACAAAAGAGCTGATATGCAGAAGAGAAAAGAAAACAATCAGAAAGGGGCGAACCTGCTATGACGTACACCCTAGTTCGCGAAATCAAAATTTCGCAAGAGGCAAATGTAAGACCTAAAGTACGTCATAAAAGGGGGTACCTATTGCATGGCTCATGGAAAGGGTTACACCGCCCCTGGAACCTGAGTCATGGAGATTTGGGGTCAATAAAGCCCATCCAGGAGAGGTACCTTGGATTTTCAACCTAAGC
This sequence comes from Papaver armeniacum, assembly GCA_023531295.1. Classification (NCBI taxonomy): domain Eukaryota; kingdom Viridiplantae; phylum Streptophyta; class Magnoliopsida; order Ranunculales; family Papaveraceae; genus Papaver; species Papaver armeniacum. The sequence continues at coordinate 624,301 of JAJJWW010009274.1, forward strand.
TTATGACTTAGGTTGGACGACTGAGGGTCTCTTCTAAGGAGTCAACATCTGATCAAGGCGCCGAGGTACACGGTGGAGCCAAGAGTGCCTGGGGCGTTTGAAGCGTCTCGGCCATTCTTGGCAAGTCTTTGCTTATGCTGCACTCGGCCCGAAGAAAACTCCACTTAGGGTGCAGTCTCGTAACCATAAGCCCTATAGGCAAAAGGGATAAGAGGCTGCGAAAACAATTGGTTGTTGTTAAGACCGGATGGGAGGAGCCAACCTTGTATGGTATAGGTACGCCTCCTTGAAGGGAAAACCGGGGGGAAGATAAGGGCGGCACCCTCCATTAGGGAGCTGATAAGTGTCTTAAGACGCAAATGTCATGAGGCTTTATTTTCGCAAGAAAATTTAGGCTTGTCATATTTGTGCGACAATCCTGAAGAGGCAATAATACAAAAGACAAAGATAAGACGAGATCAATGGGTAAGTACATGAAAGTGTAAGGACGTCCTGCGATTTCGTCGCAAGACGGCAATGTCATGAGGCTTTATTTTTGCGACAATTTTTAGGCCTGTCATATTATCGCAACAAAATTTTTAAAGAGATAGTTAAGGCAAGATCAATGGGTTTTTGCATGCAAGTGCAAAGACGTCCTGCGATTTTGTCGCAATGACAAGAGGTGGCACAATAAGACCTTTAACTAGGAAGGCAAAATAAGACCACATAAGAGAAAAAGAAAAAATAAAATCTTGGAAGCAACCAAGAAATACCTACTTGCGAAAATCGGCGAAACAATTGCGAGATTGAGGCATGAATACATATCGCTATTCAAAAGTAACTTGCTTAATCTTTCATTTGAATGCAAATAACAGAGACAAGTATGGGAATGTATAGAATAAGAACATGTTATTTGTCTTCATATGACAGATTTAAGCATTCATAAAATGAAAGATTGATAATATATTGATTAATAATATTGCAAAAAAGAATCGCTCTTTTAACATGTGCAGAGAGGAACAACAAAGGTAGAACTTATATTTGAAGATTCAAGAAATTCGCAGCAAAGATTACAAAGATAGGAGATTAAAAGAATGAATGTACAGATATTACAAAAAGAGAAAGAAGGAAACAGAACTATTTCTTATTTGATTCTTCTTCTTCCCATCTTCATCAAATCCCTCTTCTTATTCATCTCCATCAGATTCCTCTTCTTCACTAGCATCACTGTCAGAGATATCCAGAGAAGGCACATTCTTGGGAATTTCTTCTAGGAGGCAAGGATATGCAGAATGAGTGATACTGTTGTCGTCGCAGACCGTCTTAATAGTCAGATTGCAAAAAAGAGTAGCATCATTCTTAAAATTTCCAACAGTAATCTTTAGCTGCCTCTTCAATCTAGAATATTTATCATCCCGAGAAGAAAGATTCTTTGCGAGTTGCTCCTTCTCAAACTCAAGTTCTTCAATTCTTTTAAGAAATCTCTCTTCAGCTCCTGCGAGCATGTGACAATGAATCAGCAACTTAATGATAATTTTATGAAAGACAAACATTTAAATAAAGAAGAACAATTAACAACCTTCTCTGTCAGAAATCATATCCTTAACCAAGGCCGTATGCTCAGCTTGAAGACTAACGTTAACACCAAATTATTTTTGGCGTCATCTAGAACTTTCACAGCCCAAGCAAATTCATCATCATTATTTATGAGAAGAAGGGAGCGAATTTGATTCTCTCTTTCACTAAGTATAGCATTTTTGCGGTTAGATTCATCTCGTTCAATTTGAACCTCAAGAAGAGTCTTTTGGAATTTCGCTAATGCTTCAGCACGTTGTATAGCGATGCGATCTTTATCATCTATGAGATCGCTGATCTTGGTTCTTAAAGCCTTAATTTTCTCTTTAGAATTAAGATAGAAACGCTTAAATTGGTTAGCTAAGCCCAAACTGTATCTATGGTCAATTTCTAAGAGGCGAAATTTGGAGTGGAGTTCATTTATGGGAAGAGATTTAATCTTGTCATTTGAAAAACTATTCAAAGATTTATTGAGGTGTTCAAGAAGGGTATTATTATCCATGGAGTTAGGGAATGAGCGAAGGAGAATGGCTTCATCAGAAAGGTTATAGACGTCTGCGAAAATGGTAAATCAGATGAGGGAAGATAATGAGAAAACAAAACAAAGGAAAAGAGAAAATTTTCATACAATAAAGTTGTTGGTTGGCACTTTGAAGACTAGATATCTTGTTCTTCTGAGTGGAAGAATCAACCTCTAATTGTTTATTCTTCTCACGAAGAGTAGGGGCTTCTTGACTTTTCTAGTTCTTCATTTCTCTTGCGAAGTTGAAGATTCTTCTTTTCAAGAACCCCACGCCTTTTCTCAAGATCTGAGGCAACAGCGAAGGAAGCTCTCCCAGTCTACGAAGGAAAATGAAGAAATTATCAAGATATAACTTAAAATCAAAATTATGAAGAAGTAGGGGAACGAAAACATACCAAGACACCAAGCGAATTTAGAAAGCTGGGAGTCACTGATCTGGGGACTCCATGAAGAGAATCATCACCATCCAATAAAGGAGCATCGCATATACTCGCAAGAGCTTTGCATGTACCGGAGAGACGATCATCCCCAATCCCTTGCATGAAGTCAGAGAAGATGCTAGACAGTTGTGCCATAGAAGATTCAGACGGAAAATCTTCCCTTGCGAGAGGGATATCAACATCATCATTATCTTCATCATCAGAGCTTTCGCTGGACTGAAGATTTGAAGGAGAGGGAGAGTGAATCTTTCGTTTCTTTGAAGGTGGGTCAGTGGACTTCTCCTTGCGAATAGGACCTTTACCCTTACCTTTAGTCTTCGCAACCTTAGAACTTTCTTCTTCTTCAACAATTTCAACACCAACCTTCGCACACGAATGAAGATAAGAAACAGAGGCAACAATATTGTTAAAAATAATAAAGAAAAGTATTTCTTACTTCATCCGTGATCGAACGGAGCCGCTAGGTACTTTCCTTAGCAAATCCTTTTGTAGCTTCTTCTTAGCTTGGTAACCTGAAAATTTCGCAAGATTAATAGGTATAAAAAGGAGTGAAGATTATAAACTGAGCGAAATTTAATAAAAATACCTCTTTCACTTTCTCGGGCCAATTAAATACCCAAGGTTGATAATTGGCGAGAATCGCAGGAAGCACATTTGAACCTGAAATATAAGGTCCCTTCACGCACCATTTGTCGTCTTTAGAGTGACGAGGAATATTGTTCTTGCCAGAATGCCAATCAATGTCCTCGCATGAGTATTTTATCGCTCGGCAACATTTTCTTTCCTCTTCAAGCGAGCACCCCAAATGAGTTCTATCATTTTTCATGTTTATTACTTCATAATTTTCGAAGAAGATCTCTACTGTGTATTTTTTGGCGAATATTTCCAGATCCTCAAATTCAGGATCCCTGACTTCTTTTGGGTAAAGAGATCCTTTACCAGCACCACGGTTGGCGAAGTATTAAACGGATACAATCCCCACTTAATTGGTAGACGGCTCGCGAGAATTTTGCATGAGCAAGAATTTCATAAAATAGGGGAAGATTAGGATCATAGAGAGGAATGGGAAGGCCAGCGAGAATCGACCAAGCTGAAACTATGATTTCCTTATCATCACAATGATGATCAAGAAATGATTTGGCATAAAGAATGGATTTAGATTCTTGATTGGGAATGGTGGTTAATGTGAAACCCTTCTCTTCGAAATCTTTCTGAATTTTCTCCAGAGAAGTTTCATATTTACGACCAACTGGAGGCATTTTCATTATGGGAATGAAGAAAATACTGAAGATCAAAAGAAGTAGAAAGAAGAAGATTTACAGCAGCAGAAGCGGAAGTTACGGAGAAACGATGAAGAGAAGTTGCAGAAAATATAAGAAGGAAAGTAAAAAAGAAGAAGAGAAGAGTGAGAAGAATATATATAGAGAGAGGAGTTATCGAGAAGATAAACATATTTAATGCGAAGAGTAGACGTGAACGGTGGAGAAATAGCTGTTGAAAAAGACGTGTCAAGAAATGGATGGAAGAAGAGATACGTGTAATAAATTCTGCGTAAAAGTACAAAATCATGTCAATACAGAAGAATATGGAAAAATGAACAGCTGGGGCATTTTGAAAGTACTAATTCTCATGACATTCTCTCCTTCGCAGAGAAGACATGAGAAGAGGCAAGATGTAGGATCAGAATATCGCAACACCAATATTCTTACGAAATCCTTGAACGACACACTGCGAAGATATCGCAGACTGGTAATAAAAATGACGCAACGGATGACGACAGCCTGAACACGAGAAATATGTGAAGACTTAGCGAGATTTAGGAGTGTTGGGAGATTTAACATTTATGCACTTGCGAGAATGTCGCAAGTCAGGTCCGAAAATAAAGGACAACTTAGTTGTCATCCACTATGTAATGTCCTATATAAAGAGCCGAACAGGCTTAAGGAGAGGGAGATCTTTTTAGAGTAGAGAGAAAGTTTTGAGGAGAGAGAAAGTCTAGAGTAGCAATTATATTCTTGATTTCATTTCCTTCTTGTAAAATTTCTAACTCAATTAATAAAAAGGTTAATTGTTGATCTTAAAGATGTATTTAATATTATGAATTCTTGTGAGGGATGTATTGTAGGATTTCCTGCAACTACAAGTTTGCTAGAAAGGAAAACTTCAAGTATTTACAAGGAAGTTTGGACACCAAGGAATTTCCAAAACCGAAAATATTCTCAAGATATTCATTAAAGTACAAATTCGGTTTTCATAATTCCTGGAAATGCTCTGTCCAAATATAATGATCGAAATCTCTCGGAAAATCTAATTAGTAAATGCACATTACTAATTCTGGAATTTCTCTACAAAATGAAATTAATAACCTTAATTAAAAAATTCTTAACTTACTTATGTTTTGATCCGGGGATTCTCTTCCCTTAGCCGTTAAGGAATATCTTTGAACAATTAAAGAAATAAACATTCACAACACGTGTTCAAAGTATGTCGACATCCTCACTTTGTAAGTTCTCTTTAACACTTACAACCTTGAAACCGATTTGCCACACTTCCAAACAAGTTTAGAATTGGTTCATCTGACTTTCAAGAACTGTGTGATTGATCAAACCAACATTCAATCACAATCATGGGTTTAACGGTTCTACCAAACAAGTTTCGGTTCTACCTCCATGTAAGTACTGTGCATAGTCACTTTAGCTTTCCAAAATTAGGTTGACTAGGCACTAGGATCGGTTCCCCACATATATATGGTATCTAACTTATATGTGTTGCACAAGTCCATAGGATCGGTTCCCCTTTGCCTAAAAACGTGTTGCACATGTCCATAGGATCGGTTCCCTTTTCTTCTATAAACCTTGCTGCATCCCATACAAGGATCGGTTCTCCTTTTTCATGTACTGCACCTCTTACTAGGATCAGTTCCCCTTTCCTATATTTGGTCAGACAAAACACAAACCTGATCATACCATCTCAGGTGATTACTTAAGATCGGTTTCAGTAATAAAAGTCATACCATTACATAATTCATGCCTTTGTGAATAGTTCTACCAAGAACACAAACAAGTTGTGAGCGGTTATACTCAATCACACATATTAGTTGTTCATAAGATATGCAATGAATAACAAAACCAATAACACATGGAAATTTCCTTTTCGGTTCATAAACAAGTTTATGAACTTACTCTATAGAACACATGCAAACATTGTTCCCTAGGATGAAATCCTCACTTCCTACCCATACATAATCACAATAGCATTCAAATGATTATGGAGATGTCTTATCTACAAAGTTTAATGGTTAAGCAATAAACCTCGTATTGTATTCCTTAATACTATGTCTATCTAGAGTTCAAATATGCTTCGCATTTATGTTTTCAATATGCACGACTTGAAATATACGTTAGGGAATGAAACAGTTCAAGTCAAATATCACAAACCTCAAGTGGAAGGATGATTGTTGTCGTTGTATCTCCTTGCTTCTTCACATCTTCAAGACTTCGCAATACTTGTAATGTCTCATATCCTAATACTTTAAAGCTAACCTATACGAAGTTGACTCTAGTACATAATCAAGCGACTCTTAACATGAGTTTTGATTCACTAAAATATGACAACCAAACTTGACATACCAACGCCTGGTGGGTTCAACCGAGCCATGCTCTAACAAAATGAACCCATCAGGCATTGGTGTTAGGAAAGGACAAATCATAATTATATTCCATTCATCTAACCACTGCCGAATATCAAGGTATTACAATACCACCACCTTATATTGGAGTCGTCCTAACTCCGGAATATAACCAAGCCCGGATCTCCAAGGTTCCCTACCACTCATGAGAAGCACCTGGACTATTCCCACCGGCGTACCTTCCCACCCTCGGCAAGTGCACCATCGTCGACTCTGATACCATTTGTAAAGACCCGTCCCTCTACCAATACTGTCCCCACTTGGCCATTAAGGTCATACGGCAGTGTGAGATTTTCAATGGCACTACTGCGGTCATCCAGCAGCAGCTTACCGAGAGGTCACCCATCCCGTGACTACTCCCGGCCGAGCACGCTTAACTGAGAAGTTTTGAACCCATCAGGCCTCGGTGTTAGGAAAGGAAAAATCATTAATTATATTCCATTCGGCTAACCACTGCCGAATATCGGGGTGTTACATGTGACTACTCATTTTCCCATAGTCTATGTAATGTATACTATTTGAGAGAATCAGATGCTAAGTAGTATCGATACCTCTGTTGAACTGATAATGCTAAGTAATAAAATATATTCAAGATCACAATAATAACGAAGAACACAAATATAATGTAAAAGCTTCTAAGTTATCATGAGACACAAGATATTACGTGGTTCGACTTTTGACTACGTCCACGGGGTACTGAGTGATTGTTTTGTATTAAGTTATGGTGGTTACAAAGATCTTAAATGCTTCCCAAAGTAATAGAGAGAACTCAAGTTGAAGTAAATACTTAAGTTCTAAACATTAAAGAGGTATAAGCTTAAGACTAGATCTTCTATCCTAGATCTTGAATGCCTTTAGTTTGTTGGTGAGGCTTGGTATTTATAACCCCTTCTGCTCCAAGTATATCTTTGTTGTCTCTGGATCCATCGTTTCCCAATATACCTTTAGTACAGATGGTACCTTTGTCAGCCGCGTGTTTTTTCCAGTCGAACTCTGCCACCTCAGCTGACCCACGTTCCTTCGGGAACTTCCCATCCTTAGTACATAATGTACCTTCGTTCACTATTAGACTTTTCCATTCAGGTACCGCCACATCATCTCTCTTCACGTGATTGGATTATGCGTGTAGATAAGATAATTCTGCATTTAATGCTGATTAGATATGTTATCTACCTCTGTCCCTTCGCCATCTGCCTCTCCATAGACTAGGATTTTACTTCTTTCATCTTAGCCGTCGAGGTATCTTGTCTTGGGGAGAGATAAAGTAGATCTACGAAGGTATTTATGTCACTTGGATTCATTTGTCTAGCGAGGGCTACACAGTTATCATGCATACGACCATTGAGATCGTGACACGTGCCTCTGCAGAATATTGGTATTCACAGTTTTCCCCTTTTCTTTCATATTCTACCGTTTGGTAGGATTGGAAGAAAACTCCCGTAACGCCACCATTTTTGCACGTACCGATTGGGTGGTCTCTACGTTTCCTTTCATGCAATAACTTCCCCTTGAATTTCGAGACATCCAAAATTTTGGATTTTTCAGACGCCTATAAGAAGAGAATAAAGAGAAGGAATTTTCATTAACTCATTTTCTTTCTCTCGAACTGTCGTTCTTTGTCTTTCTCACAGAGATTTTCTTCCGATGTCAACTGCTTCATCTTCTCTTTGATTCTTTCAGGATCTGGTTCAACGCTCGATCGTGCAAGTAAGTGGTACTTGCTCTTTGTTGTTGCCTTTATGCTTCTCCATGCTCGATTCTGTTTTTCCTTCTTTTACTAGGAGGTTTTTGATGTCGCTGTTATGCTTGCATGTGATAATTATAGTTCTTTTCTACTTGTTCGTGTTGCCTAAGAACTTGGGTTTATCCCATTTCACATTTTGATGATGATTCTGCCATGATCGTTCTTTGTCTGCAACTTTGCTTATGGTGATGAATGACCCTTGCTTTTGCCTCATGATGAGTTTAAATCGTTTTTTTTTGTTGGTTTAATGAAATCCATGCCCAAAATATACCGATTTTGCCCTTGATTTGCTTTGGTTTCGACTATAATTTCCGTCTGCCATTTTTGATAAAATTTTCTTTATGCTGATGTTAGGGATAATGAGACTTCCAAAGAAGCCTGCGAAGAAAGAACGAAGGAACTCTTCGTGTACGGACCCACCTCCGCAGATGGATCATCCCGATGCTATGCCATCTCCGCCACCTGAGGATACTGAGATACCTGCGAGTACTGAGATGTGTATGGTTCCTGAGGCTGTTGCGGATCCTGAGGTAGAAGAAGTTGTTGTTGAGAATACTCCACCTCCTCCTCCTCATTATGAGCTCAAGAGGATTGAATTACGTGACAAGGATAGCTATGCTCATCTATCCTTAGCTGAGATCTCCAAGTATTTTCGCCTCCATAAGTTCGAGATCTCCTATGTCGATGGCCCTGACGTTCTCACCGAGTCTTTGATCCGGAGTTTTACCTATGATGAGAATAATCTCTTGACTAGTGTTGGCCAGTTGGCTGAAGGTATGTTCCTTCCCTTGATTAGCAGGAAGGACCCCTTCTATTATGACGTTTTGTCTACCAGGGATGACCCAGTAAACAAGACTCAAGTCCGAGGAGTTATGCAATATACTGGTAATTACTGGAGTGCCTTTCAAGAGAGTTGGTATCGTAGTAAGGGAAAGACCACTTTGAAGTCTTATGAACCCTTTGATGATGGAAGGTCTAAGCAGGAGGATTATACCCCTGCCAACTTCAATGCTACGTATGCCGATGCTATTCAAGAGTAATATTCTTCCTTGGAGTGTTGGCCCTCGTCGTATTCATGTCACCGCTAGGGAGATTAGTGACGGAATGTGATCTTCGTTTGCTGGAGGAGATTGATAAAACCGGTTTAATTGTTATCCCTTATTTTGCTAGGTTGGCTTTGCCGAAGTCCGACCGCATCCGTATCGATCATGATGACGTTGGTATCGTACTTCCCTTCTTGTGGTTGGTCCTTGGGTCTATGGTTTTACTACCGTAGATTCCAATGCCCCTCGTTCAGCTCGTTCTTTGCCTGAGAAGTATGATGGATATCAGCCATGGGTCTTCAACCCTGCTGCTTCTCATGAGGTAACCTTCGTTTCTGTTTGGAGTTTTCTTCTTAAATGTCTTTGTCTGATATTCTGATGGTTTTATTTTGCAGTCTGTCCTAGCTTCTTCTGCTGGAACTACTCCGGGTTCCGATGGTAACTTCGTAGCTACTAGGACCAGGAAGAGAAAAGCGTCGGCTAATGCAGTTACGCTAACACCTGCGGAGGTAAGGATCGTAACCATACCTTTGTGTCTGTTGATTCCTTATTATCTTGCCCCTGATACTTAGCTGGCGCATGTGTTTTTCTTCAGTCTTCCAAGAGAAAGGGAAAGCTGAAGGCCGTTATAGATCTTGAAGCATCAGTCGAGGATCCTAAGGCTGGTGATGGGGTAGTGGATGACGAAGATATGGAGGATATTGAATACACTGGTCTCAGTCCTCCCTTGGACGATATTAAAGAGGATTTCTCCAAGGATGTCCGAGTCATATCCGCGCTAGTTCTGTGGAGGGTGAGAATCTCCTAGCCGGTGGTAAAGATACATTGATCAATCCTGTTAGCATTCAAGCTCCATCTCCTACTATGTCTACAAAGGTACCTTCATTTTTTTGCCCATGGCGGAGCATTTCCTGTTGTCTCAGCTGCTATTGAGGCTGTTGTCGTAACTTATAAGAGTCTTCCTTCGTCAACTACTACTTCGCTGCAATCAAGCGGTTCATTTGCCAAGGTTGTTACCCATGTGGTGAGGGTTAGCAGTTCTGACTCTCAGCCGAAGAAGAAGGTTGTGATCTCACTGGCCATATTCTCCTTCAATGCTACGCCCATCTCTTTAGGGAGCGCTCGGTCTGTTTCCACTTCCCCTGTTAGCAAAGTTTTTGGGCCTCCGTCTTCGTCACCAAATTGGACCATACTGGGAAATATTCCTTCTGCTGGTGATATGGATTTAGGTGGTGCTCAAGTTCTTTCTTCAATTCCTAGCTCTTCAACCATGCCATCTCTTCGTCGTGGTGAGGGCTCAGTAATGGTGCCTCATGTTCGCTCTCAAGTAGTTGATGGAGATACTGTTGAGTCCAGCAAGGGTAAGCTGCCTGAGAACTTGGGCCTTGGGAGTTCTGACGACGCTATCCTTGAATCCATTCTTCGGGATTCGAAGGGTCTTTTTTTTTTTGCTGAGGTTGATCGTCACCAACTGGATGGTTCCTTTGAGATAACTTCTTAGTTAGATGTTATGTCTGCTAAATATCGTGCCGCTTAAGGATCTGTTTTTTTTTACCCAGATTGCCTCCGTTCTAGCCAGAGCTTCGGTGAAATACGCATGGGTAATATCCAAGAGATGGAGGCTTTTATGGACACCTACGATGATTTCCTCCCTCGTCTTTCATTGTTCAAGAAGTGATTCTTACTTTATTGTTCCTTGCTTTGTTTTCGATCTTTGCCCCCTCATATGCCCCTTTGTTTGCAGCTCTGCAAACAAATATACGTTGGTTGTACCCTGTTCAAGTTCTACAGGTCTAAGTGTACTCACTTGAGTGTTCTGCTGGAGCGCGCTCGTCAAGAATATTCCCTTGTTGGTACTCAGCAGCCTTCTTCCAGTGATGCTACTTATACTTCTAAGATATCTTCGTTGGAGGACGAACTGAGAAAGACCCAGAGATCCTTGGATGCTTGTTTGCTGGCTCTTGAGAAGGCTAACAATGCTGTTAAAGTTGCCGAGGATGGGCGCAAAGTCATTGATTCCCGCCTTGGATGTCGAGTCATCCAAAGTTATAGGTTCGTTTCTTCTTTCCTTTAGCCTTGTTTTTATTGTTACTTAGCTGCATAGTCCTGAGACAACCTACGCCTGCCAGTTGGTAGCTCCGATAAACTTAGACATCTTCAGGAGCAAGTAGCCAAGTTATCCTCCGATGTTTGGTATTATCAGAAAAAGTCGGATAAGCTGATGAACGTGATTGTTCATAACGAGGCACAACTTTCTCTAAAGTCTGCTCATAATGCAGATCTGGTGAAGCAGATGGCTTCGCTTCGCAAGGAATGTGATGAAACCCTTAAGTGGAAAGAGGATCTTGTGATGAAACCCATATCTTTAACTGCTTCTTCTTATTGCTGATACCCTTTGTACCCGCAGGTCTCCATGAGCAACTGGTGGGGGGAAATGACAAGATTAACCATCTTGAGGGTCAAATATCTTCGTTGGAGATATCTCGTCAATTTGTTGTTGCTTATAAGTTTAAGGCTGAGGCGCTTCAGCAAGCTAACGATCAACTCAGCGCTCAGATGATAGAGCTTCGTCAGAAGTCAACTTCAAATCTGGAGGCTCAAGCTTCTCAGATGAAGTTGCAATTCGAGCGTTCTGCCATTGATTATATTAATGATGCCTTCACAGAGGCCGAGCTCCAAGATGAAGGAGTTGTCTTTCCTCGTATCCCCTATCCTTGATGTGTCCGGTTTCTTTCAACTGAACTCTTTGTTGTGTTATGCCCCCAGCTGAGGGGCCTTTATGTCGTTTCCTTTCTTTGAAACTATGCTCTGTGGTGGTTTGAATCTTTATTATCTGCAACTTTTTAAGACATGTCAGTCATATTTTGTTAAATTTTTATCGTACCTATATTATTGCATTAATATCTCGTTTCTAGACGTATTGTGTCCTTTAGTATTGCACATTCAAGTTATCACAAGGTGCTAAGGTATGTTTAACCTTTGATGGAATATTCATTGTCCTACCTAATTATCCTTTAGCTAGAAGGTACAGTGGTGGCGAGGGCTCCTACGTGGGCAATAGTTTTTCTCAGAACCCTACGCGTTTAGCAAGAGAAGACCGCTTTACTTCGACAAGGTATCTCTATAGGGGATATCTTACTTTTTCTTATTGCCTCATGGATGGAGACATCACTGTGAGTATCTGAGTATTGACACATGCACAGTTGTGCCTTGCCTTGTCTCATCGTCAATTCTGACGGAGGGTGTCTATTCTAACCCAATTTATATCTAATAAAAAATTGACTTTCTCTTAGCAAAAAGTTTCTTTCATTGATTAGTAAGGTCTATAATACCTTAGACCGGGGACAAAACATGGTGTACTATTGTCCATTCCCTTCTTCTCCTGAGTAATCACCATTCTCTTACGGGTAGTACTTTTTTTAGATACATTGTATTCCAGGGGTGCTGCAATACTTCACCTTTGAGGGTCCTTAGATAGTATGACCCTTTCCCAGCGATGTCGTGTATGATGTAGGGCCCGTCCCATGTCGGAACTTTCCCCTACTCCTTCTTTCTTGGATATGGTGGTATCTGTCGTAGCACGTATTCTTCGACCAAAAAGTTTCTGGGGATATCCCGTTTGTTGTATTCGCGAGCTAGCCTTCGTTGATAGTTTACCATATTTTGCAAAGACACTTCTCGACTTTCTTCAAGATCATCAAGCTTTTCCAGCATTAGGTCTGTTGTTAGGTTCTTCTCCCATGCCTCCGTTTTTGTTGTTGGAAGTATTATCTTAGTTGTTGGAAGTATTATCTCAGTTGTTGGAAGTATTATCTCCCATGCCCCGGATTGCACAACCAAGTGATATGAGTCGGACAAAGGCTCTTCCGTTTATCTCAACATAAACTCATTCGTCGGGTCTAGATCTATCTTATGTCCAATCACCCAAAGGTAATCGGTTAAGATTAAGCCAACAACACCTTTAATACAAAGAATCGTGTTGATGACGATCTACTCAATTAATCAATCCAATCTATCACAAGGATAAACCGATTATTAATGGGATCCTCTTTTCCCAAACAAGTATTGTGCACACCAAAGATTATAAAACCCAAGTCATATCTTCTATATCTTCTTTGTCTTCAAATCTTCTTAAATCTTCAATAAACACCTGCACACAATCACTTGAATCTCTTGTGATCAATCACGCACAGAACGGAGTCTGTTAACAATGGATTATCACAAGATCGTCTTTAGATCAAACAACAGTCTAAAGATCCCTATCGAAACTCTAAACTAGTTTGAGTGAATCTTATATCAGAAGAGAAGATTCTCAAGAATATATAAACTAGGTGCAATAAGATTTCAACCACCGTTAGTCAATCAAATCAATCAAAAACAAAGATAAAACGCAATTATATAGTTTCCCACCAACGGGTCGTGCTAGAGCTTCTTAATCCCAAAGAAGACTTTAAAACGAGCGGTCCTAAGACACCTAATTAGATTACTCTCCCTCTCCCAGAGTGGCGGCTACAACAAAGAACAAAGACAAAAGAGGAAGTTTGTTGTTACGAAGGATTAGTTTGCTAGAAGGCAAACTTTCGTGTATTTATAGACAAGGAAGTTTGGACACCAAGGAATTTCTAAAATCGAAAATATTCTCAATATATTCATAAATGCACAGATTCGGTTTTCATAATTCCTGGAAATGCTGGTCCAAAAATAACAATCGAAATCTCTCGGAAAATCTAATTAGTAAATGCACATTACTAATTCCATAATTTCCCTACAGAGTGAAGTTAATAACCTTAATTAAAAGATTCTTAACTTACTTATGTTTCGATCCCGGGATTCACTTCCCTTAGCCTTTAAGGAATATCTTTAAACAATTATAGAAATAAAAATTCACACCACGTGTTCAAAGTTTGTCGACATCTTTACTTTGTAAGTTCTCTTTCACACTTACAACCTTGAAACCGATTTCCTACACTTCCAAACAAGTTTAGAATTGGTTCGTCTGACTTTCAAGAACTATGTGATTGATAAAAAAACATTCAATCACAATCATGGGTTTAACGGTTCTACCAAAACAAGTTTTGGTTCTACCTCCATGTGAGTACTACGCATATTTACACTAGCTTTCCAAAGATTCGGTTGACTAGGTACTAGGATTGGTTCCCCACATATATATGGTATTAAACTTATATGTGTTGCACATGTCCATAGGATCGGTTCCCCTTTCTTCTATAAACCTTGTTGCACCCCATACTAGGATCGGTTCCCTTTCCCTTACAAGATCGGTTCCCTATCCCTTACAAGGATCGGTTCCCTTTCCCCAAGGCACACACAATTCGATCATACCATAGGTGATTACTTAAGATTAGTTTTACTAATAAAAGTTATACCAATACATAAGTCAGGACTTTGTGAATAATTCTACCAAGAACACAACAAGTTGTGATCGGTTATACTTTATCACACATATTGGTTGTTCATAAGATACGCAATGAATAACAAAACCAATAACACATGGAAATTTCCTTTTCGGTCCACAAACAAGTTTATGAACTTACTTCCTTAGAACACATGTAAAACATTGTTCCCTAGGATGAAATCCTCACCTCATACCCATACATAATCACAATAGCATTCAAATGATTATGGTGATGTCTTATCTACAAAGTTTAATGGCTAAGCAATAAACCTCATATTGTATTCCTTAATACTCTGTCTATCTAGAGTTCAAATATGCTTCCATGATTATGTTTTCAATATGCACGACTTGAAAGATACGTTAGGGAATAAAACAGTTCAAGTCAAATATCACTAACCTCGAGTGGAAGGATGATTGTTATCATTGTAGCTCCTTGCTTCTTCACATCTTCAAGACTTCGCAATGTCTCATATCCTAATACTTTCAAGCTAACCTATACGAAGTTCAACTCTAGTATATAATCAAACGACTCTTATCATAAGTTTTGATTCACTAAAATATGACAACCAAACTTGACATACCAACGCTTGGTGGGTTCAACCGAGCAATGCTCTAACAATCTCCCCCTTTGTCAATTTTAGTGACAAAACTCTTACATCATATGGATAAACAAATTGCAAGAATTCATTACATTCTGCTTGATTCCCGATTCAACAGCACAGTAAAACTGCTTACATTCAATCCTTGAAAATGCCGTTGTTGACATTATAATAACAAAGCTATTACTCCCCATAAGGAAGATAGGTTGATATTCAATCCGCACGTCTTTGTTATACGAATCAATATGACATGTTACTCCCCCTTAGTCTGTGTTTTCACTCTTTCGTTAGATAAAACATTCAAGCACCAATGTTCTTTTCCTTAGTGATACCAATTAATATAAAACCAATGCCAGTATCACTTGCTAACTCCATATATTTCTCCCCCTTTTTGTCACGAAAATAACAAAGAAACGAAAAAAATAAAGGACAACATGAAAAGAATCTTACAAATCTCATAATAGACTTGCAAACCTGTAGAGTTAGGCACGACGGTTCCGCACATCACGTTCTGATAACCAATATCAAAACCGAAACTACAAGTAGTCTTATTTTGATATGTTACCAAGGAAAAAATTGCTCGAAACAATTGTTTCCCATTTAGTTTAGCAAACCAAAAAACAACTAATCACATTAGTCCTTTTGCTAAACCGATTGTTCAAAAACAACCGCTTAATTCGATAAGACCAAAGTAAAGATAAACTCCATTTTTCTAATCAGGTTCTAATTATCCATATACTTAGACCTTTCAATTCCAAACAAACCAAATACTAGGTTAGTTAACTAGCATTTCTTTGTTTAGGCATTCAATTAGACTTGAATAACTGAAACCTTACTTCGATAAGACAAACTATGATCAGAATTAACTTAGTTTCTTATCCGGAATCGAATTAGACTAAACAACTCATCCCGTACACATATTATTTCGTTAAGCCATAAATAATTCATACAAACCAAAATAAATCAACTTGCAAAATTATTCACCTCAACCGGAAGCAATTGAAATAACATAGACATTAAAAGCATCGCAACTGCACCGTAATTTTGTAAGCCTAAACCATTGATACTATACAATATCAAGATACCAAAGGTTTTTCTTAACTGGAACCAATTGAATCACACATACATCAATTGTACCGAAATTTTGTAAGCTTAAACAATTGCTACCACACAATAAAGCAAGATAACAATAGTTTTTCTTAACAGGAATCAATTGAAACACACATCCACACACACATCATGGAATAAATATCAACTGAACCTAAATTTCAATAAATATGAACTGTAGATGTTACTGTTACTCTGCGACCCCCGTTTGATTGGCGTTGTCACTGTAGCAAGAACGACAGTCTCTGGTGGTCTTTGTTCTTCGTGTTCTTCACAGCAGCAGCAGAAATGGTGGTCTTCTGCAACTTGATTTTTTCAGCTCTGTGATGTTCTGTCTCTCTCCAAACTCTCGATATCCCTTCTTTGATATACCAGCAACTATTTATAACCCAACAGGGACAAGAATCTTCGCTCATTACTCAGGAAAATCTTCATTTACTCGGAAAATATTTTTCTTGCCGGCCAATGAGATTTCTTCCCCGAATTAACTTCCCACTCTGTCAATGAGTTCTTGATAGTCCCGAATCTTCCTTATTTAACTTCTTCACGCTTCTCGGCGCCAACATCTATCCAAACACACGTATCACGTTGTAATCCCGTGAATAACTCCTCCCTTGCACACGCACCTCTGTTTTTTTTTTCCACCGAGAATCTAGCCAATTTGAACCGAAAATATCAACCATACCATGCCTGTTAACACCAGTGAAGTCATCCCAACAATTACCAGCCGTTGAGTCTCCTTCAATCCCGTCCAAAATGCCAACCCTAATTCTCACAGTAGCATGTTAGCTTTTCCCACCATTTTTCTGGATTTAAATTTGAGAAGAAGCTCTCCTCCCCTTAATCCTGTACGGGTGTGCAAATAGCAGCTGGCGCCCCTGGGTGTAAATAACCATGGGGATACCCCTTATCAGTTGGGTGCCCCTTATTCAAACCGAGAGTCCGAATAGTAGGTGTTCTCCGAGGCTGCTCCAGGTCATTTTTCGAGGCGATTTTTCCAACAATGTTTATTTCCAAAAAAAATACCTACACACACAAAACACCAAAATAAGCACAACACCAAAATACGCACAAATTCGAGTACCAACAATACAGAAAATTGAGGACAAATTAGACACATAAATGCATCTATCAAATACCCCCAAACTTATTATTTGCTAGTCCTCGAGCAAAACTAATAAAACCGAGTTAATCTCGGGATGGTTTACCAGAGGTGTACCCACAAAACCATGACTTCTAATTGGTCACAAGTATCCAAAGAGCTATGAGGACATACATATTCTCAACCTATCTCCAAGTAACTAGAATGCCAAAGAAAATAAAGGTGCCAGCTCTAAAGCTGAACAAAGAAAAGGGGAGACACATCCGCAGCACTGCTAGATAAAGAGATATCCGCTACACAGCTAGATAAACATTGTAAGATGCGTCCGCTGATTTACAGCTGGATAAGATTAGGAGAGAGATAAAGATGAGAGGGACATCTACTACACAGTTGGACTAATTACGTGTGATGAGTTAAACCAGTGCTAGAAAGATCTTGTGCCAGATTGAAAGCGGACTAACAAAGCAACCAAATGTATCTTTCTTCGACTCTCTCATAGTGCTCAGTAGAAACAACGTCTTCTTCGGTCTTCAAGCGTGATGATAAACTATCGAACCTCATAGAACCTTGACAATTAACTCTTATCTTCGATTTCTTGCTTGACTTAAAAATTTCTACTTCCCTATGGCCTTATTGAACAAAAAACAAAAAGAACGTAATGACTTTTTTTTTTAACACAAAAATTACAAGACAAAAATTTACATGGCCATGAGAGAAGGACTTTTAAAAACTTGGATCTTCGCAACTTGTGATGTCTTGGTATCATGAATTCCAACAACTTATATCATTTGCTCTTATAACTTCTTGTAACTAAGTCTTCAACTTTGATTATTTTTTTCTATTGTTGCTTCTAAACCTTAAACGTCTTCAACTTTCTTCATAGATTTTGATGTCGCTCCGCTTGTTGATAATGATAAGTTTCTACTGAGAGAGAGTCGTAATCCAGTAACTAAGACTACATAGTGAGGTTTCTATGTCTTTCTGGCATTTCCTGACCTAATTTCCTTTCCATCATGGATGGTTAGGTCCATCACGATTACCCTCTAAAAGGAACAAGTTCTCTCTTGAATTTTAAGGATATCAATGTCTTTTTCTCTAATGTCTCAATAGGTTGTTATCCCTAGCATTCCAATTTCTATATTTTCGGTGAGAAAAAATTATGTAAACTTAGCTAACCGGATACCATGTGACGCTAGAAGTTTCAAAAGTGCAACTAAAAAGTTCTTACCCACCCCCAAACTTAAATCTAACATTGTCCTCAATGTTTTCTAATGAAAGAGCAATACCAAAAGTAAAATAACACGAGGAGAAGTTGAAAAGATAATACCTGGGTGAAGAGAATCAAAAACTAATATACAACATACAACTGCCTCGATGGGCAATCAAGGGTAAACAGGGTCCTCCAGAGGGACCTCCTCAACATCACCTGTAGGAAAGGGCTCTAAAAAGGGTTTCAATCTCGACCGTTAACCTTCGAAGAACTACTACCATCCGGTGTCTCAATTTCAACAGCTCCATGAGGAAAAACAGTGCGAACAATAAAAGGACCCGTCCACCGAGAATGTAACTTCCAGGGAAAAGATGCAAGCGGGTATCATACAGAAGAACTTTTTGACCTGGAGAAAATGACTTCCTTAAACTATTTCTATCATGCACAAGTTTCATTTTGTTCTTATACTCCTTCCCACTATCGTAAGCATCAATACGAATCTCGTCCAACTCATTGAGATGGAGTTTCCTATGGGCTCCTGCCTTGTCAAGTGAAAAATTTAGCTGCTTAACAGCCCAATAAGCTCTATGTTCTAACTCAAAAGATACACAAGCCGATAAGGCGACATTCCAATGGGGGTCTTAAACGCAGTTAGGTAAGCCCATAAGGCATCAGTAAGCCTAGACGACCAGTCTTTCCGATTAGGATTAACTGTTTTCTCTAATATACATTTTATCTCCCTATTGGAAACCTCTACCTGACCACTAGTCTGTGGATGATACGGGGTAGCTACCTTATGTGTAATACCATATTTCTTCATCAAAAGCTTAAAAGGTCCATTACAAAAGTGCGACCCTCCATCACTAATTATAGCTCGCGGTGTACCAAAACGTGTAAGTATATTATTTTTCAAGAACTCAATCACAACCCTATGGTCATTGGTTTTACACGCAACCGCCTCAATCCACTTAGAGACATAATCTACAGCGACAAGGATGTATAGGTTACCAAATGAATTAGGAAACGGACCCATAAAGTCAATACCCCACACATCAAAGACCTCAACAATTATAATCGGGTTCAAGGGCATCATGTTCCTACGGGAAATGGTTCCTAATTTCTGGCAACGTTCACAAGTAACACAGTAACTATGGGAGTCTTTAAACAACGAAGGCCAATAGAATCCACACTGCAATATCTTAGCAGCAGTTTTCTTAGCACTAAAGTGACCCCCACAAGCTGGCCATAACATGCAAGAAAAAATGAAAAAGACCCGCTACACAGCTGGTCAAAATCCTAACAACAATATTATTATTATTTTATTTTTTTTTTCATTTTTTTAAGACCCGCTACACAGCTGGTCATAATATATTATTCCTACAATAGACCCGCTCAACAGCTGATCACGATTTGCAAGAAAATTCCTGAAAAAATAAAGCAAAAACTTGGTATAGATTTTATATGACCAAATTAGCGATTAAATAAAACCTAATTATATCCGCAAGTGCACGGGTCAATTGTAGTATCGATAGCAAATGCGGGTCGTTCCCACGAGGAGTGTGAAATACTACTACTAACTAATATCAAAAGTAACCAATCGACAAGATGATGTTTTAGCAATTTTTTCAGAAATTTGGAGCAAAATGAAATAATAATAATCCTAATGATAAACAAATGAGAATGGGGTTATTAGGATTTTCGGTTTCGACCAATTAATTATGCAAACTCTACTAATATTTAAAAATATATTTCATGCATTTTTAACCTTGCAAATTTAGGGGCGCCTCCAAACGAATTAGGGGCGACACAAAAGGACAAAATAGGTCATAATCGGAAGGTTAACCCATAATCGGAAGGTTAATCCATAATTCTGTTTTTTTAATGGCCAAACTACCCTTTACAATCGGTAGGTAACTATACAATCGGTAGTTAATCAACAATCGGGAGTCAATTTAGTTTATATAGCTTCCGAATATAAAGTATCCCCAAAATAAAATCCTCTATCTTTTGAATTTTGATTATCCTATAATCGGTAGTAAATAAAGTTATCTTGACTCCCGATTAAAGTAGACCTTTGGCAAATAGCCTACCATAATCGGTAGTCAAGATAGTTCATATAACTACCGAATATAGAGTTGCCCCAAAATGTGATTTTGCAAAAATCCTCAATTTTTGAATTTTGGTTGAGTCTATAATCGGTAGTAAATGAAGTTATCCTGACTTCCGATTATACAGTGGCTCTCTTTGCAAATATCCGACCATAATCGGTAGTCAAGATAGTTCATATAACTACCGAATATAGAGTTTCCCCAAAAAGTGATTTTGCAAAAAATCCTATTTTTTTGAATTTTGGTTGAGCCTATAATCGGTAGTAAATGAAGTTATCCTGCCTTCCGATTATACAGTAGATTTCTTTACCAAAATCCTACCATAATCGGTAGTCAAGATAGTTCATATAACTACCGAATGTAGAGTTGCCCCAAAATGTGATTTTGCAAAAAATCCTCATTTTTTGAATTTTGGTTCAGCATATAATCGGTAAGAAAGGTAGAGTTATCATGACTTCCGATTATACAGTGACTACCGAATATAGAGTTGCCCTAAAATGTGATTTTGCAAAAATCCTCAATTTTTTGAATTTTGGTTGAGTCTATAATCGGTAGTAAATGAAGTTATCCTGACTTCCGATTATATCTCGACTCCCGATTCAATTATTCTCGAGAATTAAATGATTGTGCCGGCAGCGGACTGAAAACTAGAAAAAAATCCAAAACAAACTGAAATTCAATTTTCTCGCAGAAAAAAATCGGTAGGTCGAACACATAGGGAGGCTACGCCCCAGGACCCCCCTGCACTTCAGTATAGCGTCTAAGGCATTGTATTCATACCACGTCCATGCCCGCACCGAGCTTTTTCAATTGCCTTTGGTTGAGCCTATAATCGCAGTTAGCAAATGAAGGTATCCCCGACTTCCGATTATACGGTGGGCCTCTTTACCGAAATCCTAGCATAATCGGTGAGTCAAAGATAGTTCATATAACTACCGAATATAGAGTTGCCCCAAAAAGAGATTTTGCAAAAATCCTCTTTTTTTTCTAATTTGGTTGAGCCTATAATCGGTAGTTAAAATAGTTCATATAACTACCGAATATAGAGTTGTCCTAAAAATGAGATTTTGCAATCCGTAGCTAACTAAACTACCGATTATGAAGGGGCATACAAGTACTTTCATCCTATTTTGTCTTTTGTGTCGCCCCTAAGTCTTTCGGGGTCGCCCCTAAAAGTGCTAGGATTTTTAAATATTGTTTCTTTGCTGTAATTTTCTTCGCTTCGTATGTAGCGATCCTAAAGCATTACCTATCTATCCTTGCATACCACGTCTAGGGATTTAACCGAAGCACGAAATATCAATTCAAAAGCATAAATAATCAAGAAAATCACATAAACAATTAGATACAAGCTTTTATGAAGATAAATTACTAGTCATTCAAATCATTATTAAGCATATAAATGTAGAGTTCACACAATCAAATTGGTTTCTACCTAAACCCTACATGGCTCTAGCTAGACATGGTTTTCTTAAAAGCCATAAACATATTCAAATCAAACTAGCTAAGCAAAAATAGATCCGGAGAAGAAGAAACTCCAAACCCTAGTATTCTCTGTTTACGGCCGTAGCCTCCCCGCACTGGAAGATTTTCAGTTCTCTTTTTAATTCTTTCCACCTCACGTCACAAATTTCTCACCATCGAATGAGAGCGTGGCACCTCATCCCTTCCAGCGCCATCACAATTCCCATTATGACTCATTTTGATCGTACACATATGACCTCATTTTGTATTCCCAGCTAGGTAAGTAATTAAATTCTGTTATACTCTTTCCTTATTTTTGGGAGTAGCTAAGGTAGGTGCAAAAATTATCTCCAAGTCAGATTCCTTTCTATACTCTGGCCAGTATCTAACCATTTTGTCTTGTATCTTCTCCACCGTCTAGCTGCATCACTTCTTAATCTCTTCACACCAATTGACCCATTTCATACCCACCATTCAAATTCAGACCAAGCCAAGAACATGGCTATCACCAGCTCGGCAATACTATTCCTTGACCGCCTTCCAGAACTCGAGCCACAGACCATGTCCAACCAAAACAGACAACACAATCTCACTTTGCACCAACAAGCCCCTGATAATTCGATTACTGCTGTTGACAGATTCCTACGAAACACTCCACCACTATGAGAATAATGCACACGGCTGGATTGATCAACCCACCTCTGCCATCGTCACTGTATTCGAAATTCAGTCCACGTCCAAACACTTCCAAAACTGGACGGATACAGTTTTCTTCGGTTCTCTGGCCACGTAACTTCGATCTTGCATCGTTCACGATAGCTCAATCATCTCCACCAGTTCTTTCCAAATTCCGAGCTCCACTGCCAACACACTGTCCGCAGCACCACACTTCCCATAAAATTAATAAAGTACCAATATCCTTGAACCAATGTTGTTGATCTTGTAATATCGACCAAACTCCATAGAATGTACAGCACCTTTAGCTTGTAGCTGCTGATACCGGAAGACTAAATGCATCACCTCTCTAGCCATGGTCTTCTCTGTAGATTTCATCATCTATAAGTTCGATTCACATACCAAGCTTCGATCCAAGCCGCAGCTACAACCATCATTCACTAGTCACTGCCTTCACAATCAAAGTACCAAGATTGACAACCTTTTTTCCCTGTACTCCACACTCGAATGCTCTTCGTTGCTGATCTATATCATCCAATCTTGATCTAACAGAACCTCCAAATTCAGTTTAAACAAGTAATCCCATCATGTTGCAGTCACGGCTAATATTAGTATTGTACCCATGGAAATCTCCAACTACTGCCATCATCTCGATGGAATACTCGCTGCTAAAACAACCCCACATTCGAGTCCGAGTTCGGAAATCAGTCACCGCCAGTAAACCAATTCAAATCCGCTTATGTGTTGCTGAAATAATCACCATCTCCTTCATTTCCCCTTGGCAGTAAACGTCTTTTTGCTGTCATCTCAGCCAACACAAATCTGTCCATCTCAGAACCAGCTTCACCTGTGTTCATTGCCACATTTTCTTGACCATTGGACTCGCATCCCCGTCAGCAGAAACCCAATTTGAATTCGAGTACAGCTCCGTCTTCACATCACCAATCGCAATAATATTTTAGCTTAATTCCGCCAACAAGACATCACCGGATGTTTAATGGCAGCAGCCATAGTTCACTTCCTCGCCATATGATTCATCTTCTTTGTTGGTACAGTATCGAGAATCTTCACTTATGCCCACTTAAGATTACTCCCATGACATATGGTGGGCTCCATCTGTTTGAGTCAAAGCAAATAAAATTCTTTGTTTAGCTGCATCATCTCCTGGCGGTGACTCATAAGATGGTGGTGCAACAACATGACTATTTAAGTTCCGGCTCCATTTGGTGTAGTGAGTAAGAGTTGTTGCTGATATATAAAATACCAGGCCAACCATATTTTGTGAATTTAGCCGCAAACGCCGTTTAGTTGTTCATTTAGCTTCTTATTCTTTCGGAAATCGAATTTACATGTACTTTCTACAAAAGCATTAAAATAATCTTGTTAGCCAAAATATGAGTCCTAGCTCATATAAATATGGGTATAAAATGAAGCACTTATGTGCTTATCAACACCCCCACACTTATATTTTGCTAGTCCTCGAGCAAAACAAAAAAAAATTGACACGCTACACAGCTGGTCATATCATAAGAGAGAGTTAGACCCGCTACACAGCTGGTCATAAAATGAAAATTTGAAATACCATACCAAGACCCGCTACAGAGCTGGTCATAGAAAATACCATACAAAAGACCCGTTACACAACTGATCATATTTTTTTTTTGAAAGACCCGCTACACAGCTGGTCATAATAAGAAAATACATGAAAATAGACCCGCTACACAGCTGGTCATAAGCCCAACAATTATAATAATTGTTTTTTTATTTTTATTTTTTTTCTTTTTTTAGACCCACTACACAGCTGGTCATAATTTTTTTTTTTTTGAAAGACCCGCTACACGGCTGGTCATAATAAGAAAATACATGAAAATAGACCCGCTACACAGCTGGTCATAAGCCTAACAATTATAATAATATTTTTTTTTTAAATCCTAACCAAAGTTCCACTCCCCCACACTTAAACATTACATTGTCTTCAATGTAATTGAGTCATCCAACGTTGGAATTTAAGGTGGGAAATTATAAATTGCAAAAAATAAACAAATAAAAATAACAGATAGAGAAAGGGGAACAAATCTGATGGGTTGACTCCCACGAAGCGAAATGTATTGTTTCCCTGCTTTCAATAGCACATCTCAAACAAAATGAGGTTGATACACCAAAGTAAGCTGCCAATCATATATATAGTCTGAAAAGTTTGGGATCAACCCAACCAATCCGGTCAGCTGAAAATATGCACCTGCAAAAACTATAATCATCCAAAGATATATGTGAATCCATTCCCCATAAATAACAATCCTTAGTAATCAATCCATGCATTGTCAGGATATGTAAATCGTTCACACAAAGAGGTATAAATTTTTCAATAGCTTCTAGTTGAGGTGCACGCCCTAAGTCAGGTTCTAAATCAGCGGAAATAACTTTTATGGCTGATATTGGTTCAAGTTGAGAAAAATAGGGCACACGAACATATGTTGGCTCAAATGGAGCAATAATATCATGACTCATAGACCCACTATCATTTACAACGGTTTCATTATTAATATTATCAAGATGAGTGAAGGCCGGAGCTTTATCGACTGATGGAACTAGTCGAAACTCGGGCAGAATTAGAGGTTCTAGTTTGGGTTTCCATTTATTAGTGTCTAACATCGGTGTGGAGTCTAATAAGGCATTGACTTCACAAATAACACTATCATCATCAAAATCATACCCAAAATGAGCTAAGCAAACCTCTAATGGATCTTCCGAGAGGCTCTTGCAAAAGCCTTGCGAGTGCATACTTTCTTTTCGCCCACAACACTTCAGGCTAAGGTACCTAAAAAAAATCAAACAAAATGCGTAAAAAGAACCAAAAGAAATCTAAAAGAACAATAAAATAAAAATAAATTATGTACAAAAATTAAAAATAAGCTATATACAATGATATCAACCAGTGAGTATTTTGCTACCACTCCCCGGCAGCGGCGCCAAAATGATATGATTTTTGATTTGTCGTTGTTGTTGTAGTAAATAAGATTCGAACTCTAAGACTTCTGAAGATTAAATTTAAAGGTTTAATAAAAGCGAGATCTACTAGGTCTAGGATTCAACCGCATTCATATCATAGGGATCAATTATTTATTCCCAATAATTATCGCTCAATAAATAAATAAAACATTGACTCTTGTTTTGCCAAAGTAGATCCTCAAAACATTAGTTATAAATCGTAAGCATGGGACATCAAACATTTAAGCAAGCATGACCCATCTAATAAAATAATAACTAATTAATTCGAATCATAAATCAATTTAAAATAAGTGCAAAAGTCATATTGAAAATAATACAACTTCACCCATGTGTGAAGTTCGGCTACCTCCGTCGACCCAGTGTTGGGGTTTAGCTTCTCATAATGAAAACACACTCAAAAATATAATTCATAACTCAAATGGTGTTTTTATTGGAGAAAACTAATAATACAATGAATCTGCAACGCTGTATTGGCATTACATAAATCACCGTTACAAGAGATGTTACAAATTCAAATTAAGCGTGCCAAACCGATCAAGTATACAGTACCGTTTATAAACGACGGTTCTGCGGACGGTCGATGGACGTCAACTGTCTTCTTCTTCTTCTTCTTCTTCTTCTTCTTCTTCTTCTTCTTCTTCTTCTCTGCAGCAGTAGAGAAGTTGCTCTGCAAATCTCTATTTTTCTCCCCAACTCTCGATACCCTTCTATGACCCACATGCATCCTATTTATACTCCAACAAGTTATCCGACAACTCATTTAATTCTTTTCACATATCGTGGAGAGAATCAAATTAAAATAAGAAACTTACTCATCATGTCGATAATGTCTAGGACTCGTGAGACATCCATATATTCTTCTTACCATATTTGTCCATCTTGGTCATAATGTAGTAATAATCTTCAGTATTATCTTACCAAAAATTAATGGTCATAATATAACCATGAACATCACATATCATTCAAAAATGAAAGTTTCCCTTTCCCATCAAAACACTCACGCATGTGACAACTATCGAGCGATTATATGCTAAATATACTCCTTAATGCGGTCAGGAATAAAATGAGTTAACTCCTTCATATCTCCTCTCAAAACCCACATAGGTAGTTACGTTCCAAATAAGATAAAATCGATAAGGAAATAGTGATGGTGTTCCGGTGTTACATGGCGTAGCACAAGAAAGTGCCTCTTGTAAATGATTCCTTTGACCCATCAAAATAGCCCACGAAAGTGAGTGACGATCCAAGATAATTTCCTATAAGCCAAATGCTCGGAAAGTTTTCCTACCGAAAATAATTTTTTAAACCGTGGGGAAGAAGGTTGCCCCTTAACCACTAACGGGATGTTAATAACATATGGGTGCTCTTATTAATTGGGGTGCCCCTTATCCAAATATGAGAGTCCGAATAACAAATGTCCTCCGAGGTGCCTTTAACAACTTTTTCGAGCCAAATCTCCACAAGAGCTTATTCCCTTCAAAAGACTTAAACCAAATTTATTAGCAATAAAATGAGGCCTAGCTAATGTATTTATGGGTGAAAATGTGTCACACTTGCGTGTTCATCAACTTACCAACGCTTGGTGGGTTCAACCGAGCAATGCTCTAATATTAACAAATCATATAAAACATGAATTTGTATCAAAAATACTCAATTGAATTAACCACAAGTGAACCCATGATTAATTCAACCGGAATACTCAACTAAATTAACCACAAGAGAACCCATGATTAATCTAATTGGAAATGCTCAACATAATAGAACTTACGGAACCGCACAATATGTTACATAAAAAATGGATCAGGAAAGATAAATATTGTGGAACAAACAAAGATTCATTTTATCTTCCATTACTATTTGCACAATGACATATAATGGATCAGAAAAGATAAATACTGCGGATCTTATCATTTTACATACATCATCACCCGCCACTTTCCACTGAGTTTGATACTATGTTGCACGGAAACGGACACGAGACACAGTTACGACACGACACGGTTACGGGGACACGTCAAATCTTAAAAATACGGGTTACGGGGACACGTTATATATATTACTCACATCATTAAAATGAAATATTACTACAATCTACACAACAAAATAATTACTCTTATTTTAAAATATTTGATTACTAATTATATAAAATTAATAATAATGTAATAATGGTAAATTTTTTCATGAATAATGCTTGGATTTGACTAAAACAAGAATAGATTAGCATCACATTTAGTTTATTTTTATTTTCCAAACCAAAATAAATCATTAATGACGTGTCCAAAAGTGTCCAACTGGTGTCCGCAAAGTGTCAAATACCAATTTTTACGCGACACGTGATGTGGCGTGTCCATCGAGTATCGGGAATTGTCGTGTCCGACACGGTTACGACATCTTTCTTGAAGTTTCCGTGCAACATAGGTTTGATAAAACCCCGGTGGAAAACTATCCGGGCCCGGAGCAGTCAAAGACTCCATTAACATCAAAGCTTGAAAATTTTCATCATTCGTTGGTATCGCAATAAGATTTTCATTTCTTTGAGAGATAGTGGGAATTGTTGGAATTTTCAGCTTCATGATCATCTTTTCGTAACATAAACGTGATCATATAAATACCAATATGCTGAAAAGAGATATTACCCTAGCATTCTCATATTCTACACGTACACGTGTTGGGTTACTATGTTGAACCAACATACACGTACACGTTTGGCAAGGTTTTCACGAACCCAGTAAAACGTTTACCCAAGTGTGTGTGACAAGCTAAGTTTTCGATCTAACGGTTGAGAAATATTAGCTTGAATCTAAATCAGGTTTTCATCTAAAGGTGAATATGGATTGCTTTGTAACAAAGGCAAAACCCTGATTTGAAGACTATATAAAGGAGACATCTTTGAGCAAAACTAATCCCCACACGTCATGTCATACTAGTGCGCTCTCTAGAGTCGATTCTCCTTTAACCTTTGGTTTTCTTCTCTAAAACCAGGTTAACGACTTAAAGACTTCATTGGGATTGTGCAGCCAGACCGATACTACTTTTATCGTAGTTGTGTGATCTGATCTTGCATCTTCTATCGTACGAGTATAATATTTGATTAGATTGAGATCGTGAGAGTTCTCCGATAGGCAAGATACAGAAGTCACAAACATATTCGTCTCACTATTTGTGATTCCTCGAAAAAACGCATGTGTAGTCAGGAAGACTTGTAGAGAGGCGATTGATTAATCTAGGCTGTTCTTCGGGAATATAAGACCGGAATATCAATTGGTTCCTGTTCACCTTGATTTCATATCATAAAACGAAACAAAACCTAGGGTTTTCTTTGGGAGACAGATTTATCATTTGATAGACTTTTCTGTGTGAGACAGATTTGTTTATTATCAAGTCTGCAATTTTGGGTTGCAGAAACTCTTAGTTGTGGGTGAGATCAGCTAAGGGAATCAAGTACGCAGTGTCCTGCTGGGATCAGAGGCGTAGGAGTACAACTGTACCTTGGATCGGTGGGAGGCGATTGGGGTTCAACTATAGTCCGGTCCGAAGTTAGCTTATAGTAGGCTAGTGTGCGTGAGCGGCTTAATACAGTGTGTATTCAATCTGGACTAGGTCCCGAGGTTTTTCTTCATTTGCGGTTTCCTCGTTAACAAAACTTCTGGTGTCTGTGTTATTTCTTTTCCGCATTATATTTTATATAATAGAAATAATATAGGTTGTGCATTAAAGATCATCAATTGGAAATCCAACCTTTGGTTTTTGGTTGATATTGATTGATCCTTGGATATTGGTCTTTGGTACCGTCCAAGTTATTCCTTGTGTTTGATTAAAAGACTCGCTATTGTTTTAGCTTGAGTAAATCAAAACAAGTGAGAGATATTAACTCCTTGAGATACTTTAATCTAGATTGAGTCTGACTGTCTAGTTGATTCTCTAGCAAAGTATTTCGGAGTTAGTCCATATAGATTGTTAATCGAATTATTGGGTGGTGTTGTTAGACCCCCACTTTTTCAAAGTTGGCTTATTAAATGATGAGAATTGATAGTTATTCGTGTTTTTTTTTTTGTTGAATCGTGCAACCAAGTTCTCATTATTCCTAACGAAATGATATCGAAAATGGATAGTTTCCCTTATCTTTTTGTTATAACCTCCATTATACATGCATCAGTTTATGGGCATTCACATCTTAGTCAAACATAATATGCGTGATTCTCTAATGAATCACCTTTATGAGCAAGTCTGCTTCAGATGTTAACATATATATATATATATATATATATATATATATATATATATATATATATATATATATATATATATATATATATATATTATCGAAGTCACGATTAAATAGATCATAACGAAAGATTTTTGTTAAAGGGAGAGCAAAAAGCGATCAGAGGAGAGCAAAAACCGTAGTTGACTCGGTAACTAGGGCCTATTCAATATATTTTCATAACTCGGACCAAATTATCCTTCCTAATTACACCCACTAATACCCATTATTCACACCCATCATGTTAATAACTCCAACGCCATTAAACCCATGATGATTAAAAAATCAAATTCTTTCCTGGGTCATTTCTCTTTTTGCATTCAGATTTTGTGATCAATTCTTATTCATCCTCCGTTTTTGTCAATTCTATTCCCTCGTAAACTAAATCAACCAAAAAAAAATCATTAGCGATTCCAGAAACTATAATTACATAGTGTATTATTTATGTATTTCATAATCTAATCAAGAGAATTGAAAGTTGAAAATCAAGAGAGAACGATTTATTTTTACAACAACTCTTTTTTTGATTTGGATCCATTGCGACTACTGTAGTTGAAGTTCTGAACTTTTGCAGACCTAATCAAGTTCTCACGGTTAAAACAGTAAACCACAAAAATCTACACAAAGCTTAATTAATCACTTTATTTTACAAAATAAATCAGTCCAAATTCTTATCGACAAGCAGATTCTTGTTGACAACAACTTATAAAGAAGATGGAAATTAGAGGAAGTGCCAATCGGCAATGGTGAAGAACGTCTTTCTGGTTTATGGGATGGCGGTTGAGCTGTTTGGAAAATTGGGGAGATTTCGTGTGATTATAGTAAGGGTAACTTGGTCACAATAATGATAATACATTGAATAGGTCCTAGTTACCGAGTTAACAACGATTTTTGCTCTCCTCGGATCTTATTTGGCTCTCCCTCTAACAAAAATCATAACGAAATATGATGATAATTATTCCGACCACTTTTTTCCATACCCTCCAACTGGCTCCTTAATTAGGGTTTATGTTAGACATGCCAAAAATACGTTATCTTAACAAAAAAAAATCAAAAACTAAAACATTGAATATAATTAAGTTGTTGATACACCGAAAAATGGGTCATATGCCCAAAAATTATAAACTATGCGTATAATTGATTTGCTTAAATATGATCCACAGGTGAAATGAACACAAAAAGATTTAGTCAAATATGTCCTTTACTTTTAACTTTATTTTTTTTAATCTTACATTTACAGTTATTGACCTCTAAGTTACTGGGATAAGTTGTGACACCTCGATTTCTGGACCAAGGTCAAACCCGTGTAGAGATCTGAATTCAAAGCGTTATGAGTTGGAACAAGACTTATACATATGTATTTTTGTTAATTTATTTTTATACCAAACATAATTTAAACTTCATATAACATGAACTGAAGCATATAAATCCACTAATCAAGAGAGTGACAAGAATAAAAAAATATTAAACCTCCTTAAACGATCAATCAAACATGAAAAAAGAAGGGATAGTTTAATAACATTTTAAATAATTTTATTTACGATTATTTGTATGTGATAAAAGTAAAGGTGCAAACATTAGTTATCGAAACGAATAAGTCCAGTATCGTATTTGTTATAAAAACATCGATATCTGATAGTTATTCAATGGATATTTAACATCATCGTTATTATCTTTTCAATCGATAATCTTATCGAATATCGGATAATATCTGATAACTATTCAAAATACTACAACTGATACAAAAAAACACACTTAATCGCATGTTTGTGTTTGATCACTTTTCTTTCTAACAATTTTATAACAACACAAGTTAGTTTCAACGAATTTATTTTTCCTTTATTTCTTTTCAATAAAAACATCAGCAAAAATCATTAAGTTTCTCTTAATTTGTAATATGTATATATATGTATCAGAGAAACCTGGTTGTGTGGTTCTGTTGTTGCGTGATTTAGATGCTTTTCTTCCTCATGTTCGTATAAATAATTCTAAGTGCTAACAAGATTTTCAATTTCATTAGCTTCTAATTATGTGCTTGACATGCACACAAATGAAACCTCTCGCTATTGATCTCCTTTATGTTAGACAATGAATTCATAATAACTCATTGCGGGTTCATTACATCAAGTTTTACTGATGTTCAAGTTACTCATATATTTGGAGGTAAATATGTAGTTGGTAGTGTGACGACTTCCTCAGTTGATACAATAGATGAATCTTTTCGGTTGAATCACTCCGCAAAGTATAAATTTAGAATAAATGCTCAGCATCCTAAACCCAGACCCGATGGAGCGAAAAAATGCTCATCGGCTTCATGAGCATTTAGATATGGACGTATGTTTGCAATATAACAAGTCCAGCAAACCTCAAGGATATGTAACACTTACACTCTTAGAAAAGAGAATCTTATATCGCTACCACCTCATAAGAACAATCTGAACAAATCAAAAACGAAATTGTTTTAGATATATATCTTGTGAAATCACAAAATCTGAGACAAAGAATACTTTGTGATTTATATTTATCTTGTTCTTGATCTACAATTCAGAAACTACAACAATCAATAAGAACAAGATTCATATAACAAAGATCTATATGGTAAAAGATAGTCTGACCGAGCTTTACAAATTCCTTAGTGAAATGTTTCAAAGTCGTAACGTAATAGAGTTTCACTAGAGGATACCTACGTTTTTATAGGACTACTCTATCCATAACTAGGACATAGAAGTGTCAGTATTGTGATTCTAATGTACATGGATCCCTATATTTATATTGATGAACAAGGCGCTTTGATAGCTTATAAACAAAGCTAGGTTTGTGAACTATTTCCATGCTCACGATTTACTTTGTCACCAAGGAAGCTCAACTTCTCTATATAGATTGATCATGTACGCATGTGAGAAGTTTTATTTGAATCATAAATAAGATATGTGCAACCGTATATTATACATTGTGCACAAAGTGGTTAATCCAATAAAAATGGTTAAATAGTTCTGGAACTGACAATCATAATTGGAGTATAATATCACAAGACCAAAATCAGCTTGTAAACTATCCAAAACAGTTCGTGAATAATTTAGTCGCCTCATAACTCAGAACCTTTTGTTTTTGATAAGTTCGCGAGTTTTCCAAATCAGTTTGTGTACTCAAATACAAAAATTATCCAAGAACCTTTTAAATCACAGTTCATGAACCGTGTAAATCATTTCACGTATTAATGAAAGTAAAATATCCAAGAACATCTCTGAAATGAACTAAGTACCCCCACAATATTTTCGAATCTAATGGACTTCAAGCATACAAGTAGAGAAATTCTTTTAAAATTAAATAACTTTTAATGCGGAAAAAGTAATAGCACACAAATACAATAGTTTTATTAACGATGAAACTGCAAATGCAGAAAAACCCCAGGCCTAGTCCAGTTTTGAATATTCTCATAATTAAGTCGCAATACAAAGACTACTACCAACTTTGTATAGTTGATACCAAGTAAACTAACCCTAGTTACCTAGTTTTCTTAGTATCATACAATCAATCTGGCCAATGCACGTGAACCCTAAGATAGATTCCACTATCTTAAGTTGCTTCAAACATTGTAAAGACTTCAAACACTCAACTTCTTTGGATCGTCTTCTAAATAGTAAAGGGATAATCTATTTGATAACCGATGTATCGATCTCAAGAAGTAAATCAAAAATTTATGTTGAGTAGGAAAAAGTATGTTATGTTTAAATCAATAAACTCATTTGTCCGGTTTAGATCAATTAAGATCTAGATTACCTAAATAATCAGATCTAGTATTTGCAAACTATCAGATTCAGATACTGAAGAATACCACCAAATGATAACTTATTGATCTACTACGACTAGTTAATCAATAGTCATATCAAAAATAAAAAAGATCTAGCTAGTTGGATCCCAGACAATCAAGTTTGTGCACAAAGTTAAATCACAAAGATACGAACCAATAAGAAATAAAAAAAAATATCAAATCTTCAATATATTTTTTTATACCTACAACCAACTTGATTCAACTTATGATTGATCATGCCCAAAATGGAGTATGTTAACAATAGATGACCACAAATCAACATCAGATCTAGCATCAATCCCTTGATTTAGTTTGAGTGACCTTATGTCAAAAGAGAAGTCTCGTATAAATAATCAAACTAGGCGTAGTCAAGAGTTAACAACCGTTAGTCCATCAAATCAATAATAAAAACTAAGATAAGAATGAAAATTCTAGTTTCCCACCAATGGTACTAGTATACGCTTCTTGATCCTAAAGAAGTCTTTAAACTAGCGGACATAAGAGATTTCGCCTAATTAGGTTACTCTCCTCTCCAAGATAGTAGTACAAACAATACTATTGGTCGGCTACATCAGTGATTATAAAATGAAGCGCCTGCCTCAGGATAATTTTGTAAGAAGAACAAACTTCACTATTTATAAACCAAGGTAGTTTTGACTCCAAGGAATTTCCATAACCACAAATATTCTCAAGATATGCAATAAGCATCTAGGTTTGATTTAGTTAGAGCACTGCTCGGTCGAACTCGCAATCGTTGCTATCTCAAGCTTGTTTTTCAAGTTTAGTTGTCAAAACTATAAGTCTTGATTTCTAGTCTACCTATAGCTATGTCTCGGATTAGGATAGAATGTGTAGTTGAGCTTTAGACTTCATGGCGTTCATCGATTGAAGGTGAAGAACTACTAAGGGTAGATTTTAGAACTTCATAAACAAAAGGTATATGGAAAGTTGAACTCATCTATCTCTCTGAAGTCTATTTCTATTCTATCTCCTATTGAGACAAAGTCGTATGGCTATATTTTAAAGACGAGGGTACTCGAATACACCACAATCTTTAAAATATCCACCTATAAGTCCTCTTACCGAAAGTGATTTTCTATGGATAAAGTCGAGACAATAATACAAATCGTTATTCACACTTTGTGTGATCGTCTATGGATATGAGATCGAGATAATACAACAATCAAAGTGTGATTACTTGATAATAGGTTCAAACTTAACTAAACTCTATAATATCACTATGAAGTAATACGGAGTTAATGTTTGTGTGATTTACTTTAAATTATAATAATAACAACTATAATTGCGGAAAACAAAAGTAAATGACACTGCAAGATTTTGTTAGTGAGGAAACCGCATATGCAGAAAAACCCCGGGACCAAGTCCAGAATTGAACACTCTCAAACTTAAGTCGTTATGCAAAATCTAAACCAACTTAGTATAGTTGAGACCAAGCAACTAAACCTACTTCACTTAGTTTCTTTAGTATCCCTGCACTTCCAACATTCAATAAGTGCACGCACTGGAACAATTCTTTTGGATCGTATTCCAAATAAGTAAAGGAACAACAAATATGTTTGGTAACAACTCTATTGATTCTTTCCGAGATAAAGATATCTCAAGTCATATGCAAAGGCTCTTCTGTTTAAACTAATGAACTCATTTGCCTGGTTAGATCAATCTATCCAACAACTACCGAAGTAGCAGATTCTATATTTTCAATCAATCAATATAGAATCCAACAAGAAACTATAAAGCGATGCCGATCTCACACAACTAAATAAATATGATTCTAGTTGGATCCCTGCCGATCAAGGTTTGTGCTACACAAAGATATGAGAAACCAATCAGGAATCTTCTTCCTCTTCAAATATTTGTTAATCTTTAATTAAACCTGCACAAAACCTCTTAAATCTCTTGTGATCAATCACGCACAGAACGTAGTATGTTAACATTGGATTATCACAAGATGTCTTTAGATCTAAAAACTGTTCTAAATATCCCGTCGATATTTCGGTCTAGTTTGAGTGAATCTTATATTAGAAGAGAAGATTCTCAAGAATAAACAAACTAGGTGCAATCAAAGTTCAACAATTGTTAGTCAATCAAATCAATCAAAAACGAATAAACTGCAATTATCTAGTTTCCCACCAACGGTACTCGTAGAGCTTCTTGATCCCACAGAAGTCTTTAAACTAGCGATCGTAAGAGATTTCGCCTGATTAGGGTACTTTCCTCTCCGGATAGACGGCTCCACCAGAAACAACAAAAAGGTTTCGGTTTATGGTTTTACTTTCATGGATGTAATTTGAGTTATAAATTTTGATTGGACTTGTACCTGTTTGAGATGGAGGATAAAAGTGAGAACTGCCAAAATTTATGGAAACTTATCTAAGAACTAGCTATCTAGTGCTCTTTCTTGATGAGGACAAGATGAATGGTCAATATGATAAGGATTGTTACGGTTTAGGCCAAGTTCAGGAAGTTTCTATTGTCTTTAGCAATATTCAAAGAACTTTATGTTTGCTAGGAATCCCTAGAATTGTTATTTCTAGACAACTCAAGTTAGAATTTTACCTGTTTGCTGATGATTGGATGAGCTTAACTCCGCTGGTTGTTTTGAAGGATGGAACTAGTTGTATGCTTAAGTTGGAAGATAAGGTTACTTTTTTGGAGTTCTTTATGATTTGGTTCAGTATTGGCTTTAGTAAGGGGAGTAGTTTATCCTGGTTTGTTATGCATGTTCCTGATTATTTAATTTGTGAAACTCCTTCTTGGCTTGGCAATAAGTTAACTTTTTCTTGGCATGTTGATGAAGTTATTTTGATTAGACTTGAATCTTGTCTATGATTTCCTTTGGGATTTTAGTGGTTTTTGCATCATTTCTTCGTGTTTGTTGTTTTCAGAGTTTTCTCATCGAATCATTCTACTCCTTCGATCTCTTAAGATTATTTGATGGTCTTCATTTTACTCTTATAGTGGTCATATCTCGCTGTCAGACCTTTAATCCAGTTATCACCTACGGGGGCTTGGGATGTTAGTGCAGTTCTATGGTATAGGTGTTAGATGAATCATGTCTTTGACTACAAGTGGTTTGGGTGGATGTTTCAGCAGTTTGGGTCTTCTTCTTGGCAGGTTTTCGAGGAAATTTTCCACTATGTTCTTTTTTTTTTTCAATCAGTCTTTTGGCAATCTTCTGTTTGGAGGAAACTGGTCTTGGTTCACCTTTGTGAGTCACCATGCTCCTTGAAGAAGTGATGCACCTTTGTATGTCACGCGTGGCTCATTTATGAGAATTAAACATCAACGTACCCACGTTTCGAAAGGGGGTCCAGTAGTGGTTTATTGTAATCATGGTCGTAGTGACACTGATGATAAGTTGGCGAAATCGAAGATTTCTTCTGAAGAAATGGACCAAGTGAGGATGTATACTTATATATCTCTGGGTTGTAACATCTCTGTCTCGACACTTATCTCGCTTTTCCATTTGTTTCATTTCCCTTATTGTTGTATTAGCTTATTTCTCTTATCTTGTGTTACCTCCTGTAATGGTTTAGCCTCCGGTTTAATGCCAACTAATTGTGATGCCTAAATTTGTAATCGTTAATAAATTAAAAAAGAAAAAAAAGACCGGAATTTAGATTCATTGTTTTTGTTATGTACTTATGAATTACAGACTATAATGTCCGCCCCATCACAGGATCACTTTATACGTTCTCCCCATCACGGGATCACTTTATACGTTCGCTCGACTATATTTTGTTTTTGTCTTGGTCTTGGTCCCAGACCAAATATAGTCTGGGATTTGGTCTTGGTCCGGATTTTAATCGATAGTTTGTCCCATTTGTATTTAGTTTTTGACCAAATATTTGGTTATACGCAATGGTGAGCAAAACCAAAGACCAAAGACGAAAAAAAACGATCGAATTTGAGTTTAGATATGGTGTTACCTAGGATGGAAAGAGTAATTTGTCGGGATCACATATAATGTTCGCTTGGTGATCGGGATCACATATAATGTCAGCCCCATTTTTAGGATCACATATAATGTCAGCCCCATCATTAGTGGATCACATATAATGTTCGCCCATCCACGGGATCCCTTTATACGTTCTCCCCACACGAGTTATCACTTTATACATTCGCTCGACTATATTTGGTTTGGTCTTGGTCCCAGACCATATACATATCCTGGATTTAGAGTCTTGGTCCGGATTTTAATCGATAGCTTTGTCATTGTGTCTAGTTTTTACCAAATATTTGGTTATACTGCAGCAGTGGTTGCTCTTAAGGCTAAGTCCTATGGGCTAGATTGAACGCTAGATTGGCCAAAAAGTGTTGCAAATCAAGAAAAAAATGTGGGAAAAAGATTAACACTATATCGGCTACTTCTCTCTCCTGTAAGTACGCGTGCAGTTCAACTAGCGATGAGATTGAACAATGGAATGATTCAAGTCAAAAGTGAAAATTACTACTGACGGTTATCCGTAGTAAGCGCTTAGAACCATACGGCGTCACTTTTCTTTTTTGAGTAAAGAAGTTAGATTGACATATCTTGAAGCTAACATAGGTAGTACTCGAGCACCATCGACGCGTCTAATCCAATAGCAATAATAATATTTAGTAAGTACTCGTTCAAAGTGTCGATCGATAAAGTCGCTTATGATAAAGTGTTTTCATTTTAATATTCAAATTAATGATATTTTAGTAGTACTTGAGTACTTTCAGCTAGTAGCGAGCTGTTTTCATTTTAATATTCAAATTAATGATATTTAGTAGTACTCAGTACCCTCATCATAACCATTAACTTCTTATTATATTTTAGTAGCATTGATCATCGAATATTTTGATTATTCGGCATTTTTGCAAAGACACTCGTTCGCCGTCGGTTACGTACATGTACTCGTTATGAAGGAGGCCCTTGTCGCGTTTGTTAATAGTAGTTAGTAACTATCATTTGCAGGGGTTCCTGTAACGGGCTGCTTTATCGCTGATACACTTGGCTTATCAATTAATCAACCGAGCCTATTTTGGCGCTTGACTATTCTCAAATTGGCTCCCTGAACTAGCAGGCTCTACTCGAACGAAGGTCTGAGAGCAAGCCCTATCACACTCAATTCTGCCAGGCGTGAGGGACTATCTATAAATTCTCGAGCCCACCTGTACATCGCACCTCTCTGGGTGCAGTTACGACTACGCCACATGGGTACGCCGTTCGTCAGTCGTCACGCATTGCCTCGATTATGCAGTGTGAAGTTTGAGAGGTTGCCACCTGACGTCGACGCGGATATCGTGCTACATAGGAACTTAGCCTGAAGCATGGGAGATGTCCTGGGACATGTAGAATCTAGCTACTTCGACACATAGACCGCAGTGAAAAACCTAATATTTTTTTTTAGCTGTTAGTGAAAAATCTAATAGCTCATACATAGATGAAGACTTGCATTACATGAGACAAGATTATGGATGTAAGAGAAGGTTCTGAGTAGAATGAGCGTGCTGCCGTTTGTGAATGGGAAACAAATTTGTGATCCTAGTGAATGAATACGGTGGCATGA